>CM029522.1:49143647-49824696 GCA_017140615.1 Eucalyptus cladocalyx | reverse complement strand
TTCCATAGACAGACTGTTCAATCATTGTATGAGTTTGCAGCTTTTCGTATATAAAAAGAACAATATTAAAACGAATTTTTCCTTTTCTTAAGGGAAGACAGACTTTTTGGACAACCCATAAAATACATAAAGCTCTTGCATCATTTTGCAGGGGAATCTGTTTTTATACTTCAGAGTTGCTTCAAATAGAAACCATGAATTAATCATTTTTTGGCGGCATCTTGAAGGAAACTCAATCTTTCAAAGCCTGGGAGGGGCTCTGGTAAACATACTGCTTGCTTACCATGAATGTGGGCGGAAGAGTTCCAAGACTTAACTTCAAACTCAATAGCTTCAATTTTATACTTTCCAATGTACCTGCAAACATAGGTTCCGCCGTGCTTCTTATATTACCACAAATTGCCTGTACACGAGACTTGGAGTAATGCTCATATGCTTCTACATGCAACAGAAAAAAAGGTAAAAAATAAAAAACCTTATAGCTACAACATTACCCTATCGAGGTATGGCCACATGTCCAAGATGAACTTGTTCAGCCAGTCAACCTGTGCAATTCCAAATTATGGTCAAAAGTAGCACATAGAAAATGCAAACATTTTGCGATACCGTGAAAGAAAAACCCAAAGAACTTACCCTATCATAGTCCGACTCTTGATCCACATAAAGGAACTCTGGTAGTATCTCCTGCAAGGCACTTGTATCCAACTTGTGTGCAGGGGCGTAGAACCGGTTCCTGCGAGTAATGCAGATACCAGCTAAGCCGAGACACTTTCGTCACAAATTTTGATCTCTCAGAATTTTTGATAACACGAATTAGAATCAGTTTTGTTCAAAACAATGGTGGACAAATGGTATGCGTTCGGTCAATATGGCACTGAAAGATAAAGTGTCTTCCTTTTCTTAATCATTATGAGCCATAAAAAAGAAGCTTCCTTTTGTAATGCTTTACAAAATAAAGATGAAGTTGTTTTTCCTTCACCAGCCACTCAGGTAACCAATGAACAGAAGAGCTTCGTGTCCTTGGATATCTTTGAGAAAAGGGGGCTAAAAAGAACTTCAGGATTAGAACCATTAGAACCACTTTAACTCGGTATAAAAACACAAGATCGAGCTTGCCAACTCAATAGTCATCTTATTGGATAAATTTTGAATGCAATGACAAAGAATGTGGTCATTTACACCTCCTAGGTATTCTCATTGTCCTGCCCATTTTACGTTCAAGTTTGCAAAAGTTTGCATTTGTCCAGAAGGCAAAAGACCAAATAATTGGCTTCAAATAATCAGGATAAGAAATTACAATCAAAACCACAAGAACTCCAAGTGATACAACCGTCTCGTAAACATTAGAAATGTCACTTTTCTTGCAGAGCCCTCCTCCCCCCCCTCCCCCCGCCCTCCTTTCTCTCTCTCTCTCTCTCTCTCTCTCAAGAAAATAACAGAAGGGGAAGAAAGGATCAAATGACGCGCAAAATTTCAAATCTCATGTGTGTAAGAAACTTCTCTGCTTTGACCATCAAGACTGATTGTAAACGAAACGCAAACTCATCATCAACTCTCAAATCAAGAAACTTAGCTTTCAGAGAAGAAAAGATATAATCGATCCCTCGACAAACGGATAGACGAAATCATCCGCCACTCAATCTCATTCTGACCTCAGACATTAGAACTCCATAGGAAACTCACCATCCAATTGCATTTAGAAAAAAAAAAAGAGAAAAAACCCAAATCTCTTTTCTGGAAGAAGGTGGCAAGCTCAAGTTATAGCCGACGAACACTGCGAAAAGTGCAGGACATGGCAGCATCGACAGGATTTCAGAAAGAACTGATCGTTGCCGTTAAAATCCCAATAAAAACACGAACAAGAGAGTCCTTCTCAAAGCCGAGTGATGATCAAACAAAACAAAAGCACGAATCCACGCAACAGTTCTCGCGCGCATCCACAGAGTGAACAGAAAATGCAGCACGGCGGGTGATCAAAACGCTCTTACCTCTACATCCTTAGGCTGAGAAATAAACGAAAAGATAGAAACCCAAGACGAGGCCGAGAGGAAGGCCGATCGCGAACCCAAGAATTCCGAAGATGGTGCTCAAAAACCCCATCTTGAGCACTCTCTCCTCGGCCGTCCTCACTCCAAGAAGCTGGAGATGGTGGCGTTCAAGAAACAAGAAAGCACTCCCGAGCGCATGCAGAAGAAGAAGACGAAACAGAGGAAGCAGCAGCCGAAGGTGGCGATGACAAGGAAGAGAGACGTTGGTGGTCGGGAACACGCGACCGAGAGACAACGATCGACTCGTGAGCGAAGCTTTGAGGGGGAAGCGCCGAGGAAAGAAGCGTTTTCTCTCGCTTCGCTCTGCTCGACCACTCTTTCAAAATGAAGTCCGCCGTCCCTGTCTGCTCGAAACGAATGCTTTCAAGCCGCGACCCCTTCCTCGTCGTCTGATCACGCGCCACTCCCGGCCGGCAATGACCATTTTCTCCCTTCGTCTTTTGATTTTTTTTGTTGATTTTTCCACGGATAAGTTTTACTTGAACGATCCGATTGGACCAGACGAGGAAGACTACGTACGAAAGAATATGTGCAGAATATTATTTGAAAGGGGCGGAGCCCGTCGGCTTTAAACTAAGAAGAGGCAGATAATTACAATTTGTTTTTTCCGCAAAAAATTCGAATATTATCGGGATTTTTTTAGATGCGACGAAAGACAAAGAGCATGTGATCCTCCCATATGGAGGTGATCATCAGGCTTGATGTTCTCGAGATCGACCAACCTGCCTTTCCTGCCTGATGATCAAATCCACACTTGGAACAATGAAAATCTCTAATCTTATGAATTGTGTATCCGATATGACTTTTTTTTAAACTTTCCCCTTCCAATTGACATATCTATCGGTACCATGAAATTAAAGGAATAATAAGCACAATATTAAATGTCATAATTTTTTCCTTTTTTGGTGACTAGGAAGATCGCACAACCTAGAGCCTAAACGAACGTAATTCGGGGTGACTCGGACCCACCTTCCACGAGCCATAGGTAAGTCGCGCAAATGTCATAATTGCAAAAGGCAAAATAACGCAAATAATTTTTAAATTTTGATTCTTTATATAATGTGGTTTTCAAACTTTTAATTTGTTCGATATATACCCTAAACTTTAAATCAATGTATTATACTGTATGTCATTCGTAACTTTTAATTTGCTCAATATAAATCGTTATATTTTTTGTAAATATTCAAATCTTGGACTATACAAACATACTCAATATTGTCTTTGAATTTATAATTAGTGAATTATAACATTGGATATTTTCATATAATCTAATAACTAATTTGAATATTTATCAAAATTTCAAGGATCACGCCGAACAAATAAAAAAGTTAAGTGTTACATTATAACGGGCTAAAGTGGAGGGATCATTCGTGTCATAAAATGAATTCAAGCGTTTCACGCACGCACACGCGCCTGCGAAGTTTCAAAGCTCCTGAATATTAGATAGAATCAAAATCCGATGGGCTGAAATGGAAGAAAGACGCAAAAGCGAAACGCCTTTCTAAAAAGATCCAGAAAGATGCCCATTAATTTAATCCTTTTACTTCCTTTCCCACCTGGCGAGAGAGAGACGGGGCAAGGCAAACGGAGCAAGCTGTTCAGGAAAGGAAAGGAACAAGCGACCGCGCGGCATCCAGCTCAGCGTTCGCGCTGTCAATGCGGCAGCGGCGAAGAGAGCGAAGCAACCTGCCCCAGATCGAATTCCGCCGGATCTCACCTGCGACGCATGCCAAGGCGCCCGACCCCGGATTTTCACTTCGTTCCTTTTGGGTTCGTGGAGTCCGATGTTCGATCATTGTTTATGCGCGGCAGGTCGGTTGGGCCGGCTAGTTGGTTTTTTTTTTTTTTTTAACTTTTTTTTGGAGGGGAGGAAGGTGACAAAGCAGAGATACTCCGCCTTTGCTTGCAAAATTTGTTAACCCTTTGCTTGTTAATTTGATTAATCTCTCTCTCTCTCTCTCTCTCAAAGCTGGTTTTGTGTTGTCGTTGGCCAACTTTTGAAACTACGGTTCCAGGGTTAGTCCATAGTAATCTTAGCCAATAACGAATGGATTTTGTCGAACAGCAAAAGCTTACAAGAAAAAGGCATTGATTTTTATCCATGAGATCACGTGGATCTCACGCAAAACTTGCTGAATTCAAGAGTCGTTGATACATTTTGTACGCATTACTTAGTTGATTTAAGAGATGGTATAGATGCTCATAAGATTTTTCTATTTCTCAGGCCTAGAATCATGCCCACTTCAATAAAATTATCTATGTAACAAAATTTTCCGCATGGCTTCTCCCTTTCCAAACTTGGAGAGAGAAATTTTTTTCTCGGGAGAAGAAAATGGAATTATGCGACATTGCTAATGGGTGCCACAGCGATTCTTTTTTCTTTTATAATTTTTGTTGATTTAGTTATTCATTATTGTACGAAAAGTCGATTGATGCTTCTATCACGACACACTCACATAATTTTGCAAATTTGGGCCTTGGTCCCGATATGAGCAAAACATAACAGTGCCACATCAATCATCTCATCATAGATTCTTATCTTGCTAATTTTCCTTCTTTTTAATTTCTTGAGAAATTCCTAATAAGTATTTCCATGCATCGGCTAAACTAATGATTAAGTAAGAAAAAATTCACAATCTTTTTGTCCATTGCCCTTTTGAAATCCGTGCATAATCAAATATTATTTTAAAAAAAAAAAAAAATTTGGTCGTAAAAAGTTCAAGTTGTCCATGCCTTTCGAAATCCACATAAAATTTAAAAATAATAATAATTTATGGGGTCCTCCCCAAGTGTGAACGCAGGAGGCGGTGAATCGTACGTGGGGCAGCGAGATGTCTAAATGCGAATGACGACAAGATTGGATTAATAATTAATTTTATCGGATCGGAACGTTTTCCCGATCTTCTAAGCTTTTACTAATCATGGTTTTGCTTTGGTGGACGCAGTGGATATCCTGCGTAATTAAAAATCTTTTCTTTTTCTGATCCTCTGTGTGAACGGGCGGACCCGGGTCCCACGTACCCGGACTTGAAAATGCTTCGACAGTTTTTTTCCTTTTTTTAATTATGCATTTTGTTTTTTCTTCTTCTCTTCTTTTTGCCCTCACATTCGGCCTGACCCCAGCATAAATGAAATCTTGCCACGTGTGATGGCAGAGTCCCGTACGATTTCTTTTTTAATTTGCCGAATTTGAGTAAGAAAAATGGGTCTAAACTAGTGGTCCAACAAAAATTTGAAATGTCTTCGACGAGATTAAGGATTGTTTTTATTTTATTTTATTTGGGGGGAGGGGGGTGTTTCAAATTTCAAGATCAGATGCACCAATCAATCGCTTTCGTGCCATGAATAATAAGTTGCGATTGAATTTCTTCTTGGCTAAGAATTGTATTGGTGACCAACCTAATTACCAACCGCAATCTCCTTTGCCCGGGGATATGCCAGCTGCCGTGGCGCAGACATATGATGCATGGAATATATAAGCACTTGGAAAAATCAATCCAAAAGGTTCTAAATTTTTTGTACTTTGAACATTTTATTTTTTCAAAACACTTAGACCAATTTAATCATAAAATTTCCAATTATGCACAATTGAGTTTTATACATTTTCACATTTACGAATTGAGTTCATCAATGTGACACTCGCCCAGATCTAGTGATGGCCAACAGGGGCGACAAGCGGCAGTCTCCCCACATAGGGCGAGGTGAGATTGTGCCTACGAAGGGTAGCATCACCTAACTTTTTTTAGCCATTGTCTAAGATTGACTATCGACAAAAATAAATAAAACAAGTAAAAGAAAAGAAAAAAGAAAACAATATGAACATGTCAATTGATATGATATATATAATTGGTCAAAATTTAATAAATTTATGATTTTTTGGATAATTTTTCATGGAAAAATCTATTATCGTTGTTCAATAAACATATACGTGGTCAAGATTGATAAATAATAATCTCAATTTTTATAATAGTCATCACGAGATGTTTAAATGTGAATGCCAACACAATTAAACTAATAAATAATAATCTCATATTAGAATGTCTTTTCGATCTCCTACATTTTTACTAATCATAGATTTGCTATGGTAGATGTGGAAATCCTACATAAATAAAAATTCTTTTTTTTTTTTATAGAAAATGATATAAATGGTTCATATATATATATATAGCCCAACGTGTAATATGATCCTCTAAATTTTTAATTTGTTAAATACAGTCCATAAACTTTTATATAATATTTAATATGGTCCATGAACTTTTTAAATGTTTAGTGTGTAAATAAACTTTCGGTACATGTTTAATGCAGTCCCTAAACTATATGAAAGTTTATGACTACGTTAAATCAGTCGAGAGTTTATGAATTACGTTAAACAAAATAAGAGTATAGGATCTACATTGAACATAAAGCTAAAATATAGGATTATATTGAATAAATTAATAATTTATGGATCGCGTTATATATTAATTAAAAGTTGAGAAATTATGTATGTCGTTATTTTTTTTTTTTTCTCGGATCCTCGGTGTGAACGGGTGGTCCGGGTCCCACGTACTTTTTTTGTTTTGAACTTGACTTGAAAGTGCTTCGACAGTTTTTTTTTGGGTATTTGGTCTTTCTTCTCTTCTTTTTGCTCGATGTTCCATCTGATCACAGCTAATGACTAACGACGGTTTGTCACGTGCAATGAGGAGTCCTTCGTTTTTTTTGTTTTTTTTATATTCGTGCTGAGTTTGAGAAAGAAAATGGGTCTAAATCAGCGGTCCAACAAGAATTAGAAGTGTCTCCTTCGACAAGATTAAGGAAAGCGGAGGGTAAATTTCAAGATCAGCTGCTCCAATCAATTGCTTTCGTGCCCAATAAATAAATCGCGAATCAAATTTCTTCTTGGTAAAGAATTCTATAGGCGACCAACTTAATTACCACCCGAAATCTCCTTTGCCTGGTGAAATGCCATATGCGTGGCACATACATATGATGTATGGAGTATGTACGCACTTGGAAAAATTGAGCAAATTATACCCAAAAAATTTATAATTTTATTGTATTTTGACTAATTCAATTATAAATTTTTTAACTGCATTAATTGAATTATATGCATTTTCACAGTTTGCTAATTGAATTCACATGGCCAATTTTGAATGAAAATTGCGAATGTAAAAGTTGATTACTCTATATAACACAATAAATGTTGATAATGAGATTTTTTTAAAATAATTTTTGCAAATTTTTGCCTTTTTTTTTCTATCGAGTGTCGATGAGAGTCGCTACTCGCTAACAACCCTCATGCAAGGACAAGGGCATTGCAACCCTATTGATCGGCCCACGAGTGAGGCAACCATTGCTTGGATCTAGCGATATCTAGCCTGTGGGCTGCGGCCATGAGGGCACACCTTTCCCAGCAAGGCCATCCCTTGCCTTATTGTGGTCATCAAGAGTGGCCTTGCCTTGCCCTCTTTGACCATCATCTAAGATCGACCACCAACAAAAAAAAAAAAAAAAAAAAATTAAAATAGTTATCCATGTCAATATTAATACACCACATTAGATGATCAAGTGGACTACCACGTCATTATTTTATGATCAAAATTAATTGAATGGACTCAATTATTATAATTGAGTTTAGAATTAAATTTTCCAAAACGCAAATAAATTTAAGATCTTTTTGACAATTTTCCTTAGAAAAGTCTAGTCGAAATTTGAAAGCATGCCATTGAGTTCGATTGTACCGTCTTCAATAAACTCAAGCTCAACTCTACTTAGATTCGACTCGATTGACTTTTAAATCTTACTCAGCACCCTAATTAAACTCAAGCTTGGGCTTGAATTCTAGAGATTCATGATAAGAAAATAAATAAAATAACATCTATCATCTATTGATTTGTACTTATAAATATTAAGTACCCAAAACATATGAACATACGACCACTCGACCAGGCGCGCAAGTTATGCGCGACGGACTTGCGGATAATGGGGGAGAGGAAGATGGAACTTATATGACGTGACGAGCATAACATTGGGCGGATCACTCGAGATCTCCAGCTAGGCTCATTAGCCTTTTGCGTCCCGACACGGCCGAAATCACGATCTGAATTCATGTCCCACAATCTGCCAAATCGTTTCCAACTGTGCCCAGCCAATCCAGCGTACAATCAGTGGGCCAATCCGTCCGCTTTTCCTTGTCTTCGAACGTTAGAAGTTCCTTGTGTAAACATGCGTAAGCATCTCTCGATTAAGCAAATGTATGGTGGGATGCGGACAACCTTATAATGACCGATTAACCGAAGACTTCTTGGACGACGAGGCAGTTGATTAGTCAGTTCTAATCCATACGAGCTTCATAATGGATGTGCAATTGACTAATTCTTAATCACAATGTTTTACTTTGAGGAAGATTATCAATCCTAGCTTCATAAAAAAAGTGGGGAGGGGGAATTATCCAAAAAGTCCTTAATATAATGCATTTTTACCAATTTAATTATAAACTTTCTAATTATGCTAATCGAGTCCTAAACATTTTTTGTGCTTTTTACCAATTGAGTCAATTTAGTCAATTTTAATTGAAAATCGCCAGTATTGATGTGGATAATTTCTAATAATATACTTTTTTATTATTTTTTCGAATTCTTTTATATCTTTGTGCAAGATTTGAAAAACTTTGTGTCAAAATTCGGGTCAAGCCCATCTTGGATTGAACCGAGCCATGCCATGACTTTAAGGTTTGCACAACAATAGCACTTGGGCCATGACTGTAAGTAGGCCATGACTACTTGGGCCGGACCGAGTACCTTATATCCCTCGCTCGTGAAAGTTGTATTTGCCGGTCCGTCTTATAGACTGTACCGTTATATAAAGTCAAGAGAGCCACCCAAATCTCAATTGTTGTTTTATTTTACCAAAAATTCTTAGTTAACTATTTTAAAAATATTGCTTCCAGGGAAAAATATATATAATTTTATTTTCTCTCTAAAATCATTTCGATATTAGAAAGTGGATATCTTATAGAGATTTCAAATCTCGAAATAATCTTCTCTTTTCATAAGTACAAATGTATATACATCGATTGCTCCTTTCCATTATGTGATAATTTGATTGTTCGGTGACAAACTTAATTTCCCAATTGTCAGTTTCTCGTATCCGTGCAATGCGTGCGCCCATGTTATCAATGCCGAAAGCATCTAATCATGTGTAGTAGAAACCTAGGCTTGTGAGAAAGGTTTGTTACTAATCACGAACACAGTTTTTTATTAACGTTCAGTTGACAGTCATAAATTACTCTAGCCAGGTATAGAGGGATGGATAGTCTAGGACGAACGGAATTTGTCGAGAGCTAAATTTTGGGTTAAGTAAGGATGAGAAATTGCTCTTAGAAAACAAATCACGCCCTAAGCATCTCTCGAGGTTGATTTATGTAATAATTACGTTCGTCAATTTGGAGTGGACTTAAGGGGCATCTTTGTTGATGCAAAGACCATACCGATTGCCTTCCCAGTCAGGTTTGCTCGTGAATATTGGTCAAACCGAGTTGTTGAATCCCACGCCGTCTGCTGCTCTCTGCCTAAATTATTCAGAAAAAAAAATAAAAAATCGAAGCTTTGAGAATAAATAAATAATTTCGAAAGCAACCCGGTCCATCTTTTTGACTGCATCCGAATGATAATTCCTTCGTGATTAAATAGACCAGTTAGGAGTGAAAGATTATGAATTTGAATTTGATTGGAGATTTATATTATATTTATAGTATGTACATAAGCGGGAAAATCACAATTGAAAAGATTTTATAAAAGATAAGAATCTACATTATTATCGCATTCTATAAAATTTACTATAAATGAAATTGACTCTATAAACAGGATTGATGCAGATTGTAAAAGATGCTATATTTTAGGAGATTTACTCACCAAATCATGGAAGATTGATCCCATCAACAGGATTGGCGTAGATTGTGGAAAATGCTTTAATTTGGGAGGCAGGCTGAGCAGATCGTAGAAAACGCTTTATCTTGGGAGACAGGCCAAGCCTAGTGCGAAAGATTAGTAATTTTATGGAATCACTAATTATTAAGGATCCCTCATTTTTCTTTTTCTTTTGGCTTTTCTTTTTGTCATTTTTCAGATTTGACCATCCACGGTCACTCTCGATGGGTTTGATTTCACGCTAGCTTACGCACGACTCTATCTAAAAGTGGAGAATTTATTCCTCACGACTGTCGTTGACAACAAAAAAAACACAAGAGATTAGTTAATTTAGCCATTAAAAAAAAAAAAAAAAAATGCTATTTCCATTTTTTTTTTCTTGCAACTTGCTTCTCCGACGTCGGCTTCTAGTTGAAGAAGGGTTTGACATTCATACAGTCTAACTTGATCCGGATTTTCTTGATAGATTAAGTATAAATCCACAAGTACCCAGAATGCATATATAATAAGTACATAAAATCCCATTTTTCTTCTGGACTTATCAAGAAACCTCATGGATGGAGACACCCTTTGGATTCTTCTCGTTGAATGGACAAATAAATTCACAATTAGATTCCCATCATCAGGGACTCAATGATCATACTTGCATGTACACATGTTTACCTCATTTATATGTTAGCTGAAGGAGAAAAGCCGATCTACGTAAACCTAGGTCAAAGAAATTCAATATTTGATTTAATTTTGAAAAAAAGAAAAACCCTGAAATCTCCTCGTGCGTGTATATAATAATTGGATACATGAGAATTTCGAGGTTCTTGTTCTAGTCGGTTGATGTAATTCGTGTGCGTTCGCAAACCATACACGTTTCTCATGTAGTGACTAGCTTTCAGCCTTTTTAAGTGAAGAGCATGAAATGTAGAGAGGGAGTTGGGACTCAGGATATAGATAGATGCCTGCTCCATCTATTATCTTATGTTTAAGGGTTGAAAATTGTAGTATGACATCAAAGTTGGGGTATTGAGAAGTACATCTCACATAACTTATTTACCGATACATCATGATTTTGTATGCATTTTAATCATTCCGTTAATAGTTTAAGATGAAACTTCTAGGAACCCGTAAATCTATTGTTCCGTGTTCAATCCTAAGGAATTTTTCTGTCGTGCAAACAAATTTAAAAAGTGGTGGTAAGTGGAAGAAACCTATTCGTAAAAACAATGGTCGTTGATTTTATTTCATTTTTCAAATACCGTTTTATGAACAAATTTAGAAATTACCAACTTTTTTGGAGCTTGCAAATTCCCAAATTTTGTACAAAATTATCTTCTTTTATGTGCATATTTTACTAAGGGATAATTCCAAAAAGAGACCTGAAGTGCTGTCTTTTTTTTTTTATAATAAGGGTTCAAGTGGATCTCAAATAAAGACTAAAGTCATCACTTTCAAAAAAAAGCGCCTGAAGTGGATGTTGTTTCAAATGAGGATCTGAAATGGTTATGTTTAATTCAAATAACGGTCTAAAGTACTATGCATTTCAAATAAAGACCCGACTTTCCGACGGTCAAGGTATTTTCATCATTTGTCATTTTCCCCCTTTTTCCCCTTTTTTTTTTTCCTTTCCTTTTTTTTTTTCTTGGTGCTTCGTCTTCCTCTTCACCGATGATAGCCACTAGCAACGAGGAAGAAGAAGAACCGGAAAAAAAAAAGGAAAATGCCAAATGACAAATCGATCAGGAAATTTAGCTTGACTGGTGACTAGAAAGTTAGGTCCTTATTTGAAACAAAATCCATTTGGGACCCTTATTTGAGAAAATAAGGGCACTTTGAGCCATTTTTTGAAATTTTCCCTTTTACTAATGCTTTGAATTTGCTAACTATTTTATAAAATTCATAAGCTAAATTAGTATTATTTACTAAATTTTGTCAAATTAAATTTTTTAGTTTTGACTTACCAACTATTATTGAATTATTTATGGACATTTATTTATTTTTAATCTACCAACTGTCCCGTTAAAGTTACCAAGTTTGTTTGTCTTGAAGCTATTTTTTAAATTTATAAGACTCATTCAAAAATTACCAATCAAAATTAGCTCGATTTACCAACTTTTCTTCCATTAAATTATCACATAGCATTAGTCCCTACTTTCATTTGAATTACTTACCACACTTTAGTTGTTTAAGTTTTTAATTTGCCTACTTTTCTTATCATTTCAGAACTTTGCTTTTACTAGCAACTCTTGTGATTTACCAACTCTTTTTTCAAATATTATCACTAACCTAATTAAAGTGACATAACAACTTCTTTTCAATTAAATTATCAGCTAGTCTTGGATTGCCAACTCTCACTTGAGTTACTTACTATTTTTTTTTTTTAAATTACCAACTTTTATTATCTTTTATGATGTTTTATCTTTCTGAACTCCTCCATACATATTATCCACAACATGCAACATGATCATACGGAATCACATCTTTTTCCGTCAATCTTTTTCACACAAAATATGCAGGACTTCTCGAGCTCCCGATTAATCTTCATTAAATGAACTAGTTATCTCAACTCATATAGTGCCTAATGTTACATTATTGTAGGTTTATACTCCCGACCATCATCTCAATAGGATAAGCTAACGCTAACAAAATTGCCAAATATATGGATTAGGTATTTGTTTGGCCATGGTTTGATTAAGTCCAGGTAATTAGCTGCACTTTTGGGTGACTCCGAGTTCAAGACTCCAACTACCAAATCAAGACTCAAAAAGCACAAGAGATTAGTTAATTTAATAATTTTATTTAAAAAGAGGGAAAAGTACCAAAATAGTCCTAAACCTTTTGTATTTGTACCAATTCAGTCATAAACATTTTAATTGAACTATTTTAGTCATAAACATTTTTATATTGGTACCAATTTAGTCCATTTGGCTAATTTATGCCGAAAATTGTTGACATGGCCGCGGCGGTCGTATGTGACGCCGTAGACAAATTTTATAGTTTTTTTATATCTTCTTTTCATATTATTTAAATTATTATTTTTCTTATTTTTCCTTTTTTTCTCTTTTTTTTTCTTTGGTCCAATTGAAAAGTTTATAGCTGAATTGGTATAAATACAAAAGGTTTAGGACTATTTTTGTGACATTCCGATTTTCCAATTCTATTTTCAATAAATTGAGACGGGCATTTCGTTAGCACGCATATAGTTCTTTTCCTTGAGTTGGCCACTCATGTGAAAACTAGTCTATCGTGAAGCATTAAGAGTTTCTAATGCATCATACTCGAGAATTTGACCAGAAGCGACCTTTCGACCGAGCTAATATGTAAGGGTCATTACGGCACAATTAAAAATCGATTAAAGACCGGAGATAGGTTGACTCGACAAAGGCATGTGATCGAGTGTGGGTGATTCCACCAGATCGCACAATTCTTATCGATCGGCCTTTGACCGACTTTTCTATCGATTGGGTACCTTGTGTTCGTATTTGAAACCTTGAGATTACCCCGACAACCGAAAGTTGCCAATGTTTCAAAGATGTACATTGTGGCTTGAGGTGATTAACCACAGGTCAAATGCATGAAAATTTTTAAAGGCTACCCGGTAGGTTGGGCGTTAAGTATCGTGCCAAAGTGAAATTAATCGTGAAATTGAGCCCAAATTCAGAAATTGGAAGTCTGGGTGCGTCACAAATTATTTTAAGATCATTAAATCATCTTTGGAAGATTTTTCATGTAATCATAATTTTTTAGAAATTAAATCGAGAAATGGCTATTTTGGCTTGAGAAATTAGTAGGCTCGCCTTTGGTCTTGCTTTTAGGACTTAAGTTGGTTTTATGGACAAGTGAAGATGTAAATTGAAGTGTGGTGACATCGAATTAATTTTATAGACTTTAATTGGACTCAATTGGAAGAGAATCGGGTGGAATTGAAGAAATTATTGCACAAAGTTTTATCTTTTTGGCGAAAATGAAATTGGACCCATTGAAATAGGTTGTAGAGGAAATGAGTTAGTGGAAGATGACATGGGATGATGTCATGGTGGTTGGGCCAAAGAGAATGAGATTTGGACAAGTGGAGGGTGGATATTGGCTCTTGGAAAGGCACCCATCAACATCATCTTCAAGCTTGGGACTTTGGAGGAGAGAGAAGGGAGAGCTTCGACCGGAAGCTAGTCGAGCCCGACGCCGCCCTCTTCGCTCGCTCGCACGCCCGTTTGTTGGAGCTCGCCGCGCACCGTCGCCGTTCTGCTTGGCCGCATGCCCTCCGTCTTTCCCTTTTCCTCTCTCGTCCATCGAGCAGCTCTCTCCTCCCTCTTCTTTCGGTTTGACGCCCGAAATTTGTAGAGGAAGAGTCGCCGTCGCCCCGAGCCATCGCACGCCTCCGCTCGTCCCCGTTCGCTGCTCGCTTGACGCCGCCATTCGCTCGCGCTCGCCGCGCTTGGCCGACTCTCGCCCGCCTCCGTCTCCCTCGTTCGTGCGTTCCGGGAGCTGCGGAGCTCGTCCCCATCGCCGTGAGGCCTCGCCGGTCGCCGCCTCGCCGTCAGAGCCACCGTCGAGCCGCGCCCAATCCTCCGCCCATTCCGGCGCCGATCCACCTCCAACCCCAAAGCGTAGTTGCAAAAATGGGTATGGCAGCACCTATTTGGCCCGTTTTGGCCGTCTTCCCGAGCTTAGATGCTCGGCCCGCCTTGAGGAAAGTTGATCATCGCGTTGTCCCCGTCGTTTTGGTTCGCTCAAATTCTGTTAATTCGGTGAGTTTAACTCACTAAATCTTGATTAGAGGGTTAATGATACTTTATGTGTGTTTAGTTATGTTAAGTGTTATTAAGTGGTTAGTTTAATTTAGTTAATAGTAGATTATATTAATGTGCTTGATTAACTTAAAGTTGGTTTAATTTAAGGCTAAATGAATGCTTATATTAATATAAGCTTTGATGTGACATAAATGAATTTACTTTTGATTTATTTAAATATATCAAAATTATTAAATAATTTAATAATATCTTATTATTCGAAATTATTAAACTATTATTATTTAATTATTTTCGGAATAAATTTAATTATTTATTAAATTTCGAAAATTTTGTTGGGACCCTAAATTCTCAAATTTCGTGCGGTTAGTTGCTATGAAGTCAGATTTTGAAAATAAAGATTGGATATTATAAATTGAGTGTGGATCGTGAAAGATATGGATATTATTATTTAATTAATTTTCGGAATAAATTTATTTATTTAATAAATTTTGAAAATTATTTTGGAACCTTATTTTCTCAGAATTTCGTGCTGATCATTGCTGTGCACTTAGAATTTGAATTTGATTAATGGATGTGGCAAATTGAGTGTTGATTGTGGTAAATAGAGACTTTATTCATAAAAACCCAAGTGTCGGGTTTTGATGCAAAAATTGGATTTTAATAATTATATTAAATAGTGGGGTTTGAAAAAGTGAGGTATTGGCTTTTTGATTCAAAATTAGGGTGTCCCCACACACGTGAGTAATTTCTGGAATATTTTTGATATGAAGAAAAATGGCTGGATCACTATTTTAAGTGGAAGCATTGAGTGAAATATAAAGTGTCCTGGTGCAGTATGCTTTGGCTGTGTGATAACTAAGAGGAATTGTCTTGGGCTGTTGAGCCGGATTTGCCCCTATATGGGATGCCCACGCGGTGGAGGCGGGTCGATTGATTCTGGGCCTATGCTCCTTTGGGAACGCCGTCGATGTCTTGACGAAGCCGCACTCCATGGGGAGGCGATGCCTGGCTATATGCCAGTAGATAGTTGAACTGCAAGTAGGCTATGCCCTTGTGTGGCCAGTGAATAATAATTGGAATGCGTGCTAAGTGCGACTGTGATTCATATGAAAGTGATGGCGTTCCAATTGTTTGAATTATTATTACTACCCGTGATTGAGTGATTTGAATTGTGCTAACCCGCGAGAAGGAACCGAGGCGAGGTAAGTTCTCTCTATGATGTGGCTAGGCCACCCTTGGGCGTATTTTATTTCTAATAAGGGTTTAGGGGGCTGAACTTATTGAGACATTGTCTCATCCCGGTTTGGGGATTAAAATTTCAAGTCCCCGGTGGACGGAGTGGCGAGATAGCGTTGGTTGGCCTTGAGGAGTTGCAAATGTGAAGTCATAAGATTGGAGAACGTGTCCGACTTGTAGATCGTAGGACAGTTCCTTTTTAAGAGCCGGTCTTTTGTAGACATTTGGTCAGTAGGCTTCGTTTGTAATTCTGTTGGATTATGAAAGTGCTATGTTGTGGTTTTGCTTCCTTTTTTTTTATCCAAAGTTAAATGTTGTTAGGGGATTTGTTTCGCTTCCGCATGCATAATAAAATGAATGGGGTCGGCAACACTACCTAAGAATGTCGTATTTGATCGACCGCAGTAGGATGTTGGGGTGCTCGAAGTTCGGAGCGTGACAATTTTGGTACTTTTCCCTTAAAAATATGCTATTTCCACTTTATTTTATGATTTTAATACCTCTTCTTTTTTTTCTTGCAAGTTACTTCTCCGATATGGGCTTCTAGACGAAGAAGGGTTTGACGTGCATATAGTCTAACTTGATCTGGATTTTCTTGACATATTAAGTATAAATCTACAAGTAAGTACCTAAAATACATATATAATAAGCACATAAACTCCCATTTTCTTCTGGACTTATAAAGAAACCTGATGGATGGAGACACCCTTTCGATTCTTCCAAGGTTGCAACTTGTTGAAGACAAAATAAATACACAATTAAATTCCCAACATTAGGAACTCGTTGAAAATACTAGCATGTACACGTGCATAATAGTCAAAAGTCTAGAAAAGCTTCCCTTGTTTATCGGTTAGCTCCATAAAAAAAGGTCAATCTAAATAAACCCAGGTTGAAGAATTCAATAATAAATTTAATCTTGAAAAAAAGAAGAAGAAGCCAAAACCTCCTCCATATACACACACACACACACACACACACATATATATATATACACTTAAGAATTTCGAGGTTCTTGTTTTAGTTGGTTGAAGTAGTGATTAGCTTTTAGCCTTTCTAAGTAAAGACTATGAAATGTAGAGGAGGACTTGGGACTTGGGATTAGATGCCTCCTCCACGTGGTATTTTGTATCTACATATTGAAAACATCGAAGTTGGAGTGATAAAAGTATATCTCGCATAACTTAGCTACCGGATTTATAACAAAGTTATATACATCATTAAATTGATTAATAGTTTAAGATGCACCTTCTAGGAACACCAAAAGTCTATTGTCTTGTGTCTTGTGTTCAATTCTACGAAATCTTTCTATCATAGTGGCAAATTTAATTGTTCGCTAGTGAAAACAATGGTCATCGATTTTTTTTTTCAAGTAAGGTGTTGGTAAATTTACCAACAACTTTAAGAAATTGCCAACTTATTTAGAGTTTGCAAATTTACAAATTTTGTACAAACTTATCTATTTTTATTTGTATATCTTGCTAATGCTTTGAACTCGCAAATCTTTTTTTTAATGAAATTAATAACCTAAATTAATGTGATTTACTAATTTGTCAAAATAAGTTTTTAAGTTTTGGTTTACCAACTCGTACGAATTATTTACCAACATTACCACCGTAGTAGTGGCTCACGGATAAGACCCTGCTGATCCTCGCCTAGAGGTGAAGGGTTCAAAACCCAAAATAGCGCTAGGTGTATTAAGGGTGACTTAGGGGTGGTGGTCCTATTGCTTAAGTGTCACCTGGGGTTTACGGTGCGGCTGTCGGCTGCAAACCGGTTCATCCAGCACCAAATATATATTTACCAACATTTATTTTTATTTAATCCTCCAAATTTCCCATTAAAGTTACCAACTTGTATTACTTTTTACCACCCAGCCTTTATGTCTTTTTACTAACTCCTCCAAAATATGTTTTGTGCGCGACATGTAACGAAGACGTGATCATACGCAATCACATCTTTTTCCGTCTATCTTTTTTAGACAAAACACATAAAACTTATTGAGGTCTCAATTAATCTTTACTAAACAAGCTAGTCTTCCCGACTCAAATAGCGCAGGGTCCACAGTAACATTACAGGCTCATGCTCCCGATGGCCATCTCAAGAAGCTAACCCCTAGCACAATTGCTGGCTGAATCCACGAATTATGTATCGGTTTGGCCATGGTTTGATTAAGTCTCGGTGATTAGCTGCACACCGGTCGACTCCAGCTACCGAAACACACATTAATTAATAAAACTCAGGAAAACATTCGCGCCCAATTATTGCTATCTGTTCATAGGACCCAATTGAATATTTGCGTTACCCTTTTTATGTCGGATGTAAATTTCTTACTGGCTTCACCAACTCAAAGGAACTGCGATTTAGGTGGTAGGTGGCGACCTTTGTTTTCTCTCTTGTCTTCTTTTTATTTTCTTCCCTCGATTTTCCTTTATTTTCTCCGGGGTTGGTGGTAATTGGTAAGCACGACTTTAATAAATTCTTTGGCCTATGTCCGCATTTATAATGTGGTCTGACCGCATCTGAATTGAAAAGCTAGCTACCGTCTCCCTAAGATGACAGAGACTGGCGATTTGATCGAAAGTGGTGGGACAAAAGGGTAATGATATCCAGTCTTTGGATCGGATGGATGGGATTTAATCTCAATTTAGTTTGCTTCGTCTCAAAATTCGGGCTGAGTTCTTTGAATGTTTCCCTTGTGAGCATGGACCTGACTCGCACGTGATTTGCGAAATGAAGTGGATCTTTTCATGCAAATAGATAAAAACGGCATTGGAACTTATGGTTTTATAACTTAGTCATCATTACCCAGATTTCTGAATATCTTTTCATTTTCGGGAAGTAACGAAGGACATGACTTGGTATTTACTCTTTTTGGGTCAACAACTTAACATGGGATTTTTGGAACATGACTTTTCAGTTTAATACGGTCAACAAATTCAAAAATATGGTCATTCCTAAATTCATTTAATAATCAATTTGGGCATATTTAATCTTTATATAGCTTCACGACCTACTCCCAAAACAAGGTAGTTCTGTCTTTACCAGCAACTCAATCGAAATCGCAATTCCACAGCGGAGTTTAGCTTAGGAATCGAATTTTCATTTGACATTTTATTTGGTATGTCCTATGTTGCTAACATCCCACATGGTCATGGAATAAGGGAAAAAAATTCATGTGAATGCAGTTTCTTTATTGGGGAAAAGTCAAAATAGAAAAAGGAATCCCATCGTAAAATCTTTCTTCAATATATGTGAAGAAAATATTCTATTTCGAGAGTATCAACGGTACATATTGAGAAAGAAGTTGGTGCGTAGAAACTTTACGTATTTTCTTTTTATTGAATTGTTCATCAAAAAATGTCTTTGGGACCCGCTTTGTGATTTATCTGTTCCTCTGCTCAGTGGGAGGACCCGCATGGGTTGGTGGACTGGTTTGGTTGGTAGGAAAGACATCGTGCTATCTCCCGAATGACATTGTCGGAACCCCATTTCTTAATTTTTGCAAAGACGGAGCGTTTTATTCATTGCAAGCTCCACTAGTTTCGGAAAAGACTTGGTGCCCCGGACTCACGGACTCGCCATGCCGCCTTGACGGAGTCCTGAACCCGACCGTCTCCGAATGGACACAAACACGATGATAATTTCCATTGGTATATGTTATCGGATCGCACATTTCATAAGAATTGTCGAAAGAATAAGTCAAAAATGGAATGTGTAAGAGTAAAACGCGGGATGGTCGTGGACATATATTAAAAATCAGAGGATATGACCAATTCCTGCGCAAAATGATGATGAGATGGATTGTTTCAATGAATCTAGGGAGCGCAATAGTCAAATAATGGGGTTGGTGACGGCACGATGCAGGCTCATGCAAAGCGTGTCAATACCATGGAGTCAGCTAAGACCATATTATAATTCCACTTGTATTTCAATAATACTGAGAAGAGCATAAGTAATTTGAGCAGAAAAAGTAATTTAGTGCTAATTTCTAGGGGCACAATTTCATGGATTTTTTTTCTAAATCAATTTTTTCGTCTGTGCCCTTAAAATCATTTTCTTTTCAAAGATTAAAGTTAATTGCCAAATTGGGAAATAAACATTTTACCAGAAAAGACAGAAATATTGAGCAAAAGAAATGTCGAAATGAAACGAAATAAGCTAAAAAGAAATTGATCACTCTTATCTTTTTTTCCTTTAACATTGTCATTAAAAGAATTTGTCTTGATATTATTTATTAGATTTCTCCAATGATGCATTTCCGAGGTCTTCCTTCCCGTGATGTAACCCGAGAGCCATCCTCATTGTTCCTCAAATGGTTGGGCCATTTCTTGTTAGTGGCCGGTGGAACAAGGTCAATGTGCCTAATCATAACTCCCTCCCATGATTTCCCAATTCAAAATCTCCACCCAGTCGGGAATTTCAATTCGAAAACCGGCTTCGCCCGCCAAAAAAGAGAAAAAAACCTGAAATCGCTACTTAAAGGGAAAATCTCCGTTCGCTCCGGAATAGCAGGAACGCGACATTAGAAGCGAATTTTCAAAACACATTAATTGTCTAATGTCTAATGCAACGTAGTTCAAATAAGAAACTTGAGAGAGAAAAAAATAAAAAGAAAATAAAAAAGAAAAAGAAAAAGGAAAATATTTGCGCCGTTGACGTGGTGCTTTCGTTCGTCCACCGAGTCCCCTGGCTCTCACCAACCCCCGCCAGCCAAAATCCCCGCCTCCCTCTCCCACCACACCCCTTTGACGAAACGCCCGCTCTTTCATTTCTTCGTCTTTTCTCATTTTCTTTCTTTCTCTCTCTCTCTCTCTCTCTATAATTATTTATTTATTTTTTATTGCACGCGCCGAGGCGGCCGACGAATTCCCCGAAACGAGACTTGCATGCACACATGGCGTCCGCGTGTCGCGATCCCGCCCGTCCGGGGGGTGCGGGGGCAATCCGACGGCCCCGGGAGGATTTCAACTAACCCATCCGCCTAACCTACCCGACACTCAATGGCGGGCGGGCCTCTCCTCCTCTATTTAAACGTCCGATTTGTAGCTGAGCAAACTCAGGAAATTCACTAGCTTCCTTAGCGCATGTGAATTTCCTTTAGAGCAAAACACAAACAAAAAACGCCAGCGCGCCCTTCCTCTCTCTCGCCAGCCCTCACCTCGATCTCGATCTCGATCTCGCGCTCGCTCGCTCCTCGCTCGATTTCGACTCCTCTTCTCGGGCTCTTGGCCTCTCTAGACGTTCGCATCCACACGAGCACGAAAGATGGACATGGACACGGCAGCGTGCAACGGCAAGGGCTCCCTCGGGCTCTGCGCGGGGGCAGGTGGCGACCCGCTCAATTGGGGCGCGGCCGCCGCGGCCCTCACGGGGAGCCACCTCGATGAGGTGAAGCGGATGGTCGAGGAGTCCCGGCGACCCGTGGTCCGCCTTGGCGGCGAGACGCTGACCATCGCGCAGGTGGCGGCCATCGCGGGGCGCGAGGCCGGCACGGCGGTTGAGCTGTCGGAGGCGGCCCGGGCAGGGGTCAAGGCCAGCAGCGACTGGGTGATGGAGAGCATGAGCAAGGGCACGGACAGCTACGGGGTCACCACTGGCTTCGGCGCCACCTCGCATAGGCGGACCAAGCAAGGTGGTGCTCTGCAGAGGGAGCTCATAAGGTAAAAAGAAAAAGAAAAGTGCTACTTTAATATATTTCTTTAAATTCTCATTCGGTTGTTTTTATTGACATATATTTGTAGAAATATCGAAAATACTTGTTAAGCAATCAAATAATGAAAAAAAAAAAAATGCTGATTTCGGGAGATGGGTGCGATAATACGTTATTCGGGAATTGTAATTACCAAGAAGTGCTCTTAGACATTTCTTGAACGCGATTTATTTATTTATTTGCTTATCTTTTTCATTTATGTGGTGTTATGAAATTATGTACGTGGAGGAAAATTAGCTCTATGTTTCTATGTGGGTGTGGGGGTAGGTAGGGTTGTATCGGTGACGTGCCAGTTTCTAAATCTAGGTGGACGGTTTTTTTACATTGAAGTCGACGCATAAATTTGGGCCGGCAGGAAATTAATTATCTAATGCTGTCATGTTACATAAAATTTCTTAACTAGATTCTGTATTTTATTTCTTGTCTGTCGCTTTAATGGGGCCTGTCCTCGATAGCAAATTTCACCCTACATAAGTTATTGAATCCATTTGAAAATTCGTCCACATAGTTATATAATTTCTTAGGCGAACTTCAAAAAGAAAAAGAGAAAGAAAATGTATATGTGTGGACTAAAGTAGGGAAATTAACCGAATGATTTCGAGAATAGCCTTCGTGTAGTACGCGGTTATAAATGTTAGATTAGCAATTTGTTAGATGGATTTTAATGAGAAAAGAGGACAAGAATGTTGCAAATTTAGGATAATAAAGTCATTCTCGCTTTGAGAATGTCCAATTCATTAGCATAAATAACCAGAAGAAGAAAATCCTAATATTTAGGAAATTTTTCGAGTTCTCATATTTTTTTTATCAAATTATTTTCTACGAATTACTTATAAGACGCCAAAAATTAGTCAATCCTAACTCGTTAGTCAACAGTCGTAAGAGATTAGTCTACTTTCAGAGACATTTCCTCGAGGTTTTTTTGTTCTTTTCTTTTTTACATGTGCAGACACTATTCGTAAGGTTCACATGAGTCAGGAGACAATAGTACCAATTGGCACATCAACATTTTTTTTATTAAACGTACACGCAACAAATTTAAAAAGAAGAAGGAATTTTCAATATTATTTGCTCTGTTCAAACTCCTGATAAAGATCCACCAGCAGAAAATAAAATAAAACAACCAGTTAGCCCGTCCTTATCACCCCATCTTCCACATCCAAATTTCTACAAGAATATTTTTAAAAATAAAATTCAAGTAAAATCCTTTATTTTAATTTAAAACTAACACCTGTCATCTGCGGTATAAATGGTTCCCTCGTGAAGGACTGCCAAGTGCCGGCTAAGCTTCTTTTCCATAAAAGATACATACCCATTGCCCAAACGTGCAAGTATCAACCCAAAGGCCAACCCAAAGGCCAAAAAATCAATTTTTCTATTTTTTTGAAATATTAGGTAACCAAAAAAAATGGGAGAAGATTAATTGATTTCAAAGACTACCGTAATAATTACTTTTTGAATACCTAATTTCTCATTTTTCAATTAATGGGACTTACCTTTGCTACAATTAAATAAGTATTTAAATCGAGATTCACATTTTCTTTGCTATAATTAATAATATGTGGCTGATGAAATTTTCTGATCGGGCCAGGTTCTTGAACGCCGGCATATTCGGCAATGGGACGGAGTCATGCCACACACTGCCCCACTCGGCGACCCGGGCTGCGATGCTCGTGAGGATCAACACCCTCCTCCAGGGCTACTCGGGCATCCGGTTCGAGATCCTAGAGACCATGGCCAAGCTCCTCAACCGCAACATCACCCCGTGCCTGCCTCTCAGGGGTACGATCACGGCCTCAGGCGACCTGGTCCCCTTGTCCTACATCGCCGGGCTTCTGACGGGCAGGCCCAACTCGAAGGCGGTCGGGCCAAACGGTGAGTCCCTGAACGCCGTCGAGGCCTTCCGCCTTGCCGGGATCGAGCACGGGTTCTTTGACCTGCAGCCCAAAGAGGGCCTCGCGCTCGTGAATGGCACGGCAGTCGGGTCTGGGCTCGCTTCCATTGTCCTGTTCGAGGCGAACATCCAGGCCGTCCTCTCAGAGGTTCTGTCGGCCATCTTCGCCGAGGTGATGCAAGGGAAGCCTGAGTTCACCGACCACTTGACCCACAAGCTCAAGCACCATCCCGGACAAATTGAAGCTGCAGCTATAATGGAGCACATCTTGGATGGGAGCTCCTACGTGAAGGACGCTCAAAAGCTCCACGAGATCGACCCTCTCCAGAAGCCGAAGCAGGACCGATACGCGCTCCGCACGTCCCCGCAGTGGCTCGGCCCCCAGATCGAAGTGATCAGGGCCGCCACCAAAATGATCGAGAGGGAGATCAACTCTGTCAACGATAACCCGCTGATCGACGTCTCCAGGAACAAGGCTCTCCATGGAGGGAACTTCCAGGGGACCCCGATTGGCGTTTCCATGGACAACACCCGTCTCGCCATCGCCTCCATCGGCAAGCTCATGTTCGCGCAGTTCTCCGAGCTCGTCAACGACTTCTACAACAACGGGCTGCCCTCTAACCTGTCCGGGGGACGGAACCCAAGCCTGGATTACGGCTTCAAGGGAGCTGAGATCGCCATGGCCTCATACTGCTCGGAGCTGCAGTTCCTTGCCAACCCTGTGACCAACCATGTCCAGAGCGCGGAGCAACACAACCAGGACGTGAACTCCTTGGGCCTGATCTCGTCGAGGAAGACCGCCGAGGCCGTCGATGTGCTGAAGCTCATGTCCTCCACCTTCCTGGTCGCCCTGTGCCAGGCCATCGACCTGAGGCACCTGGAAGAGAACCTCAAGAGCGTGGTCAAGAACACGGTGAACCAAGTGGCCAAGAAGGTCCTCTACGTCGGGTCCAACGGCGAGCTCCACCCGTCGCGGTTCAGCGAGAAAGATCTGATCAAGGTGGTCGACCGGGAGTACGTCTTCGCCTACATCGATGACCCCTGCAGCGCCACGTACCCCCTGATGCAGAAGCTGAGGCAGGTCCTCGTGGACCATGCGCTGGACGACGTCGACCGGGAGAAGAACCCCAGCACCTCCATCTTCCAGAAGATTGGGGCTTTCGAGGAGGAGCTCAAGGAACTCCTCCCGAAGGAGGTCGAGAACGCGAGAGCTCAGTTCGAGAGCGGGAACTCGGCGATCGCTAACAAGATCAGGGGGTGCAGGTCGTACCCACTGTACAGGTTCGTGAGGGAAGAGCTCGGGACCGGTTTGCTCACGGGGAGAAGGTCGGCTCGCCGGGCGAGGACTTTGATCTGGTGTTCTCCGCCATGTGCGAGGGCAAGCTGATCGATCCTTTGCTGGAGTGCTTGAGGGACTGGGATGGTGCTCCGCTTCCCATCTGTTAGGAACTTTTCCAAATCCTGAAGACTGCCTCATAATTTAATTTGCCCTATACTTTGTATGTACTTAGAGAGTTTTTCATGGTCGAGAAACTGCGGTTAAAATTGTAATGTCTCTTATGTCTTTTGTTAAGTTCTTTCTTATTCAAACACCCCCCCCTCCCCCCACGATGTATATTTGTACTTGGAACTTCATGGGTGTAACAACAATGTTGAAACGCGTGAAGGAAAAGATTATACAACATATATTTCATTACATTCTTCATTCTTATAAAGGATGGTGACATCTACTCTTCATTGTGAGCTAATTGTTATCAGGTACATCTTATTGTATCTCCCAACTTGACCCTACCAAATGTAAAATCAGAATGAACATTTATTTCTTAAAGGGAGCTACCCTCATTAGGAATTTGCCCGGACTTATTTTACTCAATCAAGTGGGTTGCGTATTAAGAGTCAATATTATATTTAAGCTCATAAAAAAAGAACATGTTTATATAATATGAAAAGACATTCAGACAATATATACATCATGATTGATTTAGTCTGTCACATTATTTTAATTAAATGAATGCATATTATTTCAGGGCTCCACATGTATAAAAAAGTTAAAGGTTGCTCATCTTTGCTTAGGCCTAGAATGATGCCCGACCAACCTCTTTGCCATGACTTTTGGAAGAGGTTGACCTACCGAGCATGAAATTCTTTGTGGGTTGGCTCGAAAAGGCAATAAATCTTTTGGGATGGGACATATATTCCAAATTGAGTGGTTGCCTCCAGATTAGGATAATTCTATGATTGGCAAATATCACAACTTCGGATTTTCCTCGATGCACTTGGCCTAATCCATGAGGAGGTTTCTGCCCAAAATGGTAACCTAGCTAGCAAAACCGAAGTAGAGCAACATATATGGAGAGAGATCCCATATAAATATGTGTGTCCACCAATCCACCTAAACGGGCACACACTTGGGTTACATAGAGATGGAAGGACAAGCCTAGCGTTCGAAAGAAAAGTAACATTTTGGCATTGTTATGGCAGTCAAACAAAGGCTTTGGAGCAATTAAGGGGGTGCATGATAAAAATTATTTCTGTTTCAGAAATGATTTTTCTGTTCCAGACAATTTATGGAACAGAAACTTATTTGATAACATTACTGAAATTTTCTATTTCTGAATAGGTTTCTATTCCGAAATAGAAATGGAGGAGAAATCGAAGTAAAAATTTTCTATTTCTGATTTCTTCCAAATCAATTTCTGATTTCTCCACCTAACCCTATTTTTGTAATGTATTTTTATTATTTTGTATTTGGGGATTTACAATCTTTGCTTTTGTATTGTGATAATGTATTTGATGATTCCTATCTCAATTCTTGTAATGTGATGTTCTACTTGATGATTTCCCTTATTTGTAATGGTCCTTGTTACACTTCATAAAATTCGCCGATTTTGTAAAATTTGCCGCAAATTACCCAATACACTTCTTAGTGTTTCTTTGTAAAACAATTGCTCGATATCGTAAACCGTGGCGGCGATCAACGTGACACACTAGCATGAAGGGGATTAGAATATGGTCGCCCGCCTTCATTCTACTAGAATTTTGAGAACCTTCTATCATGCTTAATAGTATGTATATTGATCTCTTTTTTCTATTGTATGGAGACTATTGATAAGTATATTGTTTGACCGTAATTACCTATCTACGTGGATGCTAAATAATTTTGTGTGAAAATTTAGAAAATTTGATATAACATCTCTTACTTTGTATTTTTTTTTTTTTTTGCAAAAAGGGAGACTTTACTTTTTAAAAAAAAAAATCATACTTTGTATTTGGGTCAATGATGTCATAAGCATATGAAATTTGTAAGAATGTACATCTCATTTGCTCCAAAAAAAAGAAAAATTTGTTTTAAGAAATAGAATTTTTATTCAGTTATCAAACGAATTTCTATTTCGAAACAAAATTTTGTATCGTTATCAAACAGATTTTTTCCTCGAAAATCGTCCGTAAATAAATAGAAAAATTCATTTCTGTTCCGAAACTATTTCTGGAACAGAAATGTTGTCATGCACCCCCTAAGTAGTAAGCAAGCATCCAAAACTAAATATATCAGAAGCAATTGTTGGAATTTTGTTTGTTAAAACAAAATGAGTACTTTTTACTTTGTCCCACATAGAAAATGTGAGAGCAAGTGGGTCGGTTTAAATATGTGGGATTTCCTTTTGTAGTTAAAATGAATGATTGGGTGGAACTAGACCCCACCATACCCGCGTCGGGTGCGCGATTTTGGCATTAATCCCTTGCTATTTATTTTTATTTTTTAGTTCAAAGGTTGCCTTTTTAATTTGAGAATTCCGAAAATGAAATATAAATGAAAATTCGAAATTCTATTTAAAAATTAAAAAAAAGAATTATTCCGAATTTTGTTTGTGTCTTTTCAAGACAACCTTTGAAAAATTACTTATTCGGTTTTTAACTTTCCCGAACGATTGCAATGGTTCGTTTTTCGACTTCTTCCGAAGAGTCGCATTTGTTTATCCGAACAATTTTCTAAAGACGTGTTTGTTCACAATTTTCACGAAGAGTTGCAAGACTGTTTCATATATATACTTGTCATTTTTTGGAAAGATATGTGTGGTCATTTTCGAGTCTTCTTTATGAAAAACAGCAGCCAATTTTTCGATTGTTTCTTAGAGAGACCCTGGAGAAATACTAAAATTGCTATTTAGTATTCTCATCCGAGACTTTGTAGTATCCTGGAGGATTTTTGCCGGTGACCATTAGCAACGTTGTGGGGCAAATAAATCTTTAAAGAAAGTGATATCACGCCTCAAAGTCCGAGTTGTTTTACTCGATCCGATTTCATTGTTCAACCCATTTCGAAGCAATATTTTCACAACAAAGCACACTCAGCTGAAGCCGTTTTGCACCAGATCACTTTAGGCGCGGTGCAATTGAGTGATGGCTGCAAAAGACAGTACAAAATCCTCAAAACCATATTCCTGCACGATCATTACAAAAGCTGGCATAAGTAACCAAACCGCCATCATACTAATATCCGCAATAACATGCTGAACAAAATGAGAGAATTGTGCCACACAATACTGTCATGACTTGCACACAAGAGAATTTTCAGTCTATTTCCACAGTTTAACATCACTAAGTACTAGATCAAGAATGGATGGGATAGCAAGAGAACAAGAATCGAGTAGGGATAAACTACAAAAACACAATCAGTCACTAACTTGAAGTCGGGATGAGTAAAATCATCGTGAATAAAGGAAAATGATAAGTAACTTTCACCAACCTCTATTGTGAGATCAAAATAAGAAAAGGAATGTGCAACAGTTATGTCCCAAAGAATAGAGAGATGAAAACAAAGTCAGTTTCCTTCACTCATCATCTTATTGAGTTATCCACACACAGAATAATGAAAGAGTTGTAGACTAGATAAATCCACGGTGGCCTGATCTGAGGAAATGGCAAAACCAAATCCACCAAGCTTCCAAGATCCACTTGATGTAATAAGCACATTCTGCAAAAGGATGTTCCGACAATTACTCATGCATGTCCAAATACCCATATGCTCTTCTTAAATCCCGAATTTAACAGTGAAACAACATAATTTTACTTAAAAGGGTAGAAACACCACCCATTAAAGGGAAAGACAAAGTTATCTTCTGGGGGATGGGGGTAAGGGACGCGTAAGTTTCGAGAGTGGGTTGCGACTCCCACGCCCCCGCAAGAGGCGGGGCACAAGTCTGCAAGTGAGTGTAGAGTAGGAATAGAGTAGGACTGACAAAAAAAAAAAAAAAAGGGAAAGACAAAGTTATCTTCTTTTAAGAGTGAAACAACATAATTTAGAAATTACCAACTTATTTGGAGCATGCAAATTCCTAAATTTTGTACAAAATTATCTTCTTTTATTTGCATATTTTACTAAGGGAAAATTCCAAAAAGGGATCCGAAATACCATCTTTTCCTCAAATAAGGGTCCAAAGTGGGTATTGTTTCAAATAAGGACTAGAAGTGCCATCACTTTCTCAAATAAGGGCTTAAAGTGAATATTGTTTCAAATAAATATCTAAAGCGGTTATGTTTGTTTCAAATAAGGACTTGAAGTGGCCATGTCCATTTCAAATAACTTTCCGGTAATCACGGTATTTTCGTCATTTGTCATTTTTCCCTTTTTTTTTTTCTTTTTTTTGGTTCTTCTTCTTCCTCTTCGTTGGTCCACCAATGAAGAGGAAGAAGAACCTAAAAACTAAAAGAAAGGAAAAAGGGGAAAATGCCAAATGATGAACCGATTGGAAAATTTAGCGGGTTGGTGACCGGCAAAGTTAGGTCATTATTTGAAACAACCAAAGCTATTTTAGGCCCTTATTTGAAACAATCAAGGCCATTTCAAATCCTTATTTGAAATAAAATCCGCTTTGGGCCCTTATTTGAAAAAATAAGGGCACTTCGGTCCTTTTTTTAAAATTTTCCCTTTTACTAATGCTTTGAATTTGCTAACTATTTTATAAAATTCATAAGCTAAATTAGTATTATTTACTAAATTTTGTCAAATTAAAATTTTTAGTTTTGATTTACCAACTATTTTTGAATTATTTACGAATATTTAATTTTTTTTAATCTACCAATTGTCTTGTTAAAGTTACCAATTTTGTTTGTCTTGGAGCTATTTTTTATATTTATAAGTCTCATTCAAAAATTTCCAATCAAAATTAGCTTGATTTACCAACTTTTCTTCCATTAAATTATCACATAGTATTGAGTGCCTACTTTCATTTGAATTACTTACCACACTCTAGTTGTTTAAATTTTCAATTTGCCTATTTTTCTTATCGTTTCTAAACTTTGCTTTTCCTAGCAACTCTTGTGATTTACCGACTCTTTTTTCAAATAATATCACTAACCTAATTAAAGTGACATAACAACTTCTCTTCGATTAAATTATCGGCTAGTCTTGGATTGCCAACTCTCACTCGAGTTACTTACCAATTTTTTTTCTAAATTACCAACTTTTATTATATTTTATGACGTTTTATCTTTCCTAACTCCTCCATACATATTTTATCCATAACATGCGACGTGATCATACATAATCACATCTTTTTCCATCGATCTTTTCCATACAAAATATGCAGGACTTCTTGAGCTCCTGATTAATCTTCTTAAATGAGCTAGTTATCTCAACTCAAATAGTGCCTAATGGTACATTATTGTAGGTTTATACTCCTGACCATCATCTCGATAGGATAAGCTAACGCTAACAAAATTGCCAAATATACGGATTAAGTATCGGTTTGGCCATGGTTTGAATAAGTCCGGGTAATTAGCTGCACTTTTGGGTGACTCCGGGTTCGAGACTCCAACTACCAAATCAAGACTCGAAAAAACACAAGAGATTAGTCAATTTAACCATTTTATTTAAAAAGATGCTATTTCCACTTTATTTTATGATTTTAATACCTCTTCTTTTTTCTTGCAAGTTACTTCTCCGATATGGGCTTCTAGACGAAGAAGGGTTTGACGTGCATATAGTCTAACTTGATCCGGATTTTCTCGATAAATTAAGTACAAATCTACAAGTAAGTACCTAAAATACATATATAATAAGCATATAAACTCCCATTTTCTTCTGGACTTATCAAGAAACCTGATGGATGGAGACACCCTTTCGATTCTTCCAAGGTTGCATCTTGTTGAGGGATAAAATTAATTCACAATTAAATTCCCAACATTAGGAACTCGTTGATAATACCAGCATGTACACGTGCATATTAGTCAAAAGTCTAGAAAAACTTCCCTTGTCTCCAGAATAAAGGTCGATCTAAATAAACCCAGGTTGAAGAATTCAATAATAAATTTAATCTTGAAAAAAAAAAAACCCAAAACCTTGTCCATAAGCACACATACATATATATATATATAAGATACACTTAAGAATTTCGAGGTTCTTGTTTTAGTTGGTTGAAGTAGTGATTAGCTTTTAGCCTTTCTAAGTAAAGACTATGAAATGTAGAGAAGGAGTTGGGACTTGGGATTAGATGCCTCCTCCACCTGGTACCTTGTATCTACATATTGAAAATTCTAATAGGACATCGAAGTTGGAGTGTTAAAAGTATATCTCGCATAACTTAGTTATTGGATTTATAACTAAGTTATATACATCATTAAATTGATTAATAGATTAAGATGCACTTTCTAGGAACACAAAAATCTACTGTCTTGTGTTCAATTCTAGGGAAAATTGTCCAAAAAGTCATAAACCTATTACAGTTCTATCAATTCAGTCCTAAACTTTTTAACTTTACCAATTCAATCCTAAACATTTTCACTTCTTGCCGATTTAGTCCATCCGGTCAATTTTGGCCGGAAAATGCTAACATGGACACCGGCGGTGCCACGTAGGATCGGCAGCGACACATGGACAATTTTAAATAATATTTTAATATTTTTTTGAATTTTTATTTTTATTTTCCTTTCTTTTCCTTTTGGCTTTTTTCTTTCCTTTTCCGGTGGCTGGCCACAGCCTAGCGGTTGGCCTAGCCCACCACAAGTGAGGCCCGGCCGGGAAAGGAGGAGCCTTAGCGAGGGAGCCCTTCCCTAGGCGCAGCCCATCGAGGTTGCTTGGGTGAGGCCGATCCTCACCCAAGCCTAGCCTCGCTGGGCGTCGGCCGAGCAACGGCAACGCCGGGCGAGGGCCGACCTCGCCAAATCTAACGAGGGAGCCCTCGCCCAACCGAGCGTTGGCCTCGCCCGGACCGGATCTGGCTAGGCTAGTCCTCGCCTAGGCTAGGGCAGCCTCGCTCGGTGTCACCGTTGCTCAGCCGATGCCTAGAGAGGCTAGCCTAGCTTGGGCGAGGGTCGGCCTCGTCCAAGCGACCCTTTGCCGGGGCTCCTCCTCACCCGGGCCTCACCCGTGGCGGGCAAGGCCAGCCGGCCGGCTGTGGCCGGTGGCCGGCCACCGGAAAAGGAAAGAAAAAAGCCAAAAAGAAAAGAAAAAAGGGGGAAAAACAGAAAAAATTCAAAAAAATATTAAAATATTATTAAAAATTGTCCATGTCAATGCCGGCAATCCTACGTGGCACTGCCAAAGTCCACGTCAGAATTTTCTGGCCAAAATTGGCCGGATTGATGAATCGGCAAAAAGTGAAAATATTTAGGATTGAATTGACAAAGTTAAAAGGTTTATGACTAAATTGACAGAAGCACAATATGTTTAAGACTTTTCGGACAATTTTCCAAATCTTTCTATCATAGTGGCAAATTTAAAAATTGTTTGCTGGTAAAAACAGTGGTCATCAAATTTTTTTTTTTCAGGTAAGGAGTTGGTAAATTTACCAACAACTTTATGAAATTGCCAACTTATTTAGAGTTTGCAAATTTACAAATTTTGTACAAACTTATCTATTTTTATTTGTATATCTTGCTAATGCTTTGAATTCACTAATCTTTTTTCTATGAAATTAATAACCTAAAGTAGTGTGATTTACTAATTTGTCAAATTAGGTTTTTAAGTTTTGGTTTACCAACTCTCTACGAATTATTTACCAACATTTATATTTATTTAATCCTCCAAATTTCCCGTTAAAGTTACCAACTTGTATTACTTTTTACCACCTTTTATGTATCTTTCCTAACTCCTCCAATATATGTTTTCTGCGCGACATGTGATGAAGACGTGATTATACGCAATCACATATTTTTCCGTCAATCTTTTTTAGACAAAACACACGAGACTTCTTGGGCTCTCAATTAATCTCTACTATGAGAGCTAGTCATCCCGACTCAAATAGCGAAGGTCCCAGTAACATTATAGGCTCATGCTCTCGACGGCCATCTCAAGAGGATAAGCTAACCCCTGACATAATTCGTGGATTCACCCTAACACAATTGCTGGTTGAATCCACGAATTATGTATCGGTTTGGCCATGGTTTGATCAAGTCTTGGTGATTAGCTGCACGCCGGTCGACTCCAGCTACCAAAACACACATTAATTAATAAAACTCAAGAAAAATTCGCGCCCAATTACTGCTATCTGTTCATAGGACCCGATCGAATATTTGCATAATCCTTTTTATGTCGGATGTAAATTTCTTAATGGCTTCACCTACTCGAAGGAACTGCAATTTAGGTGGTAGGTAGCGACCCTTTCCATTCTCTCTTGTCTTCTTTTTCTTTTCTTGCCTCGATTTTCCTTTATTTTCTCCGGGTTGGTGGTAATTGGTAGGCACGACCTATGTCCGCATTCAAAACGTGGTCTGACCGCATCTGAATTGAAAAGCTAGCTACCGTCTCCCCAGAGACTAGCGATTTGATCGAAAGTGGTAGGACAAAAGGGTAATGATATCCAGTCTTTGGATCGGATGGATGGGATTTATTAATCCCCAGCTAATCTCACTTAATTTAATTTACTTCGTCTCAAAATTCGGGGCTGAGTTCTTTGAATGTTTCCCTTGTGAGCACGGACTTGACTCGCACGTGATTTGCGAAATGAAGTGGATCTTTTCATGCAAATAGATTAAAACGGCATTGGAACTTACGGTTTTATAACTTAGTCAAGTATTATAGTTACACCATTACCCAAATTTCTGAATATCTTTTCATTTTCGGGGAAAAGTCAAAATAGAAAAAGGAATCCCATCGTAAAATCTTTCTTCAATATATGTGAAGACGGAAAGGTCCTCATATACTCTTCCATTTGAGTTGAAATTATCACGCATGGCACTACATCGAGATCTATAGTTTGCACTGAATTTTGTGATTGGATTGAATTTTAATTTTTATTCAATTTACGGTCCACAAATGTTGATTTTTTGGAATCTAAGGGTGTGAATGATAATCATTCTGGCCATAAATTGATTTTGGAAGAGAAATAAATTTTTCTATTTCTATTTCTAATTGAGTTTCTAAACAAAAATAACCATGTGATGACGATATAAAATTTCTACTCTAACAATAGAAATTCGTTTGATAACGACACAAAATTTCTTCATTTCGGATGACGGTGGATCTAAACGGTGGCGGCGGTGGCCGGCAACCTACGGCGGCGGCGGTGGCCGTGACCAATGGACGGTGGTCGGCAGCGACGGATGAAGGATCGGTTGATGAACGATGAGAAAATTTTTTATTTCTCTTTTTTGTTCTAGAAATAGAGAAGTATACAATTTTTATTTCTGATTTCTATTCCAAACCTATTTTTAAAACAAAATTTATTTCAGAAATAGAAAAATGTAATAAGTTTATTAAACGGATTTCTATTCCGAAACAAATGCGAATAGAAAAATTATTTCTGGAACAGAAACATGTGGTTGTCATGCACCCCTAAGCATTTTAAGTTACGGTGGAAAAACAAAAGGAATAAATTTTTCTTTTAATTATTTGAAAACAAGCAAGCTCATCTTATTACGTTATCGAGATAATAAATTTAGTTTACAAGTGAAAAATAGAAATTCTTCAGCACGCTTGTCTCTTGCTATCATTGAAGTGTTTCGTGTCATGCAAAATATAATCAATTTATTAATTATTAAGTGTTCTAAAGGGTCAATACATGCGAGGTTAATAAATTATCGAGATATTGAAAGTATAGTCAATTGTGATCAAGAGGCAAATGCCTTCAATGCTTCGATTGTCTTTGTGTTCTACACAATTAGTATCTCGAAATTGAATTACACATGTAAAACAAATGTCCATAACTTTCATTATGACTTACGTTAAAAAGTACCCGACGCATTTGTTAAGCAATTTGGATAAGCATGGCACCGCATCGGATTTGTAGTTTGCACTGAATTTTGTCATTGGATTGAATTTTAATTTTCATTCAATTAAAATTTTAAGGCCCACAAATGTTGATTTTTTTTTAATCTGAAGCGTTTGCTACTTTCACATTATATCTATGAATTTTTTTTGGAATCTAAGTATTTTAAATTACGATGGAAAAAAAGGGAGTAGATTTTTCTTCTCGTCTTATTAATAAATTACATCACTTAGATAATAAATTCAATTTACTAGTGAAAAACATAAATTCTTCGCACGCTTGTCCCTTGCTAACATCGAGCATCATGCGAAATATAAACAATTTGTTAATTATTAAGTGTTCTAAAGGGTCGAGACATGCACGGTTAATAAATTATGGAGATATCAAAAGTATAGTCAATCGTGATCAAGTTGCAAATACTTTCAATGCTTCGATTGTCTTTGCATTCTACACTATTAGTGTCTCAAAATTGAATTACGCATATAAAATAGATGTCCAAGACTTTCATTATGACTTATGTTAAAAAGTACCCGGCGCACTTAATAAGCAAATTTAATAAGAAAATATTCTTTTTCGAGAGTATCAACTGTACATATTAAGAAAGAAGTTGGTGCGTAGAAACTTTACTTATTTTGTTTTTATTGAATTGTTCATCAAAAAATGTCTTTGGGACCCGCTTTGTGACTTATCCGTACCTTTGCTCAGTGGGAGGACCCGCATTGGTTCGGTTGGTAGGAATAACATCGTGCTCTCTCCCGAATGACATCGTCGGAACCCATTTCTTAACTTTTTGCAAAGACGGAGTGTTTTCTTTATTGCAAGCTCCACCAGTTTCCGAAAAGACTTGGCGCCCCGGACTCACAGACTCGCCATGCCGCTTCGACGGAGTCTTGAACCCGACCGACCTAGAATGGACATAGACACGATAATAATTTCCATTGGTATATGTTATCGGACCGCACATTTCATAAGAATTGTCAAAAGAATATGTCAAAAATGGAATGGGTCGAGTATAACGCGCAGGATGATTGTGGACATACATTAAAAATCAAAGGTTATGACTAGTTCCTGCGCAAAATGACGTGAGATGGATTGTTTCAATGAATTTGGGGAGCACAATAGTCAAATAGTGGGGTTGGTGACCGCATGACGTGGGCTCTTGCAAAGCGTGTCAATACCATGGAGTCAGATAAGACCATTTTATAATCTCACTTGTGCTTCAAAAATACTGAGAAGAGCACAAGTAATTTGAGCAGAAAAAGTAATTTAGTGCTAATTTCCAGGGGTCACAATTTCATGGATTTTTTTTTTTAAATCAATTTTTGGTCTGTGTCCTTAAAATCATTTTCCTTTCAAAGATTAAAGTAAATTGCCAGATTGGGAAATAAACATTTTACCAGAAAAGACAGAAATATTGAGCAAAAGAAATGTCGAAATGAAACGAAATAAGCCTAAAAGAAATCGATCACTCTTATCTTTTTTTTTTTGCTTTAACATCTTCATTAAAAGAATTTGCCTTGATACTACTTATTAAATTCCTCCAATGATGCATTTATGAGATCTTCCTTCCTGTGACGTAACACGAGAGCCATCCTCATTGTTCCCCAAATGAGGAGGCCATTTCTTGTTAGTGCCCGGTGGAACAGGGTCAATGTGCCTAATCATCACTTAAACAACACCAAACACCAATTAACTCCCTCCCCCATGATTTCCCAACTCAAAATCTCCACCCGGTCGGGAATTTCAATTCGGAAACCAGCTTTGACCCGTCAACTAACCCGTCGGCCTAACCTACTCGACACTCAATGGCGGGCGGGCCTCTCCTCTATTTAAACGTCCCATTTGGAGGTGAACAGACTCAGGAAATTCACTAGCTTCTTTAGCGCATGTGAATTTCCTTCAGAGCAAAACACACACTAAAAACGCCACCGCGCTCTTCCTCTCTCTCGCTCGCTCGCCCCTCGCTCGATTTCGACTCCTCTTCTCGGGCTCTCGGCCGCTCTAAACGTTCGCATTCACACCAGCGCGAAGATGGACATGGACACGGCAGCGTGCAACGGCAAGGGCTCCCTCGGGCTCTGCGCGGGGGCAGGCGGTGACCCGCTCAACTGGGGGCGCGGCCGCCGCGGCCCTCACGGGAGCCACCTCGATGAGGTGAAAAGGATGGTCGAGGAGTCCCGGCGGCTGTGGTCCACCTGGGCGGTGAGACGCTGACCATCGCACAGGTGGCGGCCATCGCGGGCGGGAGGCCGGCGCGGCGGTCGAGCTGTCGGAGGCGGCCCGGGGCGGCGGTCAAGGCCAGCAGCGACCCGGGTGATGGAGAGCATGAGCAACGGCACGGACAGCTACGGGGTCACCACCGGCCGGCGCCACCTCGCATAGGCGGACCAAGCAAGGAGGTGCTCTGCAGACGGAGCTCATAAGGTAAAAAAAAAAAAAAAAGTGCTACTTCGATATATTTCTTTAAATTCTCATTCGGTTGTTTTTATTAACAAATATTTGCAGATATATCGAAAATACTTGTCAAGCAATCAATAATGAAAAAAAAAAAAAAAAAAATGCTGATTTTAGGAGATGGGTGCGATAATACGTTATTCGGGAATTGTAATTATTAAGAAGTGCATATTTAAAAAAAGAAGAAAATCAAGTAAAATCCTTTATTTTAATTTAAAATTAACACCTGTCATCTCCGGTATAAATAGTCCCCTCGTGAAGGGCTGCAAAGCGCTGGCTAAGGCTGCGTTTGGTTCAAAGCATTTACAAGGGGCTTTGAGTTAAATGCAAATGCGAAAGCCCAAAGCTACTTGGGGAAATGCAACTGTATTTGGTAAATAATTTCAGCATTTAGTAGAATGCTGAAAGCCCAAAGCTAGTCTCCACTAGCTTTGAGCTTTCAGCATTTTGAAGGCAAATTGAAAGCTGAAAGCCGGCTTCAAAATTGAACCAAATAATCCAACATTTCCCAAGGAGCTTTTAGGCCCTCGAAAGCTCATTGGAAATGCTTTGAACCAAACGCAGCCTAAAGCTTCCTTTCCATAAAAGATATATACCCAAATGTGCAAGTATCAAACCCAAGGCCAAATCAATTTCTCTATATTTTTAAAATATTAGGTAACCAAAAATAATATGGGAGAAGATTAATTAATTTCGAAGACGACCTGTAATAATTACTTTTTGAAAACTTAATTTCTCATTTTTCAATTAATAAGACTTACCTTTGCTATAATTAAATAAGTGTTTAAATCGATATTTACATTTCCTTTGCTATACTTAATAATATGTGGCTAACGAAATTTTCCGATTGAGCTAGGTTCTTGAACGCCGGCATATTTGGCAATGGGACCGAGTCGTGCCACACGCTGCCCCACTCGGCGACCCGGGCTGCGATGCTCGTGAGGATCAACACCCTCCTCCAGGGCTACTCAGGCATCCGGTTCGAGATCCTGGAGACTATGGCCAAGCTCCTCAACCGCAACATCACCCCGTGCCTGCCTCTCAGGGGTACCGTCACGGCCTCGGGTGACCTGGTCCCCTTGTCCTACATCGCCAGGCTTCTGACGGGCAGGCCCAACTCGAAGGCGGTCGGGCCAAATGGCGAGTCCCTGAACGCCGTCGAGGCCTTCCGCCTTGCCGGGATCGAGCACGGGTTCTTTGAGCTGCAGCCCAAAGAGGGCCTCGCGATCGTGAATGGCACGGCAGTCGGGTCTGGGCTCGCTTCCATTGTCCTGTTCGAGGCGAACATCCAGGCCGTCCTCTCAGAGGTTCTGTCGGCGATCTTCGCCGAGGTGATGCAAGGGAAGCTTGAGTTCACCGACCACTTGACCCACAAGCTCAAGCACCATCCCGGACAAATTGAAGCTGCAGCTATAATGGAGCACATCTTGGATGGGAGTTCCTACGTGAAGGACGCTCAAAAGCTCCACGAGATCGACCCTCTCCAGAAGCCGAAGCAGGACCGATACGCGCTCCGCACGTCCCCGCAGTGGCTCGGCCCCCAGATCGAAGTGATCAGGGCCGCCACCAAAATGATCGAGAGGGAGATCAACTCCGTCAACGACAACCCGCTGATCGACGTCTCCAGGAACAAGGCTCTCCATGGAGGGAACTTCCAGGGGACCCCGATTGGCGTTTCCATGGACAACACCCGTCTCGCCATCGCCTCCATCGGCAAGCTCATGTTCGCGCAGTTCTCCGAGCTCGTTAACGACTTCTACAACAACGGGCTGCCCTCTAACCTGTCCGGGGGACGGAACCCGAGCCTGGATTATGGCTTCAAGGGAGCCGAGATCGCCATGGCCTCATACTGCTCGGAGCTGCAGTTCCTTGCCAACCCTGTGACCAACCATGTCGAGAGCGCGGAGCAACACAACCAGGACGTGAACTCCTTGGGCCTGATCTCGTCGAGGAAGACTGCCGAGGCCGTCGACGTGCTGAAGCTCATGTCCTCCACCTTCCTGGTCGCCCTGTGCCAGGCCATCGACCTGAGGCACCTGGAAGAGAACCTCAAGAGCGTGGTCAAGAACACGGTGAACCAAGTGGCCAAGAAGGTCCTCTACGTCGGGTCCAACGGCGAGCTCCACCCGTCGCGGTTCAGCGAGAAAGACCTGATCCAGGTGGTCGACCGGGAGCACGTCTTCGCCTACATCGATGACCCCTGCAGCGCCACGTACCCCCTGATGCAGACGCTGAGGCAGGTCCTCGTGGACCATGCGCTGGACGACGTCGACCGGGAGAAGAACCCCAGCACCTCCATCTTCCAGAAGATTGGGGCTTTCGAGGAGCAGCTCAAGGAACTCCTCCCGAAGGAGGTCGAGAACGCGAGAGCTCAGTTCGAGAGCGGGAACTCGGCGATCGCTAACAAGATCAGGGGGTGCAGGTCGTACCCACTGTACAGGTTCGTGAGGGAAGAGCTCGGAACCGGTTTGCTCACGGGGGAGAAGGTCGGCTCGCCGGGCGAGGACTTTGATCTGGTGTTCTCCGCCATGTGCGAGGGCAAGCTGATCGATCCTTTGCTGGAGTGCTTGAGGGACTGGGATGGTGCTCCGCTTCCCATCTGTTAGGAACTTTTCCAAATCCTGAAGACTGCCTCATAATTTAATATGCCCTATACTTGTTATGTACTTAGAGAGTTTTTCATGGTCGAGAAACTACGGTTAAAATCGTAATGCCTCTTATGTCTTTTGTTCAGTTCTTTCTTATTCAAACCCCCCCCCCCCACCACGATGTCTATTTGTACTTGGAACTTCATGAGTGTAACAACAATGTTGAAACGCGTGAAGAAAAATATTATACAACATACATTTCGTTACATTCTTCATTCTTATAAAGGATCGCAACATTTGCTCTGCATTGTGAGCTAATTATTATCAGGTACATCTTATCGTATCTCCCAACTTGACCCTACCAAATGTAGAATTGGAATGAACATGTATTTCTTAAAGGGAGCTACCCTCATTAGGAATTTGTGTGGACTTATCCTACTCGATCAAGTGGGTTGCGTATTATATCTAAGCTCATGAAAAGGAACACGTTATTATAACGTCAAAACACATTCATACAATATATGCATCGTGATTGATTTTGTCTGTCACATTACTTTAATTAAATAAATGTATATCATTTTAGGGCTTCTCATGTATAAAAAAGTTAAAGGCTACTCATCTTTGCTTAGGCCCACATTGATGCCCGACCAACCTCTTTGGCATGACTTTTGGAAGAGGTTGACCTATCGAGCATGAATTTCTATGTGGGTTAGCCCGAAAAGGCAATAAATCTTTTGGGATGGGACGTATATTCCAAATGGAGTGGTTACCTCGAGAGTAGGATGACTCTATGATTGGCAATTATGAGACACTGTTCCAGACAAATATCACAACTTTAGATTTTCCTCGATGCACTCGGCCTAACCCATGTGGAGGTTTCTTCCCAAAATGGTAACCTAGCTAGCAAAACCGAAGTTTCACATGGATCTATTTAGGACATGTCACAGTTGATTCCTAGTGTTTGAACCTCAAAATTATGGCCCCAAAGCCGAAGAGAATCTCAAGTGCCAAAACTTGGCATAGAGGGATAGTTAAGTGTTAAAAGTTAGTAAAGTGATACTTGAGTGTCAAAATCGGAGGAAAATGGATCACTTAGGGCGCGCATGATAAAATTTCTGTTTCTCAATTTCTCTTTCTCGTTCCCCGAACAGGTTTGGAAATGTAAATCCGTTTGGTAACGCAATTTGATTTCTCTATTTCTGAAACAGATTTCTATTCCAGAAATAGAGAAATCGAAAAATCGAAAGCTAAAATTTTTAGCTTCTCGGTTTCAAATAGAAATAGAAATAGAAAATTTTTTTCTCAACTTTTCAATTTAGTCCAAAATATTTTAGATCAATAATATTGAAATAGAAATAGAAATAGTTAATTTAGTCCAAAATATTTTAATGATTTTTTAATATAATCATTCTAATCAATATTGATTGAAAATCTTAACCATTGGGCTAGATGGTGAGAATTGAATGAACAAGGCTTCATTTGTTGCACGTAAGAGATTTTATGCATGGTAATAGTCAATTGGTCATATTCATATCTAATGAATCTTTCTTCACCTACTCTTCCGTGTATGCCACCCAACGACTCTATTTGGCTAACTATTTTTTTAATCATAAACTTCATATTAAGGCGGTAAAAATGGGTCAAATCATTAGGGTTTCATCCGATTTTTCTTTTATAAGGAAAAGAGATCTAATAAGAAATATGTTGTTCTTGTAAGAGCGTTGATGAAAATATAGATTTTGATAATAAATTTTTAAATAATCCTAGTGTTGATAATTTTGAAAAAAATTGGTGACGATTTTTGAACACGGTGAGGATATTTTTAACAAAATTTGGAAAGAAATTGGAATTAGACTTGAAGTTAGGATTTTTTAGGAGATTAGACTATTATAATCATGGCTATCATTAGACTTATTTGATTAATGTGAAATCAATTTCGGCAAAAACACAACGACATATTCACTACAATTGAATTTCAATTTTTTTGCCACGTTGTTTATTTTTCGAAAGAAAATATTACGTAATAGGAAACGTAAGCACTTGTAATATAAATTCCATGAAATTGTATTTTCAACTTTTCTAATGTATTAGTATTATTTCGATTATTTTTTGTATTTGAGGATTTTCTATATTATTTTAGTATTATTTCGGCTATTATTTTATATTTGAGAATTTCCTATGTTGTTATCTAATAAATTTCTATTCCTAGAAATAGAAATTTTTTTTCTGTTATCAAACGGATTTACTTTTCGAAATAGAAATTTTGAGTCGTTATCAAACGGGTTTCTTTGCTCGAAACTTGTCCGGGGAATAGAAATTGAGAAATTGATTTACGGCGAGAAATCAATTTCTGTTTCAAAATTTTACCATGCGCGCCCTTAGTGTCACTCCGACAAAAACCCGACGAAAATGCTGACTGGCGATTTTTTGGTAAAATAAGTACAAAACATCATTATTTTGACGCTAACGTAGTAAAAAATTAATATAAAATTAGTTAAATAAATTTAAAAATAAATTTATTTAAAACATTTTAAAATAAAAATAAAAATATTAAACAATTAAAAATTACATATATATATTTTAAAAGGGGAAGGGGCGGCTAAAGGGCTGAGCCCTCGCCATCGCTACCTCCCCGCCATTGCCGGGAAGGGCCGACGACGAGGGGGAGGGTCGGTTGGAGTCACCGGGCCCTTGCCGGGGTTGGCGACCCCGGCCGACCGGCGGCGAGCACCTGCAAGCCCTCACCCCCAATCTAGGAGAGGGTCGCGATCCTCGCCTAGATCCCTGCCCTTGCTTGAGCGGGCCAAGGGCCACCGCCCACCGAGGTTCGCGACCCTCTCCCGGCCGGGCCAAGTGCCGCCGCCCGCTGATGACCTTCAACTTAAAAAGTTTCAAATGATATAATAAAAAAGATTGTTGTTTGTTTATGCATAAGTCCCATCAAGTGAAACCGTAGGAATCGGGAACAAAAGGGCAGTGAAATCATGGGAAAACTCGTAAAATAATAGTTGCAATGCATTTGAGAGAGAGAGAGAGAGAGAGAGAGAGAGATTCCTCCAAGTTCTTGGTATAGAATATGAAGTGACGAGCACATATGCATGACCGAATCGCTTCTTAATGTCCAAAGGGTTCCAAATTCCAACGTGATGAGGTATCAATGCCGTTACATGTTACTTTAATCAACTCTTGCACATGTGGATGTCGAGTCACGAGCGGTTCCGTGTTGGAAGACATGGAGCATTAGTCATCAAAAAACAGATCTTGAAGCAGAGAATCCATACTTTTCTGAAAGTTGGAGGTAGAATTCAAGTTCAAATTGATGAAAGTAAGTAACCACGTTTGAACTTCGATTTACTATTAACTCAACGGTAAACCCACACTACCTTCCATGGCCTTCTGTGCGCTTCGCTATTATCAAACCATAACTGATCGAGTTAAGTATCAAACTTAACCTCGCGCAACTTGTGTAATCGATAGATTGATAAGGATGTTAAGTCGGCCACCATATCATGAGATGGCGGATTTAGTTAAAGTTTAGCTGTTCGACTGGTTTAAAGGTGGTACAGTCCCACTTTTTAGTCTCTAATAAGCTATCGAAAGCACAAGCATGGATACCTTTGATCTTCCCACTCAATTTGAGGTCTATATACGAGATTGAATGTGGAGAAATGGGTGCAAATCTGGTATCACTGAATTCTCTGAGTCACTGACAGACTCCATCATCTGGTTCCCTCTCTTTTGTGGAAAGTTCCCTTGTGTAGCATTAGTGTAGAAGAGCACACAATTTCAGCTTCCTGGGGACAAGTTGTCTAGGGCAGATAAGGACAGAAAGTGGAAGATCCTCGTTTAGACACATCATTCCAATGTAAAACAGCCAATGGATTTCCCCAGACATGGGCAATTCCAATCATTCCTAATCCTCAGAGTGGTCGGATGTCAATGCGTTTGGCTCTCTCCCTACCTCGCGCATTCAATGTTTCTAGCTTCATGTGTTTGAACTTAGGTTGGCCTGGCCAGTGAACTCAACCAAATGGGGAAGGGTATAGCTCGCTCTTCTTCTGTTCAATTGACCTCTTTCGAATGTGAATTCTGGGTTTGTCTCTCCCTCTAGAGATCGATGGACACACGCATCGATCAAAGCGAGTGAGTGAACTTTGACGTGTTCTTACTCTTTCGCTTTCTAAACAATTTTGGTTAGGGATGGCGAAAGACCGTGATTCTAATGTTGTTTTTCTGAACAAGCCTCTCTATATGTGTTGACAATAGCCCTATATTTTGGAATAATATGGTAAAACATAACTTTAAGCCATTAAAGCTTTCATCATCTTTTAGCAGTGCAGTCAGTAGACAAGCCACTTTTCAAATGTTTTCGAATGGAACGCTTCATGGACAGTAAGCAAATTCTATTGCTCTTTTCTCAAGCAGCAAATCATATTTCCATTACTTAAAATTTGAAGCTGTAAAAACCTCAATAATAATGAAGTTATTAATTACAAAAAATGTGACTAAAAATAAGCAATATATATAATTAGCATCATGTGAGCACCGTGTAACTTGACATACAAGTACATATCCAGAGAGTTACACGCATAATCATATAATCACATTTGAGCAGAATATATGACATGCAGTTGTACACTCCCCACATGATAGTGGTTATGAGAATATATTCTAATATTCGTGAATTCATCACCTTTGGGCAGATGACCCACTGTAATCAGTCAATCCTCCACTACACCATCATGTATCCCTCCATGAACTAATATATAATCACCTCTTTTGGGAGTATGACCACGCATTAGACTAGGAGATATCCCAATCGGATACGAGACCGAAATTTCTCAAACCCAATCAAGCATGCCACTTTGACGGTTACTACTCAATTGAATCCTTGAAACTCTCTCATATCAGGGATATAAACTTTACTACTCACATACATTATATACATGTGATTTTAACTTTAGTGATAGAGGTAGGTTATCACTAAAATCACATATTATGCTAATTATATTGCTTTATCCATTAATAAAAATTAATCATACATATATATATAAATATATATATAGCGAACCTGAAAGACATATTTCAATGAGATCATCGATCACAGCAACACAAGAAAATTCTTATAACATAGAAGCAAGCATCTCTTGTGCACCCTAATTACGATTACTAGAACAATATTAAAAGAATACTGATCCAAAGGATCCCTCATAAGTTAACATCAATAGCAATACAGGGTACTCCAGATTGACAAGCTTGATAGCTGATCAACTATTGCTCATGAGTTTCATAAGACAAAACATGACTCCAAGGCCAATAGCTGATTTATTAGCCAATTTTAAGTAACAAATTATCATTGCATCAACCAATGGCCTATAAATTGAGTCAAAACACATAACCAAATATCTAAACTATAACAATATATATATAATTGCTTTGTATAAATGCTGTCATATTCCTTAACCATAAAAAATATTCAACTTGATAGACATTAATCAGCGACTAGATGAGTTTAGATACAATATGCAATAACTTAACTGACATGCATTAACCATATTCAGCAAATTTGTTAATCAGTTTGGTCATGAGTTCTTAAGATATCCATCATTCAAAAGTTACCAGCGTGTAAAGGAGCATGCTTGAGCAACAAAAGTTTCATAACATTTACCGTTTCCCATCACCTCAATACAAAGCTCAATTACTATCCCACGGTGGTTGTATCTCATTAAGCCAGTTTCAATTCACAATAAAGTTTAATTTTTATTAATGAATCACACCTTTATAATATTTATGTGAGAACATATCTTTAACCCAACACTTGTATTTCCAAAATCACAGAAAATACAAGAAAAATACGCAAAAATACACTAAAAATACACGTATTTAGGGCTTTGTATGTATTTTTACATTCATAAAATCATCAAACATGTAAAATAAATACATCACCACATAGGGGATGGTCATACGAATCCAATGCCACCACCCACGCATCGAACGTAGGCTTCATGTACCCACACACGCTGCCCGAGTGCGTGGCGCGTGGAGCTCACGAGCGGTGCGTGATTGACGCCTGTGCGACGCGTGGCCGTGCGTGGGGGCATGTGCGGCCTCCCCGACGACGCACCGCCGACCTTCTTGTTCGTCTCGATGAGCCCAATCCGAATTTGTGATTTAAATTTATTTTTATTGAACAAAAAATCTCGAAAATCTCAAATTAGGGAAAAATCCTTTGCGTTCGAGTTCTAGGAATATAGAGGCTCGATACCACATGTTGGACACAAATTGTGCAACCCTAAGATCTCCATAACTAGAACAAGAATATGCATAATTGAGTAGAAAGATTAACGCACCTATTTTGGGATTCATCAAACATAAAGCGGAAGCAGAAAATGGATTACCTACTCATCAAGGAGATTCACGCATCAAGTCCTTCTTCTCTATTGCCCTCCGTATCACTAGCTCAATTAGGTGGCCCCCTCACGTTTAGCTTTAGGTAAACGCCTCTTAGGTGAGAATACATGTGAGAATTAAGGTTAAAGGAGAGACTTGAACACTATTTATAGAGTTTCTAGCCAAACCCCCTTATTATGGGTCAGGCTCAACTCGGCCCTCACTAGCTAATCCCATATTAGACTAATTAAGAAACATTTTATCTCACCTTAAACCAACCCTGTTTTACGGTAACCGTAAAAATAGTAAATTACAATATCAATTAATGTAGTCCATATTAGGAAAACTCTTACATGTCAATGTATTCATGTACTGCGTATAGCACACCAAAAGCAAAACTCATTAGTAGAGCAACATATATGGAGAGAGATCCCATATAAATATGTGTGTCCACCAATCCACCTAAGGGGCACACACTTGGGTTACATAGAGATAGAAGGACAAGCCCAGCGTTCGAAAGAAAAGTAACATTTTGACATTGTTATGGCAGTTAAACAAAGGCTTGCGAGCAATTAAGTAGTAAGCAAGCTGAAGCCGTTTTGCACCAGATGACTTTAGGAGCAGTGCAATTGAGTGATGGCTGCAAAAGACAATACAGAATCCTCAAAATCATATTCCTGCACGATCATTACAAAAGCTGGCATAAGTAACCAAACTGCCATCATACTAATATCCGCAATAACATGCTGAACAAAATGTGAGAATTGTGCCACACAATATTGTCATGACTTGCACACAAGAGAATTTTCAATCTATTTCCACAGTTTAACATCATTAAGTACTAGATCAAGAGTGGTTGGGATAGCAAGAGAACAAGAATCGAGTAGGGAGAAACTACAAAAAAACAATCAGTCACTAACTTGAAGTCGGGATGAGTAAAATCATCGTGAATAAAGGAAAATGATAAGTAACTTTCACCAACCTCTATTGTGAGATCAAAATAAGAAAAGGAATGTGCAACAATTATGTCCCAAAGAATAGAGAGATGAAAGCAAAGTCAGTTTCCTTCACTCATCATCTTTTGAGTTATCCACACACAAAATAATGAAAGAGTTGCAGACTAGATAAATCCACGGTGGCCTGACATGAGGAAATGGCAAAACCAAATCCACCAACCTTCCAAGATCCACTTGATGTAATAAGCATATTCTGCAAAAAGATGTTCGACAATTACTTATGCATGTCCAAATATCCATATGCTCTTCTTAAATCCCGAATTTAAGAGTGAAACAACATAATTTTAATTAAAAGGGTAGAAACACCACCCATTAAAGGGAAAGACAAAGTTATCTTCTTTTAAGAGTGAAACAACAAAATTTAGAAATTACCAACTTATTTGGAGCTTGCAAATTCCCAAATTTTGTACAAAATTATCTTCTTTTATTTGCATCTTTTACTAAGGGAAAATTCCAAAAAGAGGATCGAGGTGCCATTTTTTTCTCAAATAAGGGCCAAAAGTGGATATTATTTCAAATAAAGACCGGAAGTTCCATCATTTTCTCAAATAAGGGCCTGAAGTGAATATTGTTTCAAATAAGGATCTAAAACAGTTATGTTTGTTTCAAATAAGGATTTAAAGTGGCTATATCTGTTTCAAATAACTTTCCAGCAATCACGGTATTTTTGTAAATTGTCATCTTTCCCTTCTTTTTTTCTTCTTTTTTTCCAGTTCTTCTTCTTCCTCTTCGCTCGTCCACTCGGTGAAGAGGAAGAAGAAGAACCAGAAAATAAAAGAAAGGAAAAAAGGGAAAAATGCCAAATGATGAACCGATTGGAAAATTTAGTGGGTTGGTGACCAACAAAGTTAGGTCATTATTTTAAACAACCAAAGCCATTTCAGGCCCTTATTTGAAACAATCAATGCCATTTTAGATCCTTATTTGAAATAAAATCCACTCATTTTTTTAAATTTTCCCTTTTACTAATGCTTTGAATTCGCTAACTATTTTATAAAATTCATAAGCTACATTAGTATTATTTACTAAATTTTGTCAAATTAAAATTTTTAGTTTTGATTACCAACTATCCTTTAATTATTTATGAATATATTTTTTTTAATCTACCAATTGTCTTGTTAAAGTTACCGAGTTTTTTTTTTGTCTTGGAGCTATTTTTAAAATTTATAAGACTCATTCAAAAATTACCAATCAAAATTAGCTTGATTTACCAACTTTTCTTCCATTAAATTATCAGATAGTATTGAGTGCTTACTTTTATTTGAATTACTTACCACACTCTAGTTGTTTAAATTTTCAATTTGCCTACTTTTCTTATCGTTTCTAAACTTTGCTTTTCCTAGCAACTCTTGTGATTTACTGACTCTTTTTTCAAATATAATCACTAACCTAATTAAAGTGATATAACGACTTCTCTTCAATTAAATTATCGGCTAGTCTTGGATTGCCAACTCTCACTCGAGTTACTTATCAATTTTTTTAAAAAAATTTTACTGACTTTTATTATATTTTATGACGTTTTATCTTTCCTAACTCCTCCATACATATTTTATCCTCAACATGTGACATGATCATACATTATCACATCTTTTTCCATCGATCTTTTCCATACTAAATATGCAGGACTTCTTGAGCTCACGATTAATCTTCATTAAATGAGCTAGTTATCTCAACTCAAATAGTGCTTAACGGTACATTATTGTAGGTTTATACTCTTGACCATCATCTTGATAGGATAAGCTAATGCTAACAAAATTGCCAAATATACGGATTAGGTATCGGTTTGGCCATGGTTTGATTAAGTCCAGATAATTAGCTGCACTTTTGGGTGACTCCGGGTTTGAGACTCCAACTACCAAATCAAGACTCGAAAAACACAAGAGATTAGTCAATTTAACCATTTTATTTAAAAAGATGCTATTGCCACTTTATTTTATGATTTTAATACCTCTTCTTTTTTCTTTCAAGTTACTTCTCCAATATGGGCTTCTAGACGAAGAAGGGTTTGATGTGCATATAATCTAACTGGATCCGGATTTTCTTGACATATTAAGTATAAATCTACAAGTAAGTACCTAAGATACATAAATAATAAGCTAATAAACTCCCATTTTCTTCTGGACTTATCAAGAAACCTAATGGATGGAGACACCCTTTCGATTCTTCCAAGGTTGCAACTTGTTGAGGGACAAAATAAATTCACAATTAAATTCCCAACATTAGGAACTCGTTGATAATACTAGCATGTACACGTGCATATTAGTCAAAAGTCTAGAAAAAACTTCCCTTGTTTATAGGTTAGCTCCTGAATAAAGGTCGATCTAAATAAACCCAGGTTGAAGAATTCAATAATAAATTTAATCTGTAAAAAAAAAAAAAAAAAAAACCCAAAACCTCGTCCATACGCACACATACATATATATATATATAAGATACACTTAAGAATTTCGAGGTTCTTGTTTTAGTTGGTTGAAGTAGTGATTAGCTTTTAGCCTTTCTAAGTAAAGACTATGAAATGTAGAGAAGGAGTTGGGACTTGGGATTAGATGCCTCCTCCACCTGGTACCTTGTATCTACATATTGAAAATTCTAATAGGACATCAAAGTTGGAGTGTTAAAAGTATATCTCACATAACTTAGTTATCGGATCTATAACTAAGTTATATACATCATTAAATTAATTAATAGATTAAGATGCACTTTCTAGGAACACAAAAATCTACTGTCTTGTGTTCAATTCTATGAAATCTTTCTATCATAGTGGCAAATTTAAAAATTGTTCGCTGGTAAAAACAGTGGTCATCAAATTTTTTTTTTCAGGTAAGGTGTTGGTAAATTTACCAACAACTTATTTAGAGTTTGCAAATTTACAAATTTTGTACAAACTTATCTATTTTTATTTGTATATCTTGCTAATGCTTTGAACTCACTAATCTATTTTTTTAATGAAATTAATAACCTAAATTGTTGTGATTTACTAATTTGTCAAATTAAGTTTTTAAGTTTTGGTTTACCAACTCTCTACGAATTATTTACCAACATTTATTTTTATTTAATCCTCCAAATTTCCAGTTAAAGTAACCAACTTATATTACTTTTTACCACCTTTTATGTATCTTTCCTAACTCCTTCAATATATGTTTTATGCGCGACATGTGACGAAGACGTGATTATACGCAATCACATCTTTTTCCGTCAATCTTTTTCAGACAAAATACACAAGACTTCTTGGGCTATCAATTAATCTCTACTATAAGAGCTAGTCATCCCGACTCAAATACCGAAGGTCCACAGTAACATTATAGGCTCATGCTCCCGACGGCCATCTCAAGAGGATAAGCTAACCCCTAACACAATTGTTGGCTGAATCCACGAATTATGTATCGGTTTGGCCATGGTTTGATCAAGTCTTGGTGATTAGCTGCAAGCCAGTCGACTCCAGCTACCGAAACACACAATAATTAATAAAACTCAGGAAAACATTCGCGCCCAATTACTGCTATCTGTTCATAGGACCTGATCGAATATTTGCGTCACCCTTTTTATGTCGGATGTAAATTTCTTGCTGGCTTCTCCAACTCGAAGGAACTGCGATTTAGGTGGTAGGTGGCGACCGTTTGTTTTCTCTCGTCTTCTTTTTCTTTTCTTGCCTCGATTTTCCTTTATTTTCTCCGGGGTTGGTGGTAATTGGTAAGCACGACTTTAATAAATTCTTTGTCCTATGTCCGCATTCAGAACGTGGTCTGACCGCATCTGAATTGAAAAGCTAGCTACCGTCTCCCCAGAGACTGGCGATTTGATCGAAAGTGGTAGGACAAAAGGGTAATGATATCCAGTCTTTGGATCGGATGGATGGGATTTATTAATCCCCAGCTAATCCACTTAATTTAATTTACTTCGTCTCAAAATTCGGGGCTGAGTTCTTTGAAAGTTTCCTTGTGAGCACGGACCTGACTCGCACGTGATTTGCGAAATGAAGTGGATCTTTTCATGCAAATAGATAAAAACGGCATTGGAACTTACGGTTTTATAACTTAGTCAAGTATTATAGTTACGCCATTACCCAAATTTCTGAATATCTTTTCATTTTCGGGGAAGTAACGAAGAAGGACATGACTTGGGTTTTACTCTTTTTGGGTCAACAACTTAACATGGGATTTTTGGAACATGACTTTTCGGTTAAATATGGTCAACAAATTCAAAAATATGGTCATTCCTAAAATCATTTAATAATCAATTTGGGCATATTTAATCTTTATATAGCTTCACGACCTACTCCCAAAACAAGGTAGTTCTGTCTTTTTACCAGCAACTCATCGAAACCGCGATTCCACACCGGAGTTTAGCTTAGGAATCGAATTTTCATTTGACATTTTATTTGGTATGTCCTATGTTGCTAACATCCCACATGGTCATGGAATAAGGAAAAAAAAATTATGTGAATGCAGTTTCTTTCTTGGAGAAAAGTCAAAATAGAAAAAGGAATCCCATCGTAAAATCTTTCTTCAATATATGTGAAGACATAAAGGTCCTCGTATACTCTTCCATTTGAGTTGAAATTATTACGCATGGCACTACATCGAGATTTATAGTTTGCACTGAATTTTGTGATTGGATTTTTGAATTTTGAATTTTTATTCAATTTAAATTTTACAGTCCACAAATGTTGCATTTTGTAATCTGAAGCGTTCGAGATGTTGACATTATATCTATGATTTTTTTGGAATCTAAGTATTTTAAGTTACGGTGGAAAAACAAAAGGAATAAATTTTTCTTTTAATTATTTGCAAACAAGCAAACTCATCTTATTACGTCACCGAGATAATAAATTTAGTTTACAAGTGAAAAATAGAAATTCTTCAGCACGCTTGTCTCTTGCTATCATTGAAGTGTTTAGTGTCATGCGAAATATAAGCAATTTATTAATTATTAAGTGTTCTAAAGGGTCACTACATGCGAGGTTAATAAATTATTGAGATATTGAAAGTATAGTCAATTGTGATCAAGAGGCAAATGACTTCAATGCTTCAATTGTGTTTGTGTTCTATGAAAGAAAGCAAGGAAGAACAAGGAAAAATATAGGAAATTTTTTTGTATATTCTATTATGTATATCAAATAGTGTACAATGCTATACAATTATAGCACTAGGCATGTACAAGAAAAGGGAAATAAAGAATATTACAAAATCAATTCCGATATTAGACTGATATTAATTGATCTGGCATATCAATCTAAATCCTAAAGAATATTGCACAGGATCGCATATTTTCCAAAACTCTCCCTCAAGCTAGTGGCTTATAGATGTCCAAGACACTTAGCTTGCTTAGTAGATATGTGTGCTGTCTCTGACATAGGGGTTTGGTGAAGACATTTGCAGGTTGTTCTGTAGTCCCAATTCCTCTTGCTTTGATTACCCCCTCTTGAATCTTCTCTCGAGTGAAGTGACAGTCCACTTCTTTGGGCTTTGTTCTTTCGTGCACTATAGGATTGGACGTAAGTTTTACTGCGTTGTTGTCACAAAACAACATGGCGGGTCCCTTTGTTTGCACCCCAAGGTCCTGAAGCAAGCCTTGTAGCCACACTATTTCACAAGTGGTCTTCGCCATAGCTCGATATTCAGCCTTTGTTGAAGATAAAGACACGGTTGGCTGCTTCTTCGTCTTCCAAGAAAGTAAAAATTTTCCCAGCATGATACATAATCCTATAATTGATCTCCTGCTCATCGGACAAGTTGTATAATCAACGTCACAATAAGTTGTCATCTCCATGTTGTATCTTTTTGAGAGAATAATTCCAAGTCTTGGACATTTCTTCAAATACTTAACAACCTTTAGAGCGGCATTCAGTGGGACTGCTTTGGCTTATGCATAAACTAACGAGTATCTGCACAACATAACATATATATGGTCTAGTCATGGTAAAATATATGAGCTTTCCTACCAGCCTTTGATAACTTGACGGGTCTCTAAGAACAGGATCATCTTGGAAATTTCCTTCATCACGGTCCACCGTAGTTAACTCGACATTTTGTTCAATTGGAACAAATACCGGTTGCTTCCCGATAAACCTGTTTTTGATATGATTTCTAGCACGAATTTTCGTTGGATCGAGGGAAATCCCTTGATCGATCAAGCAATTTCTATTCCTAGAAAATATTTGGGTGATCCCAAGTCCTTTATGTGAAATGTCGAATGCGGGTATTCCTTGAAGCTTTTTATGGCAATTGCATCATTACCCATAATGAGTATATTATCAATGTATATCATTAAAAATATGGATGACATACCTTTTGTCTATGTAAAAAGAGCGTAGTCATATTTAGACTGTTTGAAACCCGTTGTTGTGAGAGCATTCACGAACTTGGCATACCATTGCCTAGATGCTTGTTTGAGACCACAAAGGGATTTGCGGAGACGACATACTGTTCTCCCCTGTCTCCGTAAACCACGAGGAAGTTCCATATAAATTTCTTCATCCAAATCACTATGGAGAAATGCATTGTAGACATCCATTTGGTGTAATGACCAATCTCACTTTATGTAAACCCTTTGGCCACCAATCGAGCTTTATATCATCTGCCTGAAACTTTATCTTGTAAACCCATTTACATCCTATTGCCTTATGATTAGTAGGTAAAGTCACAAGATCCCATGTATGGTTGTCATTTAATGCTTGTAATTATGTTGCCATGGCCTTTTGCCGCGTGGATCCACGGATGCTTCATCATAACTAGCTGGTTCCCTTTCTTCAGATATGCATGAAAGAGACATAGGATGAGATGGGATAATGAATACCTGGTGAGTTGCGTGTGGCACAAATATAATCCTTAGTCCAGGTTGGTGGGCATGTGATGCGCCTTGAACGTCAAGGAGGATCGGACGTGATGGTAGAGGCTCTTCCATAAATGGTGTCGTCATGAGATGTGGAGCTTCTTCAATAGTTGCATCCTTAGATCTTGGAGAAATTTCCTCGTAGTAGTCCGATCGCTTGTGGAAGCACTTGTTGAAGGTTCCCGGATTTCCTATCACAACATAATCGGATCCTTGGATATATTGTCTTCGGGGAAAATAGCTCGAGAAGGATTGAGATCATTTTCCTTTGAGGATTGATCTTCAGCAAATGGAAACATGTCCTCATGGAAGACTACATCTCTAATTATGAGGAATTCTCCTGTAGAGGGTGGAAACACGCGATACCCCTTATGTAGATTTGGATATTCCATGAATATGCACGGTTGGGCACGAAGACTCATTTTGTCCCGAGGGCTTGTCACGTGACGTAGCATAAACACCAAAAAATTCTTAGGTGATCCATTTTTGGTTTCTTTCGGAAAAGGACTTCAAAAGGTCTTCGACCGTTCAACACCTTCATTGGCATTCGATTAATTAAGTACGCTACCATGATCATGCATTCTCCCCAAAAATTATTTGGAATAGAGGCCTGAAACTTCAAGACATGTGCTACTTCCAGAATACGTCGATGCTTTCTTTCCACTACTCCATTTTGTTGTGGAGTGTATGTGCATGAACTTTCATGCAAGATGCCATAGGATGAAAATAATGATGCACATTCATGGTTGAAAAATTCTCTTCCATTATCTGTCATAATCCCCCGGACAGATTTTCCAAATTGGGTCTTTGATAAAGAGATAAATTCCTTTAAATGAGATAGAACCTGACCCTTAGTTTGCATGAGGAAAATCCATGTTGCTCGAGAATGGTCGTCAACAATGGTAAGAAAATATCTTGATCCATCATGATTAGGTGTATGATACGGTCCCCATACATCAACATGAATTAGCGAGAAAGCACTAGTGGAACGACTCATGCTAATTGGAAAGGGCGCATGTGATTGTTTTGCAAGTGGGCAAATATGACACCGACAATAAGGAAATAAAGCACCGTGGCCCATTCTAGAATGCAAAAGGAAATTTTTTATCATTGGTAGTGACATTACACAATGATTATTTATTGAAGAAAACTTGAGATAAATCTAAAGTTCTTGGAATGCTAGTCCAAAAAAATAGTCTTTTGGAAAAATTACCCAAGCCCATCAATTTCCCAGTCGAAAGGGCCTAAAAGAAACAAATATCAACATTGAAGAATATACGATAAGAGTTTTCCTTGCAGCTTTAGACACGAAATCAGATTGAACTAGAAATCGGAACATAGAGGACATTTCTTAGTGTTATTTGAGCGCTAAGGTTCACAATTCCTGTAGTGGTCACATAGGTAATGCTTCCATTTGGCAATCTTACAAAAACATGAATACTTAAATTTTCATGAATAACGAAAAAGAAGCCATTATCACAAACAATATGATCACTAGCCCCCGAGTCGATTATCCAAGAATTTCGGGAAATAGAGTTTATCGGTAATGAGAAATACCTAAGAAGCTACTTCCTTTGTTCAAAATGTCCATTTTTTGCAATGCCTACATAAGTTGCTAATATTGCCCTTGAGTGATAGGCTGATCATTATTTGAACCTAAGGTCGATAAGCCGCTACCGAAGATTCCTTCCCCCGTTTTCCTTTTTCATCGGGCTTGCCATGCAATTTCCAGTAATTATTAATGGTGTGGTGGGGTCGCTTGCGTATTCATAAAATAAATTATTTTCCCTTTTATATTTGGCCCATATGCCTTTGAACTCGCGGAAAAATGTGGACCATTGGATCCTTTCAAAATAGCCGCATGCCCGCCATCGATCCCGATGAGGAATTGGGCCCTTTCCACCATCCGATCGTGCCTCACAATCTGGACCATCCATTTCAAACACTTTAAAAGCATTTGACGCTGTCTCAAACCCTAGCTCTTCGGCCGCATGCCATGTTTTGGAGTCGTATGGTTTCGGTCTCCTTCTCACCGTGAGCAGCGAAGGGTAGTGTCCCGCGAGCAGCCAAGGCCAGCGACTCTACTCCTCTCGCATGCTCCGTTGTCGTGAGTCTCGACTCTCTTCTTGGACGGCCAACTGGAAAATACAGCCAAGCGATGGCATGGGTTCCATGGCTAAGATCTAAGATCTGAATGTTAGGTAAGAGTTGTTTAAAATAAGCAAGAAATGGGTAACTTTCTCTTTGTCTCGTATTGCTTTGTACTGTTGCAAAGTGGCCTTGGGCCCTTCAAGTTTCTCCTTTGCTGCCTTCAGCTTGTTCCAGAGAGCCGATAACTTATTAAAAACCGTTGTGATGCTCATATTCCCCTTTTTCAATTCGGAAAGTGCTTAGGTCAAGGAAAAAAAATTGCACGGTCCAATTTTCCATACATTTCTTGTATATTGTCCCGTACATTTACGGGACCGATGCAATTCTCAATCCACGTTCTTACTAGTTGATTACACTTCTTCCATTGTCTTGCCATCCTCTCATCGTCGAAACGGGAATAGATCCGTCGATAAATACCTCTGTATCTCAAGTAACAAGGACTCAACGAAATTTTTGAGCCCAGATTGAGTAGTTCTCAGATCCCCTTAGTTGTTGACTGATGAGTCGTATCTTTGGTCCATCAGTGGTAGATATGTACAATGGGTCACCGAGTTCTGGCCGACCAGAAACGATTGAGAGAGGGTACGGCAAGAATCCGGGTCAATACCGCATCTTGATTTCTAGACCCAATATCTATGCTTGCCCCGTCTATGGTTCACGAGCCATTATTGGGCTGGACATTGTCTTCGAAAATTTGAATTCCAGGCCTTGGAGTACTTGGGCTTGGCCTATAGTACCATGGGCTGGGCTGAACAGGAACAGGTACCCACTAGTATGGTTGACCTGCCATGGCCTGACTCGATGTGGATTGGCTAGGAATGGGTTGCCCTAGACCGGGCTGCCATGGAAAAAAACCCACATTTGGTTGGACTTGGAATCGGCGGCTTTAGCAAGTAAGTTCACAATAGACTTTTGAGTTTCTTCTTTTGTGATACGCTTTCCAGTAGATGGTGGTTGATCTTCTGCCATGTGACAGTAAGATGTTCCTTTTCTTCACTTGCTCTTTTACCTTAGAAATTGATTCCTATGCCAAAGTGCTAACATTGTTTTGCAGGTTAGTGTGTTCTTCAAAAATACCGGCAAGCAATCAAAGAGGAGAGGTGTGGAAGTTGAAACTGAATCATAAGCGAAGCCCGCTCGATACCATGAAAGAAAGCAAGGAAGAACAAGGAAAAATGTTGGAAAAATTTTGTATATTCTATTCTATATAACAAATAGTGTACAATGCTCTACAATTATAGCACTAGGCATGTACAAGAAAAAGGAAATAAAGAATATTACAAAATCAATTCCGATATTAGACTGATATTAATTGATCTGTCATATCAATATAAATCCTAAAGAATATTGCACAAGATCGCATATCTTCCAAAATTCTACACAATTAGTATCTCGAAATTGAATTACACATGTAAAACAAATGTCCATGACTTTCATTATGACTTACGTTAAAAAGTACCCGTCGCATTTGTTAAGCAATTTGGATAAGCATGGCACCGCATCGGATTTGTAGTTTGCATTGAATTTTGTCATTGGATTGAATTTTAATTTTCATTCAATTAAAATTTTAAGGCCCACAAATGTTGATTTTTTTTTCATTTGAAGCGTTTGCGACTTTCACATTATATTTATGAATTTTTTTTTTTTTTTTTTTGGAATCTAAGTATTTTAAATTACGATGGAAAAAAACGAATAGATTTTTCTTTTAATTATTTGCAAATAAACAAGCTCGTCTTATTAATAAATTACATCACTTAGATAATAAATTTAGTTTACTAGTGAAAAACATAAATTCTTCGGCACGCTTGTCCCTTGCTAACATCGAGCATCATGCGAAATATAAACAATTTGTTAATTATTAAGTGTTCTAAAGGGTCAAGACATGCAAGGTTAATAAATTATGGAGATATCAAAAGTATAGTCAATCGTGATCAAGTTGCAAATACTTTCAATGCTTCGATTGTCTTTGCATTCTACACAATTAGTGTCTCAAAATTGAATTACACATATAAAATAGATGTCCAAGACTTTCATTATGACTTATGTTAAAAAGTACCCCGCGCACTTAATAAGCAAATTTAATAAGAAAATATTCTATTTCGAGAGTATCAACTGTACATATTAAGAAAGAAGTTGGTGCGTAGAAACTTTACTTATTTTCTTTTTATTGAATTGTTCATCAAAAAATGTCTTTGGGACCCGCTGAGTGACTTATCCGTTCCTCTGCTCTGTGGGAGGACCCGCATTGGTTGGTGCATTGGTTCGGTTGGTAGGAATAACATCGTGCTCTCTCCCGAATGACATCGTCGGAACCCATTTCTTAACTTTTGCAAAGACGGAGTGTTTTCTTTATTGCAAGTTCCACCAGTTTCCGAAAAGACTTGGCGCCCCGGACTCACAGACTCGCCATGCCGCTTCGACGGAGTCTTGAACCCGACCGACCTAGAATGGACATAAACATGATAATAATTTCCATTGGTATATGTTATCGGACCGCACATTTCATAAGAATTGTCAAAAGAATATGTCAAAAATAGAATGGGTCGAGTATAACGCGCAGGATGGTTGTGGACATACATTAAAAATCAGAGGATATGACTAGTTCCTGCACAAAATGACGTGAGATGGATTGTTTCAATGAATTTGGGGAGCACAATAGTCAAATTGTGGGGTTGGTGACCGCATGACGTGGGCTCTTGCAAAGCTTGTCAATACCATGGAGTCAGATAAGACCATTTTATAATCTCACTTGTGCTTCAAAAATACTGAGAAGAGCACAAGTAATTTGAGCAGAAAAAAGTAATTTAGTGCTAATTTCCAGGGGTCACAATTTCATGGATTTTTTTTTTAAAATCAATTTTTGGTCTGTGTCCTTAAAATCATTTTCCTTTCAAAGATTAAAGTAAATTGCCAGATTGGGAAATAAACATTTTACCAGAAAAGACAGAAATATTGAGCAAAAGAAATGTCGAAATGAAACGAAATAAACCTAAAAGAAATCGATCACTCTTTATCTTTTTTTTTTTTTTGCTTTAACATCTTCATTAAAAGAATTTGTCTTGATATTACTTATTAGATTCCTCCAGTGATGCATTTATGAGATCTTCCTTCCCGTGACGTAACACGAGAGCATCCTCATTGTTCCCCAAATAAGGAGGCCATTTCTTGTTAGTGCCCGGTGGAACAGGGTCAATGTGCCTAATCATCACTTAAACAACACCAAACACTAATTAACTCCCTCCCCCATGATTTCCCAATTCAAAATCTCCACCCGGTCGGGAATTTCAATTCGGAAACCAGCTTTGACCCGTCAACTAACCCGTCGGCCTAACCTACTCGACACTCAATGGCGGGCGGGCCTCTCCTCTATTTAAGCGTCCGATTTGGAGGTGAACAGACTCAGGAAATTCACTAGCTTCTTTAGCGCATGTGAATTTCCTTCAGAGCAAAACACACACTAAAAACGCCACCGCGCTCTTCCTCTCTCTCGCTCGATTTCGACTCCTCTTCTCGGGCTCTCGGCCGCTCTAGACGTTCGCATTCACACCAGCGCGAAGATGGACATGGACACGGCAGCGTGCAACGGCAAGGGCTCCCTCGGGCTCTGCGCGGGGGCAGGCGGTGACCCGCTCAACTGGGCGCGGCCGCCGCGGCCCTCACGGGGAGCCACCTCGATGAGGTGAAAAGGATGGTCGAGGAGTCCCGGCGGCCTGTGGTCCACCTGGGCGGTGAGACGCTGACCATCGCACAGGTGTCGGCCATCGCGGGGCGGAGGCCGGCGCGGCGGTCGAGCTGTCGGAGGCGGCCCGGGCGGCGGTCAAGGCCAGCAGCGACTGGGTGATGGAGAGCATGAGCAACGGCACGGACAGCTACGGGGTCACCACCGCTCGGCGCCACCTCGCATAGGCGGACCAAGCAAGGAGGTGCTCTGCAGACGGAGCTCATAAGGTAAAAAAAAAAAAAAAAGTGCTACTTCGATATATTTCTTTAAATTCTCATTCGGTTGTTTTTATTAACAAATATTTGCAGATATATCGAAAATACTTGTCAAGCAATCAATAATGAGAAAAAATGCTGATTTTAGGAGATGGGTGCGATAATACGTTATTCGGGAATTGTAATTATCAAGAAGTGCATATTTTTTAAAAAAAGAAAATCAAGTAAAATCCTTTATTTTAATTTAAAATTAACACTTGTCATCTCCGATATAAATGGTCCCCTCGTGAAGGGCTGCAAAGCGCTGGCTAGGCTTCCTTTCCATAAAAGATATATACCCAAACGTGCAAGTATCAACCCAAAGGCCGAAATCAATTTCTCTATATTTTTAAAATATTAGGTAACCAAAAATAATATGAGAGAAGATTAATTAATTTCAAGACGACCCGTAATAATTACTTTTTGAATACCTAATTTCTCATTTTTCAATTAACGAGACTTACCTTTGCTATAATTAAATAAGTGTCTAAATCGATATTTACATTTCCTTTGCTATAATTAATAATATGTGGCTGACGAAATTTTCCGATTGAGCTAGGTTCTTGAACGCCGGCATATTTGGCAACGGGACCGAGTCGTGCCACATGCTGCCCCACTTGGCGACCCGGGCCGCGATGCTGGTGAGGATCAACACCCTCCTCCAGGGCTACTCAGGCATCCGGTTCGAGATCCTGGAGACTATGGCCAAGCTCCTCAACCGCAACATCACCCCGTGCCTGCCTCTCAGGGGTACCGTCACGGCCTCGGGTGACCTGGTCCCCTTGTCCTACATCGCCGGGCTTCTGACGGGCAGGCCCAACTCGAAGGCGGTCGGGCCAAATGGCGAGTCCCTGAACGCCGTCGAGGCCTTCCGCCTTGCCGGGATCGAGCACGGGTTCTTTGAGCTGCAGCCCAAAGAGGGCCTCGCGATCGTGAATGGCACGGCAGTCGGGTCTGGGCTCGCTTCCATTGTCCTGTTCGAGGCGAACATCCAGGCCGTCCTCTCAGAGGTTCTGTCGGCGATCTTCGCCGAGGTGATGCAAGGGAAGCCTGAGTTCACCGACCACTTGACCCACAAGCTCAAGCACCATCCCGGACAAATTGAAGCTGCAGCTATAATGGAGCACATCTTGGATGGGAGTTCCTACGTGAAGGACGCTCAAAAGCTCCACGAGATCGACCCTCTCCAGAAGCCGAAGCAGGACCGATACGCGCTCCGCACGTCCCCGCAGTGGCTCGGCCCCCAGATCGAAGTGATCAGGGCCGCCACCAAAATGATCGAGAGGGAGATCAACTCCGTCAACGACAACCCGCTGATCGACGTCTCCAGGAACAAGGCTCTCCATGGAGGGAACTTCCAGGGGACCCCGATTGGCGTTTCCATGGACAACACCCGTCTCGCCATCGCCTCCATCGGCAAGCTCATGTTCGCGCAGTTCTCCGAGCTCGTTAACGACTTTTACAACAACGGGCTGCCCTCTAACCTGTCCGGGGACGGAACCCGAGCCTGGATTATGGCTTCAAGGGAGCCGAGATCGCCATGGCCTCATACTGCTCGGAGCTGCAGTTCCTTGCCAACCCTGTGACCAACCATGTCGAGAGCGCGGAGCAACACAACCAGGACGTGAACTCCTTGGGCCTGATCTCGTCGAGGAAGACTGCCGAGGCCGTCGACGTGCTGAAGCTCATGTCCTCCACCTTCCTGGTCGCCCTGTGCCAGGCCATCGACCTGAGGCACCTGGAAGAGAACCTCAAGAGCGTGGTCAAGAACACGGTGAACCAAGTGGCCAAGAAGGTCCTCTACGTCGGGTCCAACGGCGAGCTCCACCCGTCGCGGTTCAGCGAGAAAGACCTGATCCAGGTGGTCGACCGGGAGCACGTCTTCGCCTACATCGATGACCCCAGCAGCGCCACGTACCCCCTGATGCAGACGCTGAGGCAGGTCCTCGTGGACCATGCGCTGGACGACGTCGACCGGGAGAAGAACCCCAGCACCTCCATCTTCCAGAAGATTGGGGCTTTCGAGGAGCAGCTCAAGGCACTCCTCCCGAAGGAGGTCGAGAACGCGAGAGCTCAGTTCGAGAGCGGGAACTCGGCGATCGCTAACAAGATCAGGGGGTGCAGGTCGCATCCACTGTACAGGTTCGTGAGGGAAGAGCTCGGAACCGGTTTGCTCACGGGGAGAAGGTCGGCTCGCCCGGCGAGGACTTTGATCTGGTGTTCTCCGCCATGTGCGAGGGCAAGCTGATCGATCCTTTGCTGGAGTGCTTGAGGGACTGGGATGGTGCTCCGCTTCCCATCTGTTAGGAACTTTTCCAAATCCTGAAGACTGCCTCGTAATTTAATATGCCCTATACTTGGTATGTACTTAGAGAGTTTTTCATGGTCGAGAAACTACGGTTAAAATTGTAATGCCTCTTATGTCTTTTGTTCAGTTCTTTCTTATTCAAACCCCACCCCCCCCCTCAGTTCTTTCTTATTCAAACCCCCCCCCCACCACAATGTCTATTTGTACTTGGAACTTCATGAGTGTAACAACAATGTTGAAACGCGTGAAGGAAAATATTATACAACATACATTTCGTTACATTCTTCATTCTTATAAAGGCATTGTGAGCTAATTATTATCCGGTACATCTTATCGTATCTCCCAACTTGACCCTACCAAATGTAGAATTGGAATGAACATGTATTTCTTAAAGGGAGCTACCCTCATTAGGAATTTGTGTGGACTTATCCTACTCGATCAAGTGGGTTGCGTATTATATCTAAGCTCATGAAAAGGAACACGTTAATATAACGTGAAAACACATTCATACAATATATGCATCGTGATTGATTTTGTCTGTCACATTACTTTAATTAAATGAATGTATATCATTTTAGGGCTTCTCATGTATAAAAAAGTTAAAGGCTACTCATCTTTGCTTAGCCCCACATTGATGCCCGACCAACCTCTTTGGCATGACTTTTGGAAGAGGTTGACCTATCGAGCATGAATTTCTATGTGGGTTGGCCCGAAAAGGCAATAAATCTTTTGGGATGGGACGTATATTCCAAATGGAGTGGTTACCTCGAGAGTAGGATGACTCTATGATTGGCAATTATGAGACACTGTTCCAGACAAATATCACAACTTTAGATTTTCCTCGATGCACTCGGCCTAACCCATGTGGAGGTTTCTTCCCAAAATGGTAACCTAACTAGCAAAACCGAAGTTTCACATGGATCTATTTAGGACATGTCACAGTCAATTCCTAGTGTTTGAACCTCAAAATTATGGCCCCAAAGCCGAAGAGAATCTAAAGTGCCAAAACTTGGCATAGAGGGATAGTTAAGTGTTAAAAGTTAGTAAAGTGATACTTGAGTGTCAAAATCGGAGCAAAATGGATCACTTAGTGTCACTCCGAAAAAAAAAAACCCGACGAAAATGCTGACTGGCGATTTTCTGGTAAAATAAGTACAAAACAGCATTATTTTGACGCTAACGTAGTAAAAAATTTATAATAAATTTATTTAAAACATTTTAAAATAAAAATAAAAATATTAAACAATTAAACAATTAAAAATTACATATATATATATATATATATATTTTTTTTTTTTTAAAAAGGGGGAAGGGGCGGCTAAAGGGCTGAGCCCTCGCCATCGCTACCTCCCCGCCATTGCCGGGAAGGGCCGACGACGGAGGAGGGAGGGTCGGCTGGAGTCACCGGGCCCTTGCCAAGGGCCGGGCGACCCCCGCCGGCCGGCGGCGAGCACCTACAAGCCCTCACCCCCAATCTAGGAGAGGGTCGCGATCCTCGCCTAGATCCCCGCCCCTTGCTTGAGTGGGCCAAGGGCCACGCCCACCGAGGTTCGCGACCCTCTCCCGGCCGGGCCAAGTGCCGCCGCCCGCCGATGACCTTCAACTTAAAAAGTTTCAAATGATATAATAAAAAAGATTGTTGTTTGTTTATGCATAAGTCCCATCAAGTGAAACCGTAGGAATCGGGAACAAAAGGGCAGTGAAATCATGGGAAAACTCGTAAAATAATAGTTGCAATGCATTTGAGAGAGAGAGAGAGAGAGAGAGAGAGATTCCTCCAAGTTCTTGGTATAGAATATGAAGTGACGAGCACAAATGCATGACCGAATCGCTTCTTAATGTCCAAAGGGTTCCAAATTTCAACGTGATGAGTATCAATGCCGTTACATGTTACTTTAATCAACTCTTGCGCATGTGGATGTCAAGTCACGAGCGGTTCCGTGTTGGAAGACATGGAGCATGAGTCATCAAAAAACAAATCTTGAAGCAGAGAATCCATACTTTTCTGAAAGTTGGAGGTAGAATTCAAGTTCAAATTGATGAAAGTAAGTAACCACGTTTGAACTTTGATTTACTATTAACTCAACGGTAAACCCACACTACCTTCCATGCCCTTCTGTGCGCTTCGCTATTATCAAACCATAACTGATCGAGTTCGTATCAAACTTAACCTCGCGCAACTTGTGTAGTCGATAGATTGATAAGGATGTTAGGTCGGCCACCATATCATGAGACGGCGGATTAAGTTCAAGTTTAGCTGTTCGACTGGTTTAAAGGCGGTACAGTCCCACTTTTTAGTCTCTAATAAGCTATCGAAAGCACAGGCATGGATACCTTTGATCTTCCCACTCAATTTGAGGTCTATATACGAGATTGAATGTGGAGAAATGGGTGCAAATCTGGTATCACTGAATTCTCTGAGTCACTGACAGACTCCATCATCTGGTTCCCTCTCTTTTGTGGAAAGTTCCCTTGTGTAGCATTAGTGTAGAAGAGCACACAATTTCAGCTTCCTGGGGACAAGTTGTCTAGGGCAGATAAGGACAGAAAGTGGAAGATCCTCGTTTAGACACATCATTCCAATGTAAAACAGCCAATGGATTTCCCCAGACATGGGCAATTCCAATCATTCCTAATCCTCAGAGTGGTCGGATGTCAATGCGTCTGGCTCTCTCCCTACCTCGCACATTCAATGTTTCTAGCTTCATGTCTTTGAACTTAGGTTGGCCTGGCCAGTGAACTCAACCAAATGGGCAAGCGTATAGCTCGCTCTTCTTCTGTTCAATTGACCTCTTTCGAATGTGAATTCTGGGTTTGTCTCTCCCTCTAGAGATCGATGGACACACGCATCGATCAAAGCGAGTGAGTGAACTTTGACGTGTTCTTACTCTTTCGCTTTCTAAACAATTTTGGTTAGGGATGGCGAAAGACCGTGATTCTAATGTTGTTTTTCTGAACAAGCCTCTCTATATGTGTTGACAATAGCCCTATATTTTGGAATAATATGATAAAACATAACTTTAAGCCATTAAAGCTTTCATCATCTTTTAGCAAAGCGAGTCGGTAGACAAGCCACTTTTCAAATGTTCTCGAATGGAACACTTCATGGACAAAGATAAGCAAATTCTATTGCTCTTTTCTCAAGCAGCAAATCATATGTCCATTACTTTAAATTTGAAGCTGTAAAAACCTTAATAATAATGAAGTTATTAATTACAAAAAATGTGAGTAAAAAATAAGCAATATATATAATTAGCATCATGTGAGCACCATGTAACTTGACATATAATCATATAATCACATTTGGGCAGAATATATGACATGCAGTTGTACACTCCCCACATGATAGTAAAAATGAGAATATATTCTAATATTCGTGAATTCATCACCTTTGGGCAGATGACCCACTGTAATCAGTCAATCCTCCACTACACCATCATGTATCCCTCCATGAACTAATATATAATCACCTCTTTTGGGAGTATGACCACGCATTAGACTAGGATCCACTACACCATTATGTATCCCTCCATGAACTAATATATAATCACCTCTTTTGGGAGTATGACCACGCATTAGACTAGGAGACATCACAATCGATATACGAGACCGAAATTTCTCAAACCCAATCAAGCATGCCACTTTGGCGGTCACCACTCAATTGAATCCTTGAAACTCTCTCATATCGGGATATAAACTTTACTACTCACATACATTATATACATGTGATTTTAACTTTAGTGATAGAGGTAGGTTATCACTAAAATCACATATTATGCTAATTATATTGCTTTATCCATTAATAAAAATTAATCATACATATATATAAATATATATAGCGAACCCGAAAGACATATTCCAATGAGATCATCGATCACGGCAACACAAGAAAATTCTTATAACATAGAAGCAAGCATCTCTTGTGCACCCTAATTACCGATTACTAGAACAACATTAAAAGAATACTGATCCAAAGGATCCCTCATAAGTTAACATCAATAGCAATACAGGGTACTTCAGATTGACAAGCTTGATAGCTGATCAACTATTGCTCATGAGTTTCATAAGACAAAACATGACTCCAAGGCCAATAGCTGATTTATTAGCCAATTTTAAGTAACAAATTATCATTGCATCAACCAATGGCCTATAAATTGAGTCAAAACACATAACCAAATATCTAAACTATAACAATATATATAATTGCTTTGTATAAATGCTGTCATATTTCTTAACCATAAAAAATATTCAACTTGATAGACATTAATCGGCGACTAGATGAGTTTAGATACAATATGCAATAACTTAACCGACATGCATTAACCATATTCAGCAAATTTGTTAATCAGTTTGGTCATGAGTTCTTAAGATGTCCATCATTCAAAAGTTACCAGCGTGTAAAGGAGCATGCTTGAGCAACAAAAGTTTCATAACATTTACTTGTTTCCCATCACCTCAATACAAAGCTCAATTACTATCCCACGGTGGTTGTATCTCATTAAGCCAGTTTCAATTCACAATAAAGTTTAATTTTTATTAATGAATCACACCTTTATAATATTTATGTGAGAACATATCTGTAACCCAACACTTGTATTTCCAAAATCACAGAAAATACAAGAAAAATACGCAAAAATACACTAAAAATACACGTATTTAGGGCTTTGTATGTATTTTCACATTCATAAAATCATCAAACATGTAAAATAAATACATCACCACATAGGGGATGGTCATACGAATTCAATGCCACCACCCACGCACCGAACGGAGGCTTCATGTGCCCACACACGCCGCCGAGTGAGTGGCGCGTGGAGCTCACAAGCGGTGCGTGATTGACGCCCGTGCGCGCGTGGCGGTGCGTGGGGGCATGTGCGGCATCCCCCGACGACGCACCGCCGACCTTCTTGCTCGTCTCGATGAGCCCAATCCGAATTTGTGATTTAAATTTATTTTTATTGAACAAAAAATCTCGAAAATCTCAAATTAGGGAAAAATCATTTGCGTTCGAGTTCTAGGAATATAAAGGCTCGATACCACATGTTGGACACAAATTGTGCAACCCTAAGATCTCCATAACTAGAACAATAATATGCATAATTGAGTAGAAAGATTAACGCACCTATTTTGGAATTCATCAAACATAAAGCGGAAGCAGAAAATGGATTACCTACTCATCAAGGAGATTCACGCATCAAGTCATTCTTCTCTATTGCCCTTCGTATCACTAGCTCAATTAGGTGGCCCCCTCACGTTTAGCTTTAGGTAAACGCCTCTTAGGTGAGGATACATGTGAGAATTAAGGTTAAAGGAGAGACTTGAACACTATTTATAGAGTTTCCAGCGAAACCCCATCATTATGGGTCGGCTCAACTCGGCCCTCACTAGCTAATCCCATATTAGACTAATTAAGAAACATTTTATCTCACCTTAAACCAACCCTGTTTTACGGTAACTGTAAAAATAGTAAATTACAATATCAATTAATGTAGTCCATATTAGGAAAACTCTTACATGTCAATGTATTCATGTACTTGCGTATAGCACACCAAAAGCAAAACTCATTAGTAGAGCAACATATATGGAGAGAGATCCCATATAAATATGTGTGTCCACCAATCCACCTAAAGGGGCACACACTTGGGTTACATAGAGATAGAAGGACAAGCCCAGCGTTCGAAAGAAAAGTAACATTTTGACATTGTTATGGCAGTTAAACAAAGGCTTGCGAGCAATTAAGTAGTAAGCAAGCTGAAGCCGTTTTGCACCAGATGACTTTAGGAGCAAAGCAATTGAGTGATGGCTGCAAAAGACAATACAGAATCCTCAAAATCATATTCCTGCACAATCATTACAAAAGCTGGCATAAGTAACCAAACTGCCATCATACTAATATCCCTAATAACATGCTGAACAAAATGTGAGAATTGTGCCACACAATATTGTCATGACTTGCACACAAGAGAATTTTCAATCTATTTCCACAGTTTAACATCATTAAGTACTAGATCAAGAGTGGTTGGGATAGCAAGAGAACAAGAATCGAGTAGGGAGAAACTACAAAAACACAATCAGCCACCAACTTGAAGTTAGGATGAGTAAAATCATCGTGAATAAAGGAAAATGATAAGTAACTTTCACCAACCTCTATTGTGAGATCAAAATAAGAAAAGGAATGTGCAACGGTTATGTCCCAAAGAATAGAGAGATGAAAGCAAAGTCAGTTTCCTTCACTCATCATCTTTTTGAGTTATCCACACACGAATAATGAAAGAGTTGCAGACTAGATAAATCCACGGTGGCCTGATATGAGGAAATGGCAAAACCAAATCCACCAAGCTTCCAAGATCCACTTGATGTAATAAGCATATTCTGCAAAAAGATGTTCGACAATTACTTATGCATGTCCAAATATCCATATGCTCTTCTTAAATCCCGAATTTAAGAGTGAAACAACATAATTTTAATTAAAAGGGTAGAAACACCACCCATTAAAGGGAAAGACAAAGTTATCTTCTTTTAAGAGTGAAACAACAAAATTTAGAAATTACCAACTTATTTGGAGCTTGCAAATTCCCAAATTTTGTACAAAATTATCTTCTTTTATTTGCATCTTTTACTAAGGAAAATTCCAAAAAGAGATTCGAGGTGTCATTTTTTTCTCAAATAAGGGCCAAAAGTAGATATTATTTCAAATAAAGACCGTAAGTGCCATCATTTTCTCAAATAAGGGCCTGTGAATATTGTTTCAAATAAGGATCTAAAACAGTTATGTTTGTTTCAAATAAGGATTTGAAGTGGCTTTATCTGTTTCAAATAACTTTCCAGCAATCACGGTATTTTTGTAATTTGTCATCTTTCCCTTCTTTTTTCTTCTTTTTTTCCAGTTCTTCTTCTTCCTCTTCGCTGGTCCACTGGTGAAGAGGAAGAAGAAGAACTAGAAAAATAAAAGAAAGGAAAAAAGGGAAAAATGCCAAATGATGAACCGATTGGAAAATTTAGCGGGTTGGTGACCAGCAAAGTTAGGTCATTATTTTAAACAACCAAAGCCATTTTAGGCCCTTATTTGAAACAATCAATGCCATTTTAGATCCTTATTTGAAATAAAATCCACTCATTTTTTTAAATTTTCCCTTTTACTAATGCTTTGAATTCGCTAACTATTTTATAAAATTCATAAGCTACATTAGTATTATTTACTAAATTTTGTCAAATTAAAATTTTTAGTTTTGATTACTAACTATCCTTTAATTATTTACGAATAATTTTTTTTAATCTACCAATTGTCTTGTTAAAGTTACCGAGTTTTTTTTTTTTTTTTTGTCTTGGAGCTATTTTTTAAATTTATAAGACTCATTCAAAAATTACCAATCAAAATTAGCTTGATTTACCAACTTTTCTTCCATTAAATTATCAGATAGTATTGAGTGCTTACTTTTATTTGAATTACTTACCACACTCTAGTTGTTTAAATTTTCAATTTGCCTACTTTTCTTATCGTTTCTAAACTTTGCTTTTCCTAGCAACTCTTGTGATTTACCGACTCTTTTTTCAAATATAATCACTAACCTAATTAAAGTGATATAACGACTTCTCTTCAATTAAATTATTGGCTAGTCTTGGATTGCCAACTCTCACTCGAAAGTTACTTACCAATTTTTTTAAAAAAATTACTGACTTTTATTATATTTTATATCTTTCCTAACTCCTCCATACATATTTTATCCTCAACATGTGACATGATCATACATTATCACATCTTTTCCGTCGATCTTTTCCATACTAAATATGCAGGACTTCTTGAGCTCCCGATTAATCTTCATTAAATGAGCTAGTTATCTCAACTCAAATAGTGCCTAACGGTACATTATTGTAGGTTTATACTCTTGACCATCATCTTGATAGGATAAGCTAATGCTAACAAAATTGCCAAATATACGGATCAGGTATCAGTTTGGCCATGGTTTGATTAAGTCCAGATAATTAGCTGCACTTTTGGGTGACTCCGGGTTTGAGACTCCAACTACCAAATCAAGACTCGAAAAAACACAAGAGATTAGTCCATTTAACCATTTTATTTAAAAAGATGCTATTGCCACTTTATTTTATGATTTTAATACCTCTTCTTTTTTCTTTCAAGTTACTTCTCCAATATGGGCTTCTAGACGAATAAGGGTTTGATGTGCATATAATCTAACTGGATCCGGATTTTCTTGACATATTAAGTATAAATCTACAAGTAAGTACCTAAGATACATAAATAATAAGCTAATAAACTCCCATTTTCTTCTGGACTTATCAAGAAACCTAATGGATGGAGACACCCTTTCGATTCTTCCAAGGTTGCAACTTGTTGAGGGACAAAATAAATTCACAATTAAATTCCCAACATTAGGAACTCGTTGATAATACTAGCATGTACACGTGCATATTAGTCAAAAGTCTAGAAAAAACTTCCCTTGTTTATAGGTTAGCTCCTGAATAAAGGTCGATCTAAATAAACCCAGGTTGAAGAATTCAATAATAAATTTAATCTGTAAAAAAAAAAAAAAAAAAAAAAAAAAAAAACCCAAAACCTCGTCCATACGCACACATACATATATATATATATAAGATACACTTAAGAATTTCGAGGTTCTTGTTTTAGTTGGTTGAAGTAGTGATTAGCTTTTAGCCTTTCTAAGTAAAGACTATGAAATGTAGAGAAGGAGTTGGGACTTGGGATTAGATGCCTCCTCCACCTGGTACCTTGTATCTACATATTGAAAATTCTAATAGGACATCAAAGTTGGAGTGTTAAAAGTATATCTCACATAACTTAGTTATCGGATCTATAACTAAGTTATATACATCATTAAATTAATTAATAGATTAAGATGCACTTTCTAGGAACACAAAAATCTACTGTCTTGTGTTCAATTCTATGAAATCTTTCTATCATAGTGGCAAATTTAAAAATTGTTCGCTGGTAAAAACAGTGGTCATCAAATTTTTTTTTTCAGGTAAGGTGTTGGTAAATTTACCAACAACTTATTTAGAGTTTGCAAATTTACAAATTTTGTACAAACTTATCTATTTTTATTTGTATATCTTGCTAATGCTTTGAACTCACTAATCTATTTTTTTTAATGAAATTAATAACCTAAATTGTTGTGATTTACTAATTTGTCAAATTAAGTTTTTAAGTTTTGGTTTACCAACTCTCTACGAATTATTTACCAACATTTATTTTTATTTAATCCTCCAAATTTCCAGTTAAAGTAACCAACTTATATTACTTTTTACCACCTTTTATGTATCTTTCCTAACTCCTTCAATATATGTTTTATGCGCGACATGTGACGAAGACGTGATTATACGCAATCACATCTTTTTCCGTCAATCTTTTTCAGACAAAATACACAAGACTTCTTGGGCTATCAATTAATCTCTACTATAAGAGCTAGTCATCCCGACTCAAATACCGAAGGTCCACAGTAACATTATAGGCTCATGCTCCCGACGGCCATCTCAAGAGGATAAGCTAACCCCTAACACAATTGTTGGCTGAATCCACGAATTATGTATCGGTTTGGCCATGGTTTGATCAAGTCTTGGTGATTAGCTGCAAGCCAGTCGACTCCAGCTACCGAAACACACAATAATTAATAAAACTCAGGAAAACATTCGCGCCCAATTACTGCTATCTGTTCATAGGACCTGATCGAATATTTGCGTCACCCTTTTTATGTCGGATGTAAATTTCTTGCTGGCTTCTCCAACTCGAAGGAACTGCGATTTAGGTGGTAGGTGGCGACCGTTTGTTTTCTCTCGTCTTCTTTTTCTTTTCTTGCCTCGATTTTCCTTTATTTTCTCCGGGGTTGGTGGTAATTGGTAAGCACGACTTTAATAAATTCTTTGTCCTATGTCCGCATTCAAAACGTGGTCTGACCGCATCTGAATTGAAAAGCTAGCTACCGTCTCCCCAGAGACTGGCGATTTGATCGAAAGTGGTAGGACAAAAGGGTAATGATATCCAGTCTTTGGATCGGATGGATGGGATTTATTAATCCCCAGCTAATCCACTTAATTTAATTTACTTCGTCTCAAAATTCGGGGCTGAGTTCTTTGAAAGTTTCCTTGTGAGCACGGACCTGACTCGCACGTGATTTGCGAAATGAAGTGGATCTTTTCATGCAAATAGATAAAAACGGCATTGGAACTTACGGTTTTATAACTTAGTCAAGTATTATAGTTACGCCATTACCCAAATTTCTGAATATCTTTTCATTTTCGGGAAGTAACAAAGAAGGAAATGACTTGGGTTTTTCTCTTTTTGGGTCAACAACTTAACATGGGATTTTTGGAACATGACTTTTCGGTTAAATATGGTCAACAAATTCAAAAATATGGTCATTCCTAAAATCATTTAATAATCAATTTGGGCATATTTAATCTTTATATAGCTTCACGACCTACTCCCAAAACAAGGTAGTTCTGTCTTTACCAGCAACTCATCGAAACCGCGATTCCACAACGGAGTTTAGCTTAGGAATCGAATTTTCATTTGACATTTTATTTGGTATGTCCTATGTTGCTAACATCCCACATGGTCATGGAATAAGGAAAAAAAAATTATGTGAATGCAGTTTCTTTCTTGGAGAAAAGTCAAAATAGAAAAAGGAATCCCATCGTAAAATCTTTCTTCAATATATGTGAAGACATAAAGGTCCTCGTATACTCTTCCATTTGAGTTGAAATTATTACGCATGGCACTACATCGAGATTTATATTTTGCACTGAATTTTGTGATTGGATTTTTGAATTTTGAATTTTTATTCAATTTAAATTTTACAGTCCACAAATGTTGCATTTTTGTAATCTGAAGCGTTCGAGATGTTGACATTATATCTATGATTTTTTTGGAATCTAAGTATTTTAAGTTACGGTGGAAAAACAAAAGGAATAAATTTTTCTTTTAATTATTTGCAAACAAGCAAACTCATCTTATTACGTCACCGAGATAATAAATTTAGTTTACAAGTGAGAAATAGAATTTCTTCAGCACGCTTGTCTCTTGCTATCATTGAAGTGTTTAGTGTCATGCGAAATATAAGCAATTTATTAATTATTAAGTGTTCTAAAGGGTCACTACATGCGAGGTTAATAAATTATTGAGATATTGAAAGTATAGTCAATTGTGATCAAGAGGCAAATGACTTCAATGCTTCAATTGTGTTTGTGTTCTATGAAAGAAAGCAAGGAAGAACAAGGAAAAATATAGGAATTTTTTTGTATATTCTATTATGTATATCAAATAGTGTACAATGCTATACAATTATAGCACTAGGCATGTACAAGAAAAGGGAAATAAAGAATATTACAAAATCAATTCCGATATTAGACTGATATTAATTGATATGGCATATCAATCTAAATCCTAAAGAATATTGCACAGGATCGCATATTTTCCAATACTCTCCCTCAAGCTAGTGGCTTATAGATGTCCAAGACACTTAGCTTGCTTAGTAGATATGTGTGTTGTCTCTGACATAGGGGTTTGGTGAAGACATTTGCAGGTGTTCGTAGTCCCAATTCCTCTTGCTTCGATTACCCCCTCTTGAATCTTCTCTCGAGTGAAGTGACAGTCCACTTCTATGGGCTTTGTTCTTTCGTGCACTATAGGATTGGACGTAAGTTTTACTGCGTTGTTGTCACAAAACAACATGGTGGGTCCCTTTGTTTGCACCCCCAAGGTCTTGAAGCAAGCCTTGTAGCCACACTATTTCACAAGTGGTCTTCGCCATAGCTCGATATTCAGCCTTTGTTGAAGATAAAGACACGGTTGGCTGCTTCTTCGTCTTCCAAGAAAGTAAAAATTTTCCCAGCATGATACATAATCCTATAATTGATCTCCTGCTCATCGGACAAGTTGTATAATCAACGTCACAATAAGTTGTCATCTCCATGTTGTATCTTTTTGAGAGAAGAATTCCAAGTCTTGGACATTTCTTCAAATACTTAACAACCTTTAGAGCGGCATTCAGGTGGGATTGCTTTGGCTTATGCATAAACTGACTGAGTGTCTACACAACATAACATATATATGGTCTAGTCATGGTAAAAATAAATGAGCTTTCCTACCAGCCTTTGATAACTTGACGGGTCTCGAGAACAGGATCATCTTGGAAATTTGCTTCATCACGGTCCACCGTAGTTAACTTGACATTTTGTTCAATTGGAACAGCTGCCGGTTTGCTTCCCGATAAACCCGTTTTTGATATGATTTCTAGCATGAATTTTCGTTGACCGAGGGAAATCCCTTGATCTGATCGAGCAATTTCTATTCCTAGAAAATATTTGGGTGATCCCAAGTCCTTTATGTGAAATGTCGAATGCAAGTATTCCTTGAAGTTTTTTATGGCAATTTCATCATTACCCATAATGAGTATATTATCAATGTATATCATTAAAAATATGGATGACATACCTTTTGTCCATGTAAAAAGAGCGTAGTCATATTTAGACCGTTTGAAACCCGTTGTTATGAGAGCATTCACGAACTTGGCATACCATTGCCTAGATGCTTGTTTGAGACCACAAAGGGATTTGCGGAGACGACATACTCGTTCTCCCCCCGTCTCCGTAAACCCCGAGGAAGTTCCATATAAATTTCTTCATCCAAATCACTATGGAGAAATGCATTGTGGACATCCATTTGGTGTAATGACCAATCTCACTGTGTAAACCCTTTGGCCACCAATCGAGCTTTATATCGTTCAATCGATCCATATGCCTGAAACTTTATCTTGTAAACCCATTTACATCCTATTGCCTTATGATTAGTAGGTAAAGTCACAAGATCCCATGTATGGTTGTCATTTAATGCTTGTAATTATGCTGCCATGGCCTTTTGCCGCGTGGATCCACGGATGCTTCATCATAACTAGCTGGTTCCCTTTCTTCGAGATATGCATGAAAGAGACATAGGATGAGATGGGATAATGAATACCTGGTGAGTTGCGTGTGGCACAAATATAATCCTTAGTCCAAGTTGGTGGGCATGTGATGCGCCTTGAACATCAAGGAGGATCCGGACGTGATGGTAGAGGCTCTTCCATAGATGGTGTCGTCATGAGATGTGGAGCTTCTTCAATAGTTGCATCCTTAGATCTTGGAGAAATTTCCTCGGTAGTAGTTTGATCGCTTGTGGAAGCACTTGTTGAAGGTTCTTGGATTTCCTATCACAACATAATCAAGATCCTTGGATATATTGCCTTCAGGAAAATAGTTTGAGAAGGATTGAGATCGTTTTCCTTTGAGGATTGATCTTCAAAGAAATGGAAACATGTCCTCATGGAAGACTACATCTCTAATTATGAGGAATTCTCCTGTAGAGGGTGGAAACACGCGATACCCCTTATGTAGATTTGGATATTCCATGAATATGCACGGTTGGGCACGAAGACTCATTTTATCCCGAGGGCTTGTCACGGTGACGTAGCATAAACACCAAAAAATTCTTAGGTGATCCATTTTTGGTTTCTTTCGGAAAAGGACTTCGAAAGGGCTTCGACCGTTCAACACCTTCATTGGCATCCGATTAATTAAGTACACGCCATGATCATGCATTCTCCCCAAAAATTATTTGGAATAGAGGCACGAAACTTCAAGACATGTGTTACTTCCGCAGAATACGTCGATGCTTTCTTTCCACTACTCCATTTTGTTGTGGAGTGTATGTGCATGAACTTTCATGCAAGATGCCATAGGATGAAAATAATGATGCACATTCATGGTTGAAAAATTCTCTTCCATTATCTGTCCTAATCCGCTAGACAGATTTTCCAAATTGGGTCTTTGATAAAGAGATAAATTCCTTTAAGTGAGATAGAACCTGACCCTTAGTTTGCATGAGGAAAATCCATGTTGCTCGAGAATGGTCGTCAACAAAGTGGTAAGAAAATATCTTGATCCATCATGATTAGGTGTATGATACGGTCCCCATACATCAACATGAATTAGCGAGAAAGCACTAGTGGAACGACTCATGCTAATTGGAAAGGGCGCATGTGATTGTTTTGCAAGTGGGCAAATATGACACTGACAATAAGGAAATAAAGCACTGTGGCCCATTCTAGAATGCAAAAGGAAATTTTTTATCATTGGTAGTGACATTACACAATGATTATTTATTGAAGAAAACTTGAGATAAATCTAAAGTTCTTGGAATGCTAGTCCAAAAAATAGTCTTTTGGAAAAATTACCCAAGCCCATCAATTTCCCAGTCCAAAGGGCTTAAAAGAAACAGATATCATCATTGAAAAATATACGATAAGAGTTTTCCATGCAGCTTTAGACACGTAAATCAGATTGAACTAGAAATATGGAACATAGAGGACATTTCTTAGTGTTATTTGAGGGCTAAGGTTCACAATTCCCGTAGTGGTCACATAGGTAATGCTTCCATTTGGCAATCTTACAAAAACATGAATACTTAAATTTTCATGAATAACGAAAAGAAGCCATTATCACAAACAATATGATCACTAGCCCCGAGTCGATTATCCAAGAATTTCGGAAATAGAGTTTATCAAGTAATGAGAAATACCTAAGAAGCTACTTCCTTTGTTCGAAATGTCCATTTTTGGCAATGCCTACATAAGTTGCTAATATTGCCCTTGAGTGATAGGCTGATCATTATTTGAACCTAAGGTCGATAAGCCTACCGAAGATTCCTTCCCCCGTTTTCCTTTTTCATCAGGCTTGCCGTGCAATTTCCAGCAATTATTAATGGTGTGGTGGGGTCGCTTGCGATTCATAAAATAACTTATTTTTCCCTTTTATATTTGGCCCATATGCCTTTGAACTTGTGGAAAAATGTGGACCATTGGATCCTTTCAAAATAGCCGCATGCCCGCCGTCCGATCCCGATGAGGAATTGGGCCCTTTCCATCGTCCGATCGTGCCTCACAACTGGACCATCCATTTCAAACCCTTCAAAAGCATTTGACGCTGTCTCAAACCCTAGCTCTTCTGGCCGCATGCCATGTTCGAGTCTTCGGTTTCGGTCTCCTTCTCATCGTGAGCAGCCAAGGGTAGTGTCCCACGAGTAGCCAAGCGACTCTACTCCTCCCGCATGCTCCGTTGTCGTGAGTCTCGACTCTCTTCTTGACGGCCAATTGGAAAATACAGCCGAGCGATGGCATGGGTTCCATGGCTAAGATCTCGAGATTTGAATGTTAGGTAAGAGTCGTTTAAAATAAGCAAGAAATGGGTAACTTTCTCTTTGTCTCGTATTGCTTCGTATCGCGCAAAGTGGCCTTGGGCCCTTCAAATTTCTCCTTTGCTACCTTCAACTTGTTCCGTAGAGCCGATCTTATAAAAACCGTTGTGATGCTGATATTCCCCTTTTTCAATTCGGAAAGTGCTTAGGTCAAGGAAAAAAAAATTGCACGGTCCAATTTTCCATACATTTCTTGTATATTGTCCCACATCCTTTTCGAATCTTCTATGGGAGGAAGTCCGCTGCAATTTACGGATCGATGCAATTCCCAATCCACGTTCTTACTAGTTGATTACGCTTCTTCCATTGTCTTGCCATCCTCTCATCTGTCGGAACGGGAATAGATCCGTCGATAAATCCCTCTTCCAGTATCTCAAGTAACAAGGACTCAACGAAATTTTTGAGCCCAGATTGAGTAGTTCTCATCCCCTTAGTTGTTGACTGATGAGTCGATCTCCGGGTCCATCGCTGGTAGATATGTACAATGGATCACCGAGTTCGTCGACTGTAAACGATTCAATCTTGATTTCTAGACCCAGATCTATGCTTGCCCCGGCTGACCCAGATTCAAAATTTAACATGCAAGATGTTATTTGAATTCTAGGCCATGGAGTACTTGGGCTTGGCCTATAGTACCATGGGTTGGGCTGAACGCCACTAGTATGGTTGACCTGCCATGGCCTGACTCGATGTGGATTGGCTATGGTTTTTTCGTTCACCACCTAAAACTAGATTAATGACACCTTTTAAACTAAAATAAAGGGAGATTTATTTTTAACATGCAAGATGTTATTAATTAGGAGTCGCCACTAATCGGTTTATGGTAGGTCGATTAGACACCTAAGTAAAATAAAGGGAGATTTATTTTACTCCTACGAACCAAAGACTAAAGGTACGAATGGTTACACTAGAATTTTCTAATGCCCTTTCGGTACCATTTCTTTTTAATTTTTAAAAATGTTTTTGCAAGCAAACTGATTTATTTTAACATAAGTTACTATCATGCAAATGTGGTGACTACACGAGTGCTCACCCATTATTTAAAATATTCAAGTAAATAAATTGCATCACATAAAGCAAGCACTCATTTTTTTTGGATTTTCTTAAAAATTAGAATTCTTATATAAAATGCATTTTAACACTAAATGACTTAATCTTATTAATGTGGAAATTCTAATTAAATGAATCTATTATGCGAACTAGTTATTATCCACCTTATGACCTAACTTTACTAATAAATTCTAATTAAATGATCATATTATGCAACTAATTAACATGCACCTAAATTTTTGTATTTTTCGTATTTTTTTTTATTGAAATTCAAAACTAATAAAAACCCTACTCAAGCTATTTAAAGTAATTTTCTAATCCATTTTTTTTTGGGATTAATTTGACTTAAACCCTATTCCGTTTTAGAAAACTATTTTTTTTAACTTTTAAAAAAATGAGAATATGAAAATGTGCCAATTATATCTAAGACTCTAAAAAAGGTTATTTAAGTCTAATCCTAACTTATTTCTTTTAAAATATCTAAAAATGCAGTCCTAAAAATATTATCTAAAAATGCAATCCTAGAAATATAATCCTAAAAATTTGATTAATTAAACTACGTGAATATTATATTAAACCCTAATGTCCTATATGCTTATGCAACTTTTAAATATTTTGATTTTTTTTAGTTTCTTTTTTAGTTTCTTTTTTAGGTTGAATAATTATTAAATTAGTGTTAAATCTAAACAATTAATATAGCCACTAAATAAAGGATCAAAATAATTGAAAAAATAACCTGTCGTCTCACAGGTTAAATTAACAATTATTTTAACCATAATCATCACAACAACTCAAAATAATTAAATAATTTAGTCCGAAGTCTTACGGACCAAATTAAATAATTATTATGATTTAACAATTAAAATTTCACCAAGAAGTCTAAAATTAATGTAATTAAAAGAATGATCCGATGTCTCTCGGATCAAACTAATTATTACAAAAATCTTGGATAAAGCCTTAAGGATAATGTCTAAACAATACAAATAACTAACATTAATATACCATGATCTAGCTCAAATAATAATAACAAGACTTAAAAAAACAAATAAATAAATAAGTAAATAAAATAAACCACCTAAGGCTCAAGAGAGGACAGTGGCGTCGGCAGTGGTGTGGGGGCGCGGCGGCTGGGTCGGCGAGGAGGGCTTACGGGCCGCCGAGAGCAAGGCGCAGGCGTCGGGTACGGCGGGCTTCGGCCACTGAGCGAGCAGGAAGCGAGGTGCTGCGGAGGCGAGCTGCTAAGACGGAGGTCCAAGCGGCGTGCAGTGGGGTCGCGGGTCACCGGTGTGAGGCAGTGATGGTGAGGTGACCGGTGCGGCTCGGTGGCTTCGCGGCTGAGTGGAGGCAGACCACCAGGTTGCTGGGCGCGAATTGCAGGTTGTGGGTCTCGGGTGGTTGGACACGGCAGCGTCGGTCGCTCGAGAGTGCAGCAAATCGACCTCGGGTGGCGTCACGGGTGTCGCGGGGAGCGGGTTGCTGCGATGGAGGTCCGCCGGTGTTTGAGTGATGCTGGAGCAGCGGCGGAGCGAGCAGTACCGAAAGTTTCACGGGCGGCGGTGACTGGCGCAAGGCGTGCTGGTGGAGATCTCGGACCGGCGGTGGTGTGGGGCACCGGAGCGGCAGCGGTGTGGGGCTTCGCGGACGGCGGTGGTCGCGGTCGTGGAAGCAACAGCGGCGTGGGGGCTTTGCGAAGGAGGAAACCAAGAGGAAGATGAACAGTGCACAACTTTTCTTTATTTTTTTTATTTTTTTGTTTTTTCTCTTCCCCTCCACGAAATCTCTGCCTCTTCTCTGTCTTCTGTCTTCTGTTTGTCAGCAAAAAGGAGAAAACATTTTGACCTTTATTTTTTACTTTTTCCTTCTTTTTTTTCTCTCACCTGACACTCTCTCTCCCTCTGTACTTTTTGCGGAAGACTTTCTCTTCTCTCTCTCTCAAAGATCCCACGGACGGCCTCCTTCTCCTCTTTCACTTTTCGCTTTTTCTCCTTTTTCACCAAGAGAACCCTTTTTTTTTTTTTTTACGAAGAGAACCCCTCTATTTATAAAGCGAAAATTCGAGTTTGTTTCGCCGGTGGAGATTTTCGCTCAACTTCTCCAACAAAGAAATGGCTCCAAAATCCGGCTGTTGAATTATTTTGAATTCAAAATTTCTTTTCAAAATTTCCTCTAATCTTTTATTTTCTAAAAATTGAATCTAAATTAGGTGTCAATAACTGTCCCTCTTTGAAGGGAAGCTCGTAGAGGTTTCCTTCAAAGATAAATGACACCTAAATTTAGACTATGGAAAATAAATGCAAAAATGAATATGAAATGCATATGCAAATGTTAATTGTAATGAATTTTTTTTTAAAGAAATGGATTCAAATAAATGCAATGTCATGCAATAAAGAATGCCATGTAAATGCAATGATTTGGTCAAGAACATATATTTCATTGTGTCTATGCTCAATGAAATGCAAATACGAAATAAATGCAAAATGAATATGGAATGTATATGCAAATGTTAATGACCTCCTTTTCAAATAAATTTAATTCTTTTTGAAATGCAAGGTCATGCAATAATGCAATGTAAATGCAATGATTTTATCGAGAGCATATATTTCTATGTCTCCATGCTTAATGAAATGCAAATGCGAAATAAATGCAAAATGCAAAGAAGAACACGTACCTGTCATACTTATCTGGAGATTCAGAAAAGTATTATTAGGTGTGAAATGATTCTTATAAGACTTGACAAACATCTGGAAATCTCTTCGATAATTGAATGGCTCAAAGTCTTTAGAGATTTAGAACTCTCATTAGATCCCAAGCACTGGAATAACCTACCTTCAAAAAGGATAGAGTAGTTCTAGGCGATCGGTGTTACATGTCCAAGACCCGACCATTCTACGTACCTAAAATAGTAACATAACTTTACAAAGAGACTGCTTTCCCAAGACCCGTACCATTCTACGGTCGCCCGGAAGACGACGGTGTTTGGTTGTGTCTAGGACCCGTACCATTCTACGGTCGCCTAAACGGGGATTTACCTTCCAAGACCCGTACCATTCTACGGTCGCATGAATAGGGAAATAGGTTTTGTCTAGGACCCGTACCATTCTACGGTCGCCTAAACGGGATTCACTTTCTAGGACCCGTACCATTCTACGGTCGCCTAAATAGGGAATAAGTATTGTCGAGGACCCGTACCATTCTACGGTCGCCTTGACGAAAAATTGATTTTTCAGGACCCGTACCATTCTACGGTCGCTTTGAATGGGGAAATTGCTTTTCCAGACCCGTACCATTCTACTATTGTCCTGTTAGAGCAATAAATGTTGTTTAGGACCCGTACCATTTTACGGTTGCCTAGATCGAGGTTTTGCTTGACTAGGACCCGAACCATTCTTCTGCCGCCCAGCCTTGCAACAAAAATCATCCGACCAGGACCCGAACCATTCTTTGGTCGCCTTAATCAGATTGAATCTGGAGAAAAATCTTTGGGGGATTTGGGACTCTCATCAAATCCCAAGCACTTGGAAATTGCATCAAGTACTTAAAAATTCTAAACATCTGGAAATCACATCAGACGCTCGAAAAGACAAATACTTGGAAGTCACATCAAGCATTTAAAGGTTCAAATTCTGGAATTCATGCTGGATATTTGAAAACATTTACTAAACATCTGGAAATCACATCGAAGTTTTAGAAGGACAAACACTTGGTATCACATCAAGCGTTTAAGGGTTCAAATATCTAGGGTTCACACTAGACATTTGAAAATATTTTACTAAATGGGTACTTTAAGAATTCTCATCAAGACATTTGAAAATGACTAAATGGGTACAAATTCTCATCAAGCACCAAGATGGGTTTCAAAGACAAATCCTTTGGTCTTTGAGAAAAAATTCATTCATTTTTTTTTTTTAAATTCAATGAAGGACCATACATGATGACTTTTTTTATTTTTCTTTTTTCAAACTTCCACTGGAAAAATTATCATTAAGACAATTTTCACTAAGCTGTGAATTTCTTGAACATGCTAAACGAGACACTTTTGGTGTGAAAAAGGCTTTTTCACTTGCTCTCATTTAGGAAGGGGTTATTTGTCCCGACCATTGATGCGGGAATATATCACTCAATCTTACCATCATCTTGTCGACAAGAGTTCAAATTTTCTTGCAATCGCAGTACGACCTTACCAATCTGAGAGGTCTTTGACAAGGATTGTAATGTGGGTTTGGTCAATGGCTTAGCAAAAGAGACTCTTTGAGTCGAGGCTATTGAAAGAACAATTATGTAATCATTTCCGGGTTTACAAGTCAAGAACCCTGCAAAATGAAAAGAAATAATCTTGCTCGCACTTCTTCGAGCAATGCTTAAAACATATGAATTCCTATGTTAATTCAAATGCCCTAATCTGAAGAGACTTTGTAAGGGACGTAACATAGGCTTGGGTTTATGGGTTGAGAAACGAAAGATCGTTAGGCTCAAAATGTGTGTAAGGGGTGAGAGTTGGTGATCATCTTGACATTACCACCAGTTTTCTTCGCCATGGATTGTCTTCTTGACAAATTTCTTTATCAACTCAAGAGTTTATCACCAATGCCAATAATTATTCAACTAGGAGATCTTTTCTCAACATTTTTTTTCTTTTAAAATCATTTTCTTTGATGATGGGCATCGATTAGGCACACCACTCTTTTTTTTTGCCCCACAATTCATCAGTCATTTCTCTTTTCCTTTCACGGGCTTTGGCCTTGCTTTTACCAGGCACACTGCTTTTTTTCATGCCCCTTATTTTTTTGCATTTTTTCTTTGGACTCACACAGTCTTCTTTCATCAACATTTTAGACCATGCTATTTGAATGATTGCCTTTCATCTTGCCCCGGTGTGGGATGATCACCAATTGGGTTTAAAATGAAATGAATTGTAGGCTCAAGTGGGCTATGCAAATGGTATAAGTGTGTAGGATAGTGAAAGAAATGCTCTTCGTCATCCTAAAGCACTTAAATTACCATATGAATTCAATGTAATAGCATGACTTGAAGATTGATGCAAGTGAAAGCAAGAAAATTTCTATCCATTTCACTCTCCTTCAATGTCAACTTACCTCCATTTGCCCCGATGTGGGGTGGTCCTTGACAGGGGTAGTATGAAAGAAATTCTTCAAGTATTTTGGCTCAAAAGGGTTAAGCAATGGGTTATCTGTAGTGTTTGGGATAGACAAATGAACTGCCTCTTGTCATTTCAGCTGTCGTACTTCTTGCAAGAAAACTCTTCATCTTGAAACACAAAATGTTTCCATACTCACCTCACAATGTATAGACAGGGGACTGTGTATATGGGATAAGGCTTGCCTTTCACACTCATTTAGCATTTAGCATGTTCAAGTAACTCAACATCTTTCACTAAATTATCCATTTTGATAAATTTCAAATGGAATTGACAAATTGCACATCATGTGAAAGCATTCTATAATGATAAAAAGGCCATGCTCTATTCTAGCACATCAAATCATAAAATCAAAGCTATTAAGTGTCTATGTCTTGCCCCTCTTTGCAAGGGAGCTCATAGAGGTTCCTTAAATGTGCGCAGGGCTACACCTGAAACATAAAGCAAATAATTAAAAGAAACAAACAGGTAAATTAGATGCATGCTGGAAAATTATTTTATTTTGAAAAAATTTTCAAGGGAACATGAAGAAGCCCAACCTTCGAATTAGCTCCTTGCCGTTTTCTTTTTGGTAGGATTTCATCACGGGGCTAGTTTGGTGTACTTCAACATGCCCTTAAAACAATGAAAATCTCAATGTATTTTATTGGATGAAAAGCAAATTACATTATTGAAATGAAGGAAATCCTAGAATTGAAGATGCAAATATGGAAAGCAATAAAGACTCCTGCGTAGAGGAGTGTGCAAAAAAAAAAAAAATTAAAATTCTCCTACTCTCGAGCTTTGTCGATGGAAAACACTAAATTATCTTCAAACAATTCAGTCATTCCTTCGAGTGCATCATCGAGCTCTCAATCTTTGGAGGTGCGGGATCATCTATGCCACCCCATCCATCTGGGATGATATCCCGTGGGTCGATGTAAGAGCTGGGAGGAGTCGAATACTTTACATAGTAATCGAATTTGCCACTCGGTTGCCCCAAGGTGTCCATCACTTCTGCTTCCTCATGCATCATCTGAAACATGGTAGGCTCAGCACCAAAACTGAAAATGGCATTCACAGCTTCTGGGTGGTTAGGGAGTGGGTTATTTTGGATGTTCGGCTGTGCATCGTGAAATGAGACCACCTTGGCATCCAAAAGATTTTGAATTTTGTGTTGCAGCGTATAGCAATCATCAACAGAATGCCCTACCTCCCCCATATGATAAGCACATGTCTTGGACGGATCATAGTTGGGGAAACGTTCGGGATTAGATCGCTTGGGTTCCTTAGCGAGTAATCATTTCTTCTGAAGGGTCGGCAAGATCTTGGACAAGGGCTTAGGAAGAGGCGTAAATTGACGCTTGGCAAAGTTTTTCTGCTGGCCAAAGAATGGTCGTGCTCCTCCCTGATGGGTGTTTAGGGTAAGGCGAGGTGGTTGAACATAAGTTGCATTAACCTCCACTACAGGTTCCTTATCCTTCTTGGTTGAGACTCTCCCATATGAGCTGGTTTGATCAGACGCCCATCCATCACGCAATGCTACTTCAATTCGCTCGCCAACAGGGATTAGCTGATTGAACGACTCGACAGTCGATCCCAACATTCGATTTCGATACTCATGCGGGAGTGTCTTCATGAACAAATCCATCAACTCCTTTTCTCGTCGGCTCGGAGTAATTTGAGTGAGCAGCTATGGTCCTCCATCTCGTGACATATGCCTTGAAAGATTCCGTCCTCTTATTCTCAATGCGAAGTAAATCTTCTCGAGATGGAGTGACATCAATATTATATTTATATTGCTTAAAGAAGGCATCGGTCAAATCCTCCCAAGTCTCCGTAAGATTAATTTTCTTCATAATGTACCATTGTAGTGCCGGTGCCGGTCCTGTCAAGCTTGCCTGAAATTGTTGAATCATCAAGGGGATGTTATCAACATATTGGGTCATCCTGACCACATACGTCTGCAAATGGATCTTTGGGCAAGAGGTGCCATCATACTTTTCAAAGTCCGGCATTTTGAACTTCTTCGGCATCTTGACCTTTGCATAGTGGGACAAATCAGTTGGGCCTTGGATAAATGAACCCTGCAGCTGCTTGAGTTTCTCCTCGATCTTTGCCATGCGTTTTTCTTGTTCTGTCTTTGGTAAAGTCGAGTGTATCACTTGTACCTCCTCATCAACAACAATTTGAGGCACGTCAGTAATTTTCTCCTTGGAAGCACCATCGAGGTTGATGTCCCGATTGCAAACGTATTCTTGCCTTTATCTTTCGGATCAACCACATGAGCATGTTGTGGTAACACCACTTCAACTTGCGGAGCTGGTGGAGCAGTGTTGACTTGAAGAGAATCAATTTGCTTAGAAAGCTGCTCAAGGACATTCAAGACTTGCTTCATTTCCGTTTCGAGGGCAACGATGCGAGCTTGTTCGGCAACACGCACTTGTTCGGTGTTATCAACCATTGTTGCCTTAGAACGAGTACGGATTGGTGATCTTGGATGAGCCGTGTTGTTACCTAAGAAAAAAATACAGTGAGTATTATAATAAATGAGATTGGTCCATGACAATGATCTAATCGCTTGATTTTATTCAAGATTTATTTTAAACATTGAACCAAACTTCCTAACATTAAACTAAGAATTGAAATTCAAGTCCCTAAACATCAAACTAAAAACTGAAAACACCGAACTCAAATAAAAGTCCCTAGACATTGAACTAAGAAAACAAAATATCTCATTTTATATGCTTTCGGGAACCCAACGCCTTGCGAAACTTGTTATTTTCAGCTTCGAGCATTTCCACTTTCCGCTTAAGATGCTCAATTTGTGCTCGTTGGGTGGGCTTCTCGGTCACATCATGGACTACTGGACGCAAGGCAGCAGGAATCCGGTGTTGTTGGATGTAGAACGCCGATGCATGGTGAATCTCCTCCTCACCCTTCAGTCTCATGGGCACCAAAATCTTCTCTGGATAACATTCGCTCCATGTAGTAATGATCTCCTGGATCTCATTGAAGTAGTCATAATCCTTTCGAATGAAACGAACTTGGAACAAATCTGTCCTGAGAGGTGGAGGAATTTCTTGAAGAGCTTTGTACTGACGGGCCACTCTATGTGGATAATAGGAAGTAGCACCGGAAAGGCCCAGCAGCGGGATTGGTCCATCATGTTTGTGCGAAAAGCGAGCTTCCTCAATGTGGAGCCATTTAGTATGCCATAAGAATGCCTTAGGATTAGGTTTTTTCAAAAAATTAATCCAACGGGCATATTGTTTATGTGGGGAAAAACGTTCTAGAACCGCAAATTTTTGTATGGGATGTCGAGAATCGTCTATCCTGAATTGTTTTATAAGATGCCCAAACCCTCTTATGTGGGAGAAAAACCATATTTGCAAAAGTTCGGGAGGGCACGCATTGTCCTTTCCTCATTTTGTTTGAAACGGGTTAATGACAAAAATGTTTCAGCTAAAATCATATTCACATAATTTAGCCCGTCACAAACCCGATTAACCACCCATGAAATTGCAGGATTAATAGCATTTTTTTGATAAGGAAAAACGATTAGCCCAAAAAATGCTAACATGAAAATCCTGGCTTTTGAAATCATTGGTTGGTCTGCAAAACATTTTTCTAAGAATGAAAATGGACATGCAAAACAGTTGGCTTTGACGACTTTCCTTACTCTTTCGGCTTCGATTTTTAAAAATTGAGATAATTCAGAGATAGAATCTATACCGATAGGCGGCCTAACAAGTTCCTTGTCCGGGGGCATTCCAATGGCAATACTATATTCTTCGAGCGTTGGAGTCAATTCGAACTCACCAAACACAAAGGTGGAAGTCTGGGACACCGGAAGTGAGGCAACGCCTGTATAACACTAGAATGGATGTTGATCTCTAACAACGGGAGAGAAGCGATCCTGGCTTTCACATATCTCGACCATCTTGATCTAATTGATCCAACCACCTCTTGAGCTCTTTTTTGGGAGTGGAAATGAATTGTACGTCGGTTTTCCCCATTGCATATAAAATAAGACCCGACGACGAAACCTAATTGTCATGGACCGAAAAAATTACAATGAAGTAAATAAATTGCAAATAATTTAAACAACTTACTTTCACTGGAAATAGATGACAATCACACACACATGAAAAGTGAGGCTCGATTTCCTAAAACGGCTTAACAAAGTGGAGCTAAGAGGATGATCCGACCGTTGCGGTCTCGCATTAACGTGTCGGTCCCCTAACTCCGACTCGGTCGAATGGAATATCCAATAATCACGCAGTCTCGCGGATATGGATAAGCACATTCGACACCATGAAGAACTTTCGGGAAGAGAAGGTCAACCTTTATATAGCAATCTCGCTTTAAGGAAGTATCCTTCTCAACACCATCCTAGGAATCCTATCGCAGCCCGGTCCAGCAGCGGTTGTGTGTGCAATAGTGTAGTGCTAAAAACAATAAAACATGCACAACAATTTAAATACAAACAACACTTCTATAATTTTAATTCAAACATTCATCCATTTACTCCAACCTGCAAAACAGGGGGTTAACAAAGATTACTCCCCTTATACCTCCCATCTGCAAGAACATTTAACACCTTAGGAATGTTAGGGACGTACTGATCCTTGCTGCCAAACAAAAATATTTTTAATAAAAAAAAAAAAAAAAAAGAAAATTTGGCCTAAGTCCACTAAGTGTTTTAACACAAGTCCCCACGGAGTCGCCAAGTGTCGCGACCTAATTTTTTCGGGTTCACCACCTAAAACTAGGTTAATTGACTACTAAGCTTTTAAACTTAGCTCAAGCTCTCCCAAGCTCATACCAATTCGCGACTTAAGATTCAAAATTTAACATGCAAGATGTTATTAATTAGGAGTCGCCACTAATCGGTTTATGGTAGGTCGATTAGACACCTAAGTAAAATAAAGGGAGATTTATTTTACTCCTACAAACCAAAGACTAAGTGCGGGGACTTTTACACTAAATTTTCTAATGCCCTTTCGGTACCATTTCTTTTTAATTTTTTAAAATGTTTTTGCAAGCAAATGATTTATTTTAACCTAAGTTACTATCATGCAAATGTGGTGACCACACGAGTGCTCACCCATTATTTAAAATATTCAAGTAAATAAATTGCATCACATAAAGCAAGCACTCATTTTTTTTGGATTTTCTTAAAAATTAGAATTTTTTATAAAATGCATTTTAACACTAAATGACTTAATCTTATTAATGTGGAAATTCTAATTAAATGGGTCTATTATGCGAACTAGTTATTATGCACCTTATGACCTAACTTTACTAATAAATTCTAATTAAATGATCATATTATGCAACTAATTAACATGCACCTAAATTTTTGTATTTTTCGTATTTTTTTATTGAAATTCAAAACTAATAAAAACCCTACTCAAGCTATTTAAAGTAATTTTCTAATCCATTTTTTTTTTTGGGATTAATTTGACTTAAACCCTATTCCGTTTTAGAAAACTATTTTTTTTATTTTTTAAAAAAATGAGAATATGAAAATGTGCCAATTATATCTAAGACTCTAAAAAAGGCTATTTAAGTCTAATCCTAACTTATTTCTTTTAAAATATCTAAAAATGCAGTCCTAAAAATATTATCTAAAAATGCAATCCTAGAAATATAATCCTAAAAATTTGATTAATTAAACTACGTGTCTATTATATTAAACCATAATGTCCTATATGCTTATGCAATTTTTAAATATTTTGATTTTTTTTAGTTTCTTTTTTAGTTTTTTTTTTTAGGTTGAATAATTATTAAATTAGGGTTAAATCTAAACAATTAATATAGCCACTAAATAAAGGATCAAAATAATTGAAAAAATAACCTGTCGTCTCACAGGTTAAATTAACAATTATTTTAACCATAATCATTACAACAACTCAAAATAATTAAATAATTTAGTCCGAAGTCTTACGGACCAAATTAAATAATTATTATGATTTAACAATTAAAATTTCACCAAGAAGTCTAAAATTAATGTAATTAAAAGAATGATCCGATGTCTCTCGGATCAAACTAATTATTACAAAAATCTTGGATAAAGCCTTAAGGATAATGTCTAAACAATACAAATAACTAACATTAATATACCATGATCTAGCTCAAATAATAATAACAAGACTTAAAAAACAAATAAATAAATAAGTAAATAAAATAAACCACCTAAGGCTCAAGAGAGGACAGTGGCGTCGGCAGTGGTGTGGGGGCGCGGCGGCTGGGTCGGCGAGGAGGGCTTACGGGCCGCCGGGAGCAAGGCGCAGGCGTCGGGTACGGCGGGCTTCGGCCACTGAGCGAGCAGGAAGCGAGGTGCTGCGGAGGCGAGCTGCTAAGACGGAGGTCCAAGCGGCGTGCAGTGGGGTCGCGGGTCACCGGTGTGAGGCAGTGATGGTGAGGTGACCGGTGCGGCTCGGTGGCTTCGCGGCTGAGTGGAGGCAGACCACCAGGTTGCTGGGCGCGAATTGCAGGTTGTGGGTCTCGGGTGGTTGGACACGGCAGCGTCGGTCGCTCGAGAGTGCAGCAAATCGACCTCGGGTGGCGTCACGAGTGTCGCGGGGAGCGGGTTGCTGCGATGGAGGTCCGCCGGTGTTTGAGTGATGCTGGAGCAGCGGCGGAGCGAGCAGTACCGAAAGTTTCACGGGCGGCGGTGACTGGCGCAAGGCGTGCTGGTGGAGATCTCGGACCGGCGGTGGTGTGGGGCACCGGAGCGGCAGCGGTGTGGGGCTTCGCGGACGGCGGTGGTCGCGGTCGTGGAAGCAACAGCGGCGTGGGGGCTTTGCGAAGGAGGAAACCAAGAGGAAGATGAACAGTGCACAACTTTTCTTTATTTTTTTCTTTTTTTTTTTTTTCTCTTCCCCTCCACGAAATCTCTGCCCCTTCTCTGTCTTCTGTCTTCTGTTTGTCAGCAAAAAGGAGAAAACATTTTGACCTTTATTTTTTACTTTTTCCTTCTTTTCTCTCTCTCACCTGACACTCTCTCTCCCTCCCTCTGTACTTTTTGCGGAAGACTTTCTCTTCTCTCTCTCAAAGATCCCACGGACGGCCTCCTTCTCCTCTTTCACTTTTCGCTTTTTCTCCTTTTTCACCAAGAGAACCCTTTTTTTTTTTTTTTTTTTTTTTTTACGAAGAGAACCCCTCTATTTATAAAGCGAAAATTCGAGTTTGTTTCGCCGGGGAGATTTTCGCTCAACTTCTCTAACAAAGAAATGTCTCCAAAATCCGACTGTTGAATTATTTTGAATTCAAAATTTCTTTTCAAAATTTCCCTCTAATATTTTATTTTCTAAAAATTGAATTTAAATTAGGTGTCAACATGTACCCACTATTATGGTTGACCTGCCATGGCCTGACTCGATGTGGATTGGCTAGGAATGGGTTGCCCTAGACCGGGCTGCCATGGAAAAAAACCTGCATTTGGTTGGCCTTGGAATCTGGCGGCTTTAGCAAGTAAGTTCACAATAGACTTTTGAGTTTCTTCTTTTGTGATACGCTTTCCAGTAGATGGTGGTTGATCTTCTGCCATGGTGACAGTAAGATGTTCCTTTTCTTCACTTGCTCTTTTACCTTAGAAATTGATTCCTATGCCGAAGTGCTAACATTGTTTTGCAGGTTAGTGTGTTCTTCAAAAAAACCGGCAGGCAATCAAAGAGGAGAGGTGTGGAAGTTGAAACTGAATCATAAGCGAAGCCCGCTCTGATACCATGAAAGAAAGCAAGGAAGAACAAGGAAAAATGTTGGAAAAATTTTGTATATTCTATTATATATAACAAATAGTGTACAATGCTCTATAATTATAGCACTAGGCATGTACAAGAAAAAGGAAATAAAGAATATTACAAAATCAATTCCGATATTAGATTGATATTAATTGATCTGTCATATCAATATAAATCCTAAAGAATATTGCACAAGATCGCATAACTTCAAAAATTCTACACAATTATTATCTCAAAATTGAATTACACATATAAAACAAATGTCCATGACTTTCATTATGGCTTATGTTAAAAAGTACCCAACGCACTTGTTAAGCAATTTGGATAAGCATGGCACTACATCGAGATTTATAGTTTGCGCTGAATTTTATCATTTGATTGAATTTTAATTTTTATTCAATTAAAATTTACGGTTCACAAATGTTGATTTTTTTTTTTAATCAAGTGTTCGGGGACTTTCACATTATCTCTATGATCTTTTTTTTTTGGAATCTAAGTATTTTAAATTACGATGGAAAAAAAGGGAGTAGATTTTTCTTTTAATTATTTGCAAATAAACAAGCTCGTCTTATTAATAAATTACATCACTTAGATAATAAATTCAATTTACTAGTGAAAAACATAAATTCTTCGGCACGCTTGTCCCTTGCTAACATCGAGCATCATGCGACATATAAACAATTTGTTAATTATTAAGTGTTCTAAAGGGTCAAGACATGCAAGGTTAATAAATTATGGAGATATCAAAAGTATAGTCAATCGTGATCAAGTTGTAAATACTTTCAATGCTTCGATTGTCTTTGCATTCTACACAATTAGTGTCTCAAAATTGAATTACACATATAAAATAGATGTCCAAGACTTTCATTATGACTTATGTTAAAAAGTACCCGGCTTACTTAATAAGCAAATTTAATAAGAAAATATTCTATTTCGAGAGTATCAACTGTACATATTAAGAAAGAAGTTGGTGCGTAGAAACTTTACTTATTTTCTTTTTATTGAATTGTTCATCAAAAAATGTCTTTGGGACCCGCTTTGTGACTTATCCGTACCTCTGCTCAGTGGGAGGACCCGCATTGGTTGGTGCATTGGTTCGGTTGGTAGGAATAACATCGTGCTCTCTCCCGAATGACATCGTCGGAACCCATTTCTTAACTTTTTGCAAAGACGGAGTGTTTTCTTTATTGCAAGCTCCACCAGTTTCCGAAAAGACTTGGCGCCCCGGACTCACAGACTCGCCATGCCACTTCGACGGAGTCTTGAACCCGACCGACCTAGAATGGACATAGACACGATAATAATTTCCATTGGTATATGTTATCGGACCGCACATTTCATAAGAATTGTCAAAAGAATATGTCAAAAATGGAATGGGTCGAGTATAACGCGCAGGATGGTTGTGGACATACATTAAAAATCAAAGGTTATGACTAGTTCCTGCGCAAAATGACGTGAGATGGATTGTTTCAATGAATTTGGGGAGCACAATAGTCAAATAGTGGGGTTGGTGACCGCATGACGTGGGCTCTTGCAAAGCGTGTCAATACCATGGAGTCAGATAAGACCATTTTATAATCTCACTAGTGCTTCAAAAATACTGAGAAGAGCACAAGTAATTTGAGCAGAAAAAGTAATTTAGTGCTAATTTCCAGGGGTCACAATTTCATGGATTTTTTTTTTAAAATCAATTTTTGGTCTGTGTCCTTAAAATCATTTTCCTTTCAAAGATTAAAGTAAATTGCCAGATTGGAAAATAAACATTTTACCGGAAAAGACAGGAATATTGAGCAAAAGAAATGTCGAAATGAAATGACATAAGCCTGAAAGAAATCGATCACTCTTATCTTTTTTTTTTTTTTTGCTTTAACATCTTCATTAAAAGAATTTGTCTTGATATTACTTATTAGATTCCTCCAGTGATGCATTTATGAGATCTTCCTTCCCGTGACGTAACACGAGAGCCATCCTCATTGTTCCCCAAATAAGGAGGCCATTTCTTGTTAGTGCCCGGTGGAACAGGGTCAATGTGCCTAATCATCACTTAAACAACACCAAACACTAATTAACTCCCTCCCCCATGATTTCCCAATTCAAAATCTCCACCCGGTCGGGAATTTCAATTCGGAAACCAGCTTTGACCCGTCAACTAACCCGTCGGCCTAACCTACTCGACACTCAATGGCGGGCGGGCCTCTCCTCTATTTAAACGTCCGATTTGGAGGTGAACAGACTCAGGAAATTCACTAGCTTCTTTAGCGCACGTGAATTTCCTTCAGAGCAAAACACACACAAAAAACGCCACCGCGCTCTTCCTCTCTCTCGCTCGCTCGCTCCTCGCTCGATTTCGACTCCTCTTCTCGGGCTCTCGGCCGCTCTAGACGTTCGCATTCACACCAGCGCGAAGATGGACATGGACACGGCAGCGTGCAACGGCAAGGGCTCCCTCGGGCTCTGCGCGGGGGCAGGCGGTGACCCGCTCAACTGGGGCGCGGCCGCCGCGGCCCTCACGGGGAGCCACCTCGATGAGGTGAAAAGGATGGTCGAGGAGTCCCGGCGGCCTGTGGTCCACCTCGGCGGTGAGACGCTGACCATCGCACAGGTGGCGGCCATCGCGGGGCGGGAGGCCGGCCCGGCGGTCGAGCTGTCGGAGGCGACCCGGGCGGCCGTCAAGGCCAGCAGCGACTGGGTGATGGAGAGCATGAGCAACGGCACGGACAGCTACGGGGTCACCACCGGCTTCGGCGCCACCTCGCATAGGCGGACCAAGCAAGGAGGTGCTCTGCAGACGGAGCTCATAAGGTAAAAAAAAAAAGTGCTACTTCGATATATTTCTTTAAATTCTCATTCGGTTGTTTTTATTAACAAATATTTGCAGATATATCGAAAATACTTGTCAAGCAATCGATAATGAAAAAAAAAAAAATGCTGATTTTAGGAGATGGGTGCGATAATACGTTATTCGGGAATTGTAATTATCAAGAAGTGCATATTTAAAAAAAATAAAAATCAAGTAAAATCCTTTATTTTAATTTAAAATTAACACATGTCATCTCCGGTATAAATGGTCCCCTCGTGAAGGGCTGCAAAGCGCTGGCTAAGCTTCCTTTCCATAAAAGATATATACCCAAACGTGCAAGTATCAACCCAAAGGCCGAAATCAATTTCTCTATATTTTTTAAATATTAGGTAACCAAAAATAATATGGGAGAAGATTAATTAATTTCAAGACGACCCATAATAATTACTTTTTGAATACCTAATTTCTTATTTTTCAATTTATGAGACTTACCTTTGCTATAATTAAATAAGTGTCTAAATCGATATTCACATTTCCTTTGCTATAATTAATAATATGTGACTGACGAAATTTTCCGATTGAGCCAGGTTCTTGAACGCCGGCATATTCGGCAATGGTACCGAGTCGTGCCACACGCTGCCCCACTCAGCGACCCGGGCCGCAATGCTCGTGAGGATCAACACCCTCCTCCAGGGCTACTCAGGCATTCGGTTTGAGATCCTGGAGACCATGGCCAAGCTCCTCAACCGCAACATCACCCCGTGCCTGCCTCTCAGGGGTACCGTCACGGCCTCGGGCGACCTGGTCCCCTTGTCCTACATCGCCGGGCTTCTGACGGGCAGGCCCAACTCGAAGGCGGTCGGGCCAAACGGCGAGTCCCTAAACGCCGTCGAGGCCTTCCGCCTTGCTGGGATCGAGCACGGGTTCTTTGACCTGCAGCCCAAAGAGGGCCTCGCGATCGTGAATGGCACGGCAGTCGGGTCTGGGCTCGCTTCCATTGTCCTGTTCGAGGCGAACATCCAGGCCGTCCTCTCAGAGGTTCTGTCGGCGATCTTCGCCGAGGTGATGCAAGGGAAGCCTGAGTTCACCGACCACTTGACCCACAAGCTCAAGCACCATCCCGGACAAATTGAAGCTGCAGCTATAATGGAGCACATCTTGGATGGGAGTTCCTACGTGAAGGACGCTCAAAAGCTCCACGAGATCGACCCTCTCCAGAAGCCGAAGCAGGACCGATACGCGCTCCGCACGTCCCCGCAGTGGCTCGGCCCCCAGATCGAAGTGATCAGGGCCGCCACCAAAATGATCGAGAGGAGATCAACTCTGTCAACGACAACCCGCTGATCGACGTCTCCAGGAACAAGGCTCTCCATGGAGGGAACTTCCAGGGGACCCCGATTGGCGTTTCCATGGACAACACCCGTCTCGCCATCGCCTCCATCGGCAAGCTCATGTTCGCGCAGTTCTCCGAGCTCGTTAACGACTTCTACAACAACGGGCTGCCCTCTAACCTGTCCGGGGACGGAACCCGAGCCTGGATTATGGCTTCAAGGGAGCCGAGATCGCCATGGCCTCATACTGCTCGGAGCTGCAGTTCCTTGCCAACCCTGTGACCAACCATGTCCAGAGCGCGGAGCAACACAACCAGGACGTGAACTCCTTGGGCCTGATCTCGTCGAGGAAGACTGCCGAGGCCGTCGACGTGCTGAAGCTCATGTCCTCCACCTTCCTGGTCGCCCTGTGCCAGGCCATCGACCTGAGGCACCTGGAAGAGAACCTCAAGAGCGTGGTCAAGAACACGGTGAACCAAGTGGCCAAGAAGGTCCTCTACGTCGGGTCCAACGGCGAGCTCCACCCGTCGCGGTTCAGCGAGAAAGACCTGATCCAGGTGGTCGACCGGGAGCACGTCTTCGCCTACATTGATGACCCATGCAGCGCCACGTACCCCCTGATGCAGACGCTGAGGCAGGTCCTCGTGGACCATGCGCTGGACGACGTCGACCGGGAGAAGAACCCCAGCACCTCCGTCTTCCAGAAGATTGGGGCTTTCGAGGAGCAGCTCAAGGCACTCCTCCCGAAGGAGGTCGAGAACGCGAGAGCTCAGTTCGAGAGCGGGAACTCGGCGATCGCTAACAAGATCAGGGGTGCAGGTCGTACCCACTGTACAGGTTCGTGAGGGAAGAGCTCGGGACCGGTTTGCTCACGGGGAGAAGGTCGGCTCGCCGGGCGAGGACTTTGATCTGGTGTTCTCCGCCATGTGCGAGGGCAAGCTGATCGATCCTTTGCTGGAGTGCTTGAGGGACTGGGATGGTGCTCCGCTTCCCATCTGTTAGGAACTTTTCCAAATCCTGAAGGCTGCCACATAATTTAATATGCCCTATACTTGGTATGTACTTAGAGAGTTTTTCATGGTCGAGAAACTACGGTTAAAATTGTAATGCCTCTTATGTCTTTTGTTCAGTTCTTTCTTATTCAAACCCCCCACCACGATGTCTATTTGTACCTGGAACTTCATGAGTGTAACAACAATGTTGAAACGCGTGAAGGAAAATATTATACAAAACATACATTTCGTTACATTCTTCATTCTTATAAAGGATCGCGACATTTGCCCTGCATTGTGAGCTAATTGTTATCGGGTACATCTTATCGTATCTCCCAACTTGACCCTACCAGATGTAGAATTGGAATGAACATGTATTTCTTAAAGGGAGCTACCCTCATTAGGAATTTGTGTGGACTTATCCTATTCGATCAAGTGGGTTGCGTATTAAGAGTCAATATTATATCTAAGCTCATGAAAAGGAACACGTTAATATAACGTGAAAACACATTCATACAATATATGCATCGTGATTGATTTTGTCTGTCACAATACTTTAATTAAATGAATGTATATCATTTTAGGGCTTCTCATGTATAAAAAAGTTAAAGGCTACTCATCTTTGCTTAGGCCCACAATGATGCCCGACCAACCTCTTTGGCATGACTTTTGGAAGAGGTTGACCTATCGAGCATGAATTTCTACGAGGGTTGGCCCCAAAAGGCAATAAATCTTTTGGGATGGGACGTATATTACAAATTGAGTGGTTACCTCGAGAGTAGGATGACTCTATGATTGGCAATTATGAGACACTGTTCCCAGACAAATATCACAACTTTGGATTTTCCTCGATGCACTCGGCCTAACCCATGTGGAGGTTTCTAGCCAAAATGGTAACCTAGCTAGCAAAACCGAAGTGTCACATGTATCTATTTAGGACATGTCACAATCGATTCCTAGTGTTCGAACCTCAAAATTATGGCCCCGAAGCCGAAGAGAATCTCAAGTGCCAAAACTTGGCATGGAGGGACAGCTAAATGCTAAAAGTTAGTAAAGTGACACTTGAGTGTCAAATCGGAAAAATGGATCACGTAGTGTCACTCCCGACAAAAACCCGACGAAAATGCTGACCTGGCGATTTTCTCAAAAATAAGTGCAAAACAACGTTATTTTGATGCCGACGTGGTAAAAAATTAATATAAAATTAGTTAAATAAATTTAAAAATAAATTTATTTAAAACATTTTAAAATAAAAATACAAATATTAAACAATTAAAAATTAAAAATTACATATATATATATATTAAAAGGGGGAATGGGCGACTAAGGGTTGAGCCCTCGCCATCGTCGCCTCCTCCTCGCCGCCAAGAAGGGTTGACGACGGAGGGGGAGGGTCGGCCGAAGTCGTCGGGCCCTTGCCAAGGGCCGGTGACCCCGGCCGTTTGGCGGTGAGGGCCTGCAAGTCCTCGCCCCTAATTTGGGAGGGTCGCGGTCCTCACCTAGATTCCCGCCCTCGCCCGACTGTGCCAAGGGCCATTGCCCGCCGAGGTTCACGACCCGCCCGGATCGGGGGCAAGGGCTCGCGGGCCCTCGCCGGCCGGGCCAAGGGCCGCCGCCCTCCGATGAACTTCAACATAAAAGTTTCAAATGATATAATAAAAAAGATTGTTGTTTGTGTTGACACCTATTTAAATTTAATTTTTAGGAATAGAAGATAATCTTTGATTAGATAAATTTTTTAAAAAAAATTTGAATTCAAAAACTCAACCGTGGGATTTTGGAGCCACTTTGTTGTTGAGAGGTTGAGCAAAATCTCCACCGGCAAGAGGTTGAGCTCTCCACCGGCGAAACGAATTCGAGTTTTCACTTTATAAATAGTGGGCTTCTCTTCATCTTTCGGGGGGGAGTTTCTTTTCATTGATCGTCCAAGAAAAAATAGCAAATTGAAGAGAAAAAGAGAAGAAGTACAATGGTAGAAAGTGAATGGGGGAGGTTTTCGGCAGAGAGTGAGAGAGACAAGTGAGAGAGAGTGTCAGGTGAGAGAGAAAAGTCAGAAAAAGAAGAAAAAGGAAGGGAGAGAAGAAGCCATCCGTAGGTCTTCGAGAGGAGCAAGAAAAGAAACTTGAGGAAAAGAGAAAAGCAAAAAGCAAAACAGAGGTGAATAGACAGTTAGAGCGTGCGTATGACAAAATTTCTGTTTCTTGATTTCTTCTGTTTCTCTGCGTTCCCGAAACAGGTTTGGAGCAATACGTTTAGTAACGCAATTTGATTTCTCTATTTCTGAAATAAACAGATTTCTATTTCGAAATATCTGTTTCAAAATAGAAAATTGAAGAAATCGAAAATGAAATTTTTAACTTCTCGGTTTCGAAATAAAAAATCGAAACGAAATCAAACCATATAAAAGAACCTTGCTTTTTCTTGCTAACTTAATTCACTCATAACCACAACTTCACAAATTATTGCTAATTTTCTTTTTCTTATTTTGCTCGTGTTTTTTTTTTGTATTTTTTTTTCAATTTTTTTTTTGATAACTTCCTCTTTAGGATGAAAGGCAATCGAATGGGTCTCCAATTTTAAAAAGCGACCAAAGTTCTTAAATGCTTACTTAAAAACAATGGGGCTCTTTCCTCCTAGAAAAGGCACGCACATGACCATTGAAGAAAAAGTTCTTACGTAATAGATGAATAAAAAACGTGCCTAGAAATTTAACCTTATTTTTTTACGGATTCAAAATTCTTGCAAAATCAAAATAATTAGATTGTTACACAATCTTGAATTTTAATTCGAAGGCAAGAGATTCAAGAGAATCTCTCTTTTGCTATGCAAGGGCCATTAAAGGTTCATTGAGCAACAATAAAGAAATTAGGGATGAGCAATTGGACCGATTCAATTCGAGAATCAAAATAAACCGACCTTCCCCGATTGGTTCCTAACCATAAACGTTACTTTAAGGTAGAATTCTTATATATTCATTTACACCATTAATTTTATTTTGTTGATAATCTTGTATAATACTACTTTTTGATAAAATGACAAGGCTGTATATGCGCCATTGATGGCACCCATATTCATGCTTCCGCAAAGATTTTTTCGAACCTATGCAAGATGAGCTTGCAAACATTACATTGACCGAGGAGGGAAACCAAATAAATACGCTTAGGAAAATAATTACTAATAAAATGAAATTGTATTTTCAACTTTTGTAATGTATTAGTATTATTTCGACTATTATTTTGTATTTGAGGATTTCTTATGTTGTTTTAGTATTATTTCGACTATTATTTTGTATTTGAGGATTTCTTATGTTGTTATCTAATCAATTTCTATTCCTATAAATAGAAATTTTGTTCTATTATCAAACGGATTTACGCTTTAGAAATAGAAATTTTGAGTCGTTATCAAACGGTTTCTTTGCTCATAAACTTATCCAGGGAATAGAAATTAAGAAATTGATTTTTGGCCGTAAATCAATTTCCGTTTCAAAAATTTTATCATGCGCGGCCTTACATTCCTTCACCGTCTTCTTCCCTTGTTGCACGCATCAACGCACCGGCCAAAGGGCCATCGCACCGCCGGCCACCCTCGTCCGAGATCCTCCGCTTGCACCGCCGCTCAACTCCACCAGCATTTGCCGCCGGAACTCCACAGCCGCGAGCATCCCCCACGATTCTGCCGGGAGACCGACGCCACCGCCTTTGCTCACCTGTCACCGGTGCCATCATTGCGACCACGCCCAATGATCGAGTGCTGGCGCCACTTGTCTTCGAGTTCTAGATTCCGCCGACGACCCACGAGCGTCGACAACGAAGCCCAGCCGCCGCACCGAAGCCCCGCTGCCATGCACCGCACTAGCATCCGAAGCCCGCTTCATCGTGATCAACCCTCGCTCGCGCATCCGCAAAGACCGCCGTCGCTACCATAGCTAGCGTCCCCGCCGTCGCCCGAGTTCAGCCCGTTGCTCACCACCGCATTGGAGCCTCTTCTCGGTCCGAAGCCGCATCCCCACCTCTACAAGAACCGACGCCGCTCCACGCCCAAACGGAACCATCTGCCGCCTCCTTTGTTTTGCTGCAGTCCGGTTACTTGCCAAACCTTGCTTTGGAGCTCCGACGGACAGCCCTTGTTCCAAACGGCGACCCATCACCGAACCACCAGCCGCTCCTCGCCATTCCTCAAGCCAACCGTGAGTTAGACTAGGTGAATTTTTAGATATTTGATTTCATGTTTTGTTTTTATTCTAACTTGATTTATTTTTATTTATTTTTATTATCCGATTAGGAAACATGTCATATTAAGTCATGATAATAAAAAATATTGAACCACGAGACAGCGTGTTAGATTTTTGATTATTTCAAATTTTTATGATAAATTTATGGTTTGCTTTGCATAATTGATTCGCGTTAAAATATGTCATTAATATACATTGATGGATTATATTTTAGTGCGTTATCATTATTTGCTCCTCAAATATTATGCATATCTAGAATTTAAGTACTTAGGTCCATATGCATTTCATATTTAAAGCTTTGCATTTTTAAGATTCATATAGAATTAGGATGATTTTCCTTTAACAAAACCAAAAATAAAAAAGAGAATAAAAATGTTATTTAGGTCATATAAATCACACCACATGTTGCACTCTAGTTAGTAGGTCATAGATTAATGTTTTAATATTCCCATCATGTAGTTTTTTTTTAATAAAAGGCCTAAGATTAACATTGCATCATTATGTCGCTTTCTTTAATAAGAATTATTGTCATTTAAAAAAAAAAAAAGAAAGAAAAAAACAAAAGCTGTTTAGCTAGCTAATAAGTTAGTTCATAATTAATCTCATTTTATGTCATCATTGTTTAGTATAGGTTGCATATATGTATAAAAAAAATCATTAAAAAAATCATAAAAAGAACATACATATAGATTTACCATGTCATTCATCCCATATCACGTAGCACATGCATATTTAGGATTATATAAATTAGATTGCATACATATAGTGATAAGTTTAAGTCATGCCATATGAATTGCATCTCGCATGTCATTAAAATAAATTTAGATTAAGATTGCATATAATTAACATTTCTTTTATAAAAAAAAAAAAATTATGTGTCTTGTCATTTAGAAATCATGTTTAGGGCATGCATTTTTATTAGCATTTTTTATTGAATGTTATTAATTGTGCACCCGCATGACCACCATTTGCATGTTAGTAACTAAGGTTAAAATTAATTAATATTGCCTGCAAAATATTTTTGAAATTAAAATAAAAAGTACCGAAAGGGCGTTAGACTAATCTAGCGTAACCATATCCCCCGGACTTTACTGAATCTCTGTTCGCAAAAGTAAAGTATTCTCCCATACTTTATTTGAGTTTCTAATCAACCCTAATTGGTTAGTGGCGGCTCCAAATTGAGTATAACTGCATGTTTGAATAAATTAATTTCTTAACATTAAGTCGCGATTGGTAGGATTTGGGAGAGTCCGTGCCAAGTCTTCGAACTTAGTAATCCATTAGCCTTTTCTTTGAATAATTCACCCTCGGGAAGGTCGCGACAGTTTGTTTATGCATAAGTCCCATCAAGTGAAACCATAGGAATCGGGAACAAAAGGGCAGTGAGATCATGGGAAAACTCGTAAAATAATAGTTGCAATGCATTTGAGAGAGAGAGAGAGAGAGAGAGAGAGAGAGAGAGAGAGAGATTCCCTCCAAGTTCTTGGTATAGAATATGAAGTGACGAGCACATATGCATGTCCGAATTGCTTCTTAATGTCCAAAGGGTTCCGAATTCCAACGTGATGAGGTATCAATGCCATTACATGTTACTTTAATCAACTCTTGCACATGTGGATGTCGAGTCACGAGCGGTTCCGTGTTGGAAGACATAGAGCATGAGTCATCAAAAAACGGATCTTGAAGCAGAGAATCCATACTTTTCTGAAAGTTGGAGGTAGAATTCAAGTTGAAATTGATGAAAGCAGGTAACCACGTTTGAACTTCGATTTACTAATAACTCGACGGTAAACCCACACTACCGTACCTAAAATACATATATATAAAGCACATAAACTCCCATTTTCTTCTGGACTTATCAAGAAACCTGATGGATGGAGACACCCTTTCGATTCTTCCAAGGTTGCAACTTGTTGAGGGACAAAATAAATTTACAATTAAATTCGCAACATTAGGAACTCGTTGATTACACGTGCATATTAGTCAAAAGTCTAGAAAAACTTCCCTCGTTTATAGGTTAGCTCCAGAACAAGGTCGATCTAAATAAACCCAGGATGGAGAATTCAATAATAAATTTAATCTTGAAAAAAAAAAAAAACCCAAAACCTCGTCCATACACACACATACATAAATATAAGATACACTTAAGAATTTCGAGGTTCTTGTTTTAGTTGGTTGAAGTACTGATTAACTTTTAGCCTTTCTAAGTAAAGACTATGAAATGTAGAGAAGGAGTCGGGACTTGGGATTAGATGCCTCCTCCACCTGGTACCTTGTATCTACATATTGAAAATTCTAATAGGACATCGAAGTTGGAGTGTTAAAAGTATATCTCACATAACTTAGTTATCGGATCTATAACTAAGTTATATACATCATTAAATTAATTAATAGATTAAGATGCACTTTCTAGGAACACAAAAATCTACTGTCTTGTGTTCAATTCTACGAAATCTTTCTATCATAGTAGCGAATTTAAAAATTGTTTGCTGGTAAAAACAGTGGTCATCAAATTTTTTTCAGGTAACGTGTTGGTAAATTTATCAACAACTTTATGAAATTGCCAACTTATTTAGAGTTTGCAAATTTACAAATTTTGTACAAACTTATCTATTTTTATTTGTATATCTTGCTAATGCTTTGAATTCACTAATATTTTTTTTATGAAATTAATAACCTAAATTAGTGTGATTTACTAATTTGTCAAATTAGGTTTTTAAGTTTTGGTTTACCAACTCTCTACGAATTATTTACCAACATTTATATTCATTTAATCCTCCAAATTTCCCGTTAAAGTTACCAACTTGTATTACTTTTTACCACCTTTTATGTATCTTTCCTAACTCCTCCAATATATGTTTTATGCGCGACATGTGATGAAGACGTGATTATACGCAATCACATCTTTTTCCGTCGATCTTTTTTAGACAAAATACACAAGACTTCTTCGGCTCTCAGTTAATCTCTACTATGAGAGTTAGTCATCCCGACTCAAATAGCGAAGGTCCACAGTAACATTATAGGTTCATGCTCCCGACGGCCATCTCAAGAGGATAAGTTAACCCCTAACACAATTGCTGGCTGAATCCACGAATTATGTATCGGTTTGGCCATGGTTTGATCAAGTCTTGGTGATTAGCTTCACGCCGGTCGACTCCAGCTACCGAAACACACATTAATTAATAAAACTCAGGAAAACATTCTCGCCAAATTACTGCTATCTGTTCATAGGACCCGATCGAATATTTGCGTCACCCTTTTTATGTCGGATGTAAATTTCTTACTGGCTTCACCTACTCGAAGGAACTGTGACTTAGGTGGTAGGTACGACCCTTTCCTTTCTCTCTTGTCTTCTTTTTCTTTTCTTGCCTCGATTTTCCTTTATTTTCTCCGGGGTTGGTGGTAATTGGTAGGCACGACCTATGTCCGCATTCAAAACGTGGTCTGACCGCATCTGAATTGAAAAGCTAGCTACCGTCTCCCCAGAGACTGGCGATTTGATCGAAAGTGGTAGGACAAAAGGGTAATGATATCCAGTCTTTGGATCGGATGGATGGGATTTATTAATCCCCAGCTAATCTCACTTAATTTAATTTACTTCGTCTCAAAATTCGGGGCTGAGTTCTTTGAATGTTTCCCTTGTGAGCACGGACTTGACTTGCACGTGATTTGCAAAATGAAGTGGATCTTTTCATGCAAATAGATAAAAACGGCATTGGAACTTACGGTTTTATAACTTAGTCAAGTATTATAGTTACACCATTACCCAAATTTCTGAATATCTTTTCATTTTCGGGAAGTTACGAAGAAGGACATGACTTGGGATTTACTCTTTTTGGGTCGACAACTTAACATGGGATTTTTGGAACATGACTTTTCGGTTTACTACGGTCAACAAATTCAAAAATATGGTAATTCCTAAATTCATTTAATAATCAATTTGGGCATATTTAATCTTTATATAGCTTCATGACCTACTCCCAAAACAAGGTAGTTCTATCTTTACCAGCAACTCATTAAAACCGCGATTCCACACCGGAGTTTAGCTTAGGAATCGAATTTTCATTTGACGTTTTATTTTGGTATGTCTTATGTTGCTAACATCCCACATGGTCATGGAATAAGGAAAAAAAAATTTACGTGAATGCAGTTTCTTTCTTGGAGAAAAGTCAAAATAGAAAAAGGAACCCCATCGTAAAATCTTTCTTCAATATATGTGAAGACAAAAAGGTCCTCATATACTCTTCCATTTGAGTTGAAATTATCACGCATGGCACTACATCGAGATTTATAGTTTGTACTAAATTTTGTGATTGGATTGAATTTTAATTTTTATTCAATTTAAATTTTACGGTCCACAAATGTTGATTTTTTGTAATCCGAAGCGTTCGAGACTTTGACATTATATCTATGATTTTTTTGGAATGTAAGTATTTTAAGTTGCGGTGGAAAAACAAAAGGAATAAATTTTTCTTTTAATTATTTGCAAACAAGAAAGCTCATCTTATTACGTCATTGAGATAATAAATTTAGTTTACAAGTGAAAAATAGAAATTCTTCAGCACGCTTTTCTCTTGCTATCATTGAAGTGTTTAGTGTCATGCGAAATATAAGCAATTTATTAATTATTAAGTGTTCTAAAGGTCAATACATGCCTGATTAATAAATTATCGAGATATTGAAAGTATAGTCAATTGTGATCAAGAGGCAAATGCCTTCAATGCTTCGATTGTCTTTGTGTTCTACACAATTAGTATCTCGAAATTGAATTACACATATAAAACAAATGTCCATGACTTTCATTATGACTTACGTTAAAAAGTACCCGACGCACTTGTTAAGCAATTTGGATAAGCATGGCACTACATCGAGATTTATAGTTTGTGCTGAATTTTATCATTGGATTGAATTTTTATTTTTATTCAATTAAAATTTTACGGTTCACAAATGTTGATTTTTTTTTTTTAATCTGAAGTGTTCGAGACTTTTCACATTATATCTATGATTTTTTTTTTTTGGAATCTAAGTAGTTTAAATTACGATGGAAAAAAAGAAGGGAATTGTTGTAAAATATTGTATTGCGAATATATAATAGAGAAGAGATTGGGAAGAGAAAGCAAGTGAACACTAGAGATAGTAGAGAAAGCCAAATATTTCACCGTATTGTGATTATTGTTCGATAGTTGTTTTTGTACATCAAAACTAAACTCTTATTTATAGAAGAACAAAAATATACTTATTATTAATATCAATATATCAAATGATACATGTATTGGATATGGGAGATGAACGTTCATTGTATAGGGAGATGTACTTAGAATGTATGATATAAATGTACCATAATAAGTACATTAAGTAAGATGAATATAATGAATATTCATTCATGTATTCTATTCATTCATGTATTTCATAACACCCCCTTGAATATTCATCATATTCATTACGAATGTGCATCGAATGAAACTGCCTCATTAAAAACCTTAAGCCGGAAAAACCCGGTGGGATAAAAACCGGACAAAAGGGAAAAAAGTGCAGAGCACAAATGTTATGATCTCTCCCTTTTATGGATGCATTAATTGCCTCGTTAAAAACTTTAAGTCGGAAAAACCCTATGGGAAAAAACTGGACATAAAGAAAAAAAAAAGTGCAATGCATATATAGCCACTCCTGGGGCTAATCATTATTGCATCTTGTGAACTCGCTGCATATCAATGATGCAATGTATAGTTCATAATATCTCCCCCTCAATTGAGCCATATAGCCACTTCTTGGGCTAATCAATCTTGCATCTTGTGAACTCGCCTCATACCAATGCATATACTAATTTCTCAAAAGTTGATGTTGGCAATGATTTGGTAAAAAGATCTGCAAGATTATTTATGGATCGAATATATTTAACATCAATTTGTCGACTTTTTTGGAGTTCATGAGTATAGAAAAATTTCTGCGAGATATGCTTGGTCCTATCACCTTTGATATATCCTCCCCGACTTGTGAAACACAAGCAGCATTATCTTCATAAATTATAGTGGGAGAATTTGTAACCAGTATTAAGCAACAAAAATTATGAATATGTGTTATAACGATCTTAACTAAACACACTCTCTTCCAGCTGAATATGCCTTACTTTGCTTTTTCTGCCAAAAATCTCGGTTTGTAGAAAAATCTTCGAGGATGAGTCGACGTTCCTAAAATGAATTGTGACTTGACAGAACTTCCAATTTCTGTATCGGGTTTAATTTCATGGTTAAATTCAATCCGCGCGACTTAGCGCGTCTTAATCTACCGGGTAGCTTTTAGAAATTTTCTATGCAATTGACCTCGTAGTTGATTATTCTCAAGCCACAAAGTGCATCTTCGACACATTGGCGACTCTCGATTGTCGTAGAAATCTCGATGTTTCAAATACGGACACGGGTTCCAAAACGATAGAGAAATCGGTCTAGTGCCGATCAACAAGAATTGTGCAATTATGTGGAATCACCCACACTTTGAATTACATGGTTGTTGAATCGACCTATCTCCGGTCTCTAATCGGTCTATGCCGTAATGACCCTTGCATATTAGTATGATCGATCGAGCGTCGTTTCGGTCGAATTCTCAAGTCTATTGCGTTTAGATTCCTTAACGGCTTCACCCGATAGACTAGTTATCTCGTGAGTGGCCAACTCGGAGAAGAAAGCTATAGACGTGAAGATGAAATGCCCGACTTATTTAATTGAAACCAGAATTGGAAAATCGGGATGTTACAACTTTTCCCCTCTTATAAAAATTTTGTTCTCGAAATTAAAACCATTAAAATTCTTCTTCAAAATGGTGGGGTATTGTCGTCTCATCAATTCTCGCGCTCCTTCATTCTCGTCGACTTCGCTTCAAACTGTTATCCAAGATCCTCGATCGCTAAAACATTTCCAAATTGGCCAAACCAATTCTTGATTCCCAAAAAGACTAAGCACTTGTCCATCTTTACAAAAATGAAAGCTGCAAAAAAATTTGGTTCCTTTTTTTTTTTTTTTCCACAAAGCGGCTAACCGCCGCGTTAGGGATTCGAACTCCCGACTTCGTACCGACGAGCTTCATCCCGGATACCACTCGGCTAGAGGCGCCGACGGTGTCCCAAACCACTTTCTTTTTCCATTTAAAGCCAAAATCCTTCTTTGAACCCAAATTTCGATGGATTCCGATTAAAATGTTGCTTCACCTTCATTTCCTTAATCAAACACAATGTCCCTTTCAAGGGCGACATTTAAGGAAAAATATATTTCCCCTACTTGAAATTCCAAGGTCTGCGATACTAATGCGAAGCTAAAACGCGATTCCGAGCGGTCTCAAATCTATCACTAATAACCGCAATCGAATCACCGATTTCGAACCAACTCTGGACTTGCGATTTTCTGATCTTTGACCTCAACTCAACCAACTGGAGTTCTGTACACTCTGATCTGCACTGCCTCAAAGGAACCATCTGACTGATCTACTGAAACTGAGAACCTCTGGTCAAGATCTGATATAACTCTGACATTAACACTCTATGCAAACGAATTATCTGATGCACAAACACCTCTGCATGCCTAATCAAATCAAGATCCTTCCGTGCAGCCACAAGGTGGGCTGATTTCATCAGTCTGTCAATTACTGCCCAAAATGAAATTATTTATACACTGACTCCTCGATAGATCTGAAATGCCATCTCAAACTGGCCATCGATATGAGAATGATAAACATTACTATACTGTAACTTCGTTCTCAAAGCACTCTGCAAACTTTTCTAGAAGGTAGCCACGAACCTCGAGTCTCGGTCTAAAATAATCGTCACCCGGCCCTCCAAATAGACGAACTCTCGATGCACATACAACTCAGCGTACTTGTCCAAAATAAGGTCATTTTCTATTGCGATGAAGTGAACCAACTTCATCTATCTATTCACCACTATTCCAATCGAAATCATTACTCCTCTCGTTCTTTGATAAGCTTTGTCACAAGATCCATTGTGACACGATCCCATTTCTGCATTAGGGACTTCGAGAGATTACAAGAATCCTCCCGACATTACAATGCTAAGTCATCATTTGCTAACACGTCAAACGTTTGGCAACATGCTTGGCAATGTCCGTCTTCATATCATACCATCAATAATGTTCACACAAATTCGATATATCTTCATACTAACATGATGAATGCAGAATCGATACGATGAGCTTTCGACCAACTCCTCTTTAAGCGCTGCATCGTCAGGTACACGGAATCGTCCTCGGAACCGAAATGTTCCGCCTTTAAAAATCTGAAAATCAACTTTCTCTCTTAACGCATCTGTTTGCACGACCTTCTAAAACTCTGTGTCTGACGATGGAAGCACTCTGATTTTGATTTGAACTTCCGACTCAATTCTGAGGATGGCCATGAGATTTAAAAGATGGCCTACCTCAGATTTGAAAACTGAATTTCCACTTTCTCATGTAAGGTCCATTCTTTAACCAAAGATATGCACAAACGAAGACTCTCGACTCAACGCATCGTGGACTTCTTTCATCCTTCCGGGTTATACCGAAACCACCATCCTAGTCCTTCAAACGATCTGGTTCACGGTGGTATTTCATATTCAATTCCTTCCGAGAAAATAAATACTTTTGAGACTTTAACGATCGCGAAGATCTAGAGTCTTTCTTCACACCAACAATATCTCTAAATCTTCGAATGAACATTATTACTACAAGTTCTAAGTCACGCGCCGGGTAATTTAGTTCATGAGGTTTCAACTGACGGGACGAGTATGCAACAACCTTGCCATGCTGCCTTAGCACGCAACCCAATCCTCTAAATGACGCATCACTATAGATCTCGTAACCTCCAGGACCAGATGAAATGGTCAGCACAGATGCGGTAGTCAGCTTCTGCTTAAGCTCTTGAAACTATGCCCGCACCTGTCTGTCCACATGAACTTATTTTATTTCTTTAGTAGTCAAGTTAACGGTGAAGCTAATACCGAAAACCCTTCCATAAACCTTCTGTAATACTCTGCTAAACCCGGAAAATTTCTGATCTCTACCACTACAATCAATCTTGGCCAACTAATCACTACTTCAATCTTGGCGGGGTCCACGAAGATTTCTTCACCTGAAATCACGTGACTTAGGAACACAACACGAGTCGTCCAAAACTCACATATGCTAAACTTATCGCACAACTGATGAATCCTTAGGACTTGAAGTACTCTTCTCAAATGTCTCTTGTGCTCCTCAGCACTCCTCAAACACACCAGAATAACGTCAACGAACCCGATCATGAAACTAATCTAAGTACCCTTTGAACACTTTGTTCATCAAACCCATACAAACAGCTAGAGTGTTCGTCAAACCGAACAATAACACTATAAACTCACAATTGCCGTGCCAAGTACGCAATGCTAATTTCGGTATGTCTTTCTTCCTAATCCTCAACTGATGATACCCTCTCCTCAAGTCAATCTTGGAGAATATCGATACACAAATGCAACAAAACATCATTCTTCTTCACAAACAAGACTGATGCTCCCCAAGGTGATGCATTGGGACGTAAGAATCCCTTATTAAACAATTCCTGCATCTCTACCTTCAGTTCTTTCAACTTAGATAAAGCCATCCGGCAAGGAGCCTTAGGGACTGGCTCTGTTCCGGGTGCTAATTTAATCACGAACTTTATTTCCCTTTATGACTGCCAACCCGACAATTCTTCAAAAAAATACCTTAGAAAACATATGTACTACGATTATGTTCTCCATATTTGGCTCCTTAACTGACGCATCCATTACAATTGCCATGTAGATTTGATAACCAACAAACAGAACCAAGTCATCTTCAATGACGAATATCAAGGATTGAAGGTCCTTTCAAGCTTTCAGTAATTCAAAACTTTCACACGCTAACTGCGGTAACGGTACTTACGCTCTCTTGGACTTACACGGACAATTCCTAACCCAATGGCCATGCTGGCCACATTCAAAGCATGTTTCTCATTTTTACTCTGACACTAGGCTGACTCAAGCTTCCTTTCCACAATCTCGGCACACAATCAGCGAGTCCCTTGCCTACTGTCAGGTAACAGCATGTGCTCTTTCTTGTACTGAAGGCCCGTTCTAAAAACCCCACGATGTGTTATATGGCGCACTCATTTCAATATGTCTCATCGGTTTTCCAAGATCGTTTCTGGCCAGGTAACTCTGATGGTCACACACAGAACAAGCACCCGTCTTACCAGGACACGGGGCTAATGCATGTCGGCTTCCATCAGCACGACACACTCCATTCTATTCATTCTGATCCATTGCTGACCTGACCACCCCACATTTCCAGTTGGACAGAAATGGGATGTTTTTCTACAATCATAGACTCCTTCCTCAACTGATTTCCATCTCTACTGAATCTGAACCTCGACTCGGATGCAACGGCTTGCTCTCAGATCACAACTCTAGCTTGGGCCTCAACAGGCACAGTAACAACAATGGTTACAACACTGGCGGCGGTAGCAACAACGGCAACAGCGGCAGCTCGATCCTGAGCTTACTGACCCAACAAGCTTTCAAGGAACACCAGCACCTGAACAATCCCGATCAACCTAGGATCATTTGGCACTGCTACACTCTCAGTACCGACTTGCGACGGTACTCTCACACTCACACGGGTCTAAGCCTGCGCTCTACCTCGGGTACCAACTCTTGTCAGCATCCTACCCCGAGGTATAGGTCCTACCAACCTCTCCAAGGAGTCCTCCACTCCTGGTCACTCATCCTACAGGCTCTTTATAGACACCTGTTTTTCGATTCCAACATCAGGTTAGAATTTGAGTGACCCTACAAACATATTACCAAACAGCTATCAACCACATGCATCAGCATATTAAAAGCCTTTCCTATTAACTATCCCAAGACTCATCGCACCTTATCACTCCATACACGAGACCATGCTCGATACCACTTAAACGGGGATGTCACGCCCAAACCCCGAGCGCGCACATATCCCACTGCGGTCGATCAAATGCGACATTCCCAAGTTAAGTCGCCGACCCAATCAAATCTTTAACGCACATGCGGAAGCATATTATAAAACATCTAACAATAAAATACGGGATAGAAAAGTAGGAAACAAAATCACAACATAACACCTTCATAATTCAACAGAATTACAAACAGAAGCCTACAGCCAAAAGTCTACAAAAGACTGGCTCTTAAAAAGGAATTATCCTACGACCTACAAGTCGGACACATTCTCCAATCCTTATGACTTCACATCTGCAACTCCTCAAGGCCAACCAAAGCTATCTAGACGCTCCGTCCACCAGGGACCTGAAATTTTAATCCCACAACCGGGATGAGACGATGTCTCAGCAAGTTCAACCCCCTAAACCCCTATTAGAAAGAAAATACACCCCCGGTGGCCTAGCAATTGACTCCGTGGTTGATTATTCTCAAGCCACAAAGCGCATCTTCGACACATTGGCGACTCTCGATTGTTGTAGAAATCTCGAGATTTCAAATACGGACACGGGGTACCAAAACGATAGAGAAATCGGTCTAGTGCCGATCAACAAGAATTGTGCAATTATGTGGAATCACCCACACCGAATTACATGGTTCCGTTGAATCGACATATCTCCGGTCTCTAATCGGTCCGTGCCGTAATGACCCTTGCATATTAGTACGGTCGAGCGTTTCGATCGAATTCTCAAGTCTATTGCATTTAGATTCCTTAACGGCTTCACCGATAGACTAGTTATCTCGTGAGTGGCCAACTCGGAGAAGAAAGCTATAGACGTGAAGATGAAATGCCCGACTTATTTAATTGAAACCAGAATTGGAAAATCGGGATGTCACAAGTGCCGTTATAACAAAATAAATACCCGGTTTGAGAGCGAGCCTTATGTGGATCGGATCTATATCCAAAGACCAAAGATATCCAACTAAACCAAAGTTAGTGAAATCCTTGGAATAATATAATCCCAAATCTATGGTTCCTCGGAGATAACGAAAAATATGTTTAACTCCATTCCAATGTCTCTAAGTTGGCTCATAACTAAAACGTGCCAATAAATTTACCGCAAAACGATATCGGTCTCGTACATTATGTCAAGTACATCAAAGCCCCAATTGCATTGAGATATGGTACTTCAGGACCAAGTATCTCTTCATCATATTCTTTAGGACGAAATGGGTCCTTTTGGGGATCTAGAGACCTTACAACCATAGGGGTGCTCAATGGGTGAGTTTTGTCCATGTTGAAACGTTTAAGCAATCTCTCAACGTATGCCGATTGATGAATGATTATTCCATTTGCTTTATGCTCAAGCTCTAGACCAAGAAAAAGTTTGGTTTTACTCAAATCTTTAACTTCAAACTCCATTTTCAAATATTCAGCAATTTCAGCTAACTCTTTTGGAGTTCCAATTAAATTTATATCGTCGACATAAATTGATATAATAGAAAATCCGGTTTCGATTTCTTAATAAACACGCATGGGCAGATATGATCATTCTTGGACATTTCCTTAATTAGGTACTCACTTAAGTGTTGATACCACATGCGATCGGATTGCTTTAACCCGTACAAGGATCTTTGCAATTTTATTAAGAATAAATTGCGGGGAGTGCATGCTTCGGCATTTTGAATCCCTTAGGAATTTTCATATAAATATCGAGTCTAATGAGCCATATAGATATGCCGTCACAACGTCCATAAGACGTATTTCCAATCTTTCAAAGATTGCTAGGCTAATGAGAAAATGAAATGTAATCATATCCATCACAGGTGAATATGTCTCATTATAATCAATCCTAGGTCTCTCGGGAGAATCCTTGGACAACGAGTCGGGCTTTATACCTAACAACCTCATTTTTCTCATTTCGTTTTCGAATAAATACCGATTTATATCCAACAGGCTTTACATTATCAAGGATACGAGTTACAGGTCCAAAAACCTCTCGTTTAATTAGGGAAGCTAATTCAACTTTAATTGCTTCCTCCCACTTAGGCCAATCTTGCATTTGACAACATTCAATAATAGATTGCGGCTCACAATCATCATCCATAATTTTATGAGCAACGAGAATGCAAAAGCATCATCAATGATGATTTTATTTCGATCCCAAATTTCATTACAATATGTAATGGAATTCTCGATATTCCCGGACTAGTGCTCCTTTCATGGGTTTGTGCCTCTTCGGGGGCAATAAGCTCTTTAGGAGCAAGCACAACGCCAGGCTCTTCTGGAACGGATTCCTGATTATTTCCCCTTCGTTTTCGAGGAATAATATCTTTTGATCCTATCGGTATACCTCACTTCAAGTGCGCAAATAAACGTGCAAATGTGACATTGCGCGTAGATAATAGGCAAACATGGGACCATCTACAGGATGTGTCCACTAATACCATAAAATATCGAAATAGTCCACTTGGTGGTTGTATTGGTCCACAAATATCACCCTGAATTCTTTACAAGAATAAAGGAGATTCAAAATTAACATTTGTTATAAAAGGTTTGATAATGAGCTTTCCTTGTAAGCAAGTCTCACAATTATAATCTTTGGACAACAATACTTTTATATCCTTTAAAGGGTGCCCTTATGTATTTTGAATTATCCTACGCATCATTGAAATGCCAGGATGACCAAGGCGATCATGCCATAATCCAAACTGATCAGGGCTTACCAATCTCCAGGATGTGGTGGTGTAGGTTTCAACAGCCTTAATCATAACACAATACAAACCCATAGAATAAGCTTCTAACTTCTCATGGATGGTCTTCAGGCCCATCTTATAAGAGGAAATGCCAATATATTCCTTATATTGCTCATAAATAGTCTCAATATGGTATCCATTATGGCGTATATCTTTGAAACTGAGTAGATTCCTTTTTGATTGAATGCTTAGAAACGCATTCTCAATATGCAGGATTGTGCCATTTGGCAAAAATAATTGTAGCATTCCCAAAACCATCAATAATCGGAACAAGACCTGATATTGTATGGATTTGTGCCTTACGCAATGTCATACTCGAGAAAAAGTGTCTATTACAAAATATAGTATGTGTTGTTGCATTATCAAGCAAACAAACATTTTATTTTTTCTCAGTATTTTCCATTTGCATTTATATTGACAACTCCAGGTGTCAAGTATCATAAAAGTTGCATATTAGTTATATAGTCAAATAAAATTTCAAAAATAAATATTATATAAGGTTCATAAGCATTTCATAAAGAACAAAAAAAAAAAAAATACATTTAAAGCGAAACAACATAAAATTCAAAGTTTAAATTATCATCCACCAATCTAATTCATCAAAGTAATCAAAGATCCTCAAAAAATCGAGACATCTAATGATGCATTTGCTACTTCAGAGCAAGAGGAGTCCCACCAACGGAGATATTGTTGGCCTCAATAATGGTTATGGCAGTATGATTGATTTCAATGGCATGAGATTCACCACGCTTGTCCATATTCTTTAAAAATGCCTGGTATAGGTCAACAAAATGTTTTGGCGTACGACAGTGCACGTGACCGGTGCCCATCATGCCACAAACGATGACAAATACTTTCATTAATCACATTTTTTTGCTTCTTTTCTTTGCCATGATTCAGGCCAAAGTTTGATTTCCTAGGACGGTTAAATTTATTGATATCCCTTCTAGGATTATGTTCTTGCATGCGCTTATAGCCCTTAAAATGGCTAGTATTTTTCTCAAAGTTAGCATGTGCTTCAAGCAATGCTTTTGAGCCAGCATGTTTAAGATCATGATTTTTGAGCAGTAATTCATTAGTTTGCTCAGCAGAAGAAGCACAGAAATTAATTTAGAGTATGTGGCAAACGACGCTGCCGGTATTGCTATTGCAATACAATATTTGAAGCATGGAAGGTGGAGAAAGTTTTCTCTAACAATTCTGCATCGAGAGTTTGATACCGCATAACTCAAGTCAAGAAATAATATCAAATAAAGCGGAATTATAGTTAGACACTAATTTAAAATCTTATAGTCTGAGATTTTGTCAATCATATTGTGCTTGAGGGAGGATAACAGTTTTGGTATGATCATACCTATCCTTCAACCTCATCCACAAGATATGAAGGTCTCGAACGGATAAATATTGAGTCTGCAGACTCACATGCAAATGACGGCGAATAAAAATTAGTACATTTGCTTTATCATTTTCATTTGAGATTCCATCATCTCGTAATTGTATTAGCGAGACCTTGCCTTTGGATGTGCATTTCCATGTCGGGGCACCAGGATAGATAATTCTTTCCAACTCACTTCTAGGATGTGGAATTTGGGCTTTTCAATATTTGCCATAATTCTTGCAAAAATAAATCCTTAAATTAATTAAAAGGATTTCCAAATATCCACCGCTACTTCGGGAGCAGAAGAATACTTTTAGATTTGAAATTTTGGCTTCGGGCCAAGAAAATAAAAATGAAGAATTGATAGAAGAAGATGAAGTATAAGTTGATTAATAAAAATAATACCCACCTTGCAAAACTTACTTATTCAAATCGGTAGATCTGCGTCCCGATAACGTGTTGTAAAATATTGTGTTGCGAATATATAATAGAGAAGAGATTGGGAAGAGAAAGCAAGTGAACACTAGAGATAGTAGAGAAAGCCAGATATTTCACTGTATTGTGATTGTTGTTCGATAGTTGTTGTTGTACATCAAAACTAAACTCATATTTATAGGAGAACAAGAATGTATTTATCATTAATATCAATGTATCGAATGATACATGTACTGGATATGGGAGATGAACATTCATTGTATAGGGAGATGTACTTAGAATGTATGATACAAATGTACCATAATAAGTACATTAAGTAAGATGAATATAATGAATATTCATTCATGTATTTCATAACAAGAATAGATTTTTTTTTAATTATTTGCAAATAAACAAACTCGTCTTATTAATAAATTACATCACTTAGATAATAAATTTAGTTTACTATTGAAAAACATAAATTCTTCGCACGCTTGTCCCTTGCTAACATCGAGCATCATGCGAAATATAAACAATTTGTTAATTATTAAGTGTTCTAAAGGGTCAAGACATGCAAGGTTAATAAATTATCGAGATATCGAAAGTATAATCAATCATGATCAAGTTGTAAATACTTTCAATGCTTCGATTGTCTTTGCGTTCTACACAATCAGTGTCTTGAAATTGAATTACACATATAAAATAGATGTCAATGACTTTCATTATGACTTATGTTAAAAAGTACCCGGCACACTTAATAAGCAAATTTAATAAGAAAATATTCTATTTCGAGAGTATCAACTGTACATATTAAGAAAGAAGTTGGTGCATAGAAACTTTACTTATTTTCTTTTTATTGAATTGTTCATCAAAAAATGTCTTTGGGACCCGCTGAGTGACTTATCCGTTCCTCTGCTCTGTGGGAGGACCCGCATTGGTTGGTGCATTGGTTTGGTTGGTAGGAGTAACATCGTGCTCTCTCCCGAATGACATTGTCGGAGCCCATTTCTTAATTTTTGCAAAGACGGAGTGTTTTATTTATTGCAAGCTCCACTAGTTTCCGGAAAGACTTGGCGCCCCGGACTCACGGACTCGCCATGCCGCCTTGACGGATTCCTGAACCCGACCGACCTAGAATGGACACAGGCACGATGATAATTTTCATTGGTATATGTTATCGGACTGCGCATTTCATAAGAATTGTTGAAAGAATACGTTAAAAATGGAATGGGTATGAGTAAAATGCGCAGGATGGTTTTGCACTTATATTAAAAATTAGAGGATATGATCAATTCCTACGCAAAATGATGATGAGATGGATTGTTTCAATGAATTTGGGGAGCGCAATAGTCAAATAGTGGGGTTGGTGACCGCACGATACAGGTTCATGCAAAGCATGTCAATCCCATGGAGTCAGGTAAGACCATTTTATAATCCCACTTGTACTTCAAAAATACTGAGAAGAGCACAAGTAATTTGAGCGGAAAAAGTAATTTAGTATAATTTCTAGGGGTCTCAATTTAATGGATTTTTTTTTTTTTTTAAATCAATTTTTGGTCTGCGCCCTAAAAATCATTTTCCTATCAAAGATTAAAGTAAATTGCCAAATTGGAAAATAAATATTTTACCAAAAAAGATAGAAATATTGAGCAAAAGAAATGTCGAAATGAAACGAAATAAATCGAAAAGACATCGATCACTTTTATCCTTTTTTTGCTTTAACATCGTCATTAAAAGAATTTGTCTTGATATTACTTATTAGATTCCTCCAATATGCATTTTGAGATCTTCCTTCCTGTGATGTAACACGAGAGACATCCTCATTGTTCCCCAAATGAGGAGGCTATTTCTTGTTAGTGCCCGGTGGAACAGGGTCAATGTGCCTAATCATCACTTAAACAACACCAAACACCAATTAACTCCCTCCCCCATGATTTCCCAATTCAAAATCTCCACCCGGTCGGGAATTTCAATTCAAAAACCAGCTTCGGCCCGCAAAAAAAGAGAAAAAAACCTGAAATCGCTACTTAGAGGGAGAATGTCCATTCGATTCGGAATAGCAGGACCGTGATATTAGAAGCGAATTTTAAAAACGCAGTAATTGTCTAACGTCTAATGCAAGAGGTGAGGGGTTTAAATCCCCACCTTCTCAGGGGGGATGGGGGTAGGGACACGTAAGTTTTCGAGAATGGGTTGCGACTCCCCATGCCCCGCAAGAGGCGGGGCACAAGTCTGCAAGTGAGTGTAGAATAGGAATAGAGTAGAGACTAACCAAAAAAAAAAAAAAAACTCAAGAGAGAAAAAAAAAAAAAAAAAAAAAAAAAGGAGGATATTTGCGCCGTTGACGTGGTGCTTTCGTTCGTCCACCGAGTCCTCGGCTCTCACCAACCCCCGGCAGCCAAAATCCTCGTCTCCCTTCCCCATCACCTCTTTGAAGAATAAGAGTGCACATGATAAAATTTCTGGAACAGAAATTAATTTCTATTCCATTGATGAGTTTTTGAGCAAAGAACCACGTTTAATGACAATTCAAAATTCTTATTTCTAAAATAAAAATTCGTTTGGTAAAAGAATTAAATTTCTATTTCTAGGAGTGATGGCGACCGACGTTCGATGGCCGAAGTTTGACATCCGACAAGCGGTGGCGAGCGCCGAAGTCCGGAGTCTAACGTCTAGAGTTCGACATACGGCGTTTGGCGGTCGGCGGTCGGCATTCGGTATCCGACATCCGACATCTAGAGTTTGGCATCCAACATTTGACGTCCAACTAGACGGCGACCGACGTCCAACATCCGAAGTCCGGCGTTTGATGTCCAAAGTCCGATACTTGGTAGTCAACGATCGGTGGCCAATGGCCGAAGTCCGGTGGAGTAGGGGCGGGCGACCAACATCCAACGGCCGGTGGCAAGCAACGGGCAAAGGGTGGCGAACATCGGTGGTCGGTGGTAGGCCTCCAACATCCAACGGTTGGTGATGAGCAACCAACAACCAACAAGCATCCGACGGCCGATGGCCGATAGTCGACGATCGGCGCGGTCGGCAAGCGGCGGCAAGTGGTGAGCGTCCGGCGTCCCACAAGTGGCCGGTGGGCAATGGGTGGTGATAAGAGTGAACGATGAGAAAATTTTTGATTTCTCATTTCTCGTTCTAGAAATAGAAATGCTAAAAATTTTAACTTGTAATTTTTACTCCAAATTTATTTTTAGAATAGAAATCTATTTCAGAAATTTAAAAAAAAAAATTAAATGTGTTACCAAATAAATTTTTGTTCTAAATCTATTCCTAAATAGAAAAATAGAGAAATTAATAAATAGAAATGTTGTCATGTGCACTCTAAATGCCCGCACTTTCATTTCTTCATCTTTTCTCTTTTTCTTTTTATCTTTTTTTTTTTTATCGCAGGCAAAACGGCCGAAGAGCTCCCCGAAATGACACTCATGCACACACATGTCGTCCACGTGTCATGATCCCGCCCGTCCAAGGGGGGCAATCCGACGGCCCCGGGAGGATTTCAACTAACCCATCGGCCTAACCTACCCGACATTCAATGGCGGGCGGGCCTCTCCATTATTTAAACGTCCGATTTGTAGGAGAGAAGACTCAGGAAATTCACACTGAATTTCCTTTAGAGCAAAACACACACAAAAAACGCTACCGCGCTCTTCCTCTCTCGCCAGCCCTCACCTCGTTCTCAATTTCGCGCTCGCTCGCTCCTCGCTCGATTACGACTCCTCTTCTCGGGCTCTCGGCCGCTCTAGACGTTCGCATTCACACCAGCGCGAAGATGGACATGGACACGGCAGCGTGCAGCGGCAAGGGCTGGCTTGGGCTCTGCACGGGGGCAGGCGGTGACCCGCTCAACTGGGTCGCGGCCGCCGCAGCCCTCACGGGGAGCCACCTCGATGAGGTGAAGCGGATGGTTGAGGAGTCCCGGCGGCCCGTGGTCCGCCTCGGCGGTGAGACGCTGACCATCGCACAGGTGGCGGCCATCGCTGGGCAGGAGGCCGGTGCGACGGTCGAGCTGTCGGAGGGGGCCCAGGCGGCGGTCAAGGCCAGCAGCGACTGGGTGATGGAGAGCATGAGCAACGGCACGGACAGCTACGGGATCACCACCGGCTTCGGCGCCACCTCGCATAGGCGGACCAAGCAAGGTGGTGCTCTGCAGATGGAGCTCATAAGGTTTTTTTGTTCTTTTCTTTTTTACATGTGCAGACCCTATTCGTAAGGCTCACATGAGGCAGGAGACAAAAGTACGGATTAGCACACCAACATTTTCTTTTATTAAACGTACAAGCAACAAAATTTTTTTAAACAAATAAAGAAGGAATTTTCAATATTATTTGCTTTGTTCAAACTCCTGATAAAGATCCACCAGCAGACAATAAAATAAAGGATTAATACTCTAAAAAAATCCCAAACTAACACACCTATGACAAATTTACCAAAAACTATTCTTTTAACCACAAAAAATCTCAAATTAGTATACATTTGATAAATTTACCCCAAACCGGTACACTTATGACAAATTTACCATTTTTTAGTTTTCGTTAAATTCAAATTATTAAATTAAATGACACATGGCAATTAATCGGTATACCAATTTGGGATTTTACGCTCTGTTTGTTACAGTTACAATTTTTGTGATTTTTTTTATTATTAATCAAATTTAGCGGAAGAGTATATTTGTCACAAATTTACTAGTTTTGAGTTTTTTGCATCGAATAAATTAGTTTGGGGTAAATTTGTCATAAATGTATCAATTTAAGTTTTTCATGGTTAGTCGGGTTAAATTTGTCACATGTATATTAGTTTTGGGTTTTCATGGTCAAAAAAATAATTTATGATAAATTTGTCACAAATATACCAGTTTGAAATTTTTTAAGGTATTAACCCTAAAATAAAACAACCAACTAGCCCGTCCTTATCACCCCATCTTCCACATCCAATTTTTTACAAGAATATTAAAAAAAAAAATCAAGTTAAATCCTTTATTTTAATTTAAAATTAACATATGTCATTTGCGGTATAAATAGTCCTCTCGTGAAGGGCTGCCAAGTGCCGGCTAAGCTTCCTTTCCATAAAAGATATGTACCCAAACGCTGCAAGTATCAACCCAAAGGCCAAAATCAATTTTTCTATAATTTTGAAATATTAGGTAGCCAAAAATAATATGGGAGAAGATTAATTAATTTCGAAGACAGCCCCATAATAATTACTTTTTGAATACCTAATTTCTCATTTTTCAATTAATAAGACTTACCTTAGATATAATTAAATAAATGTCTAAATCAAGATTCACATTTTGTTTGTTATAATTAATAATATGTGACTGATAAAATTTTCCGATCGGGCCAGGTTCTTGAACGCTGGCATATTCGGCAATGGGACTGAGTCATGCCACACTCTACCCCACTCGACGACCCGGGCTGCAATGCTCGTGAGGATCAACACCCTCCTCCAGGGCTACTCAGGCATCCGGTTCGAGATCCTGGAGACTATGGCCAAGCTCCTCAACCACAACATCACCCCGTGCCTGCCTCTCAGGGGTACTGTCACAGCCTCGGGCGACCTGGTCCCCTTGTCCTACATCGCCGGGCTTCTGACTGGCAGGCCCAACTCGAAGGCGGTCGGGCCAAACGGCGAGTCCCTGAACGCCGTCGAGGCCTTCCGCCTTGCTGGGATCGAGCACGGGTTCTTTGACCTGCAGCCCAAAGAGGGCCTCGCGATCGTGAATGGCACGGCAGTCGGGTCTGGGCTCGCTTCCATTGTCCTGTTCGAGGCGAACATCCTGGCCGTCCTCTCAGAGGTTCTGTCGGCGACCTTCGCCGAGGTGATGCAAGGGAATCCGGAGTTCACCGACCACTTGACCCACAAGCTCAAGCACCATCCCGGACAAATTGAAGCTGCAGCTATAATGGAGCACATCTTGGATGGGAGCTCCTACGTGAAGGACGCTCAAAAGCTCCACGAGATCGACCCTCTCCAGAGGCCGAAGAAGGACCGATACGCGCTCCGCACGTCCCCGCAGTGGCTCGGCCCCCAGATCGAAGTGATCAGGGCCGCCACCAAAATGATCGAGAGGGAGATCAACTCTGTCAACGACAACCCGCTGATCGACGTCTCCAGGAACAAGGCTCTCCATGGAGGGAACTTCCAGGGGACCCCGATTGGCGTTTCCATGGACAACACCCGTCTCTCCATCGCCTCCATCGGCAAGCTCATGTTCGCGCAGTTCTCCGAGCTCGTCAACGACTTCTACAACAACGGGCTGCCCTCTAACCTGTCCGGGGGACGGAACCCAAGCCTGGATTACGGCTTCAAGGGAGCTGAGATCGCCATGGCCTCATACTGCTCGGAGCTGCAGTTCCTTGCCAACCCTGTGACCAACCATGTCCAGAGCGCGGAGCAACACAACCAGGACGTGAACTCCTTGGGCCTGATCTCGTCGAGGAAGACCGCCGAGGCCGTCGATGTGCTGAAGCTCATGTCCTCCACCTTCCTGGTCGCCCTGTGCCAGGCCATCGACCTGAGGCACCTGGAAGAGAACCTCAAGAGCGTAGTCAAGAACACGGTGAACCAAGTGGCCAAGAAGGTCCTCTACGTCGGGTCCAACGACGAGCTCCACCCGTCGCGGTTCAGCGAGAAAGACCTGATCAAGGTGGTCGACCGGGAGTACGTCTTCGCCTACATCGATGACCCCTGCAGCGCCACGTACCCCCTGATGCAGAAGCTGAGGCAGGTCCTCGTGGACGATGCGCTGGACGACGTCGACCGGGAGAAGAACCCCAGCACCTCCATCTTCCAGAAGATTGAGGTTTTCGAGGAGCAGCTCAAGGCACTCCTCCCGAAGGAGGTCGAGAACGCGAGAGCTCAGTTCGAGAGCGGGAACTCGGCGATCGCTAACAAGATCAGGGGGTGCAGGTCGTACCCATTGTACAGGTTCGTGAGGGAAGAGCTCGGGACCGGTTTGCTCACGGGGGAGAAGGTCGGCTCGCCGGGCGAGGACTTTGATCTGGTGTTCTCCGCCATGTGCGAGGGCAAGCTGATCGATCCTTTGCTGGAGTGCTTGAGGGACTGGGATGGTGCTCCGCTTCCCATCTGTTAGAAACTTTTCCAAATCCTGAAGACTGCCTCATAATTTAATTTGCCCTATACTTTGTATGTACTTAGAGAGTTTTTTTATGGTCGAGAAACTGCGGTTAAAATTATAATGTCTCTTATGTCTTTTGTTCAGTTCTTTCTTATTCAAACACCCCACTCCCCCACCCCAACGATGTATATTTGTACTTGGAACTTCATGGGTGTAACAACAATGTTGAAACGCGTGAAGGAAAAGATTATACAACATACATTTCGTTACATTCTTCGTTCTTATAAAGGATCGTGACATTTACTCTGCATTGTGAGCTAATTGTTATTGGGTACATCTTACTGTATCTCCCAACTTGACCCTACCAAATGTAAAATCAGAATGAACATGTATTTCTTAAAGGAAGCTACCCTCATTAGGAATTTACCCGGATTTATCCTACTTGATCAAGTGGGTTGCGTATTAAGAGTCAATATTATATTTAATCTCATGAAAAGAAACACGTTGATATAATATGAAAAGACATTCAGACAATATATGCATCAAGATTAATTTAGTCTATCACATTATTTTAATTAAATGAATGCATATCATTTCAGGGCACCACATGTATAAAAAAGTTAAAGGTTGCTTATCTTTGCTTAGGCCTAGAATGATGCCCGACCAACCTCTTTGCCATGACTTTTGGAAGAGGTTGACCTACCGAGCATGAATTTCTTTGTGGATTGGCCCGAAAAGGCAATAAATCTTTAGGGATGGGACATATATTCCAAATTGAGTGGTTGCCTCCAGAGTAGGATAACTCTATGATTGGCAATTATGAGACACCGTTCCTAGACAAATATCACAACTTTGGATTTTCCTCGATGCACTTGGCCTAATCCATGAGGAGGTTTCTGCCCAAAATGGTAACCTACTACCTAGCTAGCAAAACCGAAGTGTCACATGGATCTATTTAGGATATGTCACGGTCGATTCCCAGTGTTCGAACCTCAAAATCATGGCCCCAAAGCCGAAGAGAATCTCAAGAATTAGGTGAGCCCGGCCCAAGAGAAACCACAGAGCGAGCTTGAACGTTGAGCCTCTTCTTGCGACGCGCAGTCGCGTCTTAATACAAGAAAAAATGAAATTACACAGGACGGCTAAATTCAAGCTAATTAATCTCAGAAAAAATCTTTGTACTAGCTCTCCAAACTAAACTTACAATTCCTGAATGATCATATTATGTACTAATTAAACCAGGATGCACACAAAGGGAGAATCGATCGGAGACAGAGCGAAGATCTATGGATGGGGGCCTTGGGGCTGCAAGTCGCGGAGCAAAGGATGGTGAGGAAGAGGTTCTCGTTGCACGGGATGCAAAGTTTCGAGGCCGGGGTGGTGAAGTCGAAAGCCTCGGCCGCTTGGTCGAGGAGTAACCGGAAGAGAGGGTGCTCGAGCAACGCGACATCGATGACGTATCTGCTGCATTCCTCCCCCACATAGATTGCCAAGTGACCCTTTGGTATGTCCTTTGGAATGGAACGACCTTCTTTAGAGATGCATGCCCAGAGTTTGCCACTTCCACAGATTCTCAGCTGGGAGACGAACTTCTTAAGAGACTTGGTCTTCATGATCGTCATGTCAGAGAGAGAGAGAGAGAGAGTTAAAATGTGATGAGGAGAGAGTAAGGTTTATATAGGAGAGTACAGAGAGTGTATGGTATTTCAACGATGGATAATGAGACATCTTGCTACCCTTTTGGAAGTTTCAAATAATATTATAAAAAAAGAGTGTCGGGCATGATGAACTTCATAAAAAAAAAGTTTCAAATGATATAATAAAAAAGATTGTTGTTTGTTTATGCATAAGTCCCATCAGGTGAAACTGTAGGAATCGGGAACAAAAGGGCAGTGAGATCATGGGAAAACTTGTAAAATAAAAGTTGCAATGTGTGTGTGAGAGAGAGAGAGATTCCCTCCAAGTTCTCGGTATAGAATATGAAGTGACAAGCACATATGCATGTCCGAATCGCTTCTTAATGTCCAAAGGATTCCAAATTCCAACGTGATGAGGTATCAATGCCATTACATGTTACTTTAATCAACTCTTGCACATGTGGATGTCGAGTCACGAGCGGTTCATGTTGGATTGAAGAAGAGATTTCATACTTTTTTGAAAGTTGGAGGTAGAATTCAAGTTGAAGTTGATGAAAGCAGGTAACCATATTTGAACTTCGATTTACTGTTAACTTGATGGTAAACCCACACTACCTTCTGTGCCATTTTGTGCGCTTCACTGTTATCAAACCATAACTGATCGGAGTTCGTATCAAACTTAACCTCGCGAGCTTGTGTAATTGATAGATTGATAAGGATGTTAGGTTGGCCTCCATATCATGTGATGGTGGATTCTGTTCAAGTTTAGCTAAACCTCGACTAGTTCAAAGGTGTTACAGTCCCACTTTTTAGTCTCTAACAAGCTGTCAAAAGCACAAGCATAGATACCTTTGATCTTCCCACTTAGTTTGAGGTCCATATAGAAGATTGAATGTGGAGAAATGGGTGCGTATCTGGTATCACTGAATTTTCTGAGTCACTGACAGACTCCATCATTTGGTTACCTCTCTTTTGTGGAGAGCTCCCTTGTGTAGCATTAGCGCAGAAGAGCACACAGTTTCAGCTTCCTGGGGACAAGCTTTCTAGGGCAGATAAGGACAAAAAGTGGAAGATCCTCATTTAGACTCATCACTCCAATGTAAAACAGCCAACAGATTTCCCCAAACATGGGCAATTCCAATCATTCCTAATCCTCAGAGTGGTCGGATGTCAATGCGTCTGTCTCTCTTTCTACCTCACACGGCGCTTTCAATGTGTCTTGCTTCATGTCTTGGAACTTGGGTTTGCCCGACCCGTGAACTCAACCAAATGAGGAAGCGTATAGCTCGCTCTTTTTCCGTTCGATTGACCTCTTTCGAAAATGAATTATGGGTTTGTCTCTCCCTCTAGAGATCCATGGACACACGCATCGATCAAAGTGGGTGAGTGAACTTTGACGTGTTCTTAATTTTCCGCTTTCTAAACAATTTTGATTAGGGATGGTGAAAGACCGTGATTCTAATGTTGTCTCTCCGAACAGGCCTCTCTATATGTGTTGACAATAGCCCTATATTTCGAAATAATATGATAAATGCAAGCGATAAAGGGATTGATTTTACCTTCTATGTTCATGGGATGTCGAGTTTTCTTCGTAACGAAAACTCGTGACGACAAATCATTATATATATAACCATAGCAACATTCAACTGTCTCGTAATCAAGGATATGTATTTTTGTTTTCCTTTGTGCAGGTAAATCTCAGTAACCGTTGCCAAAAGACCGGTGTTAGAAAAAGATAGACAATAGCTTTTTGATTCTTGAAAATTTGTGGGCAGTTGCCCAGGTGACTTTTTTTTGTCCTTTTTGCTTTCATTGTTGCATCTTGTGCAAAAATAAAAATAATAATGTCACTTCAATATTTTTCATTAGTTAAATTAAACAAAACTAGTGACAATCCTTGATTGCACAAAACATTTATACCTCTGAAAGTTTGGAATTTGATTACACTAATCCCCGAACGAAACCGAAAAAGGGAATTCTTACGAATCTAACTTAATATGGTTTTACACGGGCAAAGCCTTTGTGGTAAATTCAAGAGGCCGGTTGAACTTCCCAACAAAATAAAGTAAAACCAAAGACAAAGTGAGATGCTTGTGCAACTCCATAATCCCTAATCCGTCTCCATCATCTTCTCCATGCCACAGAAAAATCATCTTTGCAACGGCAACAACAAGCCTTTCCCTCTTGGCAAACGCGGTTGTTTACACATTCAGTTTAGACTTAGTCCCTTCTTTATAAACCATTAGGGTTTCATCCATAGCATTCAAAGCCATCATTTTGCAATCCAATTAAACAAAAGGGTAGGGGAAGATAAAAAAAAAAGAGAAGGATAATGGCGACGAGGAGCACAATTTTTGCCATCACGGTGATCGCCGCGCTTCTCATGACACGCACCACGTTTGCGACGCCGGAGTGCGTCCGAGAGTGCATGCCGTCTTGTGCAAAGTCAGGCCGGAGCGAGCAGGCATGCGCCGCAGCATGTATCGAGGCCTGCGATAAAGCGCAACCGAATGGCTTTGTCGATTGGGGCTGGGGCTGGGGCTGGGGTTGGGGAGGGGTTTGATAAAAAGATTCCCCTGAGCCCTAACCATCTCTAGATGGTTTATGCCTTATTGAACTTTTTTCACCCCATTATGCCTTATTGAACTTTTTTCACCCCATCACAAAGTGATCACACATGTATTAGCCTCGAGTGAAGGCAAGGTGTGTTCGTTTTGTGGTAAATTAAGGTAAAATGTATGCATACTGTGAAAAAGGTAACGAAATTAATTATATTATATTGTCTTGATTTTAATAATGGAGAGTAACAATCTGTTATCTTGACCCATTTCTCCTCGATTTTCTTACTTTTGTTGAAAATCTTCAAGCAACAGTTTGCAAGTAATTTGATGCCTAAAGATCCTTATTTATTTATTTATTTTTGTATGTGGCTCAATTGCTAGTGCAAGATCTATATTAATTAGTGAATTTCCCCAAGAGCACATGGTATATGAGCAAAACCCACAACATATGGTGCGTTTGGAAAGATTTTTGAGAAAAGTCTTTGGGAAATACAAAGACCATTGAGTGAAAGAGTGAAAGGTGTTTTCCAAAATGCAAATTGTGTTTTGTAAATCTATTTGTGAAAGTCGATTGTGAAGTGTCTTTGTACAAAATAGTGTTTGGGTAAATTTAATTTGCAAAAGACTCCAAAGGAAAAAGATAAAAAAGGAGAGTTGGTCGGCCAAAGGCTTCGCCGGTCACCGTCGGCCAAGGGCTTCTCCCGTTACCGCCGGCAAAGTGCTAATAGTTGCCGGCGAAGGTAGGCGGTCCGGGCGAGGGGGAGGCGAAACGGCGAAGGGCAATGTCCGGTTAGGGTCACGACCCTCACCGCACCGTTGCGAGACCCACCGCGCCGCGGAGGTCGCCGGCGACCCAAATCCGGGTCATGGTGAGGTCGCGCGCCACAACCCAAATCTAGGTCATGGCAAGGTCGTGGGTCGCCTAGGTCGCCGCGACCCCCGACGACCTCCGCGACCCAAATTTGGGTTGCGGTGAGGTCGTGGGTCGCCGGAGGTCACGGCGATAAACCTCGTCACGACCCGGCGATCTCTGCGACCCGGATCCGGGTCCCGGCAAGGTCGTGGGTCACCGGAGGTCGCGGCGACCAACCTCGCCGTGACCTAGGCGACCGATGCGACCCGATCTAGGTTGCGCAACGGTCGGCGACGGTCGCCGGGTGCCGCGACCACACGGGCTTCTCTCCAGCTCATCGCCGACCCATTGCAACCTCATTGGCGACCATCTAAGAACTTGACGAAGAAGATAATGAACAGTGCATCGGGCCTTCCGAAAATGCTTTGGCCCAAGGCAGCTTAGACTTACCTTGGGCTTTCAGCTTACAAAATGCCAACTTTGCCATTAAGAGACTTGCAAAGTTTTTTCTCAAACGCTTTATTTTGGCCCAAGAGGCTTTTGATGGCCAAAACCCCTTTCAAAGCTGATTCCAAACAGAGTCATAATGCCTTAGATATAAAGAAGGTTTACAAAATTTGATGCTCAATATGACGCGACAAATACTTATAAGGTGTCCGAAAAAATCTACGTATTAATTGACTTTAAAATTCCGTGTCATATTGTAAATTTAAGTTACAGGATATTTTTTTTTATCATCCCGACAATATTCTAGAAATAATTTTATGGGCCCGTGGTTTTGAGGTTAAAAACCATAATGTGACATAATCGATCAATTGATCCGATGGGATGTGGCACTATTAATTATATTCAACCTCGCTTGAACCAGTGGATCGAGTATGATCCGGATTCGAATTTTGACAAACGTTGCACTGGGGTCATCGATGTCCAATTTTGGACATCGCTAGATGTGGAAGTGCACCAAGATTTGACGTCTCACTTCCCCGTGAGTCAACGCAAAGGATCATCACCCCTAAAGCTATGCAGAGTTCGAAAGTGTCCCCTATATGTTGAGCACCACAGGCATCACTTTCGAACTCTTTTTCGTGCGGCGAATAATTCAAATCCTTCCGACGGTCGGTCATCAGATTGGAAAACAACAAATTCCATTCGTTAATCACAAATTTTTAATTTTTCGTGCTTTTCGACATTCCGCAATTTAGAAAGACGCGACCCATTTCGTCTCGAGGAGCCACGAGCCGGTAGCCCATATAAATCCGATAATGTCAGGAAACAATTAAAAAAGGGGCCAAAAAAAGGAAAAAAAGAGAAAGAAGAAATTCTAAAACAAAACGACGGGCTTTACCGTGCGACGCGACGCGACGCAGGGGAGCGTGGCCCTCACTCGCGACCTCGCGGCAAAAAGGTTTATCAAATCGCGAGGACGATGCAAAACCACTCCCTCAAAAGACAAAAAAAACCCGTGCGCCCCACTCCACCCCCGGCTCACAATAAATCGCGCCCCCGCACGCCGCTAACTTGCGCCGCCTTCTCGGAATGTCACTCGTAATCTTAAACTCTCCAAATCTCCTCTCTCTCGCTCTTTCTCTCTCTTTCTCTCTCGCTCGCGAAGGGGGGAATCCGACTCGCCGATTCACGAAGCCGGCGGTTCTACTGCGGAAAACCGCTCTCGCGATCTCCGCCCGCGGCCTCCTGCAATTTCGCCGCCCCCTCGAGCTCCGCGTAAGTTCGGTACGGCTGGGGGTAGTTTCGGTTAACGGGAGCGAGGGGGTCGTCGTCGATTCGGTGCCGGCAATGCTCCGCCTAGGGTTCCGATAACCCGCCGGCGGCGGCTCGTTTTTACCTTGCTTCCGCGCCGGCGTCGACGCGTTTTGCTACTCAATTCGAGCGTCGCGCCGCGCCGCGCCGCGCCCCGCCGGTATGTTCCCGTAGCGGAGGGCGTGTTTTTTCCCTTTCTTGTTCTGTGTTTGATTCGTCCATGGGTAATGTGGAAATCCCCGATTGGCTCAAGGGCTTGCCGCTGGCGCCCACGTTTCGCCCGACGGACACCGAGTTCGCGGATCCCATCGCCTACATATCGAAAATCGAGAAGGAAGCGAGCGCCTTTGGGATATGCAAGATCGTCCCGCCCTTGCCCAGGCCGTCGAAGAAGTATGTCTTCGGGAACCTGAACAGGTCGTTGCTGAAGTGCCCCGAACCGGGGTCGGGGTCGGGGTCGGGGTCGGGCGGGGGCTCGCAGAATGCCCTGCGGAAGCCGGGGTCCGAGGACAACGGCTCCGACGGGGAGGCTAAGGCGGTGTTCACCACGAGGCAGCAAGAATTGGGTCAGAGTGCGAAGAGGGCGAAGGGGCCGGGGAGTAATGCTCACTTGGGAGTCCAGAAGCAAGTCTGGCAGAGTGGCGAGATGTATACTTTGGAACAGTTTGAGGCGAAGTCGAGGGCTTTTGGGCGTAGCCAGTTGGGTATGGTGAAGGAGGCTTCTCCTGAGGTTATAGAAGCCTTGTTTTGGCAGGCGGCTTCGGAGAAGCCTATATATGTGGAATATGCTAACGATGTGCCCGGGTCTGGTTTTGGGGAGCAGGATGGTCGGTTTCGCTATTTTCATAGACGTAGGAGGATGAAGATGGATTACCATAGGCATAGAGAAGGAACTGATTCCAAGAACAATGAAGTAGATAATGTACAAGATTCTCATCGTAGTGAAACCAAAGATTTGTCTCGTGGGGATGATTCTTCAGGTTTGGAGACACATAAATCATCGACATCTCAATTGGGTTTAATGACGGAGGAAACTTCACGAGCCTGTCGTAGAAGTAACTCTGGTAGCAATGAACTTGAAGGCACAGCAGGTTGGAAACTTTCAAATAGTCCTTGGAACTTACAAGTGATTGCAAGGTCGTCTGGATCACTTACACGCTTCATGCCAGATGATATTCCGGGTGTTACTTCTCCGATGATCTATATTGGTATGCTGTTCAGCTGGTTTGCTTGGCATGTTGAAGATCATGAGCTTCATAGCATGAATTTCCTTCACATGGGCTCTCCAAAGACCTGGTACGCTGTCCCTGGAGATTATGCGTTTTCTTTTGAGGAAGTTCTTCGCAAGGAGGCTTATGGGGGAAATATGGATCGCTTAGGTATGGTTTTTCTTTATATTCGGTTATGCAGACGAAAAGGTTCAAGTTAACTATGAAGGATGAAATGTGAAAAGGTGTATACCAACCATATGTATTGAAACTAAATTGCTGATTTAATGCTTCCAATGCATGAGTTGATTATTCTGTGCTCCAGGGCTGCATAATTGTATACAGGAGGTGTGCAAACTAAGTAACTGTCTTTTTGACATCAACCTGATCAGATTGCGTCAATTTGATTGTTTTGAGATGCTAAAGTCATGTGGTTCACTCTGTGGTGTTGCAAATTGCCATTTAGGGATACATTTGTCTGTCCTGACCTTGTGTTAAGCTATTATTTGGCATTTCAAAAATGATATAGTTTCATTTCCAACAAAATCGAATCTGAGTGATGTATTAAGCCACATGGACTTCATCACTTGGGCAAAATCATCTAACCCGGGCCCAGTTCTTATTTCCAGCTGTTCTCTCACTTCTGGGTGAAAAGACAACTCTTCTGTCACCTGAGGTAATTGTTGCGGCTGGCATTCCTTGTTGCAGGTCGGTTTTTGTCTTCCTTTACCTTCTTTTTAGTGGGTCATGTTGCATTTGAATTGCGGATCTGCAAGATTACTAACATGCGGTTATCTTGTTTTTCTTTTTTCAAGGTTAATACAGAATCCAGGTGAATTTGTGGTGACTTTTCCAAGGGCTTATCATATAGGATTCAGCCACGGTAATTGCTCTGTTGTTTGGCTGCAAATTAACAAGATTCTGCTGAGAAGTACTAATATTCATTTTGTTTCATCATTTCTATGATCTGTTACCTACTTGCCACTGGGAAAATGAGATATCACAGAGTCACTGGAGACTAGATGTAGAGGGCAAGTTTGTGTAATCACAATTCCATGGATTGTCACAATTGTGTAAAATATGGATCTCAGCTAATATTTTGAGGCTCGGTAGTATGGAATTGTGTGGTTGAACCTGTCAGACACAGTAAAACTGCCTTGTTATATCTGGCTGAACAATGGTTTATCTACATAGACAGAAGGGATCTGAAGTGTTACCCTTTTGGCTATGGAACTATGGTGGGAAAAAACATAAATAAAAGTTCTAGTTTTATCCTTTCCTATTGGTTGGGTTTGGCTACAAGGTTTCTCTTCATCATTTTATCCAAAACTCTTCATACTGTCAAGATGAATTAGGATGTGGCCAATTGGCATATAAAGTATTTTCGCACTTAGTTATATGTTGTACATTTGAAGGTTACGTTGTTTTTTCTTTTTTATGTTCTCATAACAGATGATGTCTGACAGAAGTTATATTTTTTAGTTGTTAGTTGCAATCTAGATAATATTTGTTGCAACCGTAGAGTTTCTGGACTTGGGTTTTTGATATCCTTTATTGCCACATTTTCAATGTCGATTTTTTAACTTCAGGACGTTTCAAATTCTTTCAGCCCAATATTCTTGTCTTTATGTGCTACTATATTGGTCCTTTCTTTTCCAAAACGTAGGTTTTAATTGCGGTGAAGCAGCTAACTTTGCAACCCCTCAATGGCTTAGATTTGCGAAGGAAGCTGCTGTACGTAGAGCTGCGATGAATTATCTGCCCATGCTCTCTCATCAGCAGCTGCTCTACCTGTTAACCATGTCTTTTGTTTCAAGGTCAGCTTGTGCTTTCAATTCTCATGCACGTACAGAAAAATATCTATCCGTAGTAGTTACTTCAGTGATAATGTTTTCTTCTGATGCCAGAGTTCCAATGTCCTTGATACCTGGGGCACGAAGTTCTCGCCTGAAAGACCGCCTGAGAGAAGAAAGAGAGCTATCTGTGAAAAAAGCCTTTCTAGAAGACATTTTGAATGAGAATGACCTATTATCTTCTCTCCTTAGAAAGGAGTCTACCATACATGCAGTAATATGGAACCCTCATATGCTACCTTCTTTGAGTAAAGGATCTCAGTCGCCTGATGGAACTGCTGCCATTCCCTCCTCAGAAAAAGAGAATTCACACCACCATTCTGGAAATGATAGTTCGATCAATCTTTTTAAAGAGATGACAATGTTCATGGAAGCTCTGAATGATTCATATGTGGACAAGGACGATTTATTGTTCGATTTTCAAGTTGATTCAGGAACGTTGCCTTGTGTAGCTTGCGGAATTCTTGGTTTCCCATTTATGTCTGTGATACAACCATCCGAAACAGCATCGGCAGCATTGCTACCCACAAAACATTATACTCAACAAACCTGTGGTAAATTATACTCCGGCATTTCTTTTCATCTCAGTTTCCCATTTATTCCTGTAACTCGAACCTTGGCTGAAGAATTTTGCTATTACACATGTTTTTTCCCATACCCTTTTATGCCGTCACTGATTTTAGAGTTATTAGTCATGGTTTTGGCACATATGACACAAGGCTTGTTGCTGTGGGGTTTAGCTCTTATGCAGACTAACAGGTGTTTGTTCTGATCTCAGAACAACCACCCAATGCCCACAGCATGTCTCTTATGGAAAACCCAAAATGAATTTTCTTTTATTGTGTATGTATTTATTACGATGAACATAAAGCAAGCTGATTGAACTTTGAGTATTTTACTTTACCTCAACAGGTTAACTTGAAGTGTTTGATGTGTTATCGTCCTTTCTTCTGCAGAGGACCGGTCAGATATTTCTGATACTGCTTCACCTCTAATGCAATTGCAAGTACCATCAAGCACAGACTCAGAAAAGGGTATGGGCAGTTCTGGTGGATCGCGAAGACCACGAATCTTCTGTTTGGAACATGCAATTCAAACAGAGGAGCTTTTGCGGTCCAAAGGTGGAGCAAATGTGCTTGTGATCTGCCATTCCGGTAAAATTGGCTTCTTATCTTTGTCTTGTTGATAGGATTGAGTTTGTAATCTATTTGTGAAAATACAAAGTAACTCACGTTCTAATTTCAGATAAATTTGAATGATTTTCATTTTTTTTTAAATGATAACAGAGTTTTGCAGAGGTCTATGATACCATATGATAGTCATGGCAATGGAAGCCATCTATCTAGATTGTGCTCTCACTATGATTGTGGAAGTGCACACTCCATTGGCTTAGTTACTATATTGATTCCCTCTAAATTTTGATTTTGCAGACTATCAGAAAATGAAGGCATATGCTGGTGCCATTGCTGAGGAGATTGATGTTTCTTTTAAGTACAAGGATATTCCATTTGACCCTGCTTCAGAAGAAGATCTAAACTTGATAGACCTTGCGATTGATGATCAAGAATGCACTGGTTACAGAGACGATGACTGGACCTCAAAGCTGGGCATTAACTTGCGGTGTTGTGTAAAGGCGAGGAAGAATTCCCCATCAAATCGAGTCCAACATGCATTAACATTGGGTGGATTGTTTTGTGATGATAGCCCATCTACTATTTTTAATCTTAAATGGAAGTCCAGGAAATCTCGTTCGAGGACTAGGTTAGGTACTCCAGAGAAGTGCGAGCCATGTGAGACCCTTCAAAGAAAGGATCATGAAGTATCGAGGAACAAGTTGGACAGTGATGCTGTCAGAAAGGAAGAAATAATTCTTCAATACACTAGAAGGAATTCCAAGTTTAAATCTGGTAGTTCTACTGGAACTAGCAGAAGCCATGGCTGCCATGATAAGCAGCCCGTAGAAGTCTCACTCGCCAGTGCTGGAGAATTACATCTGAAATCAAATAATCAGACAGATAATACCTATTGTGGCACAGAAAGTCCTGTATGCAAAACTGCAGACCTCCCTGTTGGATTGGGTGATGTTAGCCATGAAATCCAGGTTCTTGAAGCAACTACAGATCTGACCTTGGATTTGATTCCTGCACAAGTTGCAAGTTCACTTGCCAATGTCACTACATACGTGGGAAATGTTGAAGTGCAGATCATAAATCAAGCTTCAGAGGAGATGAATGTAAAGCAACAATCTGTCGGGTCAGCTACATATATTTCTCCAAGGCACAGTGAGAATGAGTTTTCCCAAAATTTAGGTGGGCAAAATGAGATTTCGGTTAGCACAGACTCTTGTTTTCCTACAGTCAAAGAAACTGGAGAGAATCTCGACATAGTAAAAGCGACCAAAACAACAGAAGTTTCAGATAGTGATGTTGTCAACGATTCAGAAGTTGCTGCAGTTCCTGATGCACGGAGCCCTTCATCAAGCTTATGTGCCAAGTTGACTTCAGGTTGTGAAGTACATGAGGAAACAGCATTATTAGAATTGAAAGATGGTCACAATGTTAAGGGTAATGCTGTTGCATGTGCAGAAGCAACTCGGTGTGGTGCTCCAATGGGACCACATCCTCACGTTTGCAGTGGGAGTGATGAGCAAGAAGATGAAATTCACAGGACGGTCAACCAGCCTGTTCCTCTTCTCATTGAAGCATGCACAGAAGCTCCAGAAGCAACCTCTTCAGAAGAACAAGGGAGGAGCTATGGGAGTGCATATTGTAAATCCCCAGAAAAAGACCAGACTGCAAATGCAACTGGTGATGAGAACCCTGTAATTTGTTCTGTTGAAATTATGGATCAGCAGAGTGCTGCTTCTGATCAAGGATGTTCTCATGTTCAAAGAGATTCCAATGACAGCAATGGTGAGACCGATCATGAAGACCCTCCTTGCCAGGATGATAGGGAGCCACAAACCATGGAGTCCACTGAAGTAGATCAAGTATCAACAACACGACGGAGAAGGAAGAGAAAGAGTGAATTGGAGACAATAGCGGAAGACCAACTTAACTGCAGCAGCTTCATCAGAAGTCCCTGTGAAGGTTTGAGGTCGAGAGCGGGAAAAGAAACAACCGATGGAAGTGACTGCATCAGCTCATCAGGATATGAAAATCCTGCCAAGAAGGCTAGGGAATTGAGAAAAGAAGTTAAACCTAGAAAAGAAACTGTCTCTTTTGACGATAAAAAAGAGAAGAGGGGTGGCTCTCATAGGTGCGATATGGAAGGCTGCCGGATGAGATTTAAAACAAGGGCTGAGTTGATGGTGCACAAACGTAATCGGTGCCCAGTCGAAGGGTGCGGAAAGAGGTTCAGCTCCCACAAGTATGCGGTACTTCACCAGCGCGTCCACGAGGATGACAGGCCACTTAAATGCCCGTGGAAAGGTTGCAATGTGACATTCAAGTGGGCGTGGGCCAGGACCGAGCACATACGGGTACACACAGGGGAGCGGCCATACAAGTGTAAGGTGGAGGGGTGCGGGCTTTCTTTTAGGTTCGTGTCGGACTTCAGCCGCCACAGGAGGAAGACAGGTCATTACGTGAGCTGACTTTTTGATAGCTACATATCCTGAGTAGGCCGGGAATGTATCTGTAAAATATGTGAAATTGGGCACGGAATAGGTGATTCTGCGAGCGCCAAAAAGTGGCATCGAGGATCAGTTCGTAGGTTTTGATTGTTACAGTAGGATCGGAATGGGTGACAGAGTATTCATAGAGGTAGGGTAGGAAGTCTGTCAATTCGGGCGCTCTAGTTGTTCCAGTGCACTGATTGTTTGAATCCTTTGTATCTCCTCATCTCTATCGTCAATTCCACACCAATTTTATTCGTTCCGTGCTGATCCTGTTTGATTGGGGATGCAAAAATATGGTATATTGTCGGCTTATATGACTCGAAAGGAGGCTCCCGATTGTCTTAGATAACCCGCGCATCGCGGTGATGATTTTGCTTTTGATTAGATGATTGTCTACCTGAGTCTCGATGATTATGCGAGCCATAAATCCGGTATGCCGTTCTCATTTTGGCGAGATGATTCGTGCACGCAAAAAGATGGAATTTTCAGAAATTTCAGAATGTCGTCAAAGGAAAGAGTTCTTATCCTATCAAAGGCAGTGATGCACTTGAATTATATATCTTCTATGGATTGACATGACGATGTTGTCCAACGAAGAGTACTCTTTCGATCGCACTTCTCTTCTCTACTGCCTCCGTTTCCCGCGTCTTCACATCGAAGTCTTGCGTTATGACCGAAATGCCCTCGTTCCAATGAAAAAATTCCCACTCCCGAGTCCACACGTCCCCTATTTATAAACCCCCGAATTTCTCGGTCCCTCCAGAACCTCCTACCATCGCCTCCTCCTTCTCTTGCGCCGAAAAGCAAACACCTTGCGATCAATCTCCCCAGCAAGAAACCGACCCACCGCTATGGCCGCCGCCGCCCCGCCTCCGCCGCCCTCCGACGTCCCCGCGATGCCGGAGATCGCTCCCCCTTCCTCCCGCCGGACGCTCTTCGCCCGCGTCCGCCTCGCCGCCCCGTCCGACGTCCCCCACATCCACAAGATGATCTACCAGATGGCCGTCTTCGAGCGCCTCGCGGACCAGTGCGCCGCCACCGAGGCCTCCCTCTCTTCCACCCTCTTCAACTCCCCTCCCTTCCAGTCCTTCACCGTCCTCCTCCTCGAGGTCTCCCACCTTCCCTTCGCCCCGCTCCCGCCGCCGCCGCCGCCGCAAAACCCTACCGGCGTGCCTGCATTTGCCCCGGTCGTCCACGCGATCAACCTCGACCTCCCCATCGAGGACCCCGAGGCCGAGATCTTCGCTTCCGGGGCTGGGGCCGAGGGCGGCGGCGGCGGCGCCGTGGTGGCTGGGTTCGTCCTGTTCTTCCCGAACTACTCGACGTTCCTGGCGAAGCCGGGGTTCTACATAGAGGACCTGTTCGTGAGGGAGTGCTACCGGAGGAAGGGGCTGGGGCGGATGCTGCTGACGGCGGTGGCGGGGCAGGCGGCGAGGATGGGGTACGGAAGGGTCGAGTGGGTGGTGCTCGACTGGAACGTGAACGCGATAAAGTTCTACGAGGATATGGGGGCGAAGATCCTGCAGGACTGGAGGATTTGCAGGCTGACCGGAGATGCCCTCTCTGCGTATGCCAACATCGATTACTGAAGAAGATGACGACGCCCGAGAAAGAAAAGTTCACACTTTTAATGGTGCGAAATGAAAATCTAAGTTGTGGTTTTTGTGTTTCTTAGTTAGGGTCTAATCTGATCAGTTGTTTCGTTGAGGAATTTCGGGATTGTCACAAATTGGGTCGACGAGTGTGCTGTTTATGTCAATTTCTGTAGTCAATATCGAATGAACTCGAAGGTGCTGTTCAGTGTGTTTGGAAATCCCAGGTTTTTCATTTCGGAAGTGAAGTCTGGATTGGGCATGCACTTGTTCCTTTCTTCTTCTGTTTCATGATTTGGGCTTTTTTCTCTGCGTTGGCCTTTTGGGTTCTCGGGTGAATCTCCTCGGACTTTCTCCCGGCCCTTGCCGGTGTCGGACCCGGTCGGAGGCCTGCTTGATGATGACATCGTTGGGTGCGTAATTGACTAGTAACCGTAGCCACTCCCACTGGCCTCCAGTGGTCAACGCACTTCCGGTGACATGATTCAGTTTCAAGACCCTGTCCTGTTCCGTCAATGAACCGTTGGGTCGCCCTCACGATCGGGACTTTGTCTTCTGACTTCTGCCGTGGCTAATGGATTAGGCGGGGGGCGAAAGCTCTCCTGTTTCGAGGCGTTCCTTCAATGGTAGAGCTGCTCATTACTTTGCCACATCCCGGTCTGCGGTTAGGTAAACACATGGTTTCCTTAATCCCGCCTTCATCGTTGGATAATGTTAGGAGGTGCCGGAGTTGGTATCAGGTTAGAACAGGAACCTTCTGCTCTGTATTAAAAGAAACTATAAAGAAAGAACACGACCACCCAACTGCGAGACAATCACAGATTTTCTTTTTCCGCCAGTGGGCAGAAAATGATGGGATTTGCCTTATCGTCTGCGCCGGAATGCGAAAATGGATGTTGACCCTTCCTGTTTTGGTCTTGAGAAAAGCCCTTTGACCTGGCCAACATGTATCAATCCAGGTCGACAATACCGTGAAACTCCGCATGATCAGAGCACGCCGCGCAACAGCTGCTGACAATGACTTGACTCCTCCACATGAGAGGTGAAGCCAAATACGACCGCCTCCCACAAGAAACGAATTACTCAAAAGACGGACGAAAAAGAAGCTTTGAACGAAGAACGAATAATGGATTAAAATAATCGAAAGCGGAAGGACAAAAAGGCTACGCAAGAAACGAAACCTTCCACCATTTCTAGTGCCGTGAGCTTATTCTATCTCGATCTCCCCCGCTGCTGACGGGGGTTCCGTTTCTGATGCCCCCACCGAGCATCGAGGATCCTCGGATTCTTTAATCCCACCCTGAAGACGAAATTCCTCTCTTGCAATTCCGGCGACGGCAAATCTTGCCTCCGGCCATTCGGAATCTCTCTCTCCCCCTCGTGCGGATCAAGAAAATCCACAGACTCGATCCAACCCAACAAGAGGAGTTCAAGAAGATTATCCGAATCCTCAAGAGCGCCGCCCTCTCCCTCCTTCAAAACCGCCTCAATTGACCCCCCATCATCGTCCACCTTCTTCACCGTCACCTCCGGCCCCACCAGTTCCTCCTTCTTCAAAACCTCCGCCGCCGCCACCCCGCCTCCGACTCGTCGTCCTCCCTCTCCACCACCCCGTCCTACTCCCTCCCCGCCGACCTCAGGCACCACCTCCACGACACCCCCCACATATACCCCTTCTCCGAGCTCTCCTCCGCCACCGGCAACTTCCTCCTCCGCGGCCTCTCCCCCTCCTCCGCCTGGCGCTGCTCCCTCCGCGGCCAGGACGTCGCCGTCTTCCGCCGCAGGCTCCGCCGCCCAGTCGGGCTCCCCCGCCTCCGCGAGCTCCTCGCCGCGATCTGCAGGAGCCACCACAGCAGCGTCGCGAAGCTGCTGGGCGCGTCGCTCCTGGAGAGCGATGTGTATCTGGTCTACGAGTTCGTGATGGGCGCGAACCTCTGCGACTGCCTCAGGAACCGGGTCAACCCGGGCTACTCGCCCCTCGCGAGCTGGGCCTCGAGAATGCAGGTCGCGACGGACGTGGCTCATGGGTTGGAGTACATCCACCACTGCACGGGGGTGAACGGGTCCGGCTTCCTCCATAACCGGATCAAGAGCTCCAGCATCGTCGTCACCGAAGATTCGTTGAACGCCAAGATCTGTCATTTCGGTGCGTTGACCTTCCCACACGAATCTCGTTCCTTGTTTTATCGATTGCGTCTTCCGATGAAAAACAAATCTAACGAAAGTGTCATTGAAGTTCGATATCAATTTTATACAACGTGTCTGGGCAATTTGTTGTAAAATAGGAGATCCAAGAAATATTTCATATGCAGATTGTTATACGTTTCTTGACATCTTATGAAGTTTGGTCATTTGGCAAAGCATGATACGAGAGAAGGCGTGACGTATATTTGTTGGAAGTGACAGGTTGTGGTTATGTTGTTCTGTCCTTTGGATATTTCGTTTACTACATTTGTTTATGAGGATAAAGAAAAACGATTGCTTCCTTAACAAACAACACTCTCGACTGGCGTTCTCCACCAGGTACGGCGGAGCTGTGCGGCGAGGTGGCGGAGGAGGACGAGCCTCCGTGGTCCCCGGACACACCCCGACCGATGAGGACCAACAGCAGCGCGAAGAAGTTCGAGGGAACGAGAGGCTACATGTCGCCGGAGTTCCGTTCCACGGGAACCCCGACCCGGAAGTCCGATGTCTACGCATTAGGGGTCGTCGTGCTGGAGCTGCTGTCCGGGGAAGAGCCGCTGAAGTACTCCTTCGACAGAGAGAGCGGCGAGTACAGGAGGACGAGCGTGATAGAGGGGGCGAGGGACGCGGCGGGAGAAGGCGTGAGGCGGTGGGTGGACAAGAGGTTGAAGGACTCGTACCCGGTGGAGGTCGCCGTGAAGATGGTGCAGCTGGCCTTGGAGTGCGTCGACGACGACCCGGAGAAGCGGCCCGATATGGGTCGGGTCGCGGGTCGGATCTCGAAGTTGTATCTGGAGTCCAAGAAGTGGGGCGAGAGGTTTGCCCTGCCCCAGGATTTCTCGGTTTCCATGGCGCCGAGGTGACGGTGATAGGCTCGCTTTATTTTTTGGTCGGTCCAGACCATAGATTTCTCATACATTTTTTTTTTTTTTTTTGTTAGAGATTTGTGAATATGCAGGATTTTTTCACAGGGTCTTTCCATTCGGATTTAACAAAGAATTTGTTTTCTAAGGTTGTTTTGTTATTATTCTCACGTTGCTTGGTGAAGCTCGCTTGTCGAAAAAACCAGCACCTACGTAAAAAAGAAAAAAGAAAAACCAACACCTACCGAGCATTTCTCCCCCGTAGTGTAGTGACGTCCCCGTCAGCTAAAATACTTTTTTAACTAATCTTAATTTAACATTTGGTGGCTTCTTACCTAAAAAGAGAAAGGCGGGAATCCCCTGTCTTTTCAGGAAGATTATGTTGTAGACATTTAACTTCAACAATGAGTTTTGACTTTCACGTTTTTTACGAGATAGGGCCAAAATTGGAGAAAAAATTTGAGAATTAGGGTAGGATAGAATAAAAAAATAAAGCTATTTTGATTTGGACTTCATGAGTTTTAAAACACTTTTTTATTTTTCGGGGGTACCTTATATTACGTCGGTTGACAAGATCAAGTCAACAGCTTGTTTGGCAAACTGCATTTTCAACAGCGAAGGTAATATTAATAATTCAGCGTGCACTGCATCTCATTTACTTTCTCTCCTTCTTCTTCTTTTTTTACTTTGTGTCCTTGTCTTCATCTGGAGATAATTTGGAGTTTCATACAATATGATATTACCGGCTAGAGTTTTTTTATTATGTTTTTTTTCCTGATGTTAAAAGAATTACTTTTGTTCTATAAGCTACTGTGAATAACATTACTAAGATATTCGGTTTATACGCGTAGCGAAAGTTTAATGATCTTTGTTGTTATTAAATATCAAATGATTTGTCTATAGAATGTCACATACATCTCTGTCTTTTTTAAATCTTATTTTGATAGAAAGAAAGTGTACACGAGCCAACCTAACAAAATTTGTACTGGCAATACCAGTTTTCTTGATAATATATTAAACGCGATTGATAATTAATCATACTTCTTTTATTGTTTAAATGTTGTTTGAATTACCATTCGCGAAACCTCTCCCATAAATTGTGGTTGAACTTTAGTTAAACAAGATATCGAAATATTATAGGATATATAATTAAAAAGGTGAAAGATGTAGTTATGATAATTAAAGCTAGAGTTCTTTTTTAACTATTAAAAAAAAATTAAAGAACTCAAATAGGTTAATATGTGACGGGTTTCCCATTATATTAGTCATTTTTTACCTCGATAATCATCTAGCTAGGAAATCCCTATAAATTAAAGAATATCACTCATTACATACTTTCCTCTTTGAAATGAAAAGATAATGAGTAAATTATAAACGTAATTGCAAAATTCACGTCATCATATTATCTTATGCAAATCATTTCCAAAATATAATCACCGTTTCTTTTTTTTTTGCATCACATACACAAATAGTAACTTACCTTTTTTCCATTTCTCATGCAAGTAATGATGTAGTTCTAAGAAAATCAGCATCGTGAACCTCAACAATCCAAATAATCAACAAGTAGCAATCGATAACCTAACGTAAACATCAACAACTCAACATGAACGTTGAAAGCCAAAATAATCAATAACGATTAATGAGCGAACCGATTACTTAGCCAAATTATAAGAATATCACCTTTCAATTTAATCTCTCCCTCTCCACTTTTTATACTTTCGGATCTCATGGGTCGATTAATAAAAACCTCGGCATATAAAAATTCATTGAGTCAAATCATATGAACACAAAGATTCAACGTGAAATCATTATAACTTTCTCGAACCTAATATCAAGTTCAGACTAAAATTGGCAACCATCAAACAACCAAGTCAAGAGTACTAAGTAGTTCATTTTTACTTAGTCTTTAGGGTGTCACTTACCTTGAAAATGACTCGATAACTTAAAGTTTTAGTCACCTCGTCCACACATGAAATATTTAAGACAAAAGCTTTGATAACACAAGTGTGGAACCTTTGCTTTTACTCACCAGATTTGGAAATGAAAGATTGAAGAAGAAGGTTGGTAGTTGGAAGTTAATGGAGCGGAGATTTTTACTTTGAAGCTTAAAATTCACTTATTCAGCTAAGGTAGTACTCAAGAGTTGTTAAGGAGGAGGAATCAATATCATTTTTTTAATCATTAGGCCTATAAATAGGAGGATTTGTGTGATCCAATAAAAATGCTTTAAGTGGCCCTCAATAAGTAGGGTACAAATGGTTTAATAGGATTCGTCACAAGAAGATATCTTGGATAAGTCACGACGGTATTAAATGAATAAAAATAATATTGTTAATATAAGGTGTGACTTCAAAACTAAATTAAGCTCAATGTCACAAGGAGAATGTGGTCAAAGATAATTTATACTCGGCATATCTATTTAAAATCTATTTTTGAATTAAAAAATTTGTCTTAAAAATAGAAAAATGATATTACATCACCATATCAATTTTTATTCTAAGCCTATCTAATTTTTTTTTTTTTTAAATAGAGAAATGGAATATTATCATCCGCGCGTCTGACCCAGCTCGTGGAGCCAATTGAGCCGTGCCGAGCCGACTCGTGCCGACTCAACCAGACTCGGTTATCCCCCCTCCCAAAATTCCACCATCAATCGGTTGAAGACGCCGAGCTCGGCTCTCCCACGGCGGCTGCTGGTGCTGGGAAGATGCTGCAGAGGCGAATCCTCTCCCTGTTCGCCGCTAATCGTGCCCAGAATCTCCTTCCCGCTGGTTAGTCTCCCTCTCGCTCCGTGCGTCGTCCATGGACACGCAACGGGAAACAACGACAAAACCCTAATCGCGGCAATGCTCGTCGAGCATCGATTTCCTTCTCTCCCCTCGACGGTTTGGGCGCGCGCGTTTGTTTCGCTTCTCCATTTCCCGTCGCGATTAGTTCTTTTTATTAGGTTTCGATGGGCTTAGATCTTTGTTCCGTTTGCGGAAATGGGTAAGCAAGAATCGTTTAAAGTCGGTCGCTTTTGTCCCGCTCTTGGTTTTGGGTTTACATTTCTTCCTCGGAACTGAAGGGTCGCGTCTGAGCATTGATGAGAGTCGTTTTCGGGGCTTAGATGATCATGTTCAACTGAGGGGTGATGAGACTTTTACACGACTCGATTGCCTTGTCCAGAGGATGTTCACGTTGAGCTCTTCGATTGCTTTTAGGAGAGGGAACTGAGAGTATTATCGTGGGAAAACGAAGCGGCAGCGATGTCGCCCCATGGACATGGCTGGGAAGTCCTTCCCATTTTTTTTCTTTGAATCGTTTTTGGTTTGTTTATGTAAATTTTGTCGGAGTTAGGGAAATCAAGAAGGATCCTACTTTTGAGATGAGTGAAAGAGGGAGGTAGGATTTGGCATATCTAATTTATTGATTGAAAGCCAGACAGACTTAACATTTCACCGAAGGATAAAAGATTAGATTAGTGATGCTGTTCCATCAGATTAGAGCCCTAACTGACTACCTGTTTGTTGATGGAGAGGAGGACAGCTTCTTGAATATGCAATATTCTTGAGTTGCGGTATGTATGCTTGTTGAGAAAGACTAGATGAATGGACTGATTGATCAGACATCTCTTACTCTTACTTGATGCAAGCCAGTAGAAGAGATGCTGCTACGGAGATCTACATTAGGGATTTGCGCCTGGTAACCTGTGGAGATGAGTGGTGTCCAATTATTTGATTGCTTTGGGAATCAAATGGATATCTCACTCTTCAGAGGTCACGGATTGGCGGTGGACATACAAACCATAATATGTAGAGGAAAATTTCGTTTTTACAAAGACATGATGAGCTCTTTTTTAGATCTTCTCTATAACTTTCTGATTGGATTAACCTGCAATGGATGTGAACATCAGCCGTCCCCTATTGATCTGCATATCCTTTATCCAGCCACCCACCACCCAGTGTCATTCTCCATTGCCTGATATTTTCAAATGCATTCTTAATCAATCTGCATCTGCAAGCTCTCGCATGCTAGATTAATGTTGTCTCAGATCATCCTTGAATGCAGCCATCATTGTTGATGTTCTTACTTACTTCTGCTGTTGCTGCTACTTACACCACCTTCCCATTGCAGAAGCCTCACGACGTATTCTTCCTTCCGCTAGTGCATTGTTCAGTAGATACAATCTTTATGAAAGAGGCTTGAAGACTCAAGCAGAGGCCAATGAGGACTTGAAAAACCAAGAAGTCAGTGAAAGGAAGCCGAACAATTCCCTTCCAAATGAACTGAAGAGCAATGACAATCCTGAAGTCAAGTACTCTGCCATATCCAACTTGAAAACTTCTTCAAGGCATGATCTTGCCCTGGTCTTTACTTGCAAGGTCTGTGAAACGAGATCAGTGAAGACGGCTTGTCGTGAATCATATGAGAAAGGTGTAGTTGTGGTTAGGTGTGGTGGTTGCAATAATCTACACCTGATAGCGGATCGGCTTGGGTGGTTTGGAGAGCCTGGGAGCATAGAGGATTTCTTGGCTGCTCAAGGAGAGGAAGTCAGGAAAGGGTCTGTTGATACCTTGAATTTGACTTTAGAGGATTTAGCTGGAACCAGAAATTGAGAATGCTTCCGAATATTGCTTGTGTGAATCGCAGCTGTATTGCCTTAGAAAAATTTTGAATCTTGATCATATCACTTGTTGGCAGTCGCTTCAGGTTGTAAGGTAGAATTACTGGAGCCTCTTCAGTGCGATTTTGCTGATATTATGAGTACAGTAGCTTGTTACCACCCTTGTCTCTCAATTCTCAATCTGCTATGCGATTCATTGATTCATCAGTCGGAATGTGAGTCAGTGACGGCGGTGCGATCATATAAATGTATATTCAGTGGGAGGTGCATCCATTTCCTGTACCGAAAAATGGATTTGGGAAGAAGTGGCCGTGATGATCAGGCAATCCTCTTTCAAGCAATCCTCTTTAAGAGTGTGAAAGTCTTTATGAATACTTTAAAATCTTCCTAGTAGAGTATTCTTGAGGCTAAAGCCTTTCAACTAGGGCTACTGCGTTGGCAGCCGCTTGAAAAGCTTGAACGGAGCTCCGCCAACGCAACAGTGGGTTCTTCACCCACTCTTAACTCACTCCAAGTGTGTAGAGCTACTATATTCTCCTGCTCGATATAGCCAGCACCAGAGCACTGATGTGGAGTTTACCTTTTCCATCGAAGAGGTTCTTAAGTTTTCACCCAAGCATTTCTTCCCGAATGAATGAGAATACGAGAGGTGATATTGTGAGATCTCGCACCCTAGAATAGATTTCTCGTCTATTTCTTCCACTTTGAGCTTTTAAAGACATGCTTATATCCAAAATAAACACTTTTATACGAGAGACTTTTTATTAATTTCCATCGTTAATTTCTATATTGAGTGAAACTATAAAAAAAAAAAAGAAGACAAAAATGGCATAATTTGGAAGGGGATGATTTATGAACTGTTGATTGAAATTCGTTTTGTTAATTTAACATATTACTCATTGACGGAAAAAATGAAAGATTTAGCTGATGGAATAGTAATCGAATAGAAAAAAACTACAAAAGATTAGAAAAAATGATTTCTAACTCTAGAAATAAATATACATGTTAATTATGATTAAGAAATTATCCTATTAGACTATTAGCATCAATAAATAAAAAAAGGTATTTGTAGATAAAAATGAGTGCATTTGTAATCATTATGTTTTCAAAAATAATTTCGATCGAAATTATTTTTATTTTTATTTTGTTCTTAGAATAATTTCTAAGTATTTGAAGTGTTTGATAACTATCTAAAATTTTTATTTTCAGAATATAATTACATTTGGCATCATTCTCAAAATTTCTAATTCAAACTATTTTGTTTTAGTTTTTTAATAATTTTTTTTTTTTTTTTTTTTATTTTTTTTATTTTTTTCCTTTTCTTTTTCAAGTTTTGGCTGGTCGCTAGCCTTAGAATAACTAGTGATCAGCTAGACAAGAGTTGATAACCTCGCAAGACCTGTCGCCGATCCTTGTGGCGAGATCGTTGATGCTCGGTGAGGCCGCACCTAATCAATCGAGCCTTGGCTGGGCCGAGGAGCCCTACCCTGGCAAGGCCGAGCTTGCCCACCCATCGGCGAGGCTTGACCTTGCCAAATTTGAGTGAGGTTAAGCCTCACTCAGCCAAGTAAGGCTCATCGGTGGTTAGGCGAGCCTTTGGCGAACTTGTTGAACCTCGCCCAACCAATCACCCATAACTGGCGACGGTAGTGGAACAAGAAGAGAGAAGGAAGAAAAAGAGAACAGAGAAAAAGAAAGTTTAGGTTAGTTGATTAAAATTGTTAAGAACAAAAATAATCGACTTTCTTTATATTCCTTGATTTTTTATTCGGGTGAATAAAAAATTTGTCAAATCAATTTTTGTTCTAAATTTATTCTTGAAAATAAAATAAAAAATAAAATCAATTACTATTTGGCAAATTGTCAAATCCACCCAACAGCCCTGAGAATCTATCTTGGCAAACAAGAGGACTTTTTTATTTAGGTAAAAATTCAAGAAGAAGCTCTCGGGTAATCCCAATCCTTTCGCCGGGCACAATCTGTCCTGGTTCTTTTTCGGGGCATACTAGAAGAGGAAGCGCACGCGCGGTCCTGTCGGACTCTCTCTCGGACTTTCTGCCTCGCTCCTTAGCAGAAGAGAGAGAGAGAGAAGGAAGGGACGATATGGCGACGGCTCCATGTATACCCTCCATTTCTTCACCTGCTTTTCGCAAACCCGCGACCTCCATTGAACCCTTTAAACCGCTTTGTCATCTTCCCAAAACACTTGCACCCACGAATCCTTTCCGCAACAAGTTCGTCTCACTTTCCATCGCTGGAAAGAGCCGGAGGAATCCTTTTCGAGGTAATTCAATCGGTGCCCACTTCGCCGAAAGCTCAAGAAACGGTTGGGCTTAATCGGGTTTTTCATCTAAGTGATTCCCTAGTTGTGAATTCCCCTGTTTGAGCTAAAAAGAACCTCCCGCGTCTGTGTTTGGGCGGCTTGTCGTAAGAACTGGTTGTGTTCGTGGAATCTTGATCTGCAAAGTTTGGATTTTTCAATGGTTGTGTGGAGCAGACGGTTTTCTGGTGTATTGGTTGCTGTACTTGCTTATGAGTAAACACTGTGGAGGTTTGGTGTGCATTACCCATGAAATTAGAAGAATGACAGCTGGAGCGTTCTTTTATTAATCAAGCTAATGAGCTCAAGAATTCCCTTTACTTTCTTTGGCCAAAAGAAGGGATGAAATTCAGCTTTAGTTTTTTCCTTTTCTTCCTAACTAAATGCCATATGTATGAAAATGGGTATTCCATGGAAGTTGGTGGCAGCACTGAAAAACTGTCTTTATTGGTTTACGACTCATTCTGCGTCTGTGCAAGAATCTTTCTGTGTGATAATGAACCGGTACCAATTGTATACTAAAATGTCCTCGAATGCATGGATGATTAATTCTGCTAACATAATGCATGAGAATATGATCTACAGATATTTGGGCATGTGAATCTGCATATTCATAACGAACGTGAAAAATAACTGGGAATTGTTTTGTATTTTCACAAGTTACACAGCTAGATGAAGTACTTCCACACAGGGAGTACAGTCTATGAACGTGTGAAGTGGCATTGAAGAGTAAACTAAAAGAGGAAAAAAAAAAAAATTTACGTACTTTTTTTTCTTAATTGTGTTCTTCTATGAAGTCCTTGAACTCTTCTTAGTGAATATCTGAATGGAATCAATTTTCAACTTTGTGTTGAATGTCAGATCAGGTTCATACCTTGTGAAGGAGATTAGAATCTGTCTTCGAGTGATGGAAAGTCATTGTCCTTAAGTCTGGGGATAATATTTAGGAAGATAACATACTCTCTCATTGGTGTTTGACACAAATAATTCCTGTAACCTCTTGTGTCCATATGGAGAGGCACTTTCTCTGCATTGATGCTCTTCTGTTTCATCTTTTCTATCTTTCTTCAGTGAGAGCAGTGGCAGCCCCTGCAGAAGGTGTTGCAGTGTTTGATGAGATGGTTTCAGGGACTCAGCGCAAGTATTACCTGCTTGGTGGGAAAGGAGGTGTTGGTAAGACAAGCTGTGCTGCATCACTTGCTGTGAAGTTTGCTAACAATGGACACCCCACTCTTGTTGTGTCAACTGATCCAGCCCACTCTTTGAGTGATTCGTTCGCGCAGGTTCAACCTATCGGTACTTTCTTAGTTTCTTTGCTGTTACTTTTTGCCACTTGTGCTAGTAGCTGATGCTGCATTTCTATCTATTTATGATATGTAGGATTTAACAGGGGGCATGCTAATACGTGTTGAAGGACCTGATTATCCACTTTTTGCTCTCGAGGTATGTAGCAATGGCATATGATTGGGGAAATATCCAAGGATACATGTTGTGTGTCCTAAGATGCGATCTAGTGCTCTATTAAATTTAATTTTTTAATGCAGATAAATCCCGAAAAAGCTAGGGAAGAGTTCCGTAGTGCAAGTCAGCAAAATGGTGGAACTGGGGTTAAAGATTTCATGGATGGAATGGGCCTCGGAATGCTTGTGGAACAGGTAAGCATATTTTTCTGTACATTTTTTGCAGCTCTAAAAATTGCCATTTTTGTATGGTTAGCCCAACATAACCATCTTCACTTGTCTTTCCATTTGAGTTCAAGTTGATACAAGACTATGGTTAATTGTTCCCTTGCTTAGAAGCCTCCTGCTATAGTCTGACAAATCGTTACTTCTTAATATTTGTGATATTTGAATAGAAGTCACTTGATCGTTTGTGTTTGGAGCTTCTTTTTGACAAAAGATCAGTAGAAAATCAGTCCCCTGGAAATTGTGTAATCGTGTAACTATAATGAGGCTCTGTTGACCTTTTTCAAGCTTGGTGAGCTTAAGCTGGGAGAGCTGCTTGATACACCACCACCTGGACTGGATGAAGCAATTGCAATTTCGAAGGTTTTATCTCCTCTTTCAGATGATCCTTGCACTATAGCTTAGTAATTTCTTAACTATATCCATCACATATTTAATGATTTTAAAATTTAAATTCTTCCAGGTGATGCAATTCCTTGAATCACCAGAATATAGCATGTTTACGCGAATCATATTTGATACTGCACCCACGGTAGGGAAATTGAGCAGTCAATGTTTCTCAATCACTAGATCCATCATCTTATTGGCAGTTTTTCAACAGGGTCATACTCTGCGGCTGTTGTCTTTGCCCGACTTTCTGGATCAATCAATAGGCAAGATATTGAAGGTAAGAATTTGAATTTGTGAATGGCTCCCAGCTCCTTGGCTATTCAATTTGAATTAGATTCAATTTGGTCAAATGATTGGGGAAAAAGGAAAAAAAAAGGTGCAAAAGACCTTCAACAAAAACTAAGAACAACAAATAAGGTGTGTTAATGTATCTTGGTAAGTAGCACTCATGAACAGGTTGTGGTGAATTAGATGGCTTTTGCCAAATACTTTTGGTTGTTCCTTCTTGATGATAACTCTTCCCCTGACTCTGTGATATTACTTTCATTATACTTGCAAGTTGCATTTATTGTGGTTCACAAAGTATAGGAGCAACTCTGCATAAAAAATGAAGATTTCGATCATTAGGCTCTATAAAACTAATAGGACTTTGATCTATGTTTTATGGGCTCCTTCTCAAATTTCTGTATTTCTTCTGTTACAGCTCAAGCAAAAAATTTCATCAGCTACCTCTGCCATCAAATCTGTTTTTGGCCAGGAAGAAAATAAGCAGCAGGATGCTGTAAGTGAAGAAATGCTTAATTTAGGACTATTTGTCTTTGTTGTGATCGGAATGATTCATAGTTATATCTTGTTATGCAGGCTAACAAGTTGGAGCGTCTAAGGGAAAGAATGGTGAAAGTTCGTGAGCTTTTCCGTGACACAGATTCAACAGAATTTGTCATAGTAACAATACCAACGGTAATGAGCTCTATGAAGTCTGCCCTACTTGTAGAACTCAACTGCAAAAAAGAAAAAAAGCTAATTAGATCAGTTATTTAATTTCTGTTCTCTTCTTATAGATATCTAACATAGTCTGTTGAAGTTTAATCATACATCTCTTGGTTCTTTCTTTGTAGGTGATGGCAATAAGCGAGTCTTCCCGGTTGCGTGCATCTCTGACGAAAGAAAATGTTCCAGTCAAGAGGCTGATTGTTAATCAGATTCTTCCTCCATCTGCCTCAGATTGCAAGTTTTGCACAATGAAAAGGAAGGTAACCTGTTTCCTCAATCCCAGGAAATGATTTCTTCTTAGTTGCTGGGTTATTAGTTGTGCCGTTATCAAAGTTATGCTCAGATGCTGACTAAAAACTTCCTTGAATATTTCAGGATCAGATGCGAGCTCTTGATATGATCCAAAATGATCCAGAACTCTCTGGCTTGAATCTAATTCAGGCACCTCTTGTTGATGTAGAGATAAGAGGTGTTCCAGCTCTTAAATTTATGGGTGATATCATCTGGAAATGAGAATTACTATGAGGTAATTGTAGGCCCTCTTCTTCTTGGATTCTACTTTCTTCATACCAGCTTTACTTCTCAATAGCATAAATATATAAAATAGGGAAATTTCTTAAGCTTTTCAGGTAATATTGATTAATTATTATATCTGGTACTATGACAAAAAAAGGATGAACTCCTTTTATGGTCAGGAATCGGTGGTCTTGATACCATGTTTGTATTTTCTTACGTTTGGTTGTTTGAGGATCATTCAACTTGGAATCTAGTACTGAGAGGGCCTAGTTTTGTATGTCTAGATGTTGAGGACATTGCTTTGACTTTAATATGCTTCTTTGTTTTTTAAGTCTTGATGAGCAGAGACTGTCTTTTCTGTCGATTTCCACATTCATATTCAGATACGATGCCATGCTGCAAGCACCGAGTCTCGAAAGACTTCTGGAGACGTTTTGGTTACAAGCCTAATTTTGCCTTAGCGGTTCAGTTTTCTTGGTCCAAATGACTGAAACTTCATAACCAGTTGGCATGATCATACGTTGCAGCCCTTTCACATGGTAAGTTTGAGCTTCTTGAGGCATATTCTTGGGGACCGCGCAACAAGGATTCTCTTGTTTATTGGCCTTTGATATACAATGTATGACTCGTGGTTCACTGCTTGTTCTACTAGACCGGTTGGTTTTTGTACCCGTAAAGGTTAAGGGAAGAGCATACTACTGTACAGGAAACATTTTAAATGACATCACTGATAGAAATTTCATGCTGCGAATACATGATTTTGCGCATTGATTGAATATATGCTGGTGGAGGTGCAGATATATGAACTGTGAAATATTAAAGGGAAAACAAAAACAAAAACGAAAACGAAAACGAAAACAAAACAGCTAGCTCTGCTATACACTGGCAGAGCTGGTACTATTATGGCATTACCACTCTTGAATTTCTTGGATTACGCAAAGTTGCCTGTAGAGCTCCATATGTTTCACTGGCATCTTTCTTTTTTGGAAATTAAATGGGTTCGTGAAAATTATCTTTGCATCCTTCAAAGCCAAATTCTTTACTTTTAGCTCATCATCGATGGAGGCCATCCAATTTTCCCACCTGAGATTGCATGTTTAATCACGGCTGAACGTCCTTAAATTGGATATTTGAACATCTGTAATTCCGTGTATTTTTCCAAAATGAATGCAGTAGTAAGGTTTCATGTTCCAGAATTAAGATCCTGCAACTCCATTGCACTAATCATCATTCTATATAATATCAAAGGGGTATATATGGTATGTACTTCGTACCAGCACAATTTTCTTAATGATTTTTAGTACAGAACGGCTGAGCAGCAGCTTTCCCCAAATCAGATAAAGAATGCGGATGGACCAATTTCGCAGAGGATGGCCCGACCTCTGCAAGGGGTTGCGCCTTTCTAACTATTTGACCCTGTTAAAACTGCTCAAAGCTACGAATGGTTCTGGGCGCAGAGATCTGACAATGACAAGGTTATCGCTGCTTGAACTTACTTCTTTTGGAAGATCAACATGCCGAAGAAGGCGATGGCACGGCTAAGTACGCCGATGAAGATGAGGATAAATATACATGTACCCCAGTTATTAAGATCATAGCCTCTGCTGAGAAGCGCACCACACCGGGTAATAAGCCAAACACCGTAGTATCTGCAGCGAAAAAATAAGCAATACGATCAACATTTGTTTCTAGGGTTTTCTTAGTATTATGTCTAGACAAATTTATGAGGATGTTTGCTACCGTTTTGTAAGATCCAATGGTCTCTACATTGTTCGACCATCGAATAATGCTGTGAAGTCAAGGGATAAAGGAACAGTGCATCAGTTGACAATTACCTTTCAGCATTTGCAATCACAAATGCTTGCAGAGCCCACTTAGGGTAGCAAAAGTTGGATATGATTTTCAAAATACCACCATCATTCCGTGTTGCGACGAGAGTCAAAATGACGGGAAGTAGAACTGACCACTGCAATCATCAGGAGCACGTGTGACATATAAGAAGTAAATCAGGCATTGTCGGCGTAAGATCATAGAGTTTCTCGTTACCGGGGAAAAGAAAAAAGAAAACAAAGAAAACAGAATAGAATATTCTAAATTTTACTTACCAACTGGGCCGCACCAGCTTCAAAGAAGATGGCCAAGGCATAAGCAATACCAGTCACACAGTATACAAGGCACAGAAGAACAGTATAATTGTCGGCAAAGGAAGATCTCGGATTGGTGAAGAAATAGAACGTCGATAGATACACCACTGGCTTGATCACTGTATTGAAGTGGTCAATAGTGTCCTTTGCGAGAAAATAAGCCAAGCTGCTCATCCCAGAAGAACTTTCTCTCCAGTGCTGCAACTTATCTAGAGAAAGTGACCTCAAAGCTGAGATTTTGCACAGAAGGGCTGCAAGACAAAAAACAATCACCTTTAGTAACAAACACAATGCAGAAACATGCGATATAACTGTATGACCAAGAAGTTACATAAGGAACATCACGAATGTTCTTGAAGGTACAGTCGTTGGTTCAATATTAACAATCACAAAGTCAAATAAAGACAGACGTATAATGAGTGCTCAAGAAACTTATAACTTACAAACAGCAATTATGGTATAAGTATAACCAGCAGCTCCAAATGATTCATCACCCCCATTAGCAAGTGTTCCTAAGCAGGCTCCAGCAAGTAATAAGATTAGATAGTCTGCTGCTTGTATTCTAGCATCACGTAATCTTTGTTTACCAACCCTGGAAATGTCAACAACATAGAAATGAGAAAAACTTTGCAATCATTGTAGAAGCCTTCCACGAGACCAATAAGTGGATGATTATGAAAAGACACAAGATTTTCCCTGACAAGCCTTGAATAGAAAGTAAAATTAAATCATTTTGATTTGGGTTCTTTGTTCAGTAAAACTATCTTCAACTATGCAAGCAGGAGCTTCAAGTTCACAATACACATTTTAACTCATATAACTCCATCCTCTCGACTAGTGTAGAAGAATCATAAATCCAGAACTTTTTCTGCTGATTAATATTTCTTACCTCCCAACAAAGTATCTGTACTGTGAGATTACTCCTGCAGTTTTCCGATGAGATAAATCCTTCGACCTCAAGAAATTGAGTCTTATCTTATCCCGATGCCTCTCAACATTGTTCCTCACATCTTGCCATATTTCACCAGCAAAAGATTGCTCCTCAGTTCCAACTCTAGGGGCATTAAGTCCAACAACTATACCTGCGCCTCCACTGGACAAAATGGCTCCAGCATCCTTCTTCATATCTGGAGGTATCGGATACCCATTGTGAATCATCCACCTGATTGGAAGGTCTTTATAGTTCACGCCGGAGCTTGTGCTTGGAGTCACAATGCCCTCTAAAATGTCAATAAAGTGATCTGGAGGGTTTACTCGCTCTGGCACATTTATGCCAATTCCTGCAAAGTATTCCTCAACTTTCTTCACTGAATCGTGATAGACAACTAGGCCCCCTTTTGCCAGCAGAATTAAGTCATCAAACATCCTGAACAGTGAGTAGCTGCACCCAAAAATGTTGTTCAGTTACCAGAAGAATTTTTCCTTTTTATTTATATAACAACACAAGAACAAGGCAGCCTAGAATTGAGACTTTCTTTTAAGAACGTTCCTAATGATAATTGCAGCTTCACTAGGTATCCTTATGAACACTGCAAATCATAGATCTTCATGACAATGGTTATGCATGGTAATTTGATGATTTTTGCAGAAACTTGCCTTGGTTGATGAACCACCATGCAGATGTTAACCCCTTCCAGCGCTTCATGTCGAAGTGCTCTCAGGAGCAGCTGTGAGGATGCACTGTCCAGACCAGATGTTGGTTCATCTAGAATTAAAAGTGAAGGTTCCATCACCATTTCTAAGCCAACATTTACTCTCTTTCTCTGGCCTCCGGAGATCCCTCGCTTCTCGACTGTTCCAACCAGTGAATCTCGCACTGATTGCAACCCCAAGGACTCAATAACTCTCTCAACAACAAGCACTTTATCTGCCTTTGGCATCTTAGCAGGAAGTCTTCAGGTTTCACATGAAAATATAGAAAGAATTACCAGTTTAAGAGTATTGCCACCATAGCTAAGCATAAAATTAAGGTTCGATGTGGCAAAGTGGTGTGAAAGATCATGTTCACATGTGAAAGATGGAAATTTTCCATCAACAATTCCCTGCATAATCCTAGTATAAGAAATGCAACATAATCGAAGAAACTTCTTAGCCCTTTTATTTTCCTAAATATGAGATGCGTAATGAGGTATGAAGAGTATGTTCTTGATCCAAGCTAAAACTCAATCTGATATGGGACCCAAGAATGACAAGCTCTTAGTTTCTTTTAATGATCTAAATTCTAGCAAAATTTTACAAGAATGTGTTTCTATAATGTACGTTGAAGGTATTCTTTTGAAGTAATAGTAGCAAATCAACTGAATCATACCTGCATTTTGCACTAAACCAGAGATTCTCTTCCACAGTCAAGTTTCCATGGACAATATCGTCTTGTGGCACAAAACCAGTAATTTTCTTGTACGAGTGGATTGATTCCTTCTTCCCATTGATCAGGATTACACCAGTAGTTGAGCAACCAATAGCTTTTCCAGCCAATGCAGATAGGAATGATGTTTTCCCAGCCCCTGATGGACCCATGACTGCCGCGATGCGCCCAGGCCTTAGTTTTCCAGTAACGCATCTTAAAAGATGCTTCTTTTTGCCTTTCAAAGTGAGGGTTAGGTCCTTAAATATTACTTCGATAAGTGGCCTTTTCCTAATTTCAGGATTAGTGGCCATCGAAATTACTCCAGAAAAGGTAAGATCTTTGTTCTGCTGTTCCTGAGCTCTCTCTTTCTCAAGTTGAGAATATGCATACTTAAAAATTTGGGTATGAGTATGCATATTTTTACCTTTCTCTATATTCCCTTTTTTATTCTTATACACGCTACCCGCATCAGAATCTTCAAGATCATGAGAAAAACTATCTTCTTCAATTTCATGCTTTGTCCGCATGAGTTCGATATTCTCCCTCTTTCTTTGATTCGGTGGCAAAGTTGTATTCATTGCATGATCAGCCGGCGAAAAATCATAAGCTTCATCAGGACCATCCTGATTTAAAATTTGGAACCGCTCGGGGTCTGTTCTCCTGGAAAATGTCTGTGATAAATGAGATTGCAACCCACTCGCGTGCTTCTTTGCAGCCTCTTTTGCAGCTTTCCATCTCTGACGTGCTTTGGCAGTCTCTCTTGCACTTTTTGCAGCTGCTTCCCTGGATTTAGCTAGCCTCCTCGCTCTAGTAGTGAGTAATTGGTCAGAACAATTGTAGATGATGAGTAGGAAAGTACTCAAAGCAGCCTGCATGAGCATAGCCAGAAACTTCAACGCCTAAATTGTTGGTTGCAAATATAATGTCTTGGAAGAATTAAATACGTAACGACAAAACCAACATCCAGCAAAAGTAAATGATCTGGAAATTGCAAAAGTGAATGGTTTGATAATGTTCAAGATGACACATTTCAGGAAAGAGAAGACATTATGATCAGACATCTGGCATTATCAAAAATACGAGAAGAGGAGATACTAAAGAGATGCTTAAGATGTGTATAGAAACTTACAATAAGCATAACCCCATAAGCACGAATGTTTTGATTCACGGTGTTTGAATCACAAGAAACCAATTTGAAGCAAGCTGCCAAAGAATACGGATATCAAGAAGTGTGTAAACCCACAACACAACAAAATCGAAGTTCCAAATGCGGAATATTCAATTTCGAATGCTTAATTTCCCTCGATCAATTCACTTCCGTTAAAAACTTACGTTGCTCAGACGTGGATCCCAGCCGGCAATAGTGTCTGTGGTAATGTGAAAAAATGAAAGAAATAAGAAACAGGCCATAACTTGGATGGGAGATCGATATTGGAAAATGATAATACAGATAAATCAGATTCACATCCAATTGAAGGTAGAGAGCATCGTGGAGGTAAACCCAAAAAATGAAAATAAGCATTGGAATAAAATTAAATACCCACTACCACATGTGACTTCTTCCACCGTAGTTGGACAGGAAGATCCCGATGAACAGAAAATCTCCCTGCTCCTACCAACATCGGCCCAAATATTTGCTCCTCCACAAGTATGATTTGGCCTCCCTGGGGGTAGTTGGTAGGTATAGCTGCAAATTATAGTAGCATAAAGTTCTATCGGCACCTTGGGCAACATAAAAATGAAAATGAGAAACACTGCTAACTAGGCTGAGCTTACGGTTCACATATGCCAGTCGATGCATTGAGTGTTGCGAGTGGGCAGTAAGCTCCAAGTGGGCAGGCTGTGAGAGTCAATAAAGATAAAGCTCATAAGTGCGAGAAGAATACTTTTCAATCACAGAATTTGTACAACCCAAGAAGTCATGAAACAAATTTAAATTGCATCATAAACGAGAAGCTAACTAATTTTATGTTCAGCAGAAGAATAAGGTACAGATATTGTATTTCTGTCTGCTGGCTTCCAGGATTGTCAAGAAGCTCAAACATATGAATGGTAAAGGATCATGCGTTTATACCATAGTTAATTCTATGGACATGCTTCCTGTGGGGAATAAAATTAGAGGTCAACATCATACTATCCCATTTCAATAACATAAGGAGAAACTACATGAACAGTCACTCAGGTATAAGTGAGAGGCCAGATGGTTGGAATTCCATCTTATGATAGTAAAATTTGCTAAAGATTGTGGGAGGCCTAGGACACTTACGGATCATGCATGTAAGACCATGAGGACAGAAGAATCCCTCACAGCAAGCCTGACAACTATCAGTCCTTGTGGGGATATCTTGTGCATTTTTCAGATCAACTGATTGATCTGTACCAACACTGCAAGCCCATCCAGGCTCACAACCAGAAATCCAGGTGGTGAGATTACAATTTTTGTTGGGCTTCAGATAATTACTGCTCACTGAAGTTTGAAATAGGTAGCTGAAGTAGAACTTCACTTCTGCTGCTGTACACAAACGGCGAGCAATATCTCCTATTGCATCAAGGGAGAGCATCATGTCAGATGAGAACAAAAATTTGCGTTGACAGGAAAATGTCAGTAGATTCTTGGATCCAGCAACTAACTTGCAAAATGGAATGTTAATACCGTATCATTGGACAAACATCGGTATTTAGAGCAATTTTTTCTATGTTACAAAATTATCTTCAACCGAGATATGATAATCCAAAAGATGAAACTAGAAAACATCAGTTATTAGAGCAATCAAACTCAACTTAATAGCAATAGGCGTTCTAGATTAAGAATCACAAAAAAACAAGAAGCAATAGACTTGCCAAATTCTTGAGGGTAAAATAAATGATGTATACCTCTAGTCTGCTTAATGCAAGAGGATAAGAAGTCCAAATTAGATGAAAAATTGAAAGCTCTGTTCCAATCATCTGACCTGAAATATGGAGACATCGTGATGGGGTTAAATATAATCCGGTTACAGGTCTACCCAGTTATACCAAGAAAGATAATTTTGTTAAGAAAGAACATGAAAACAAACCGTCCCAACAGTCTGACAAATCAACATCAGAACTTCTGCAATTGCATTTAGGGCAAGGAAACATTTTTCACCTGGTTAAACATACTTATCTAAGAACAGTGCACCTAAATTGAAGTAAACAAAGTCCATGACGCAGCATAGTAAAGCACAAGAATTGTCAAAAGTTTTAATTTGCTCAGAAAAAGCACGCGCAAAGTCACAGTTTTAACTTCTCCATAGAAATCCTACACCAGAAAAGATCCCACGTTTAACTTTTCCCCATTTCTTATGATCCTCATTTGACAAACACCAAGAAGAGCGAGAGAGAGAGTACTGACGGATTCTTAACGCAGAAGCTGGACCGGTTATTGAGCTCATACTGAAGATTGGTGGTGACATTTGAAATTCGGTCGTAAGCGAGTTGAGTAAGGAGGGGCAGAACAGCAGGGTTGTTGATATCTTGACACCGCACGAATCGCACACAGCTCAAAGCAAGAACACCCACCAACCAAAACGACACGGACTCGACGATCCCGAGCTTCTCCGAGCTCATCTTTCTTCTGGGGTTCCTGGGTCGGAGCACTGATCTCGAGACCAAGCAGCAGCGCAGAGCAAAAGGTACCCGAGATGGCGCAAGATTCAGCGCATTGGCGATGAGGGGCTGCAAGAACTGTCCAAGAAAGAGATGGGTTTCTGCAGAGGGAGCAGAAGATTCGTCCTTTTGCAAGAACTGTTCAGGAAAGAGATGGGTTTCTGCAGTGAAAGGAGAAAGCTTCGGCCTTTGTATTTGAACACGTTCGCAAGTTGGCAGGAGCGTCCATGTGGAGCTTACGGGGTCAAACTCCGGAGGAAGAAGCAAAGACAGGGAGAGAGACAGACAGAGCCGCGGCTGGATTGGTGGGATTCGTAGGGAGGACCACGTCGTCACCACGACGAGGGCTATTGGCCGGCGTTACAGACATATTTTTTCGTTGTGGACTTCCATCTTTCCTCATCTTTCCTTCGGTTTTTTGTCTACATTCATTTGTTTTTTTCGCAAGTACAGATATTTTGAACTAATGGACAATCCTTTGGATATCGTTCGCATGCCATGAGGAATTCTTTTGGACCCATCATAGAGGAAAAATTCTCAATTCCACCGCGTTGGATTGACTAAAAACTGGGAAGTTTCGTGATATTAGCCATTTGATTCTAAAGCCTCCGGTATTTGAAAAGTCTTGATAAGATTACTACCGTGAGTACAAAATCGTGAGGTCCATGGAACTAACGTTAACGAATTATTTATTGGCATTGATTTTCTGTGAGAAAGATGGAGAAATCATCAGGATAACGCGGTTCTTAAATAACCAATCTTAAAGTAACTACAATGGGGTGGGCTCAAACTTTAATGACTTGGTAAACCCTAAAAAAAATGACCCCTAAAAAAACCCCGTACAAACAGATATTTTTAACAAACTAATCTTGTATTAATTAACCTAAAACATGGAACGCGATCAACCCGTTGACATGCGTTAAAGAATGCTTTGGAGTAATCTCTATTCGCATTGATTACGTCTTTTTTTTTTTGGCATACCACATTGATTACGCCTGCATATATAACATTCTCCCTATCTTTGCCCTTTGACTCTGCTCATCGCACGCAATCATTTTCACTTATAAATACGCCCTTCACTATCCACACACCTAACAAAAAAATGAAATCACATTTTGACCCCGCATCAATCTAACAAACGAGAGGAATTTTGCAAAGGGTTAATGAGATCCTTTTAAGCTCTATTTATTTTACTGAAAAATAAATAATTTAAAAATCATTTTTTTAAATATCAACTCTTGTTTATATCGTTTGAAATAATCAATCAATCAAATTTCTTTTCATTCTCAAAAATAATTTACATCTAATTAATTTTCATGGACAATAAATATTTTTTTCACTCATTTTTGTAAGCGATACGGATAATCATATTTAGAAAAATATTTTTTAAATCATTCATTTTTCATAAAACAAGCGTATCCTTAAATTTTTCAAATTTTACAGCACCTCCCGCTTTAAATTGTAAAGAAACGAATAGTGAATGGTTTAATATATACGATGGGCATTGTGAAAACCATGCGATTTCTTTTTCCAACTGGCGCAATCGTCTCCATACGTGAGCTTCCGCCTGTGGCGTGTCCTGTTGACGGGCCGTTGCTGTTGAGAGGCACGATTCAACACAAAACCTTGCCATCACATTACACTCCTTTTTATTGATTTTCTGACCAGGGATGGATGGATGGTTGAATCAAAACAAAACAAAACAAACCAAATATGAACCCTCGATTAATATAAATCAAAACGACATGAAGATTTAGTTGTTGTTTTTGTAGAAGGATTATAACACCCGATCTCGTACTGACGTATGAGAATTAGGTGGCCCGACTATTTCCGGTGTTTCGGCACATGAAATTGTCCGGAAAGACTGATTAGAAATTTTTTGGTGCCAGTTCAAGGAATTGAAAGAGCGACATCCCCCATTGAGAAGAAAGAGTCTCGTTCCATTGCAATTTGGTACTTTGCTTGGACAGATGCATTTGAATCTCCAGAGTTATCTCCCCTATCAATAATATAAAATCCAGAAATCAAAGGTGGCTTTGCATATGGAGAAGTGTCACGGCATATGAAATTTGCGCGTCGCAAAAAGAAATTTGCTAACGGGTGCCTCGAGACACTTGTGAAGTGATTTTCATGCATTAACTGTTCCAACAAATTGGGAAATCAATGCATTGGAAATTGAAACTTTTCTCCTGTATGCTTAACCAATGCCCCGAGGACACTTGCTAACAAAATCCATAACAAAATTATCCCGTATCTTATGCCTATCAAGAAATTCGTTGCATTAAGTAATGAAGCGCAAATATATATGATAACCAAAAAAGAAAAAAAGAAAAAAAAAGGACCTTGATGTACAAGTAAAGAATATTGACAGTAGCGATACCTGCAGCAGCACGCGCCATGTTTCAACCATTTTACACGGCAAAGAATTGCTATTCCGCGTGTATACCAACGTTCTAATTGCAAGTCTTCCTGCAAGATTGTATGCATCCGAGTAGACAGGCTTGAGCTCATGGAACTCCACTTTCCGCCACAATTCTTCGACAGTGTTCCAACTCCGGAAGGGAAGAAGAATTGAATAGGTTGCCTGATAATCTTGTTTCATGTTGTCTGCTTCATATCATGTGCAACGCGGAAGCTGATACCGCCCTTTAAATGGCTTACTGCTGTTGGGAGTAACCATTTTAGCACGTTTGGGCCAAGGACCTAAAACAAGGGAGAAGAGCTCCTCAATTACACTCAATCCTTTAATTGAATATTGATCAGATTGACACAAATATAAACAGTCATTAAACAAGGTGAGAGAGAGAGAGTGAGAGAGAGAGAGAGAGAGAGAGAGAGAGAGAGAGAGAGAGTACTGATGTCACGTTTCTGTAAACACCAAGGTTGAACGGATGACGATAGCTCTGCCCAGATTTTCTTGCCAGCCACTGCACTCGTACTCCTTCATAATACTGATGAAGTGTCCAGTGGCATAATTCTAAAATTAATTGGAAGGAGAACATAACTCTCTACATTGTATGCTAAAAAAAAAATGAACAAGTACCTCTATGGTTGTCATGTTATTGGCCATGAGGTAGATATGCCAGCACAACAAAGAACCCAGAGTCATACTCAGGCCAAGCACAGGTACCCCACATGCAACCTGAGGAAAGTATAATTTCTTGTTAAATTCCCGAAATCCTCATTGTGCGCAAGAAGAACTTCGCAAAGTAGAAACTACAACAATGGTGACAATGCGCACACACCAGAAAGAGAATGGAGCATCATAGAATGAGGTCCATTGTCCATTTATTGAACGATGCTAACAAAAAACATTCTATCAAGTGCCAAAGAAAGTCACTATGGTCACAGTGCACACATATGGTTTATCTCATTGAGGCAGTGTCAAGAAAAATAATTACGTGTACTTATAGAAAAGAACAATAGTAAGAACCTTGTGTCACAGCACATACATAAACCAGCTTAGGATAAGGAGCTAATGTTTTTCATTGGACTGGAGAAGGAGATCTTACAACTATACATGAAATTTCATGTACCCCTCATCAACAGCAAGATAAATACACCATGTAGATGAAGGTGAACTCCACCAACAAAACAAGGATCTAATTAAGCTCTGTTCAAATTAAGTATTTATTGCGATGAACCGACTAATACTATTACTATCAATGCATAACCCGATGAAGCAGACAGCTTCTAACTTACATAAAGACCCTTGGAGTGAGATTGTCCCCAAACTTCCCAGTCCTTTTGGAGAACAGATGCTATAAAGATGACCTAATCATACAGAAAGCATGGATGAGAATTTCAGGAAGGTTATTTTCATCAGTGATTGAGGAAGCCTATTTAATGGTCACATAATGAGGTGAAGTAGAATGTACCGTTGAATAGATGCTTGCTACAGTAGCAAAGAAGACGAGTATAAAAAAGGCCTTGTAGTTCCAGTAACCAACACAGTTGTTGATCCATCGACAGTGATGATCCTGCAGCCAAGGATTTGTTGAAAGGAACCAAAATTTGCAAATATGATTACCTCTTAGAATCTGTAGAAATTTTTTGAAATGTCAAATATTTCTTAGAAGAAATTACACTAGCCACTCTTACCATCCTCAAAACACACCTTCTGCAGGTTCGGCAATGATGACATCTTTGAGGCTTGAATGTAGAGCAAATCTCACATTTCCTTTGATGCGTAACCTATCAGTATTTGTTCATCTTTCAACAATTTAGGACTACAGGTAACAATTTGTGCTGCTAAATAGATCAAAAGGCAAATTACCATTTTCTTCCATAAAAGATACAGTATTTTGCCGAAAAATTCATGAAAGTGGAGCTAACAAAACAGGGATATGGTTTATCATCTATCCACTGCAGGGACTCCAATGTATGCTGCATAAAATATCCCCATAACCAACCACATGAGCTCATGTACGACAAAGAGTCATGACGCATCATTTCCACAAATGACCCATTGCAAATCCTTTTTAAGTTTAAAACCCATCATCTCAAGATCCTCTTTTTAGAAAAATAGAGAAGACTTCATTGGCAAAGAAATTAAGAGGATATGGTTCCCTATACCAACTCGCTCTGAAGGGGAAGCATCCCATACGCAAAAATCATGACAGCTCTAGATTAATTACCCTCCCCTCAGGGCACTCACACATTAAGCTTTACTAACTACTATACCAGAAGGGGAAAATACAGAGGCCATAGATCATGTATGCAGACTATTACTCTTTGGCTGAATCAAATTTATAACCCTCCTTTATAAAAATTTTATGGATCATCTGAAGTTTTGAGTGATCGAAACTACAGGCACATATAGTACAAACAGAGGGGAAAACCCCCTACCCTAGTTTAAGTTTTTGCAGGCGAGGGATACCAATGCTTTCAAAGTAGATGAATAAGCAGAACCAAAAAGGTTCAGAAATCATTATAAAGTCGACACAACTCAAATGAGACTGGTATGAGATCCTCAAAATGTCTGTTTCGTGAGATTTCAAAGAGACAAAAAATAGATACTTTATCCATATCAGAACCTCAAAGGTAAGTTTTGCATCTCATCCATGCATGTTTCTTCTAAAACTAGGAAACTCAATATAAACTTGATATGAAACACATAGACACATCTATATACAACAAACGCATCCGCATATATCTGAGTATGTATGTACATATATCTTGCACTGGACGAACAAGGAAACCTATCATCTCGTTGGGTGAAAGAGATTGACCTGAAAGCAGCACTCGATCATTACCTCTCTAGGAAGATTGATTACACGATCATGCACATAATCAAGCAAACAACTAATGCCCTCAAAATGCCATAAAAAGGGAATACACAAAGTAAAATTCTTTTAGAGAGTTCACGAGAATCAATCCCAGACCAAAGCCAAAACAAAACCTAATACAATGAGCTGTAGAGGCATATAACCCCAATCCAATGGCAATGTTCACTTCCTATAAACCAATTCAAAATTTGAAATCTTATGGGTCATCCAATGTGTAGCATAAGCATATACGTATCTGTATCTAGTACTCCATTCTTGAATATGCAGGAAGCATAAGTCAAAAAGCTAATCTGCTCGACCAATTACCTCACTGAAACCGAACAACAAACCCCAATAGCAACGACAACGTAAGCATCGAATTGACTTGTGAAATGGGTAAACTCGCGAACACGACAGAACTCACATTTCTCCTGAATTCTTGATCTGAGAGCTCCCTTTCTTCGACATCAGGGACGTAAGAAGAAGGAACGCGTCCCGGGTCGGTGAGCACGCAGACGAAGAACGCGAAAACACTGTAGAAAGCCAAGAAACTGAAGACCAAGGCGTGGAACGATCCGTCCGAGCTCCGCAAACCGACCCAATCCTCGATGGAAACGAACAAGGTGACGTAATAGACGAAACCCATCAGAAGAAACACGGCGAATATCGGAATCGACAGGAATCTCTTCCACTCCATCGCGGGAAACGACGTTTGTCGGAAGATGAACTCGAGTCGAAGAAATTCTTGAGTTTACTTCGCAACAGACGGAAGCGAGACGTTTGAACAGATGGGCGAGTAAAACCAGAAGCTGTTTTTTCACCAGTTTTCTTGGGCTTGGGCTTTGGCATTTGGGATGGGCTTGGGCCATTAATTAGCCCGTTGTTCTTGGACTGGGGGAGAGAACTTTGCATGGCCTTAGATTAATTGCTAATTAAAGAAGAATAATTGACAAAATACAACGCTGTGCCAAAGCAGGGTTCACGAATTAATGAAGATTTAAAGCAAGGTGTTTGAGCACGGATCACTTGTTTAGATACGTACTACGTAGCAGAGCAGGGACGAGAGCAAGAACTATACGGTGGTAGCAAGTGATCTCCATGAAAACTAATTCTGTGCTTAGATCATGACTTCCCAGGCATTGATAATTTATGTTTCTCGATTATATTTCCCGATGCTCCCTCCCACGTGCAATGAGGCCATAAAAAAGAACCACGACATGTACATTCCCATGTCTGTGGTACAATACAAATGTATTAAAATGTTAACTCTTGATCTGTCCTTTAATGTCATGATCGAGTTCAATTATCGATGTTCTTAAACGCTTTAAAGGAGCGAATATCGGGAGCAAAAGCCAGCGTGTGGACCGTAACTTGCGGGACCGTGTGCAATTACAGCTATCGATCAGTCGAATTCTACAGGGCTCTCACGATCAATGGCCACGATCGATCTGATTTGAACGAGCAGATAAATGGTGAAGGGAAAGCAGAAGGTTTTTGTCTCATCACAAGCGACGTACACAGAAGTCGGTTCGATGCATCGACTAGGGTCAATCAATCAACCGAGAAGAAAACGGAGCAGCGGGGCGACAACGACAGTCTCTCGGTCGACATGGTCGTGTGGTCCGAACACGAGACGCGAAAGCATCCGCGCCGCGGTTCATCGTTCTATTTTGGGAGCATCGTTCTTGAACAGGCCGCCAGAGAGATGGGATGGCGCGGGGAGATCTTCGGGGGTGGGGACCGTATCGTTCGACCTCGTACGTCCGTCCCCATAGTGCATCATTGCCCCTGTCGTGCGGACCCGCCCCTTTGATCGATCGATCGATTAGCCTTCCACGTTAATTAACCGAGTCGTTTCCATCTCGAGAAAAGGGGAAGCATTGTACGAGGGAGCGAAGGCCATGGAAGGGAGGGTGGGGGAAAAGGATGGTAAATTCAGATGGGGACCTGCGATCTTTTGTCATAAAAGGTATACGTTGAGGTGAAAAGAAAAGAAAAGGCAAAAAAAAAATGAGGCTTCGAAGTCATCGAGCCAAAACTAGTGGTGTAGATTCAACGATATAATAGCAGTCGCAAACTGGTAATCTCAGACGCTGTCATATTTGACCGAGTGGCCGACAATGTATCTAAACTTGTTTGACAAAAGCGACATATATTAAATGCACCTATAATACGGTTGATTAATCTTTATGCTAATTACGCATGGCTGACAATTTAGGTGGAATATAAAAAACACAAACATTGTGGGATGCAATCCAAGGAACTTGAGCAGTCTAAGCTCGAGAAGACAAACTTGATTGAGAGAGTAATCAAGTAGTGGACTAGATCGTGAAGACTCATCGAAATAAATTTTTATAAGTTAATTAAATTATTTATCCCTCGTCCTGTCTTTTGAAAACGATGTGCTTTGAAGTCCATTCATTGTCTATCCAAATTTTTACTTAAATGAAAATGTTACGAATGCTTTTTTCAACCAGAGAGAGAGAGAGAGAGAGGGGGGGGGGTTAATTAACAAGATAATTAATACGTATGGTCGATTGAAATGAAAACTGCTGTTTATACCATGCATCCTAAAGCATCCATTACAGACAATCAAGTCATCGGGACCAAATGCTTCTTGATGATGATGGTTCGATCAATCTGTCCTTCCTCCTAATGTAAAACCCTTCTCGTCTAAGGCCTACTTGTCCGAATGCATGGACATGGCAAGAGGATTCTACCATGCTTGCTCTTCTTTTGTAGGGTTTCCAGAAAGGTAACAGTTGAGGGAAAAGAGAGAGTGACACAGCACAACTAGGACGGGGGCCAATCGATCGCAAATATACTCTTGGAGATGAGCAGCTTCCGGTGAGGAGCCATGGAGATACAGCAGGAGAAGGCCGCTTTTTTCACATCTGATGCCATATTCCATCCGTAAATAACTTTTTTCGCCTGCAATAGAAGACCTGCCGTTGAGTAATTTGACCCGGGAGAACACGGCATGAATTAATCTTACCACAATAACAAAAGCTACAGCCCCGACTTGTAAGTCTCGAGGAAGAAATTTCTCACAAACATCCTACTTTCTGGCGTGAACTGGACGGACTTTGACTCGACAAGGGAGAGGAAGAAGCTCAATCGAGGGTACTGGGCAAAAGAAGGTACTCCGATGATATGACATGCTAATCTCCAAACTACATCTGTGTAAATGAACAGCACACGGCGGACCAGAACACAGGACACCAGATGCCAACGACCCAAAACCAGAACCACAAGAACGCACTCAGCACAATAGTAAAGAACGTTAAAACGGCCTTTGTTTTTTCCCCTTGAAAATCAAGATCGTTAAGCCAATTACATTCATAGCTACTTTAGGTTTAATAAGTCGACAGCGGCCTGGATAGAATAAGAAAACGATTAATCGATGAAACCACGAGGATGAAAATCTTCTATAGTCCTGACTCCGAAAACCCTAACTCAAACTTTGTTAACAAGAAGAGATAGCAGACGCTAAACCATTAATTTGCATAGTAGTAGTCTTGCATCCCAGTTAAAAGGCTGGTTTCCAGAAGATCTCCAAATTTCACACGACGGTATATACATAGAGGATATTATAGTGGAAAAACATGAGGAAATCAATTATTGGAAGAGAACTAACTTTTCACATCATACATACGAATACACACCGTCATGTGAAATCATTCTAGGAGGATCGATGAGACACCAAAAAAGTAGATATCACATCCTCGAAAGGCCACGAGAATCATAGTTTCCACAAAAATCCACCCATGCACAATTTCTGAAAGTACACGGGAAAATATCTTCCTGTCTTACACTAATTCTCTGGTGTGATCTCTCAGTTGTACTCCATCATTGCCTTTTTCTTCCTCCCACCATGTGAAGTGTGGACCTCAAGCAAAGGGTGGAAATTTCATCTGTCAATTGCCACAAAAAGAGGACTTTTCTTCTTCTCCTCCTCCTTTCCCCCTGCACGAGAGCTAGTGCCTCCCAAAATATGCCATTGACGCAATAGTTGCATCTTAAATTTGTTTCTTGAAATCCGTCGTTTTTCTAACCCCGTTCTCATTAAAAGAGGATTTTAATTAATTCTTCTTCTAAGCTTCACATTTCTAATATAAAAGAGTGGCATGTGATACTAATTAGCTCTTAGTTAAGGGTACTCTCAATGCAACATTGGCTAAGCGAGCTCAAATTAGATATACTTTTTCAAGAAATCCAGCATATGCAATGAAAATCCTGTACGACATACAAATAATAAACACAACTCTAGAATTATAATGCATAAACTTTTGAGGGGCTAGTCCGAATAAGATATGTATTTTCCCCCTAGAAATTCAATCGAGAAATTAGATTGAAATAATCATGAACAAAAACCTCCTAGTCTTGATAAATTAATGTTAACTGGCTCTGAAAAATGAGAGACATCGCAATTCGGTGCCAAGTTCCTCTTCCTTTTGGCTTATCTTCTATGTTGGCAAACGATATCTCATTTATTTTTATAGAAGACAGTTGCTAAATATTGTCTATATAATATCCTGTTACCACACTTAAGATCGATTTAAAGATATAGAAGTTGGCAGCTGCATTGCTGGAGGCAAAAGAAATAAGTCTTCTTCATAAAAAAGATTAACTCATCCTTTTATGAAGATAATTCAATTTCAAAATACAAAATGTTATCCAAATTCCTATAAGTTGAGCTACTAGTGTGAGATCTTTCAAATCCTATCTACTAGCGAAAACAATCTTGTTTTGACAAATTTTTTAATGTGTTCAACAAACATTGCCATCGATAGGAAGAAATGAAGCATCATATGGAATGGCTCCACCTTATAATATGTGGCGGAACAAGCCAATCGAATTTAATCAAGATGACAATCATGTTATTTTGCAATTCAAAACTCTATTTGGTCTATGCTTCAACCACTTGCAGTTGCAAGTCCTAAAAGCAGTAATTGAGCGCTCAAAACCACATCTTTCTCATCTTATATATGCATTCAATATAAAAATCAAAAGTTTCGCTAAGGCACTGAATTTGCTTGACAGATTATGCGCAACATGGGTTAATTAATCTAGGTTACTGCTCACAGATTACAAAGGATAGTAAGTATCTTACCCTTTATGCCAAGGAAACTTCAGGATCACTCGTTGGCTGAGCACTTCCTCCTTCTGTGTTTACGCAAGCTAGCTGCTTTGGCGTTGCTGCAATTAATTGGTGAATGTACAAGACATCCCACTAATTCAATTAATCACTTAGAAATGACAGGAGGAAAGAAATATATATGAACACGTCGTTACAGTCTAATAAGGCATTTTATATCCAGAGGATAAGAAAAGGCCCTGAAATTAGACATGTATACAATTCTTCAAATACTCAATAAGTTAACCTAGGGCCGTGGATAATGGGATACTAGTCATCGATTGCTGATGCAGCATCATCAAGATTCTCAATACTAAACCTCTGTCGGCAAAATTCATGCCTATGCCGTGAAATCGTGTGTGAATCTTGATGATGCTGCACCTGCAAACAAATGACTGTGAGCAGCTGCTTGCGGATCCTTTGACAAACCTTCTACAGTGAAATATTTGGCCCTCTGAAGATGGAAATAGAAGTTTGCCAAAAAAAATGAGAGATAAAAATAAATGGAATAAGAGCAAAAGAAGAACAGGAAGCACTATGGTCCGGAGCATTGTCAAGAACAGGAAATTAAAAGGGAATAGCTTCAAAGATTCCTAATGTCAATGTCTTCGATGTTGTAAATAAGCCCTAGCTAATGAAAACTCCATCCCAAAACTTTTAGCAGGGAAAAATGGGGTAAAGTAAAAGGAAAAAAGGACGACAACAGATCAGTGGAAGAAAAGACATGGCAAAAAGATACGGCCGAGAATAAAATCCATGTGATAAAAGACACATCAATGGTGATTTCTAGCAAAGAATGATCTCTCTTTTCTTGGCCTCCATCGAGGGGAAAAAAGATCCTGAGCAAGAAGAAGAATATCGAGGATGCTGCGGTGGCTGCCGTGGCGACGAAAGGGATGAAAGAGAGAACAGGAACATGGGAGGTGGCGGGCGAGATAAGGAGCATCAGCAGGGAGAGAGAGAGGTGGCGGGCGAGATAAGGAGCATCAGCAGGGAGAGAGAGAGGGAGGGAGGGAGGGAGGGAGGGAGAGAGGGAGAGAGGATGATGAGGACGGGGAATGAAGGGTGATGGTGAAGAAGAGTAAAGATACACAGTTGCTTATATACGCACAACTATGTCATTTTATGTTTTTCTTTTTTTCTTTTTTTCCCTCTCTTGTTCTTGCATGAGGATACACAGGTTCATATATAAAGAGCATTTTTAATTTTGTTTACTAAGAATAAAAAACAAATTGCAACCTGAGCGAGACTTTTTCTTGACATTATCAACTTATGTACTTGATTATTCCCATGTGATTAAGAAAGTAAAGCTATCTTTTTAAGGGGAAAAAGTAAAAAAGATTTGCAACTGGATTATGGAAAACCAGCCTTGCTTTTCCTTCTGAATTTGGGAAGACGGCTACTGTACTAAATCGGAACGAAACTTCGTTATATATTTTAGAGAAATAGAAATTAAAAAAAATATTTAAAAAATTGTGTGCATGGTCCACCAAGTTTAGTTCTCATTAGGGCATCTTCATGTTCATGATTTGTGTGGTCCAGTGTCTACGCATTAGACTTTTGATTTTCCTTCACCTGCATTTCTCCTCCAATCACATACGTAATTGACAACGTGGAATTAAAAAAAAAAAAAAAATTTGTGGCCAGCACGGAATGATGGGCTTTCATAAATTAGCTCCATTGCCATGTAATGATGCAACAAATATACTCTGTTGTAACAAAACAAAAATGAAAAAGAGAATTGTCCCTTGAAATGATGACCTTTATGTGCAAAACCGGAATTTTTTAAGAATATTCACCTTATTGTATCAAAGCACGATGCAGCGAAAGGTCATTCCTTTCAGATTCCAAGCCCAAAATACACCATTAAACAAATCCTCGTTGGAATTATGTCGGGCACTAATATTAAGAGATGAGATTAAGGGTGCGTTTATTTCGCGAAAAATATATTATTTAAGAATACATTCATCATCTACGAAATTGTTTGGATATAAATTATTAACAATAATGAAAATATATGCTATTGATTAATTGTTTTTAAGTAATACAAGAGATCATTTTTAAGAAAATATTTTTCAAAACATTTATTCTCTACGAAACAAATAGACCCTAATATCAAAATATAAGGAGAACTACTATCACCCCTTATTCATGAAATCTAGTTCTTTGACAGTTATTTAGATCATTCATTTTTTTATAATATGGTTCTCTTTTCCTCACATGGCCCATACAAATATATTAACCCAGTACAGTGAAAATATTAAAATTACGATACTATCTCTCATGAATCATGAAACAAAGTAAAAACAACATAATAAATTCTTAAGGTGTAATTTAAGTTGTAACAAGATCTACACCAACAAGACATAGACAGGCAAACACCAACGAACGTAGTTCAGCAAAGCGGTTCAAGAATGAGGACGAAAACACGTCGAAACTCCACTTCAGAAAAGGTAAATTCGATACAGGACACGCGAAGGGCCTAGAGTAAGTTTCCCAATAAGCATTCGTGGATCCATTCTGTCAAGATCAGAAGTTACAGGTTGATATAATTAGGATACATGAAATTCGCCTTGTCAAACGTACGATCATTCAACTGCTTTGAAAGCTTTTCTAGCAATCATGTCAATATTGCTGTCAAACCTTCGTTGTCGAAATAATGGATTTGTATAAGGCGAGGGAGTTGATGAGATTGGCATATAGTTTGTCTTTTTTGAGGATGTGAGGATGGAAGTAGGACTTGCTCATGATTATCGTTTTGTCCAAGAGCAGCCTCCTCTGTTCCACCATTGATGTTCGACACGCTCGGCTGAGATTCATCGCAAAACCTGTAAACGAAAGTCATCCGTACTTCTACCTAGATTTCCTCTTAGACATCATCGACTCATCATTCTGCCACCATGATCATATCAAGATCAGAAAGTGTAATTGGCCCCCTAGAAGCCTCTTTGATTGCTTCCTAACCAAATGGACTGGTTATAAGATAGTGCCGATAAGTGCTATTCTTCACGGATCCTTTTCATTATTTAGATTCACAGTTGGTTTGAATGATCAGCATGTATGTTTCTTCCACTTGTCAATAATCTATCTGTGAATGTGTAGTTACTTACAAAACTTTTTTATATTTTTGTGGTTACTTTTTTTTTATCTATAAAACTCTTCAACAGGATGATCATATTAGGTTTCTCTCTCTGAGAGCTAGATAAGTTAGAAATTAATCGAGCAATATCCTTAAAAAGCTTAGCAATATTTGCCATTTTAGATAAGAAGAAGATCATGTTAGTCCATTTTCAAGTACTCTGGTGTATAGCCACTTCTATTTTAGGGTTCTTTTTATCTAAAAGTTCAATGTTTGCATGATTGCGCAAGGGATTATCTCCGCTCGCGCATTTATCAATATTTTAATGAAATGACCACCGATGACTGAGTCTAAGTTCATGTTAATGACCCGCAATTTGTCGCTATCAATTATTGAGATAATGTTTCCATCGTTAAAGAATTTGTAATCATGGTGCATGATTAATAAAGAATAAAGACACGAGAAGCAAAAATATCAGGAGCTTCAAGCTTGTCCGATCAAATAATCTAACGACAAGATAGGATCTCTCACCATTTACAAAAAAATAACCATTAGGCTTTGTCTATTTTCTAACCTAGAGATTAGGTTACCCGTCATTCTAAATAAAAGCTATTTATGCTTGGTAAACATATCTATCATAAGTAAATGACTCTCATTTGAGGTAAATTGTTATGTATTTAGTAAAAACATTCGTTGGTAGCAGAACACACTATTTCTAATAATACCTCCTTTAGATTTCTTAAATTCTTTTCAATTTAGATTTCTTAAAATATTTATCTTGTTTTGGCTTTTCTTATTTTGGCTTTTCTTACCTCGTTAATTTAACATCATTTAGTTTGATTGATTAATTCTCGCTAGTATCACACTCGTAGCCGACCCTTGCTCATCACCACGAGGGCAGCACGATCCACTCCACTAGCCAGTGAGGTTTGCATGCAATCCATGCCGTAGATAGGACAGGGGCCCCGTGTCCCTCGGCCGCATTTGGAGAAGGATCATCCTGCCCTCCCAAGAGGACCCTTGCCACTGCTTCACTGAGGGTCCTCAACCCTGACAAAAGCTGCTGATGGTGCCACTACCCAACCACCTTCCCATTTCTCTACTTTTTTAAATATTTTACTTTAAAAAAATTATATAATTTGACTATTCAATTCATATTCATTAGAATGAAAAGTTTTACCAAAATCAATCATCGATTGTTCATTTTTTTTAAAACAATTTACTAGAAAACGAGAAGATTTATTGTGAATAAGTCGAGCCCGTTGCAATCGCATAATTTCTATTAATAGATTTAGACCCCTGTTAAAGAATGTGAAATGCTACGGAATAGGTGAAATTATTGGTAATGTCTATATTGTATACTACACATGATATTATTACATCCTCCTTTTGAAGAATGAAAGATTTTAGCAAAGGATGATGCCCAGCTTACGTTGGACGAAGATGGAGAGATCTGAGTATAGGATCCATGTCAAGAAATAATTGTTGGAACAATCAATCTATCAAACAAAAAGGACGAAAGGGTCAGAGAGATTCCTCCTTCAAGTCCCCACCACCTGACTCCATCGGAGATTGGGGTCCGTCCGTACAACCCGATGTGGCTGCGTCCAACTTTTCCATCTGTTTTTTTCCTTCTTTTCCATTTCTTTCATTCTTTTCCTTCTCTCCTTTTTCTTTTTTTTTTTTTTTTTTTGAAATTTTATTTTTCGAGGTTCTCTCCTTTTCACTTCTTTCCAAAAATGACAGCGACCACACTTGCGTTTGGCGATTTCCCTCTTGCCATAATTCTCCAATTGCAGTGGAGAAAGTCAGACACTAGATAGTTTTTTTTTTCTGCTCATGAATTCGCCCTAGTCCTTTTTTTCTTCTTTGCGATTCAATCTTACATCTTGGTGTACCATCTCCTATTCATACTTTGCGTGGACACACCAACCATAAAATTAACTAGTTGACTACTTATTTATTATTCGACATAAAAAACTAATCTTATTTTAAAAAAATGAGCACCTTTCAGTTTTATCAGTTCAAGAGAATATTAGAGAAGTAAATATCTGAGTTTCCTTGAAAGTATCCTTTTATGGTCTCCTATATCGTTGATTTATCCATTAATGATTATACATCTTTGTATTTGTTATTCATAGATTTTGCAATAAAAAAGTGGCGTGACGTGTAAGGGAAGATTTTTGGGCTACTTTAAACGTGTACGCGATGATGATTGGTGAAATCAAGATGAGACATGATTCGAGAGAGAAAGAAACAACTTGTTAACATCATTTATAGGTACACCACTTGTGAAGATGGTGCATTTCGAAGACGTCATTTCAACGAAGACTAGTCTATCACGTCATTGAGAATAAATGGATTCAATAGTCACCCAATTCTCTGTTCTCACTTGCTATAAGTGCATAGTTACCTAATTTTGATTCCATCCAATTGATCATAGAGAAAAACTCCTAACCCTCCTTTTTCTTCTTTTCTTTTGTCCATGGTTTCTATTTTCTCTAGAAATCAAACTCACTACTTTGAGAATTTCCTAAATAACTCGGGTGTCCTTTGGTTTGATTTTTATTTTTTGTTTTCATTTATATATAATAAAATCATTTAAACTTGTTTTTTATGTATCTAAATGTTTCTCGATAAGAGAAATTTTTTATTATGTCAAATAATAAATGTATATTTATATTATTTCCATTAAACAATATTTCTCATGTGTGAATGCTAGTTAAACCCCTTTTTCAATACTTAACATCTTTCATTCATGACATAGTTAAATAAATATTAATTAGCTGGAAGTAACAAAAGTAGCATTTATTTTTTCATAACTTAAAATTTTGATATAAGCTAATTAATATTTATTAGATAATCTTAATTATTAAAAGAGGAACAATTTTAAAGATGTTAATAGGTCTTATGACATGAATCTTCACTTGAGACGAATCACCATTAACGGTAATGAGATATGTTGAATTTGTCATTCTATTCCTCACAAAAATTCCAAAGGCACAAAAAGCTCTCAGCAATTTTCACAAAAAGTCATTTTACGGTCATTCCCCTCTAATAATCTAAAATTTGATATTTCATTGTTCCGGTTGTGAAAAATCAATTTTCTTTTTCTTTCGAATAATGAATTATATTTTCTTTAATAACCAAATTTATCCATAATCATCTAGACAGTATTTTTGGTATGGCAAACAAATTTCTTTTTTGGGCTTTAATATTATATATTTCTATATTGAATTTTCCTTTGAATTCAAAATTCTCTCGTGACAATTTACTTCTTTTTAATGTGTCAAATAGCAAAACAATCTCCGCCCCACTAGTAATCGCTTCATCCAAGTTGACTGACCTAATTTTAGATCGAATCATAATCAACCAAAGTCTCCTCTCCGTCATTATAAAAATCATCATCGTTCAAGAAAACGATCTCCTAGTTCAAAGTCTTCCCCTTTTCAGGGGAAAATTTAAAAGCTTTTAGCTTCTTACCAATCGTCATCAAGCTTTGACTTCTTGTTCATCATCTCATTTGATTCCACAGACATCTGGCTAGCCTCATAAACCTACATATAGCCCTTCTTTTTCTTCCACAGACATCTAAGGCCATGAAGAAATTATGCATGGTCCTAGTCCCTTGTCAAGACCAACCACTTCGATGGCTTTGCCATTTTTCAACTCAAGTAGTCAATGACCACTTTTCCTTTCCCTCCTCTCCAATTGCTCCCTTCAATCCTCCTACCAAGGCTACAAGCTTGCCAATTCGCCCTTCTTCTCCGCAAATTAAGATTATCCAAAATGGGCAATTATTGAACCCACCCGTTGCATCATCACCCATCGAGACGCTCCCAAGCCGTTCGCTACATTACCAAAGAGCCTTTTCCTTGTAACATGCAAAAGCACCGTCTATTTATTTGTATGCGAAAGTATAGTCGGTATATTTTATGCCAAAGCTGATGTACTTGGGTTGAAAACTTGCAAGATACTTGAATCAATAATTTGATGGTTCGGCATTGTTACTCGGCTCCAAGAGACTTAAAAAGAGAAATACCCCACTCTTGTTGATCTGTAGCTGTCTTTTCATTCATGGAGGAAAGCCTGCCCCACTCATGGCCAACAACCTTGTACAGCTTTAGCATCTCTTTGTAGATCCTTTAAGGCCCGCAAAATCCCTCCTCCTTTTCCATCGAGGAAATGACAATCTTCGACCTCGCAAATAGAGCTGCTCTGCATAGAAATCACTGGATATGAGGCGTTTCGTGGATTGGAAAAACAAAATATCGAAGGAAGGTATCTTCATTATGTCTTTTAAGGTGTCAGGAATTCTTTCAGCACTAGGCTAATTTTTTAGGGTATGCCGTGGCCTCCTCTTTCCACACACCCCGAACGATTTCTTTGAACATATAGGTCCATGTTCTTTGGGTGGCCTTGATTAAGAGAAATTCATGAGAGTATGTCAATTGCGACGACCTAGATGTTGGGCGAGGAAGATACATACCTATTGCTTGAGCAACCTCGTCACTAGGGTTTCCTCACAATGTTCTCCTAATTAGATATAGTTGGCATCGTACAGGATTTCTAAATCCTTAAGATTGATTTACCTTTCTTCATTCGGTATATCGCAGGATTGGTGAACCCTATTAGTCCAGTGCAATCAGCCAATGTTTGAGCGAAAGGCCCACGGGCGACTTTAAAATCTCGTTCGATTATCATGAAGGGACACTAGAACTGAAATTAAGGATTATATTCTCTTTCAACCGCATCTCTGATTGGTGTCCATAAGCTACAAGCACGTCATCCTTATGCAAGCTCAATTAATGACGGCGACGTCCATGTTTATAGCTCATCAACCAATCAAAAGACTAGTCGAGGGAAGCTTCATCTAACCAAGACAGGGGAGAACATCGATCTTTACGAAGAAACAAAAATCGAAACGAAAAAGGAAGGCGACTGATTGGCCAGTGCACACAGTCGAAAGAGAAGAAAGGCTCTCCGACAGAGGGAGGTCGTATGCAGTGAAGGAGCAAGTGACAGCGCGATGACCCACAAGATTGGAATAATCGCACCCTCCTGATTAGTGGGTAAAGCAGTCATTAGAAGATTGATTAATTTTCTGGTCCTGGTCGAGCTGATAAGACAAAATACATGTCCGTCTTTCAAAGTTCGAATCGATGACAATATGGAGTCGGATCATGGATCTACATCTGCTCCTAAGCTCGTGCCCTATTGATCTCATCTAGTGTTCGTGACGAATCTCCGCGTTGGTTTATGAAATCACTTGATCGTGGCGCTGAAATATTTTAGTGCGCAACAGGCGATGGACACTCGGAAACATTCACCTATGGTTCCAGATCTTCATGTCTTTCTCGAATCTTAAGACACTAACATAATCGAAAGACTGTAAATCTTAAATTAATTTACACTTGTGGTGTCCTTGCTAGATTTTTCTACGACAATATTTTGGGGGTGAAAAGGATATTTAATGAATTTAATTTGGGTACGGTCGATGTTTGGAATGTTGAGATTTGAGAAATCCTAGGTGAGTAAATGTACTTTCTCATTGGTAACTTCTAGTTACGTGCATTAAAGGGTTATATCATCCTTTGGACAAGTACGAGAGCTCGATCATATATTGTTCAATGACGATGCAAGCATCACTCGTATTCTCCTATTCAAACGATGAACAACTATCAATTATTTCATATTTTTTTTGTCCAACTAAATATTTCAAGGACGAGATTTCTTTGAAAAGATTGTTAGTCAGTGCATAGGAAACTGTTGTATCATCGATCACCTCCGAATAGTCAGTGCATAGGAAATTATCGTATCATCAATTACCTCCGAATCATCACGGCACATGATTCGCGGGAACGATGATGATCAGCTCATGTGATCGCGGACTTGCTGTCTGCCTCAATCTGACTCAACGGCACGTATTTGTAATCTCGTTGGCTTCCAACCTGATTCGACAGTGGTGATTCAATGGACGATAAGAAATATTTTCCGTCGAGATAACATTGCGATCGAGTGCCCATTTCCGTCCTCGGTGGAAAAGCATCGAGCTCTCCTAATTATGGAGCGATAACTTTAATTAAGCTCCTTTCACCTCGTTAATCAAGATGAGACCCCTCCTTTTTCGAGAGTCACGAATTGTTCTTCGCCCCATGCTTTGTTAAGAGTGGTTTATGTTCCTGATTGCTTTGGTTCCTTCGAAACAGTGGGCCATTAGCACTACATTATTGCCCTTAATCCGTACGTTAATGATACCTATGTTGAACCCGGGTTGGCTCCTTTTCACGCCTTCGATTTATTCATTTGCTTCCCCTTATGTCTACACATACTTCGGTGTGTGGTTTAATATATATATTTTTTCAATAATTTATCTAATTTTTTGGTTAAACATATTCAATATAAATGATACATATGCTCCGATGTAATGTCGGATGTGTATAAAATAACATTCGATCCAGATATGCACACACATGAGTTCCATTATGGCTTGTGACTTTCCAGCTAGCTCGCATAATCAGTATGGGGTTCATTGTTCCCTTGTGAACAAGAATGATGTGACTAGTAATAAAGTGAGAAAATGGCACAAATGATTCCCAAATTTTGATTCAATATGCAATGTGGTCACTAAATTTTTAATTTTTTTAATTTTTTTTTAATGAAGTCCATGAACACAAGAGCTACTCTCTAACATAAAGGAGCATTGTGAACTAATCAAGTGTGATCAGTCTCATCTGTGTAGGAATTAGTGATTCCTCTTCCAACTCATCCCAAAATTGGCGTTATGGCAAAGAAGAAGAAGAAAACATAAAGAGAAATTTGTCCAATAGTAACAAATGGTGCCTTCACAGGTTGACATCCGATCCAACGTAGTAGTAAGCAATCCACCAAAAGCAACCAAAATATTCCTTGATGAATTGGGCGAAAACTTTAACTAGTCCAATGTACATTAATAACATTGAAGATTTTCATATAATTCGGGATTAGATTAAACATGTAGCAAACTTCAATGATTATATTTAATAAATTAAAAATTAATGGACAACAATGCACATTAAGCTAAATTTCGTGGATTACATTGAACAAATTAAAAATTCACAGACCACATTGCATATTGAGACAAATATTACATATTATTTGTGTAATTATCCCTAATAAAGCTCATAATTAAGAAGTATGCAAAAATATGCTTGAATTATTGCTTATTTATGCGATTCCCAATTATCTCTTTTGTAAATGACCTGAATAGATAATATAGTATAGTTACACTGAGTAATAATCTATTGGTTTATTAATTTATTGTGCATATAGACGGTGGCCCGGAGGGGTTTGGAAGCTTTGGACTTCGCATTGGAAAATAGGTTTTATATAAGAGAAACTATTTATCTTCTTGCTCATTGGTTGGGGCCAACCGCAGTGACAGGTAAAAATTATATATATTTAGGCGTTGGTCCCGAGAGATTAAAGGACAAAAATGACTTGTACGAGACGGCGTCGTTTGCACGGTACTAGTGGAGAATATGTTTCCGTTGTATCTTATATTATATCCTCGCCATTTAAAAAATAGACGATGATGATCTCCCACCAAATTTACAGCCCAGGCCAACTAAGCAGATGCGGACAATGACTGAACGGTTACTTACCTTTTTTGTTCTTGTACGATGAAAATGTTTAGGTACACCTAATCTTAAAATCTTGAGCATGATATATATATAATATATATTAGTCGATGATTGTAAAGTATGAACGAGACAATTTCTGCGAATTTGTTGTGATTAAAGCGCATAAGTTCTCGACGATTACCTAGGCAGACGAATCTCACTATTTTCAAGAAGGGCATGCTTCTCAATTTTGAAACAGTCCAGATCTCATCGTGCTTTCTGCATAACCAATTAAAGTGTAAGATTCCGTAACAAGGACGCAATGGGATTCTTCACGCACGCCACAGCGGGCCATATAGAAGACGAATGCATATCGTTTTTATCAAGAGAACAACAACATGAGAGTATGAGATTTGTCATTAATTGCCTAGAGATATCTAATTAATATCATACCCATTTTCGTTTTACTTTTTTGCATCGGAACCGATGTGTATATTTATATCTATTATTTGATGATTATGAACGAGACGATCTTTATGAATTTGCTCTGACTAAAGTGCATAAGTTACGTGTCTCATTGATTATCTAGGCACGCTGATCTCACAATTTTCACAAAAGAGTTTGCGCTTTCTAATTTCGAGGTGGTCAAGGTCTCATGCTCGCCTCCTGCATAATGTCTAATTAAAATGTAAGATCACATGGCGGGTATGCAACAGGATTCTTAATGTGCACTGTTCACGTGCCAGATCGAATATTAATGCACTTGCTCAGATATATTGAATTATAATACTGCCCAATTTTTTTTTTAATTTACTTTTTTGATATCGAAAATAAGTATATTGTAGTCCATTAAAGGGTACGACCGATTCGAAAATTAGGTTTGTTAGTAGTGTAGGTGCACGGTGGTGATTCTATGAATCGTGCAATGAACAAACTTTAGTCACTTGGGCGACTCCGGCAAATGTTAGCCATTCCAATTTCAAGCAGGTTTGTACGAGGGTGATGACATCGGGAGCCTTCTTTAATCAGGTAGTCATTAATTCCACCACGAATAAGTGCCTAGTGTAAGCATATTTTTCGAATTTATGATAGCTTATCTTGAAACAATGTATTAACGCATAGTTCTAAAGGGAAATCCGGACTATGTTGCCATTAAATGCTTAACGAGCTTCGAGTTTTTTTATGCTCACCCTAAACTAGCGTTCTTTTGCCAATCTGCCAATTAAGGCATTCTTTTATGAATTTAAAAATAAATAAAAAATTGACGCTGTGTCGGTCACATGATCTCGCACTTTTCATGAAAAAGAATCATTCTGCCTAAACCCAAGATCCATATCAATGTTGAAAGGCGAGATGGGTTATTTATTGGTCAAAAGCAAGTTGCATGGACTTTCAGAGTTTGCTTATTTAATGATCTCTGTCATAACTAATTAAGCCATTAATAAGCTGAATTAATAATGTTCCAGGCGAAAAATCTAGGGAAAAAAAAAAAAACAGTGGGCTGCAAAAGATTAAATTGGACCAAATCATTCTCATATACTTTAGGTTGTAAATGCGATGAAGCTCTATACAAACATAGAAGAGGCCCATCTCCATGAGGCGGCCCATATGATGAATTCCCAAATCCAAACAATTAACATAGGATGTCATGTTTAGTCCGACGGAATTATTCATATTTGAATTGGGGAGCAATTTGAATTTTCTAATTAACTTAAGATATTGAAGCCCTTCGATTCGATTAATCCCACACGAATCCACAGAGGCTGCACTGTCGACCTGATGGATCAGATAAGGTTTCCACCCACAATTGGTTTTTATTAATGGAATGATTACAATCCAATTGCCTGATGCTATCTTATTTTAACATCACTTGAAGAAAATCTATCGGTATGGAATAATAAGTTGTATTTAATCAACTTGGCTGGATCCAAGAGAAAGAAAATCGAATTCTACAAGACTTAAAGAATACCGGCTAGAGTTTCCATCCCCTATTACATTGCCAAAATTCAAATAAATAAATAAATAAATAAGCATTAAGCCATATTTCAAATATGTCAAATCGATAAATAATCTGCTATAAATACATTGCTGGCAGATCGTAACAAACATTTAGAAAAAACGGTTTGTCTAACGTGGTATCGGAGCAACGATTAATAGTTCGAATTGCAACACTTTCCTACTTTTTCTCCTGCCTATTATTCTGTTTTTTTTTTTTTCTTATTCCACTGGTTATTCCAGTAATATGGTTTTGTCCACAACCTATCTTTCGTGCGCAAGGGCCGGCTCAAGCGCAACGGAAGTAATTGCATTACGCAGTGTGTTATAGATACATCGTCAGCCCATTTGCAAATAGTTCCGTTGCATCAGCATTAGCAAACAACGTAGTTTACATTTTCTAGCTGTCGCGAAATCACGTGAAGAGAAGAGGCGATCAGGAGGACGTGACGAGGTGGTGGTGGTGGCGGTGCTCGTAATTCTTCGTTGGCGGTCGTGTTAGATTTTATGACGCGGTGGTTGTGCGGCGTTGTGGTTGAATTATTGCCGATTTCCGCCTGACCAGAAGATTTTCTAGTTTGCGCGCCCATTTACTCCCCCCATCCAGGTCATCCCCTTCATCCAGAAACGTGACCCCGATTTGCTAACGTGGGGTAGATTTTTCCACCTAATTGGTCGGTCAAACCGGTGAGCTACTCCCTCCCACGTGGCGGCATATCATTCGTCCACGCTAGCCATCGGTTGACTTCCGAGAGTTTGACCTGCTTTCTCCGGACAAACCCTTCTACATATTTTGCTCCGTTATTGAAATTGAGGAAATCGATTCATAGGTTATAAACGCTCGATTTCAGGGTTCTATTGTGTTGTGCATGCTTTGACTTTCGGAAGGACGTAAAGTAATATCATGGGACGATAATGATGGGCACGAGTATCATCGCTTTGCAATAAGTCAAAAGGGTGAAGTGAAAAAAGGCTATCTCCACGATTTTGCTTTTTGGCTAGGGTTGAGTTGGCACCAGATCTGAAGCCTTGTGCTTCTCGCGACCCTCTATTTAAAGGCATATCTCTCCGTCTTCATCCAACCTCCATACAATCTCAAAGTCATCTGCAAAAGAAAAACAAAAGAAAAGAGAGATATCACCATGTCTCGTGCCATTGCTCTCCTGTTCTTCCTCTTCCTCTTATCTTGTCCCACCCTGTTTGTGACTACCTCCATGGCTACCATGCGTCCGTTGAAACCTGCGCCTCCGGGCTACACGAGTTTCGACCCGAAACGAAGCTCAACAAGCATCAGTGGCGATGGCAATCAGGGCGTCGAGAGTTGTTTGCCTAAAGGGCTTCGGCATACTTCCGCACCTAGCCGATACATAAATTACCAACCCCTTGGGTCGTCCTCGGCCTGTTCTCCGAGCAATGACATCAAGAGCCCGTGAAGACTATCGAAGTGCAGTGTGGAGGCTGAAGTTTCTAATGTTAAGAAACCAGCATTCCTATCTATATGTCGTTGCATGTGATATGACCACTATGTATGTAACATCTACAATAATGGAGGAAAGGGAGACACAAGTCATCTGATTACTCCATGTGTGTGTATATATGTGATCACATGTATGCAAAGTTTAGCTTGGAATCAAATGATATCAAGGAAGCAATACAGTTGAGAATGCTTATTCATAGTTAATTAGGGTGAATGTCATGATTATGCCTACAAATGAGTAGTTAAATTTTATTTCGTTTACGAATAACCTACTTCCAACGGTCGTCGCATGATCTAACGGTTTATATGAAGTGAGCTAATATAAGTCAGATTACTTACTAATCTTCCCACTTTAAATCGCCTCTTGCAATAAGATATGTACAAAAACTAGCTACAAGGAGGAGGAGGAAGAGGAGGAGGAGGTGGTTGTGCAGGTTTCAGACTTCAGGCTTGCCGTGAAAGTGAGAATTTTTTACCATTCATTTATGGACGATTAATGATTCTATTATAGTTTTTTTTTTTGTCAAACTATTATTGTTTTGACCACTCTTTTGTTCATAATTTTCCTAGCCATAGCTGCTGAGCTGGGAGTAATTAGATTATTATTCACCTCTTTCCTTTAGTGAATCATCCTATGTAATACCCCATTAGCCCGACAGCACATACACGTAACCGTGTCTTTACCCTGATGTGTAATTATTATGACAATAATATTTGTTATAACAACGACTCAAAATCGACCTATAAACCATATATGTAGCTAACAATTACTTTGGAAAAATTGTCCAAAAAATTCTAAATTTATTATACAGCGATAAATTTAATCATAAACTTTTCAAATGTATCAATTTAATCCTACATCTTTTGATGATTTGCCAATTCAATCATAAACATTTTAATGATTTGATAATTTAGATTTTCAATTAATTTTTCCAAGAAATCACAAACATGTTGCCATCCCTACTAGGTAGGATGGCCAATGCTAACTGGACTATTATGTCAATAATTTCTAACAAAAATTAGGCAGAAAAAATAAATCGGCATAATTGAAATTGCAAATCATTAAAAGATTTATAACTAAATTACGTTTAGAACTGAATTGGCTATCATGCAACACATTTAACATTTTTGAAAATTTTCTCCAAAATTATTCTAATCACAAGATAACTTCTAATAAATCTTTTTTTTTTTGTCTAATTTAAGTAGCATTTTTTAAGGGTTGAATATAGCTAGTTTATATAGAAGGAAAGATCACATTAATGGTCTCTGAATTTTGATCCAATGTGCAATTAATCCTTGAAATTTTAATTATTTAATGTGATCTCTCAATTTTAGTCTAATATTTGATTTGTTCAATGTGGTCCATGAACTTTGATATAATGTTTAATGCGATATCTGAATTTTGTCTAAGATGTAATTTGTTCGATGTGGCTTATGAACTTTGGCTTAATATTCAATGTGATCCTTGAAATACTTACTAATAGTTTAGGAACCACATTGAACAAATTAAAAGTCTAGACTAGAGGCGACATTGTACATTGGGCCAAATTTTAGAAACCACATTAAACAAATTAAAATTTTAGAAATGTCATTACACATTGCATTTGGTGGTCAAGATAAAATTCATGATACGATCAAAATTTATCATATCTTATGTTTAATGCCTACTCAAGATAGCATAAAGTCATATATATAGAGAGGATATAGACTCAATAAATTATTTCATGGGGAAGGTAAAATAAAGGCGAATAAGATTTCTAATATCCATAATGGTAAAGTTTTTTTTTCTCAAATAACACATTTCTTAAATTAAAAAATTAAAATTATATTTCAATATAAATAACATTTGAATTCTAATATAAGAAATTCAAAATAACAAAAAATAAAAATTCATTTTTTAATTTAATCTTATTTTTATTTCTATATTCGAATTTAATTCTACCTTATAATATAAATTCAATATAGTATATATTTATTACATATTTTTGGTGTTTTAGTATTTTAGGTACATTAATATAATTTTCTATCGAATAAAATTTTATTAGAGAATGATGGAACGGGAAGAAAGAACTATAAAAAAAATTTGATTAAAAAGAGAGGAAAATAAAATATAAAATAAAAATAAAAATAAAGTTCAAAAGAATATCGCGAGTGATTTTTACAATCTCCGTTTGTAAAATTTGTAATTCATATAGGCGTTTATGCTAAATAATATATATAATATGATGTAAATATATTCAATTTTATTATTACAATCACCAAACAATTGATTGGATATAGAAAATTCCTCAAATTTCATATCATATCATATTTAATCATATTCCTGTTAAAAATCCGAACAACCAAACATAGGCCAAATGCAAAAGCAAGTCCTAGGGTTATGAACTATGAAGAAGATGGGGGGCCGAGCAAGCTTTGGCCCATTGGGCTTACGTCTCTATAATGCTTGGATTTTATGGCCTATATTTCCCTATTTCTTTTTCCTCCTACGTCGCTGATTGAGTGGAATTGTGGAGAATTTAGAACTTTGGAGTTCTAAATTCTCCACTACTTATAAAAGTCGTTAATAGCATAGTAAAGTTTTATTATAATCTGTAGTTAGTGCGCAGCAAGTTACTATGACAAGTAATTTTGACTCACAAAAATTTGTAAATATTCAACGCAAACAAAGCCATTGCGTGAATTTCTTTATTTTTTTTTTGGCCTATTTTCTCTTTTATGTACCACGGAATATATCCAAGTTTTTTTTAACTCGGTTAATCTTACAGATACATTCAAATCTTCTTATTTAGGCATATCAAGTATGGCTCCACCTACAACATAAGGTGATTTTTACTAGTTTACACTTTATGGACTTTGATTTACTCAATTCTAAGCAAGCTTTTTGTTTTAATAAAAGGTCAACATTGTCTTTTCCATCTTTCCAGGAAAACTCCATAGGCAGAGATTTATGAGACTTCTGGCCAAAAGAAAAGATTTCATGAGTATGACCGAAAAAAGACAAAAGATTTCACGAGACTTATAAATAGGTTTACGAGCTTATCTTATTTGGTAAAGAGAATCTCTCTCTCTCTCTCTCTCTCACTGGCTCTCTGTCTCTGTGGGCTACCAGAAACCACTCAAAATCAACAACTAGAGCTGCTCCATTCTCTCTTTTACCGAACAGTCGCCGTCGTCGTCCGCATCATCAACATCATCCGTTCATCAAGAAAAGAAGAAGATGAAGAAGCAGCAAAACCCTAGTCTCTGCGACCGCCACGTCGGGGGCTCGTGCGGGCCGTTCAAGAGGAGATGCAGCCAGCTGGTGAAAGAGCAGAGGGCGCGCTTCTACATCCTCCGCCGCTGCGTCGCCATGCTCATCTGTTGGCACGACTGCGGCGACACTTGACCGTAGCTGGATCCCTACTGAATCCATTTTTGGTCCGTTTGCTGCCATTTCGGAGTCAGGTGTTCGCGTATATACACACTCATATAATCAAGAAATGCAGCAAGCATAATTTTCCTTTTCCAGTCACCCGCAGAGAGAAGACTGTTGCAGTATATATATATGCATATCATAGTGGGAAACCCAGAAAATCAAGAGATATGTACATGATATATTAGTATATATTTGAATGAGCATGTCTCGAGTTCTTCTACTTTCACCATGAATGCATGATGAGTATCATTGGCTCGTTTCGAGTAATACAGATCTATATGCACGAGTTAGATGACCAACGGGAAACTCGTAATAACGTGGAATTATACTGAGAAATCACGCTTTTTGATTCGAGATTTATGTCATCGGTTTTTAAGTCCCTATGTATAGAAAGATGCTTACGATAATTACATACAACAAGAAAAGATGAATTTGCAATACAAACCGGTCAGCGAAAAGTGCCATGTATGTAAAAATTCCATCAAGTCATACCAGCAGAACCGAGCATGGGATCCCCTGGTATGAATGAAGGAAGGACGGGAAGATTGCTATATCTGTTCTCATTTTCATTATTCTCTTCTCAAAGACTTGGTTACAGTGAATCCATCTAAACCATTAATTTGACCCTCGCCACGCTCGACGCGGGATTCGTTGGATTTAATCAACTAGCTAGGTCATATAGATAGGAACTCGATGCATCGGATCTGTACAGTAATTTTTTTCTGCTTTTTTTTTTGTCATACTATATTTCGTTTGTCCTTTCACACATATGCTTTCTGCACCTTCCATTTGTTTTATTTTTGGCTCAGCCTTTTTATCGTCAGATTTCGATTCCTCTTATTGATAAAATTTTCTTCAAGATCAACAATATAAATTTTAAAACTTAAATTTCTTCTCTTCATGTGCCGTAAATAATTCATAAATCCAAACCATCCGTGAAAAGGATCCATCTTTTTTTTTTTTTTTCTTTTTTTGGGTCTGAGAAAAGGATCCATCTTCACACGTCCTTTCATGTAAAAGGTAATGTTTTTCAAGGAGATGAAGAAATGCTATTCCAGGGCTGAGCAGACAGCAAGATATTTAGAACAGTGTGCATCGTACAAAATTTTAACACAGTGATCGATAGCGCATTTTCCATTTCTTCTTTTTCCTCCTAAAAAATTGTAACAATTGATTATTTTTCCTAAAAGGAAATTTCCAATGGTATGTAGTCATCATGTTATTTCAATCTTTTTTACAAAAAATAAAGAGAACGACATAATCAATGTTTTTGATGATTAATCTAAAAATGAAATAATGACTTGCCTCCATATAATTCCTCGCTAATTTTTTTCAATTACAGGGACCCGACATGTAAGCCAATTGCGAGGAGAGAATTCAAAAGCTATTGTAAAATAATGATTGTCTCAAACTTAAGTGTTCCATATAATAAAGGAGTGGTACCAAAGAACAGTATAAAAACGAAATTTTTGTTTGACTTGATTTGACTGTAATGTGGGGTCTTTGCTCAATTAGGAAAAATAATCAATAATATTACACGAACATATGGTTCATAAAATAACTATACACATGCACAATTCTTTACTTATTTTATTATTTCTTTTTGCGTTGCCTTTTCTCGGGGTAACCTAAACTAGTCCTCTCATAATTATTTTCAAGTCAATCGTGCAAATTCTATTTGCTATATTTTGTATATAATTGTTGGGACAAAGCGAAAAGGGAAAGAAATGAAAGCAGTCGTATTTGGTGGGAAAGAGTAACTGGAGACTGCAAAAGCTAAGCTAGATCGAGCACTTGTCTGATCGCGACAGTGTCGACCTTTGATTATTGCACTGATATAAAAAGGGGTAATAGTGACACTCGTGGGAAGTGTGATAAAAAAATATATATTTGGAACGATATCAAAGACATCTCACATTTTATTTAATGACTTATATTTCTCTACCCTCGAAAATTCCAAATTTATGCGATAATTTCACTTTGAATACCACTTTAAACATTCACATCAATTATAATTATGAAAATATCATTTGGCATTTTTGCTTAGGGTTAGGTGAATGGTATCCACTAAATATATAAGTAGCCATTTATTGTCGATATTTTTCTCAAAATTTATTGGCTTAACATTTATGTACATTATTGACACGGTTGCTTTTTTTTTTTTTCCACATATTTGATTATATCCGAATGAACTAATTTAGAGATTTATATCTTAGGTTCAACGGAATCTTTCTTGCTCTCTCTATGTGTTTGTATTTTTTTTTTCTTTTCTTCGAATGAAATATTAGCTGTAAGTAAACATTCAATCATCTAATAATTCCACATGCATGTGCCAATATAGTCATCAATTAGATGTGGATCCTCATTAATTCAGGATAACTCCGGCCCCATGTTAAGTTACGTCAAAATGATTAAGGTCCACCTAATTCTAGGGGAAAGCGCTAAACCTAATCTTCTCACCCTTTCTCCCCCTGATTAAGGTGACGTTTGACGTTTGGCGGTGCGCACGGGGGGAGCTGGTGGAAAGAAGCAGTAAAAGAGGAAAAGTAAAAAAGCTATCGATGATTTAGAATGTCCTTACGCTGATCTGTAGGACTGGATAAGAGCGAAAATAGTGTTAGGCCACATTTAGAGGACGGGATAAAAGTTGGGGATATGATAAACTTACCGCATCTTGTGTTTGGTTCTTATTCAAAATAGGATAAGATCGATGTAAAAGGATATCACTTGGATAAAATATCTCATATATGGACAGATAAATGTGGATAGAATTTATTTATGTATATAGTATAAAAGTTTATTTTTCTTGATTAATAGACTTCTTTAAAAAATGTAAATAATATTAAACTTCCAATACAAATAGAGAAATATGAAACAAAACAAATTTAACAACAATTTTTTAATTTAATTTGTTCCTATTTTTATTTATATAATTGAATTTATTTCATTATATAATGTATACATATGTATGTATCTATATTTATTAAATAAGGGAGGGATGGGGGTTCAAATCCCCACATTCTCAAGATGAGTTAGAGTGAGGACGATTTAATTTCAAATGTGGATTTCGACTCTCATACCCTGCAAAGGGCGGGACAAAAATCGAGAATGAAAGTTAGAGTAGGAGTAGAGTAGGATTGACAAAAAAAAAATATGTATCTATATTTATTACCTATTTTACGTATATTACTAGATTTTATTATTTCATAAAAAAATATTCAAAAACGATGCAAGGGAATAATAAAAGAAACGAAAGAGAGAGAACAAAAATCTGAGAATGAAAGTTAGAGTAGGATTGACAAAAAAAATATGTATCTATATTTATTACATATTTTACGTATATTACTAGATTTTATTATTTCATAAAAAATATTCAAAAACGATGCAAGGGAATAATAAAAGAAACGAGAGAGAGAGAGAGAGAGAGGGGGTAAAAAAAGTAAAGTTGGACAACCTAAATTTCATACAATAACTCAAACTTGAAAATGACGTTTCTTATTCTTGAAGGTAAGGGGTTCTAAAAGAAACCTTACCATTACCATCTCTTTCTCCTTTTGCTCTGTGGCTCTGGCGTGCGTTAAAGTTTCACGAATCCTATGTAATTATTTGGTTCACATCAAAGCTCCACTAAAACAGTACGAGAGTCGATTAGAGAATCAAAGCACTTTCTTATCTATAATTCTTTAGTTCAAGTCAAAGGTTCACAAAAGTATCAAATGAGTTGAAACTCATTTTCCTCTGTAATTCTCTACTTCACATTGAAACTTCAAGAAAGCAGTATACTTTTTGGAATCACAAAGGCGAATAATCATGATTTTTCTCTTTTACTAGATTTGGCATTCAAGGGCCGATCTATATTATTAACATTGATGTCATTGTAGCCCATTTACATTTCTTGTCATAGTCAAACTTGTGGTTATGGAATGCTGCAATGAACTCCATTACTATATATAAGGTTGAGATCATACGATAATCATGGATTGATTACTTTATTTGTGCATTCATGATTTCTTTAGGAATCGTGAAAAACTCTTGCCGTTTTCATTTGTGCATTTTTTGATCCATTTACACCGATCGTAGTTTCTATCAAATAATGAACATGATAAAATATGACAACAACTATCTTACTTACCGTGATTCACCAAGCAACGAATGGAATAAAGCAAAATCTCTAAAATTTATATTTTATTCCATCCATCAAGTCCCATCCCGACTAAAAATTCAAATGACGAAACGATTGGCACCAACACTACACGAACACACGTTCGCAACACCAAGAGTCGAGCACAAAGACCTCGTAGTGTCGTTATCAACTTTCCTCCTTTGTTCGTTTGCCCTTTTTTTTTTATGGTGTTAGTGCTTGTTCAAGCGTGCATGCATATTTGAAATGGGCATCGTGTCATTCCTCCCCCGACCTGTAGGACCAGATTGAAGGCGTTGCCACGCGCAAAGTGAGAGGAGGTTGTGGGTGAAATGAATACACCTTAACAAGGGACAAAAGGAGGCCGCGGCTCTCTTTTTCTCTTTGCGCAAAAAGAGGGGAAAGCCAACTCATCAATCTCTCTCTCTCTCTTTTCCTCCTGTTGCCCTTCACGTGGCAAACCCCATGGGCGTGTACCCCTTCGAAATGCCTAAGGTCCCTTTCTCCACCCACACCACATAACCCATCAACCCTCTTTTAGTCATGTCACCCGTTGCTATCGCGGGACGATCTACCAAGCAACTTGCGAGGAAGTCGCTGGCCAGAATGCTCATTCAGACATTTCTATTGTATGAATGTAAACTCGGTCCTAAATCTTTTTTAAAAAAAAAATTATAGAAACTATCCACGTCGACAATTTCCAATTAAAATTGATCGAAATTACTATATTAACAAACTGCCAAAAGGTTTAACTAGATTAAACAAAATTTAAAAGTTTATGATTGAATTGGTATCAGTATAATAGATTTAGAACTTTTCTTGATCATTTTCCCCGCTCATTGTTATCAAGGGATAATCCACCAAAGAACTTGCAAGGAAAAATGTCATGGAAGAGTTATTTACATGGACAAAGCGATGGATAAAACCAATCACGATATCCCAAATTTGTGTTGCGATTAAAATTAAAGAATTTTAACTAATTTTTTTTATTATATATTTTTGTGGTCTCTCCATAGTGACGACCTCATCAACGTACTAGTGTGAGAAATTAAATGCAAAGAATTAAATGCGATGGATAAGAGTTGGATGCGGTCGTACTCATTGAAAGGTAGTAACCCGTGATAAATAGTGATATCATTGTATTTTGAAGCATCACTTTATTATTTGAATTGTGATCCCACTTATTATAAGTTGTGAAAAAGGTTCTATGAATTAATATCATTGCATGAAAGCTTGTTTCGATATAGAATTATCATTTTGCTATTGAACTTTTGATTATGGTCGAGTCTTAGGCTCCGTTTATTTTGCAAAAAAAATGAATTAATCGCTTATGTTACTAAAATAAATGAACAAAAAATATCTTCATTGTCCCCGAATATATTTAGATATAAATTATTATTGATTCTGAAAATATTTTTCATTAGTTAATTACTTCCAGTGATACGAGTGATTACATTTAGATAAATATTTATCAAAACATTCACTTTTCGTAAAATAAATGGAGAATTAAATTTATGTGGCCAGACAACTCGGTGTAAGCCAAGAGGGCCATTGGCGGGCATGTAATGGATGGATCCACTGGTGAGCTCGTGATGGATGAAATCACTACAGGCGTATGTGTCCATAAATATCTTGTCAAAGTCTCTCTCGATTCGATTCGATTCGATTCGGAGAAGAAAACAAAAGAAGAAGATTCAATCCAATTACACCGATCGGATCTCATTTGTGTATCTCTTTATGGCTCAATCGGCCACGTCCGATTATGTTCTTAGATATTTATATTGATTTTGGCCTTGTTGATAAATTTCACCATGACTTGACCGACGTGATCAGTAAATATCCTTGGTTTTAGACCTTTCCTTCCATTCATATAATAATTTGATGATTTATCGGATCGGTTTCCATATCGCGATTGAGAAATTAACAATCACTTCACTTAGACAAATTAATCGACAAAAATATGCTTTCGCTATTTATAATACTACACACTTAAATGTTTTTATTAGTGATGATGATGTTTTATATTAACCCATTTTTTTCTGAGTGATATGAATGATCACATATTGGGAAAAATCTTTTAGAAATATTGACTTTTCTTGAAAACAAACAGAGCTCAAAAATAAAATAAGTCAATCAAGTTTAGAAATATAATGAAATGTTTCTCTCCTTTCTACGGGGGAAATTGTCCCAAAAGTTCTAAACCTATTTCGTGATAGTCAATTTAGTCTTAAATATTTTAAATAACTTAATTTAATCTTAAACATTTTGACAACTTATCAATTCCATGCTCTACATTTATTTATATCAATCTAGTCCTAAATCTTTTAATGAGTTGCCACCTTAATCTTAATCTTAAATCTTTTAAAGATTAAGTAAATTTAACAAAACTAGCCAATTTAGATTGGAAATAGCTGACGTGACAAAACCAAAGCCGACTATACTATTAGATCCCCATATAGCTGTTTTCCACCAAAATTAATTGAAATGATTAAATTGACAAATTGTTAAAAAGATCTAAACTAAATTGACAAGTTACTAAAAATTTTAAGACTAGATTCATACAATTAAACAGTCTTTGATCAAATTGGCGAATTGTCAAAGATTTATGACTAAATCGGTTGCCATATATTGAGTATAAGACTTTTTTGGATAATTTCCTCTCGCTCCATGCTGTTGGAGCTTTATTAGTGACTTTAGCAAACTCTAAATTCTACATTTATTATGTATATATTTCACAAAAAGTACACGATTTCCAAAATATTTTTTTTACGTGCACGTGCGAACCGTTCAAAGTTTGAATGAGTGGCCACTCCAAAAACATCATCATTCTCCTTCGCGACAAATAATGTTGACCGGCGCTCGTCCTCCATAAGTTTTGTAATAATAGAACATGTACTAAGAATCAAGCCAAAAAAAATAATGAAAAAGGAGAAAGTGGTTGGCGATTGGAAAATAGCTGGAGATGTGAAAGGCATCTAACCAAAGAGATAAGATAAGCTTTCTCTTCGTGTTCTTGTGTTCCAACCATGATTGACACGACCCCATAAAATCTTTCATTTCACCACCACCATCATCCCACGTTAAACAAATATTTGGAATTCCATCAAAATCTGCACATTGCCCCCTCTTCACATCTGTCATTCCGATTGGAAACACGACTTCTCAAATGACAACCAATCCTATCACGAATCCGAAAAACAAACTAACGGAGCGTAGCATTGTCTATGTAATTACATTGATTCACATTTGAAATTGCGCTGCGCAGGTGTTTTAATCGATACATCATAGGCGAGCAAAGGATGGCAAGATTTCTATATCCCTGGTATTTCTCGAGCCACGGAAAGGAAAATTCCAAATTCTCATCCCATCACGTGTGAGCGAGACTCGTTGATTTTTGCTTTTTGGGGGGTCCGGTTCTCTCTAGAAAGGACTCCATTGCGGTGGCGGAGAGCACACGAACGCAGCCGAGGGGATCGGATTTCTGTGCAGATAAAGAGAAAAGGAAAGCGAAAGAGAGAGAGAGAGAGAGAGAAACAGCGACATTAGACATGACCTACGTTGGACCAGTTCCAAAGTCTCATGACTTCAGGTGGGCTTGTCTCCTGGGAAGTTGGTTAGTCTTATCACAACTCCGAGTATCGCCCGAACATGTCACCTTTCTGTCCACCTCATTCTCGTGTTCAAACCTCAGAGAAAAAAGAAATATAGATATACACAACTTGAGTTTTTTTTTTTTAAATCATGCCCAGAAGAGTGCAATATCAAAACTAACCTTGTAACCACTAAGCCCAATGACCACCCTTCTTATACAGGAAGAGGAAGGTGAAAAGTTCGAATTCTCATTTTTCTCAAAGGGTTAAGGTGATGACGATTTAGTATCAAGTATGATTTTCGACTTCCACATCCCGTCGCATAAGATATTGTGAAAATCGAGAATGAGAATTAGAGTAAAAGTAAAATAAGATCGACCCAAAAAAAAACCCTGCACATTTTGGTACTCTTTCGATAACAAATTTTTTGAAAAGAAAATAATGTAAATAATATCTAAATTTTGACTTAATATGCAATATAGTTCATGGATTTTCAATTTGTTAAATATAGTACATGAATTTTAATTTAATATGTAATATTGTCTCTAGATTTTTAATTTGTTCAACATGGTTCTTGAACTTTTGATACATATTCAATTTAATTATTAGATTATATAAAAATGTTCAATATTGTCATTGCATTAATTCAAATTAATAAATAGTATTGAAAATTTTGATATAATTCATTAATAAAATTGAACACATATCAAAAGTTTATAGACCACATTAAGCATATTAAAAAGTCTAAGGACGACGTTTAGCGTTGAGTTAAAGTTCATGAATCAAATTAAATAAATTAAAAGTTTAGAGACTACATTATACAATTGCCCAAAGTTCACGAACCACTTACATAGTTATCCCATTATTCATATGGTAAAATTCAATATGAACGATCTCACATGTGTAACAGCAATGCATATTTTATTGATCTGATTGCACCTCCACGCCCTGAAGTCTTAGTTTCGAGACGTGATCTCGAGCGTCGACACTAACTCGTTTCATCTCGTTTTGGGTGAGGGCAGAATTTTAGAATGGAGAAGGGAAGAGGGGCCAAAATGCAAAGGGAAAAAAACATGAAGTTGGAAATACTTTTGATTTTTCCATTGAGCTAGCTTTGATACGGCCCGTCTCCAAAGCCCAAACCAAACTTCCCGTTCTTAGCCCATTTTGAATTTCGAGTGCATCAACCATCTCCGACTTATGGGCTGTTCGTGGCCCATGGGCCTGCATGAATCGAGCCTTTCTCATGTGGGCTTTCATCGTGATAAAGCCTAATTAAACTTGCACCGTGTGCGTCGTCCCCTGAAGCTCATCGCTCCAAATTCTTCTAGCAGCTAGCTATCTCTGCTTTTCGGTATTTATTCATTCGTCAATCATCAAAACCATTCATAATCAAGAAATCAAACTTAATCACACCCTTCTTCCATGTAGCCCCACAATTTTTTAGGTGTCTTTTAACTTTCATTTCTTTAACGATCCACTTTTCTTGATAAGTATTAAGAATGCATTTAATTTCGGCTTAACCAAGAGGCCGTGAGCCTCTGACGCTTTTCGGAAAAAAAATAAAAATAAATTGAGATGTTTGGCAAATACATTCTAAGCCACTATGAGAAAATATGAGGTCTGTCGGACCTCAAAAATCGAATCAAATGCATCCTAAGGACTATACTCAAAACGGGAAAAGAAGATGACAAAATCTGAGGTCCGACGCTAAAACGACGTGTCGTCGCGGGGAAGTGATCCCGTAGCGTCGACCACGCCAACTACCTTTCATTCGTGCCCGTCGTCGTCGATGCTCCAACGAACTCCAGTCCTCCTCCCCCTCTCCGTCTCGCTCGCGCCCGCCGCACGCCGACCTTCGATTTCGACCGGCGGCTCTCTCGAGCTCCCGCGCGTCCGCCGATCCGAGCGTCCGCCGGATTCACCTCGTCGGAGCCGCCATGGGTTGCTCCTCTTCGCTTCCAGGTAATCCCCGGTCCCCGGCCGCGCGCTCGTTCCTCGCGGACGGCCCCGTCGGCGGCGAGCCGTATCGAGCTCGAGCTCCGGTCGAGCCGCGTCCTTCCTCCGCCTGCGCGGATACCGTTGGCTGTCTCGGGAGGTTCTCCCGCGTTTTTGGAGTCGCGTGTGTTCTTCTATATGTTGGCAGTAGTCGAGTGTGTAGATCGGGGCTAGGGTTTGGCGAATTCGATGGGTGGAATTGTTTGCGCGGTAGCTGCGAGATTGGGGATTTGATGAACGCCTCTAGTTAGTGAATCGGCTCTGTGCTTGATTGGCTCGACGTTCGGGTTATTGCAGATAGGGCTTCCGGGAGATTGGGCGGGCTCAATTCGGAGAACGGTGCAGTGAACGACGCGAAGAACCTGCGTGTTAAGGTGCTGTTGCTACGTGCGATCATTTCTTTCTTTCTTGTCTGGTCGGTCTGCTGGTATGGAATCTTATTTCTAGGTGGCACTTGGTGTGATTAAGGTGATGACCTCGATTGATTAGAAGTCTCCTGCGTAGTTGGATTATGGTGGCGTGATATGCAACATCCTCATAAGTCATTGCTGCTTTATATAGCTTCAGCATCTGAATATCTCATGAATTTTTTATTTTATTGGCCTCATAATTTAGCATTTTCTAGATTCCTCGCAATCATGCTAATACCATCCTTGTTTGGGGTATCCATTCGCAATGCAGTATGTTGATATCATGAAGGCATCTGACATTTCTTATCCAGATGCGACATTAGTTCATTAAAGAAATGCATAGCAACATCAAGGCTATGTCAGTTTAGTAGTTAGTTTCAGTGTTGACAAGCCATCTCGAGTCATTAAGTTTATAAAGTCTGTCAGCTGTTGTGATCTTAAACTATCATGACCATGTAAATGGGAAATCTACATTACCTTTAAGATGTAAATTCTACATGTTAGCTGGCACAGAGCAATCTCTGTTCCTGCATCACATACACAATCGCAGGGATACCGTTTCGCTAAGTAGTCCTCTAATGCCATTTACTCCTTGGAGTAGAATTAGGAAAGGCAGTCTTATATGTGACTTTACTGAATACTGACTACAGTTGGTCTTACTAAGCTATTCCAATCTACTAAAATATTTTTTCTCTGGATTGGTCATCTATGGGATTGTTGTCACGACCATAACAACAAGCTAAGCCTTGCCCCACTATGTGGGATTGGCTACCCAAATCTTTTACCCATTTTACTCTACTTTGTTAGTCTTCTCTCTGGATCAAGTCTTCATGTCCTTGTTCGCCTGTACAAGTTTCTTTCAAACTAACGTTGTCCAATATAACACTTCTACCAATAACTTTGGACTCTACTGATGATAAGAGAAGATCTCCATATTTCTGAGCACTGCACTTTACATTACTTGAACAAATTTTCTGATTGAATCATACCAATTCTCCCAGTTGCAAATATATCTTGAGGGGAAATGGTAGAATCTGATTCCTCTTATTTTCCCTCTTCCCCCCCCACCCAAAAAAGAACATAGATGTGCTGTTAAAAAACTCCACCAACTCCAGAAAGAGGGCATAGACATGGTATGCATGTGAGTTGCACTATGTGTTTCTATTAGTTGGGAAGCTCACAATAGCATTTATGCTCAGTGCTACGATATATAGCCTTCAACCAATCCTGATGTCGTTAACCTCCTTATCATGTCTGCAGCTTGTACTTCTAGGGGATTCTGGTGTTGGGAAAAGTTGCATCGTACTTCGCTTTGTCCGTGGTCAGTTTGATCCGACATCTAAGGCAAGGAATTCCATACTTTTCATAATTTGCCCATTTCAGTTGGTTCAGGCTTTGGGCAATTTCATTCTTTATTTTATTGGAGTTCCTAATTCTGTTCTTAACCATTTACCTTGATTTCTGAAATTTTGATTTGTAATAGTCAGGTTTTTTGGGTCTTATTTGCAGGTAACTATTGGAGCATCGTTCCTGTCACAGACCATAGCTTTGCAAGATTCTACGACAGTTAAGTTTGAAATATGGGACACTGCTGGTCAAGAGAGGTATTAAATTGTGCAACATATGTTTTCTTTTGAATTTTCATATTTTAAGAAGTGGGGTGATGGAAACTTCCTTCAACCATTTATCTATCCTGAACACAGAGAGAAGAATTTACTGGTTTTCCTTATACAGGTATGCTGCCCTGGCCCCACTTTACTATCGGGGTGCTGCGGTTGCAGTAGTGGTTTATGATATAACAAGCCCGGAATCATTTCAAAAAGCTCAGTACTGGGTAAAGGTAGGGGCTCGGGGATTGCAGCAGTTATATTTTAATGCATACTTTCCTGTTTACCTTTTCCTTTAAGGTGAATTTTGGTGGAAGTTGTTGGAGAGTGATCCTCAAAAACCTTGCAGGATGAATAACACTGACTGGGTTTTAAAAAGAATAGCTACTACCATCTTTGATGTTTTTGACAGAATGATGTATGGTTTGAAAATAATCTCTGTGGTGGAAGCCAAGACTTGGGTTTTCTGTCTTTGTGTGTGTGTGTTGTCAAGATTGTCTAAGTTCCATAATGACCCTTTTTCGTGGAATATCGATGTGGTCTTTGTGATGATGGTATGATTTAGGTTGTTCTAGTGAGTTTCTGCACCAATTTGAGTGCATCTAGAGTTGAGAAAAAGAAAGAAAAGAAAAGCGTGTAAAGTAAGGATATACTCTGGGACGTCAAAAGACATTGAAATAGAATGCCAGGCCAATATATCTAGAAGTTCTTTTCTTTTGGTTGGATGAATATAAATAGAAGTTAGGTAGCTAGGTATTTTCACTTCTAGAGTACGGTTAAATCAAGTGGAAAACTGGGTGCTACTGATGCTGCTCGTTCCACCTTTGATGACACAACACACACACACACACACACACACACACAAACACTTTCTGTGAGCCCTAAATACTAGTGTACTGTTACAGTAATATCACTTCTTACTTTTAATATCTAATGACCTGATTTTCCTCTCTTTATATTCAATATGGAGTTTTATCCTCCTCTCTTAATATCTCATGGTATTCATCGTGTGCCGAAATATTAGTATACCATTACAGTAACCGTCACTTTGTACTCTTAATAGCTCAATGACCTGATATTTTCTCTCTTTCCTTTCAGTATGGAGTTTTATTTTGATCTATTTGATGAAGATTCTGTTCATGTACAATGTATAGTTTTGTTTCATAGGAGCTTCAAAAACATGGAAGCCCTGATATGGTTATGGCTCTGGTTGGAAATAAAGCTGACCTTCAGGAGAATAGAGAAGTGACGGTCCAAGTGAGTGTGACACTCTGCAATTGGTTATACTCTGGAATATATGTCTATAGGGATTCTTCTTCCACAAATGTAACTGCTAACACAGGAAATTGCTGTCATTGTTCCTGTAGGATGGCATTGACTATGCTGAGAAGAACGGCATGTTTTTCATTGAGACATCTGCTAAAACTGCAGATAATATAAATCAGCTGTTTGAGGTATATATGTCTGACATATAAGAATTATGGCATGGTTTAATTGATAATACGCCTTGTGTTCATAGATACTTCTATAGCCCTCGTAAACTTCTAGCAGTTCTATGTAAAGAACATGGTTTTGTTCTATATTCATCTTTGATTTGATTTGCCCCATTAGCATTTGTCTCGTTCCATTATGAGGTAGTAGTTGTTGCTATTATTGAAGTCAAAGTTCTGATAGATTTGTTCCTTTGCTTTACTCAGCTCCAATCTCGATCGATTTTTGTTAGCAGAAGGAATGTTGAAGTAATGATTGATGTAGTTGATTAAATTCTTTGAATATTAATAAAACGAATCTTTATTTGGTTTGTGGTGGCGATATCGTTTTAGCAAAACCTAGTGGAGTACTGCTGGCACCATTCTTTCATCCATTGAGCGATTATAATAATTGTCATGCGATGGTCCTCTTGAGCACAAATCATTTCTTTTTTTAAAGTATTATAGCAGTTTCTAAGTACTATATATTGAAATTGTTCTTTTGCTCTCAGGAAATTGCCAAGCGGCTTCCACGTCCAACACCGTCATGATTGGGAAGTTCATACCGTGTTTAAAGCCACCGATGATGTTATTGGAGTCTTCAACGGCGGTGATGTAAAATATCTATCCCAATGTATACCTCCCGTCATGGAATTCTTTGGTCGACAGTTACTTTCATTTTTCCATGAAATCACTCCACATAAGTTGTAAGATGATCAATCCTCAATTGTACCAGAGAGAGCTTGCGAATGTGACATGGAAAGGAAACCCAGTGGTGATTCAGACCGATGTGGTCAACGATTTCGCTTGGCAAACTCGAACTTCATAATGACCTTTACTAGCCTGATTATAACTCGAATGCTGCTTGAACTTGAACTCCCTACATTTTGCCTTTCTGTCATTCCTGGATTTGATAAAAACGATAGAGGAGTTCCGTCTCCGTGTAGATGCCTCTAGTATATGCAACAACTGCATCCTTGCATCTGATCTCTCTGCATGGCTAAAAGAAGAAAACGAAATCATCTTCCTGTCTCCATGTATATCATGACACGAAACGCAACTACCTTTTTCCTAAAGTTCCCCTTTTCGACAATGGTCGCTCTCCTTTCAATTCAAAAGTGGCCAGATGAAGGTTCGAAAACGAACTCTTTCCTTACCCAAAAGCTTCCAAAAGATTCAGGGCCGCTGCGTGGCTTGCAAATCGCAAAAACTTTCAAACCCCTATTAATCTAATCTCGTTGCGCTTTTGTTTTCGAGTGCAATCAGGGGCTAATCTATGTTACGCTTATGCCACCTACCTCCTCATCTCAATAATGGGAGTGCCCGTGAACCAATGGTCACGACATGAAGTAATAATGCCTGCGCGTCGAAGTCCCTTTCCCATTTGTCTATTCGAAGCAAATGTCGTGTCCACCTAATCTCGAGCTAAATCTCGTGTACTCCCATGAACTTGTGATCAATGGCCAGCTGCAGCAACTACGCCAACCATAATCTTCCACCACATCTTCTCTCCTCCTGTCATTGCACCTGTATGACTTTCTCCTCCTCCCGTTCTTTCCATTCGCAGGCCCCCCCATTTATTTGTTTATTTTCCTTAGCAACTGAGTCGGTTTTTCAACGTCTTTCATTTGAAAAAGAACAGAATAAGAGAAATATTAGGTGGGCTGGCAGGCGGGTAACCCGCGAATCCTCATTGAATCTGACGCGTCCTTTCCGTAAAACCTCTCGTGATGAAATGATTCAATGAATAGCTGGGTTGAAAAAATGTACGATTCAAATGTGCACGAGAGATCCCTCGAAGATTTTAATAGGCATCATGATCGTTACCTTGGATTCTTGTCATCCTTTAGCTGGTTAATGTCAATGAGAAATGATTTTCCCGTAATTCGTTTTCGCATTTTCTCCGCCCGAAATTGGGCCATGATTATCGTGTACGGGAGGGAGGACCTATCTTACCGACTCCAGCAGATTGCTTCCTTCGTTTTTCCCTAATGACAATCAATCGAGAGGGGAACAACGCGAGGGGTCCCACCGAGCGATGTTTTGACTGCCGTCCACGTTACGGCACCGGATTGGACTGGGTCCGACATCACCGGCCACGGCGACATTGTCTCCGTCTACGTGTGCCCGCCGGCCGCCTTCACACCTCGCCACGCGGCTCCATTTCTCCTTCTCCGAAAGAGCCCCTCCCCCAAACATTTTTGGGTTTTTCTTTTCTTTTCTTTTTTCGTGCGCGTGTGGGAAAAGGCATCGAGGAAAGATCAAGTTGACTTCTGGTTCTAGGTTAACTGTCATTGGGCAAAGTCCTCGATAAGCACACTGTCAATTCCAGGCTAGACATGGTAATCGGATCTCGTATCTTGCTATCAATTGGGAAAGAAATCATCCGTGAAAAACATTCGAATAATCATTTTTCTATTTTTTTCCTGACCTCACAACTTACAAATATATGTATTCTCACAAAAAAAAATAAAACTTATAAATGATCTGACAAGAATATTATTTCTTTGACTAGTCTTAAAGAGGATCATATCGTGACTTAAAAACTCATTTTTCACAAATAAAAATGTCGAGGATTTGTCTGTCATAACCAATCGAACTTATTCAAAAAAATTGTTCCACGACTTGAGAAATCAAAATTTCAAAATTATGAAGCGTGGGATTTATCAGGATTAACTCGAATTACTTTCCAAGTATCTAGCACCCCTATAAATGAAAAGCCGTACTATGCGCCGAAATTCGGATAGTCACGCAAAAGGAAGAAAAAAAAAATAAGAAGAAAAGAATAGGGAGGAGGAAAATAGAAGGAAAAAAAAAAAGAAGGAACAGAAATCTCCGGGGCCAAATTGTAAAATCGTCTCCAAGGAGCTCCCGTCACAGGTGACGTCATCGCCGCTTCCCTGCTCCATCTCTCTCTGCAAGTCGCGATCATGGCAGCAGTAAAAAACAGCCGGAAGGAAGCAAACAAAAAAAAGGAGGAGACGACTCGGTGATCATTCCGAGCATGCCGCCTACGACTCTACTCCCCAACCTCCTCCTCCTCCTCTCTTCCGAATCCCAATTCGAGCTCCGAATTCCGCCCCGGTCGCCGGATTCCTCCCCTCCGATTCTCTCCCGTTGATTTCGAATCCGTCGGTCCCAGCTCGATCCGGCAACCGATTCTCGCTGCTGCTGCTGTTCTGTTGGATTGCTTCTCGGTCCTTTTTAGCAGCCGCCGCCGATGGAGATGGAGACGGAGGATCGGCGGAGCGACGAGGCGTCGCCGAGCCGGCTCGTGGAGTCGATCAAGGAGATCGCCGGCCTGCCGGAGTGCAGGAACTGCTGCAAGCGGATGTACGGAAACCTGGTGCGCAGGATAAAGCTGCTGAGCCCCCTGTTCGAGGAGCTGAGGGACGGCGGCGGCGGGGCAGAGGTCGGGGAGGAAGGTCGGAGAGGGTTTGAGATGCTGCGGGCTGCCCTGGATTCCGCCGTGGTGGTGCTGAGGTCGGTCAATCAAGGGAGCAAGCTGTACCAGGTAAGGGTGCCCGTTGTTCCCGAGTGGTGTGGTCGAGGGGGTTGTTCCGGATGATTGAATTGTGCTTCGAGTCGTGATGGTTTTGGTCGGCGAAATTTCGAGTTTTGATGAATTTGGAAGGGGTGGGATGTGAATTCTAGCTTTATCGCGCTTCGCGAGCGGCTTTGCAATGATTAGTTGAGTTTTGATCATTTAGGCCTGGTTTTGCGATGCTTGATTGCAGTTTTTGTGCTTCGAGGGTGTGTGGAGATGCTTATTTTTGTGGATGAGAATTCGAAAAAATTCGAATTTTTGTTAACCCCCATTAAACTTCTGAACCCTAAAATTCCTTTGCCTCTGAGGCAAGGAAGAAAGTAGGGGCGCAACTTCATGATCATTAGTTGCTTGCCATAAATTTAGATTTTATTCTCTGATTGAACATGGGGGCATCATTTTCTAGCAGCTGCAATGTTCACAACATGAGAAAACTGAGGATGTCATATCAAATATATATATATATATATATATATATATATATATAACTTCTTTTGCTCCATTGATTCATATCTAACTCGAGTATTTTACTATAATAAGCAACAGTAGATCATTTTTTGGTTACCGAAATGAAATCTTCAGTTGATGTAGGTTGTTCTTTCTCGCTAAGCATTTTTTCTTTTTTATGTATCGTGCTCCAGGCTTTTCAAATTGACAAGAGCGCTGTGAAATTCCATCAGTTGACAGGACAAATTGAAGCTGCTTTGAGTATGATCCCCTATGAGAGACTAGATATATCAGAGGAAGTTCGAGAACAGGTAAGATTTCCGACTTTAACATATGAACTAAAAGCATATCTTATTTTCTTTGTCTGATTTAGTTCTTCCATGAATTGGATATGTGATCGAGTCGTACAGCACAATGATTTTCGATTCAATACTTGGACTAAAATTGGAGGATAAGGTGTAGTATTCCCCCTGCTGATGTGATGCAAATTGGAAAAGGGGGAATGATTGTGCAAAAAGTCACGCGTCACATATGTTTTTTTATAGAATTTCAAAGCGAAGTTCCTTTGACATTGTGCAGATTGAACTGGTGCATGCCCAGTTTAAAAGGGCAAATGAAAGAATGGACTCGCCTGATTTACAGCTGGTGATGGACTTAGATATAGCTCAAAGGGAAAACGAACCAGATCTAGCAGTACTGAAACGGCTCTCAGAAAAGCTTCAACTGAAGACTTTAAATGATCTAAAGAGAGAATCGCTTGCTATCCATGAACTGGTTATTTCCAATGGTGGTGAGCTAGTGGACTGCTCAGAGAGGATGGCGTGGCTGCTTAGGAAGTTGAATGAGTCTGTAATCAGGGAAAATCCTGAAGTGGCTGCCTCTGAGAGTGAGAAGGGTTTGATAAAGCACAGATCCCCTGTTATTCCGGATGATTTCCGGTGTCCAATATCCCTTGAGTTGATGAAAGATCCGGTCATAGTATCCACCGGACAGGTATATCATGGTTAGCATTTTGATAATTTCACGCCACTCTAGCTATCATCCCTTTGTAGTCATCAAATAGATTTTCTTATTTTACAGACGTATGAAAGACCGTGCATCCAGAGGTGGCTTGATGCAGGGCATAAGACGTGTCCCAAAACCCAGCAGACACTACTGCACACAGCCTTAACACCTAATTATGTTCTGAAGAGTTTGATCGCTTTATGGTGCGAGAGCAATGGCGTTGAGCTTCCAGAAAAGCAGGAAAAATCCAGAACCAAAAGATCTGGTCGTGTTGCTTCTGAATGCGATCGGGCCGCTATTGATGCCTTGTTAGAGAAGCTAGCCAATGGGAATCCGGAGCAAAAAAGAGGGGCTGCGGGGAGCTCCGCTTGCTTGCAAAGAGGAATGCAGATAATAGAGTGTGCATCGCAGAGGCGGGAGCGATTCCACTCCTTGTTGATCTATTATCCTCAACAGATTCCCGAACCCAAGAGCATGCGGTTACTGCCCTGCTCAATCTTTCTATAAACGATAGTAACAAAGGGACGATAGTAAATGCAGGGGCTATACCAGACATTGTGGATGTACTGAAAAACGGAAGCATGGAGGCAAGAGAAAATGCGGCAGCCACCCTGTTCAGTTTATCAGTAATCGATGAGAACAAGGTGGCCATTGGAGCAGCCGGGGCTATCCCTGCCCTTATAAGATTGCTATGCGAAGGCACTCCCAGAGGAAAGAAGGATGCTGCTACTGCAATCTTTAATCTTTCAATCTATCAAGGGAACAAGGCAAGGGCCATAAAGGCCGGTATCGTGGGTCCGCTCATGAGACTGCTGAAGGATGCTGGCGGTGGGATGGTGGATGAGGCATTGGCAATTCTAGCAATCCTTGCGAGCAATCCAGAAGGAAAGATAGCAATCAGCCAAGCCGAGCCCATCCCTGTGTTGGTGGAGGTTATAAGGACTGGTTCGCCCCGGAATCGAGAGAATGCAGCGGCAGTGCTTTGGTCTCTGTGCTCAGGTGATGTAGAGCAGCTAAAATTTGCGAAAGATCTCGGAGCAGAGGAGGTACTGAAGGAACTAATGGATAGCGGCACTGACCGCGCCAAGAGAAAAGCCGGGACTCTACTGGAGCTTATCCAACGAGCCGAGACGGCTCCTGAATTGTGACATATGTGTCTGGTGAGAGTGGTTTTGGGAGTGGTTTAAAGAAACGTAAGGTACAGGGAAGAATGTCGGCAAAGAAAGTCTTACATGTAATAATTCTGTTTTCATCATGTACATAATTGATACCTGCAAAGCAGGGTGCACGACAGGTTCGGTCCACAATTTTTCTACCCTCGACTATGAAATTTCTTGGCCCTCTTAGATGGTTAAAGAGGTTACTTTTCCTTTTGCCTCCGCAACTGCCGCTTGCGAGAGAAAGTAAAAAGCCTATTTTTTTCCTCGGAACAAATACTTTGGAACTCGCTGAATTTGACATGGCCGAACAGAACACGTTCAGTGTGACTGACTGAGGCGGTCATTACGGCAGGAAGGAAGAAATTCCGGATGAGTAAAAGCGTCCTTTCTCGTAAAGGGAAAGTAAACAGAGCAGCAATTTGCTCCTGTGCGGCTGTGCTGTGCCCTCTCCCTTTGAAACGAAACACGAGAGAATACGTCTGATACTTAAGAATCCTTTGAAAACCGAATTTTGTTTTTAAGTTTTAGCATACTCCCTTCAATGAATGTATGGAAGGAAAACAAACTCTTCTTGCTGGACAAGGGGGAAGCTGAAAAGCAGAGACAGGATGGAGCCCGTTCCAATATGCTCATTCCATATATCGGCGGATCACGATACTATGGCACAAATATGGCGGGATTGATTCGTACACCAGCTGTAATTCAAAGCAAATAATCATGGCATCTAACTTGGTCTCACAATGGTGTGATTGAATCACATTCAAAGATCAGAGTAGCACCCTATCGTTTCCGCGCCTGAGCCCTCTCACCTCCACTCATATTAGCATGACGATTTTAGCAATCCAGTTTCTCTGAAGAGAAGGTTAACATTCTTTTCTTCCTCACATGATCAGATGAAAACCGAGTGCCCAGAAGAAAGATAAATTACAACGTGATCTCGAAAACCGGTCAATCAAGAAATCTCACGTCACCTGCACAACACAAAAATTGCAAAACTCTACACAAGAGTACGACTGGACATCAGCGGGGAAAGGAATCACCGGTCAACCCATGCTCTGGACAAATGTTTCAGTCAGGGTTTGACCGCTGATTACTTTTGTAGTGCCCACGATTATATCATATGCCATCCCCTCCTGCAGGCAAAACAGGGGAATATTTATTGTAATGAAATCATCGTGAAGATATAGCATGACTTGTAGCCAACTTCATACTTCCATCTTTAATGTTCCAACCACTAATTGAAAAGCCACATAGAGAACGAAGTGACATAAACTAACTAGATTTGACAAAACAGCTCTTTCATGCGTTAGACCCTGCCTGAAGTTTTAAAACTAGCAGCTTCAAGTACACCAATCTGACCCACTTAACAGCCCGCGATTACAGTCTTGAAAAGAATTGCAAAGTTTATCTGTTCAATCTGCAAGAAAATACTAACAAACAAAATTGAGAATAAGCACCTGAGAACTGAGGAATCGTAGAGCAGAAATCTCCGCGAATGTTACCCCTCCCACGAAAACGACAAGTACCAGGGAGCGTCTTCCTCCAGTCACTCTGGCAAATTAAAAGAAGTTTCATAAGAACTATGGCTGCACCAGGATATCATAAATGTGAAAGTTATAGCATTAATTATGGAGCAATTCTAAAGAAAGTACCACTTGCATATGTCTGCTCTTTATCATTAAACCGATCATAAAACTGTCATAGTGGATCGAGGCAAAGGAGACTCGGAAAAGAAAGAAACAACAAACTCTCATCCAGGATTCGTGGTAAGCAACCAGACTATTCTGATCATGAAGACACCTCCTCTAGCATCATTAAACTTTCCACTAAAGGAAAGAGGAAATTGAGTTTTAATTTCCACTGATCTCTTAATTGATAGGAGTAGACAACTTTTCAGTTCCGCATATTATCCAGTCCGTTGATGATATACTAGCTTCCTCCTTCGAGTGAAAAGTACATCCTTAAGTTATAAAACAACTATGAGATCAACCTATTTTGCTAGCTAAAGTAGTAATCATACCACAAACTTAGTCAGAATAGAAGTCAAACAAAGCTAACCATTCAAAAAGAAATCAAACAGAAGAGCTAAGTATTATTTGACCAAAATCCCAAAACTAGATGTCAGAAATATAAAACGGTACCTCAAACATAACACCAAAGTTTATCTTGTGGCAACAAATTGGGAAAAGGAATATAAAGAAAAAAATGCCAATTTAAGCGGAGCCATATAGTTGAAAATAAAAGGAAATTACTTGTCAACCGAAGCATCTTGCAACGAATCATGTGATTGACTGCTTGCAAACCTACTCTGCAGACAAAGCAAAAAGAATATGAGACAAACTAACACGACCACACAGGCCTTCAATAGTTGACCATCAAATAAATCTCAAGTAGACCCATGAAACTACACAAAGGTACAGGATTAGCATCCACATGTTAGTGATGATGCAAATGCACATGGTCTCTTAGGATAAGAACTACGAAATGAGCCAAAGAAATCATCCAATAACAGCTAGAATATGAAGCATGAACATAATCGCTGAGAGAAAAATGAAGTGAACAAATAGCAGTATGCAAGAAACTTAAAATAGTACTTACTCTCTTCAATTCTGAATGGGGTCCTGGTAGCATTCTCAAGATCTCTTCAATAGGACGCCTACAAGTCATGATTATTGAAGTTCAAAGATTTCTCAGAAGGTATCAGAGCAAGCAAGCACTTTTGTACACCAGGCATAAAAGAAATTGTTAGAGTAAGAAGTGGTTGAAGTGAGCTTCCGAAAAATATAAAAGTATAAAATACTTGGGAGATGATGGGCTGGGCCTTTGGTTTTGGGATGTTAAAGCATACAGGTAGTTGTTTACAACCAATTAAATGTAATCCCCAAGTAAAACAGACATTATCAGCTAGTATATAATGACTAGCATTATAATGTCTAGCATTTAAACCAGGACAATGATATTCGCTATTTCCTAATACTAAAACCTTAAACTCGTGCACGATAATAAAAATGCTGCTAGTAATAAGGTAAGAACAACTAAATGACATACTAAGCACATGTATATGTTTATTTACATGTGAACTGTACGGTATTTAACAAGAGAGTAGTCAGATCGAATTATTTAAAATGACCATGTGAAACTCTTCAATTTCTGACACCAGAAATGCTACTTCTCACAGGCCTACCCAAGCATGAAACTCAAAGAATTTCAGTGGATTAAAAAGCAAGAATGAAATCTTTACATTTTGTTTACTACTCATGTGAATTGTTGTGAGGATCCACAGAAAAATTATTATAAGCTAACAACCCAAAAGGGCCTCCATGCATCATTGACTTCAACTTGCAAGCAAAACTGAGAAAGGCTCAAGCAGATTTCTTTCTGTTTTTTTGGGCCATCTAGGCTTGTGTAGATTAAAGCAAGAAATAGAATGGATATAACAGAAGCTAAAAAAGCAATCCAGCTCACCGAATACAAAATATATGTGAGATTCATGAGATAAAGACTCACCAACCAGATCGAATAGCATTCTGAACAAGCCGAATGCTAAGCGGCGCATATCCAGAAAATACATAGGCAATATCATTAGGACTGCAGAATAGAGTAACTTCAAAGCTCAGTCACAAGTGCAACGAGATGATCATGAAGAGAAAAAGGAGGATAGCGAAGAAGTACAAATCAATGGTAACAGCATGACATGATCTATGTGGAAAATTAGAAGCAGAGAACGAGATGAAGAATGATAGTACTTGGCTGTGTCAGTATCATCGACTACAAGCTGCAGAGCACGTTTTATTGTCAGCCAATTGCTCTTTGACTCCTGCAGTTTTGGAGAATACGGACCAATCAATATTTTCTAATTGAGTACCTTGTTAGAGGTAAAAGCACTTGGTGAAGGCATCATACCTGCTTTTTCAGCAGTCCAGCTTTTTCCAAATTGTTCAGTGTAGCCATGTGCTCAAAACCATAGCTATGAAGTAGCTCCCTCCTGAAACAAGATAAATGATACTACCAAATTTAAACATGGGAATATCAAGGTTCTGCTTGGAAAGTTAGAAAAAGGGGAGGGGATGAAAATTGAAGTGGAAAATGAGAGATTTTAAAATTTCTTTGTGAGAGGGAGGGAGAGAGGGAAAATAAAATTTTCATACTCAAATTTTCTTTCCCCACCCTTTCTCTATCTTCCCAACCATAGTGTAAAGGACAAAGAGCTCACATTTGGTATAAGAGTATCATACTTGCCTTAAATAATCAAAATGCTTCTTAGGCAGCCCCGCATTTGTAATAGAGAACAGTATGAGCATTCGTAGGACATTGACAAAAGGTTCCTGCTTATGGATCATTTCTTCAATGTACTCAAAGCAACTGCATGTGAATATTATATAACAGATAACAAAAAAGAAAGTTTAGTGTGAGAAAACTCCGGCAGCAGGTAACAAAAAGAAATCTAAAGGAGGAAAAAGAATCACTCATCCAAAATCAATCTATTCCTCTTCAAACCGATGAATTTTTCTCACTTCAATCCAGTAACTATCTATGGTTGTACGTGTAGAGGGAAATACCAGTCCCACCAATTTATTCTATTGGAATGGCAAGCCAAATGGAAGAACTAGGATCACTCAGAAATTATGTCTAATGGAATGATATCAACAGCCATACATCCTCCATAGCAATTAAAATCAGAGTATATGACACCAAAACATTAAAGAGAGGATGAATATATGAGGATACATATATATTGGGCAGAGGAGGACCTTGGACTTGAGAGTTTATCAGAGTAAATCAGGAGAAAAGATGTCATTTTTCCTTGCCTTAAGAGGAATACTTAGCCACTAAAACCGAGTAAAATGCAACTTTCATTACAGGGGGATGTGCACCTTAATAAAATAATAAAATAGAACTTATGCGAAAGAAGGAACATGCTAGGTTTATGATAAGAGGTACATTCAAAGAATTAGCTTACATGTCATAACTCTGAGCCTCAACCAGTGTGTGTTCCATGTCAAGTCGTGCAAGAAATGATGGCTTAGATGTGAAAGTTGATAAATGCTGAGCAAGATTTATGTGCCTCTGAAAAGAGAAAAGAAAGCACAATATTATAATTGAATTCAAGCAATTAGGAAATAAGCAAAAAGCAAAATAAAAGGCAACAGTACTTACAGTCATTTCAGGTAGTGAATTCAGCTTCTTGACAAAATCCTTCAACTCCGAGACTGTCTGAGTCTGTATGCAGTGTCAGAAAACTTTTCAGATTATCCCTCAAACTGTTCGCGGGAGTATTAGAATGCCCCGAGCACATTCAGTTGCAATCTAAAATTTCTACCCATTTATGCCATTCAAGCTACATGAACTAAACACTTCTAGTGACAGACAATTGCAGCTATAAAATATATGCATGAAGGCTATCGCATTCTGTCTGCTGAAAAAGGAACTAGAAGTCGAAGATCTCTGGGGCCTGTGGGACGTAGGCACATGCGATCCGAACCAAGTTGACTTACAGTCGTTGTCATCTCCGTATAATCTTGCTTCATTGATGTTGCTTTTTGACGTAAAACCTGCAAGCAAACTGCAGTTGGAACTAAGACATGGAACATCCAAGGACATGACCTCAAAGCAAAGATAGTAACACCATAGTACGAGGCAACATAAAGAACAAGATGATAAGTCAACCTGGACAACAACTTCAAAGTTGAGATCCCGTATCTCCTTGAAAAGCTTGTCACTAAAGTTCAAAACACAAACAGTGTCACTGGATCAAGGAATACTGAAAAGAAGGATGGATAAACCATTGACATTACCGTGCAAAAGAGAAGTGAAAACCAACAAACACATGAATGCAACATACTTTGTTTCTAATTTTTTCCCCGCTAAGAACGAACAAGGAATAATGAAGTGACTACCCTTCATAATAAACAAAACATGCAATGTATAAGCAGTCATATGAACTACAACAAAGTGGATCACATAAAAAGTGCTTCTCAAAAGTGAGCCACACAAATCAAATGCTAGGATGGCATAGTCTCATCCAAACAGTATCTATCAGCTGAGGATATAACAGCCACAGCAGTGGTAAGCTAGAGATATTACCTAGAATTGAGTGGAACTTTCATTTTTTTGCCTTCTTGTTGAGCACCCATGATAGATGCATCAAGCTCCACTGAACCATTGTTCACATGTAAAAACTGCCAAAATCGGAAGTATTAGAGATAACTTACAGATACGACAACAAAGGAAAAACAGCACCTTGCCTTCTGAATGCAATCACATAGCTATTATAGTACATTTGCTGGTATAAGATGCTCTAAATGTCCACAGTCAACCATCAGAAGGTCAAACAACTCATGTTTTGGCAAACGCCAAAAATATTTCAAAAAAAAAAATAGAGCACAACCAATTGCAACTACTTTCTCTAAATCACAATAGAGCTCATTAACATTCTTTTGGATAAACCAATCTGAACTATCAACAATAGTTTCAGCCTAATTTTTTTCTGAGAAATTTTCTGATATCTCATATACACTTAATTCTTTGGGGAAAACCCATTAGCGGACATTGTACTTTGATGCAGCCAGCAACTGGATTCTTGATTTTTTAGTTCTCTGACCGAATGCATTTAACTTTAATTGATTTGCAATTGATGCACTAAGTATTGAAGAAATCAGTGACTGCAACTAAAATATAATGAAAGTCTGTGTACCCAATTAAGTGGAACTATAGTGGCTAATTATGCATCTAAACTGAAGTAAGGTGTTGTGCCCTTTTAGAGACTGCAAAAAGTACCAAATAAGTCAATTTACCTCGTCCAAGAGCCCTTCATAGGTTAACTGAGAACACATAGGAGTAACCATGTCAACCTGCAACCAAAAAGTTAAGCTTTTAATCACACTTCCGGTATCAATCAGACATTGGTGTCATGTTTTAATGAAATTCGTGAAACCGCATAATCTTGCAGTTAATGTCGCATGAACTCTGATGAGGATGCTCTTAGCAAAATAATTGCCCCCCCATGGTAGATGGTTTGCGTGGCGCATTCAGGAGCACATTTAACTAAATATAAAACAATTCATCTTCCGTAAACCTAAAATTTGGAAAAAATAGTCTGATCTGATTCCTAAATCTTTACAAGTCTGCCAGAGCTGATTTTCCCAAGTTAGTGGAATATCTGTGTTCTTGCACTTCATAATGCTTCACCCCCAAAACAACAGAAAATAAACTCGGAACCATAATTACCTCCCTATCAAGAAGAATAAGAGTGTTTATCTCCGGCACCACAATCTGCAATAATAGTCGAGAAGACAAATACACGAAATTAAACAGATGGTATGGCTAAAGTACCACTAAGGTTACAAAAGCTATGCATTATTACATCAGACGAATTGACTGGTTCCTCTGCTTGCATCCGATTAAGTATGTCTGCAACTCGTACTGAGCCTCTGCCCTTAGCTCTGACATTTGGTATCACCCCGAAAGCAAACTGTCAATCAAATTACTCAACATCACAGCAGGTTCGATTTCCAATGCAACCAGTACAGGGAAGGAGAAAAGTAAATGCCGAAGCTCAAAAGCTTCTTATATGGTATGCACGATAATCGCACCTCAAGCTTGTGAATGGCTTTGGCAATATGCCAGAGTGAGCTCGTATCACCATCGACTAGGCTCTCCTATTGAAGAGGGAAAGTGAGAAAAAGGGAGTAAGTAGACAATCTTATCAAAAGGAATTCTATTCTGGGACTGGCACACATCAGCTAATGAACCAGAGTTTATCCTTACTTTATAAGCAAGGTCCAGTTCGAATGATAGGACATCCTCGTCCATGGGAATGAGGTATAATGGGTAGTCCCCTATGGTCAACAACTGATGAACTCTTTCTTCCTCAAAAATCTGCACAGCAAATGAGATGATTGAACAAACTTTATCAGACACTCGGAAGAGAATATCACTAGCAGTCGACTCATCCTTAGTGCATGGCAAAGATGCCGAATTTTCAAACCTTCTCACAAGCCACAGCCCGGCGAGGAACGAAATAAACATAGTACTCCCTCTGAAACCCCTTGGATTGATCGCCGTGAATGTGCGAGCATATAAATTTCATGAGATCAAGTTGAGCCCGAACGAGGTAAACAACTTTGGTAGATTCGGTTTGAATTGGTTCCGCGGAAAGATGCCTCAACTCCACGCCATGTTCCTGCCTCCAAGCAAACCAGACATCGTAAGCCTTGATTCGAATGATGAATTCGTTATCTGCAGTGTCTTTTCCCCAGACAAACAGAGTCATCGACCATTAACTACATGCAAACATCCTTGCCTTGAGAAGCGAAGTTTGGATGATTAGAGATAGCGAGCCACTGAGCTTCTGATCGACGACCAGACACTTCCTCCCCCGGATCTGAGACAACGCCAAACTCGAACGAGTCAACATACGAAAACGAAAGCTCCAATTTCAAACACAAGCAAGCGCGGCGCTAAGGAAGCGGGAAAGCGGACACGAGCCGGACGCGTTTCCATGCCGGAAACGGCCGAAATTGAAAAGAAGAAAAAGCAGACCGCGCCGCCTAATCGAGCTCGAAACGGAAGGACTCACGTTTTTCAGGATGGTTATGAGCTCCTTCTGCGACTGATCCCTGATTCCGACGAAAGAAGCAGGTTTTAGACGACGAAAAAAAAGAAAAAAAAAAGAAAGAAAGAGCACGATGCCTATGAGCAAAGTCCGATCGAAAGATGAAGAAGAAATCGACGGCGAGTCGGGAGAGCGATGAGTGCCTGATCGACGGGAGGTTGACGGGAGCATTGTCGAGGTGCGGTATCTGCGCCATCCGAGCCGGGCGAAAGAGAGCCGAGTCGCCTCCTTGCAGCAGCCTCAGAGCCTCGTCGGAGAAGGAGAGACGGAGAGAGACGGGGGGGAGAGGGAAGGCGACGACGACGAGGATCGTCTCGAGCTTCTCCCGGGCTGGTAACGGGCCTGGGCTTGTTTCGTGTTTGACGGGCTGGACTCGCTCCTCCTTTTGGGCCCCCTCCGGGTTGCCTGTAGGTAGACCATCATTATGGTATTTTTGCGCCTTTTTGGGTGATCCATGGATCCTTCCGTCGTATTCGATTCAGTGAGCCTCGTTAGAGGCGTGCATCGGTCCCGGTCCAGTTCGAGGAATCAGACTGGACCGAGCCGAACCGAAATAGCCTGTTTTGTGTGGTTCCTGCAGGGTCGAGTTCCCAATTCCTGACGCAGAACCGAATCAAATTTGCCCATAATATGCCCTTTTTTTTTCTTCATGGCATGGACAAACATTCTCATAGCAAGCTGATTGTTGCAACATGTCGTATTCAACCGATATATATATTGAAAAAATTGTCCAAGAAGTTCTAAATTTATTTTACGACGCCTGATCTAGTCATAAATCTTTAAATTGTGTTAATTTAAACCTAAACTTTTTCAATCGCATCAATTCAATTTTAAAATTTTTGATCTAAACCTTTTGAAAATTGCCAATGTAATCCTTCTAGCAAATTATCAAAATAATAGGTTTAGATTGAATTGGCAAATTTTCATAAAATGTGTGACTAAATTGGGAAACTGAAAGGTTTGTGCCTAAATTGACTATCGTAATAGGTTATGACTTTTTAAAGAATTGTCCCGTGTATATCCATTGGATGTTAGTACAAAGCCTACAACACTGCGAATTGACTATGTGTTCTTTGTATGCCATATAACCGTTTACTATTTTCAATGGATAAGATGGGAAAATCCATATAACGAATGAATTGAAAATGGCTTTTGTGTTTTGAGTCACTAACTTCGGAAAAAGACTGCAGACTCGTTGGATCAAATGAATCAATATGTTGTGCACTTGGTAGGTATCATAGAAGAAACCCAAAAAAATAATAATAAAAATAAAAATACCGCCGATTTGCTGGTGCACAGAGTCAATTCTTGGTTCTACAAACTATAAATCTACCTTGTCCGATCCAATCACGGGTTTTACGGTGGGTGCCAATTTACCTCAAAACTAATCACTCCTAAAGCTCCAATTGCTTTGCAAAAAATAAAAATAAATTCGTGAAGACATCTTCCTTGTCTTCCATCATGTCAATGAAAATTTTTTGCTTAAATTTAGGAAAATGTGTTCTTCTTTAAAAATTGGAAATCATTTTTAAAATATAAATCTATATATTGAAACTTTGAGCATAAATTCTACAAATAGACATGAAAATCTCAATGTTTGCTCCTGATGCCAATGCTTGGGTTTCTAGCACCCAAGCTTACGTCCATTGAGGCCGAGCTCACAATGTCAATGCTCGGGCCTAAGTCCTTGGCACCAATACCTGTGTCCATCAAGGCTAGACTCGGGACCTCGATGTTTGTGTTCAAAGCCTAGTGCTCATGCCCAAGTCTCGGTCCATTAAGGTTGGGTCTAGGATGCTGACATTCACTTTACTCAGTCAAGGCTAAGCTCAAGACCCTAACAATTGTGCAGGTCCATAAAAGCTTGAGCCTAGGACCTCAATGCCAAAGCTCAAGTCCTTGACACCCGTGATTAGGTCCACCAAGGTTGGGGATCATGAACGTAAAGTCTATGCCTCAATCCTTGGCACCTGGGTCCATCAAAGCTAGGCCAAAGTCCCCAGCACCTAGGTCGGGGCCCATTGAGGCTAGACTCGAATCTTAATGCCTGTAATCGCTTTTCTAATTGCTTATGCATAAAAACTAGCGCTTGTATATCATATCTATTTAGGAAAATTAAATTAGATTTTATTTACCAAACGAGGAAATTATTTTCCAAATTCATTTTCAAGTTGACCGAAAGGTGTCATTATTTTTTTTTTCAAAAACAACTTCTTCAAAAACTTTTTCAGGGTGGGGGTCAGAGGGGGCATAGCCGCTTTAGGGTGCATTTGGGAGTGGCCTTGAGAAGCCACTTTGAACCCCTAAAGATCCTTGGGCCAATGTAAAGGTGTTTGGTAAAAAAATTTCAAACCCCGTTTGGAAAATGCCAACCTTCACAAGGCTAAAAACCTAAGGCAGGTTGGGGGCTGCCTTGGGCTTTCAGCCTTCTTGGCATGTTGAGTTGAGGAAGTAAAATAAAAAAATTTCTTCCCAAATTATCCACTTTGGTTTTTCATTTTTCTCGATTTTGCCCTCACTATTCATCATCTTTTTCTTCGCAAGCGATAGTCAGTGAAGGGCAAGCGGTTAGCGAAAGAACCGTCACCCAAACGACTATTGTCAAGAGGAGGCACAACTGTCGCCAAGGGGTGGCGTGATCGCCGCACCATATGAGTCGCGGAGGTCGGGTCACGATCTCGCCGTGACCCGGATCTAAGGCGGTAGGGTTGCGAGAGGACCTTGCTAACCTTGATTTAGGTCGTGCGACCTTGCCGCCTCGATCCGGGGGGGAAGTCGCGCGACCTCATGTGACCTCGCCGCCCAAGATTTAGGTTGTGGCGAGGTCATCGAAGGTTGCCCGACTCCGAACGGCCTTTGCCAATGGTCTTTGTGAGTTACTCGACCCTAGGCAGCCCTCCCTAGTCATTTTCGGGACTACCCGAGTTAGATGTTGGTCGCTGGCAAAAAATTTTGATCGTGCGCGGCCGCTGCCCTCGCCAGCTATATTTTTCTTTTGATAATTTTTTTTATCCCAAAAAGTCCTTTGTAAATATAGTTTTTCTAAACATTATTTTGCTCAAAGGTAATTTACAATGGACTTTCATATTACAATTTAATAAACATAATTTGCATTATAAAAAACTTTGTTAATCTAAATTTCTTTACATTTTTTCAATAAATTAGCCCAAAAGTCCAGTCAAACGCATCATTTTCTTTATTGGGGTCGCACAAAACGCATAGACATAACAAGCAAAAACGACGGAAGGGAAGCTCTGGATCCCACCGCCGGAACTTTCCACTAGAAAGGCTACGGACTATTTAAAAATTGCATCGTCACGTGCGTCATGACCGTCAACGCCACGGGCGGCGACGAACGAGCCCCGGTAGTTCCGCATTCAACGTCGGACCGTCCATTTTCAAAGCACTAATAAATAAAAAGAGGGAAGGGAGGGGCGGCGACTCACGAGCCCTGACCTGGTCCCTTGGGCCCCACCAAGCTTTCGGAATTGCTTTCAAATTACTCTCAGGTCCCTCACTTGTTCGGTAACTTCAGATTTTCCCGCCACGTAAGCACTCGCGCTGTCATTCGAAGCCGATCACAATTAGAGCACGTCACGGGTCAGTGGGAAGAAATAAGACGGTCCTGTTTTTCGGGAAATCGATCCCAGGTTTCGTTTCCGACGGAAGGAAAATCCTAAATTCCGTTAAGTTTTACAAAAGGTAAAAACGGGACATATATAAAAAATTATTCTTAAATTTATCATCAGTATAAGTTAATCATTTAATATTCACTGTCGAATTTATAATATGCATAGTTTCTTAATGTTATAGTGATTTCATGATGCGTTTATTTAATGAAAAATAAATACTGTTAAAATCATTATTTTAAAATTATCCACTGTATTATTTCAAAAAAGGAAGAAACGGAAACTATATCCGTTCTTCACGATAATACTTATTTTGTAACTGTTATTTTTACATGGATATTCTTCGAATGCGTCGTTCCCGGCGGAGGTAACATAAGTGCGATGAAAGTGGTATTATGGTAATTTTAGGAGATCCGCTAAAGAGTCCGATTCCCGAGGAAAAGTCCTCCTCATTATCTCCCACCATAACTGATTCCCACGTTCTTGCTGCTACCACCGCACCGCTCCCCGATGGCCACCACCGGCACTCGCCTCCGCCGCCTCGCCGGCATCGCCACCGTCGCCGCCGCCACCGCCGCCTGCACCTCCCTGACTCCGTCCGTCGCGTCCTCCGATCGCGGCGGCGGGCCCGCCCTCGACGCCGTGAGGCGGAGGATCGTCGATCCCAGCGCCGCGGTCCCGCCGCCGCGAGCCGTCCAGGAATCGGCCCTCATCAGCGCCAGCTCCGCCAACCCGCTCGACATTCTCGTGATCGGCGGCGGCGCGACCGGCTGCGGCGTCGCTCTCGACGCCACCACTCGCGGACTGCGCGTTGGACTCGTTGAGAGAGAGGATTTCTCGTCTGGCACTTCTTCTCGGTCGACGAAGCTGATCCATGGAGGTACTGAATCCAAACTAAGGCGAGATTGAATGCGTGACCGATCATGAATATTTGCACCTAGGAATTGAGTGCGTTTCGATTGGTGTGAAGCTGAATTTTATATGCTTTAAGGTCGTAGACTATCTAAGAGAAGGGAATCCTTTCAATTGCATCGTGCATTCTGTTTAGCTCATCGCTCATTCCCCTGTTCTTGTCCTACTTCCAGTATTAAAATTCTCTAAACGAAGCTTTGATCTTCGTTTCATAATAATATTTTTTTTCTAGGGGTTCGATACCTTGAAAAGGCTGTGTTCAATCTCGACTATGGGCAACTGAGGCTAGTTTTCCATGCACTCGAGGAGCGAAAACAGGTCATTGAAAATGCCCCACACCTGTGCCATGCTTTACCCTGCATGACACCGTGCTTTAACTGGTTTGAGGTCGTATACTTCTGGATGGGCTTGAAACTATACGATTTGGTAGCAGGAGCGCGCCTTTTGCACTTATCTAGATATTATTCTGCACAAGAGTCAGCGGAACTTTTTCCGACTCTTGCAAGGAAAGGCAAGGACCGAGTACTGAAGGGGACAGTGGTCTACTATGATGGGCAAATGAATGACTCGAGGCTCAATGTTGGATTAGCATGTACGGCTGCCCTAGCTGGCACAGCAGTTCTCAACTATGCGGAAGTGGTTTCCTTTCTTAAGGATGAAGTCAGTGATCGAATAATTGGTGCAAGGATTCGAGACAATTTATCAGGTACATTAATGACATTTTGTTTTGTCATTTGAAGTAAGTAATATGGGTTTCAGCTCTGCATCTGGGGACCAGATTTGCCATTTGACGGTTTTGTCCTTTAGTACATCCGATCCGATGCAGAAGTGTGGTTTTCATATGTAAATATCTTGCGGGAAAAAGAATATTCTTACCAAATTGATGAAATTTTTATAATTTTATAGTGTTAAATCAATTTGTGAAAATGTTATCGCTTATTCATCTAGGAAGATTGGGATTGTGAAGCAGACAATTGATTACAGTTGATCACAAAGAATACAGACTGTGTTTCAGAATCTTCATTTATCTCATGTTTTTTGTGTAAATCCAGACTTTGACCATTCATATGACCTCATGTTCTTCAAAAATATTCATATGGAAGATTTGTGTTTCTAACCTGAAATTGTGCAGACCTCTTTAACTTAAAAATTTACTAGAGTTTAATTCAGGATTCTTCCAATTAACAAATTCCTTATGTTTTCCATTATTGCAGTTTGTTTTCTTAATCATTTTTTTTAGTAATTGTTCCTTCAGTATTATATTGATGTTCCCTCATAGTTCTAGTCATTCTTAGTGGAATGACTTGCTGACCTCTGTACTTAGGCCAAGAATTTGACACATATGCAAAAGTTGTTGTCAATGCTGCCGGCCCATTTTGTGACTCTGTAAGGAAGATGGCTAAAGTAGATGCACAGCCAATGATCTGTCCCAGCAGTGGTGTACACATTGTCCTCCCTGACTACTACTCTCCAGAAGGCATGGGCTTGATTGTTCCTAAAACTAAAGATGGAAGAGTTGTTTTCATGCTTCCATGGTTGGGGAGAACTGTCGCGGGCACTACAGACTCTAACACTCCAATCACAATGCTACCTGAACCTCATGAAGACGAGATTCAGTTTATACTTGATGCCATCTGTGATTATCTCAATGTCAAGGTGGAGTTGCATTACTTGTTTTAGTTAATGCATCTTAATGCAATGTTGTTTGTTCCTGGGAATCAAGTTTGTTTAATTGATCCTTTACTTATGATGGTTGACATATGTCGATGATATTACAAAATGGAGCATTTTATTGGACATTATTTCATCAGCTTTTTCCCTGCAGAAAGTGGAACCATGACTTTCTGTCATGTGAGATCTGATTTCAGTTTTAGGAAGTGAAGATTATATGCTGTACTGGAATTTGTTCGTACAGAAGCACACGATTTACATTAAGTGGTTAAGTGGTCTAAACTTTCATACTTTGGGTTGGTAATGAGTGGTAGTATTGATTGAACTAATAATAGATGTGTCAAAAGCTGACTGAATGTCTAGGCATAGTAATCACTACTTGTAATTGAGAATTTTATCGATTGATCTTAGAAAGCATGAAAATACTACTGATTTTTTTAGCTCTTTGGTTCTTTTCCATTTATCTTACTTGTTTCTAGGATTTGAAGGATTTTTGCCCAATTTAGGTAAGACGCACGGATGTTCTTTCTGCATGGAGTGGTATCCGTCCATTGGCAGTGGATCCCTCAGCCAAAAACACTGAGAGCATATCTAGAGATCATGTTGTGTGTGAAGATTACCCTGGTTTAGTCACCATCACAGGTGGAAAGTGGACTACATATCGGAGGTACCTTTTTAGTTTCATGGTTCTTTTTGTGGTTTTACCAACTAATGTCAAATTCATTGACTAGCTATAGAACCTTAACTAATCCTCTTTAGATTCAGCTACTGTACTTTGTTGATGCTGTTGTGGGGCAATCGTTGTTTCCATAGCTCCATCAGCTAGTATTTATATTGATGTAATGAATTTCAGCATGGCAGAAGATGCAGTTAATGCAGCTATCCGGTCTGGAAAGCTAAAGCCGGCCAATGAATGTATTACTTACAACCTCCGACTGGTTGGGGGAGAAGGATGGGATCCTGCATTTTTTACAGTGCTTGCTCAGCAATATGTACGAATGAAAAGGACATATGGTGGTAAAGTTGTTCCTGGGGTGATGGACACTGCCGCAGCCAAGCATTTGTCTCGTGCATATGGAACTTTTGCTGAAAGAGTGGCAGCTATAGCTCAGGTTTAACTTCTTGCCAAGATTCAGTTTAGAATTATGTCTACCTATTAATACTAGAAGACTTAAATCCTTATACATGCTGTACCTCCATCATCTGTGACCTCTAGAAGTTTTATTGACATAGGACTAACAGGCATTAGTTTGTTGAGAAAATTGACCAGAAGAAAAGAGTTATGCACTACTGCTTTAGTACACGTGGTTTGAGATGACTGTTGTTAGTGTCTATAACAATGTTTTAGGGATGATAATGTGAAGACTGTCGATATTTCCTGGCAATTTCTTATGGAAATCTGAATAATGATTCCCTCATTTTGTTTTGAGCCATAACTCTAGCAAACATACTAAGACAAGGAGGTTCTGGTGGTAATATCGCTCAGTAGTGGCGATTCCCGATGATTGCCATTAAAGATGATAGGAACAGCCCAAAAGCTAGTTGCTCGATTTGTGTGACTATGATTTGATACCTGCCACATCAAGGGCTTTGCAGTGCTGATTATGGCTTTAGGCTGAAAAAATTTGAATACTTTCTGGTCTTATGTTAGTTTATAGTTGTTTGGTTTTAGTTTCACCATATTGAAGAATATATGTACAGCATTTGAAACTCATTATTTTTGCAACTAAAGATTGTTGGAATCCAGTAAATTCTTCTGCTGTTTTATCTTTGCCTTTTTTTTGTGGCAGCCTTTCTCAAAAATGTTATTGAGCATAGCCAAATTTGATATTTTGTGTACTGATTGTCGATCTCAACACTTGAAATCTTGAAATCTTCAACTAGTTCATCATATTGGGTGATTGATCTTCAAGTTCATGGATCGTTCTCACATTATTCTCTTTTGTCTACTTTTAGGATGAAGGTTTGGGGAAGAGGCTGGCACATGGATATCCTTTTCTAGAGGCTGAAGTCGCGTACTGTGCTCGGTACGAGTACTGTGAATCTGCTGTTGATTTTATCGCCAGGAGATCAAGACTTGCTTTCCTCGACACTGATGCAGCCGGCCGGGCACTGCCTCGAGTCATCGAGATACTCGCGACAGAGCACCAATGGGACAAGTCAAGGAAGAAGCAAGAGGTAGAGAAGGCAAAAGAATTTTTGGAAACTTTCAAGTCGTCTAGAAACGCGCAATTTCATGACGGGAAACACCAGTAACAGGTGCATTCCTTTCCATTTGTCGCTTCAGCGTTTCGAAGTTCTTATGGGTTTTTGGGTTAGATCAAGTCTGATGGATTGAATTGCCCCTGTTGTTTCAGGATTTTGACTGACTGGGGGACAGTGTGGGTTTGACTTTTTCATGACAAATCGAGAAGGATATATTTAACTTTTCTTTTGTGATTTGTTTATTTCTTTGTAACCAGCTCCTTCATGCATTGGAAGGCCAGAATTACACTTCTGATTCTTTTCGAGTTAATAAATTGGGGCCTCACTCTAGTGAGGTCAAAGCTGCGTTGGGCTCGAACAGTCTTGGCCCCATAGATTTTTCGCTAGTAATAAATTTTTATTATCATCTAGTATCTGCAATTTGCTGGTATTTCACAATTTCTGACTTCCCTCCTGCGTTCTGCACGTTATATTCTACAAATCCGGGATCTACCGGCACGATGTGAAAGGTTACTAGTGAAAAGAAAATGAAAGAATCTGTGAGTTTTTAGGATTCCGTTGCACTAGAGTAGGATATGCGCAGATGATTATGAAGGCATAGCACAGATAATCTTCACTGTCCCGTATCGACAGGGTTATAAATAGTAGAAAACAAAATTGGCCTTTTCAATCTTTATTTATTATACTATCTTGTCTGGTCGGTCACGATTTGTTAATATGTTATGCAAAAATTTATTCGCATTGCAGAAATAAGACTGGGTCATGAGTTAAGAGGAGGAAATAAGACGCATGCATTATAAGCTAGGAGAATTCTTATTGGGACTAATTCATCATGGACCAGATGAATTACCACGTTGTATACAAGACGCATATAATGAATTAAGGAAAATGTCATATATGGTTTATGGTTTATAAATTTTGATATAACTATAATATTATCTAAAAAAATTTAATTTGCTAAATGTGAACCTTGAATTTTAATTGACGTTCTTTTGGTAAATGTTGAATCTAATTTCTAGATTATTATATTCTCAAATTCAATTTAGTTCTTAAATTATCTAGTCTAATGATTAAATTGAAAACATATAAACTTTAAATCACAGCGAACAGATTAAAAATTCATAAATTATTTATATAATTATTTCAATAAATAATCATTATCCAAGTCTGCTTCAAGATTCCATAACTAATTTAGTGCCCTTGGAAAATATTGAAAAATAAATGGCAATTGCAAAAATCGTCAGGCATCTCTCCGACGAAATCCAAACCAGAGCGCGAACGATATCGAATGCATTGGATAGCTGATAGCCCATCCCTCCTCCCTCCTCCTCCGGCCGATCGAGCACCGTCAAAAACCACCCCTCCCTCCCTCCCTCCCTCCCTCCGGTAGAAGCTGACCTCTCAGACCTCCCGCGCAACCCAACCGCCGTGCACGATGGCGGCGACCCTTTCGTGGTCGTCCCTCTCCAAGTCCTTCCACTTCCCGAGACGCCCCGCCCGTTCCCTCTCCCTCGCGCCTCGCGTCATCATCACTTGCTCTTCCTCTCCCTCTCCCTCTCCCTCTCCCTCCTCCCCTCCGCTGCAGTTCGACATCTCCTTCGCTCCGCCCAAGCCCAAGCCCCGGCCCGGCTCTGGCTCCGACTCCGGCTCCGGCTCCCGCTCCCGCGGCGTCGACTTCGTCTCCGGCGGGGGCCAGCAGCTGTTCATCCCCTGGATAGTCCGCGGCGAGGACGGCCAGCTCAAGCTCCAGTCTCACCCCCGCGCGCCTCGTCCACGACCTCGCCCACGCCGACACCCAGGAGAAGAAGGCGAAGAAGAAGGATAAACCGAAGAAGACTGCCACGGCGGCGGGGGCGGGCGGCGGGGAGCCAAAGTACTCAAGGCGGCGCGCCGGTTCTACAACGAGAATTTCGGGGATGCCCCGCAGCGCCTCAGCAAGGTCCTCGCTGCCGCCGGGGGTAATTCAAACAAGTTTCTGGTTTTCTCGACTCTGGTGTACACTGCTTTGGCTCAAGTGTCGCTAATGTGTTTGCGAATATGCGTGTGAGAGCTTTTGGTTGATATATGTCTTCGTGGATTTTTTTTTTCCATATTTTTTCTTTTGTAGATTTTTTATGAAATGAATTGTGCCTTCTAGTGGAAAGACGCTGAGATGTTCTAATCGTTTTGGAATTGACTATTGCTGTTGACAGTGGCATCGAGACGGGGCAGTGAGGAGCTCATTTTTGAAGGCAAGGTCACCGTTAATGGCTCTGTGTGTAATACCCCTCAGGTCAGCTCCTACCGTTAGTGTTCGTTTACCATTTTCCTCTTTCCCTTTAGAAAGAATGTCCTTCTTGTTGTTTCTAGAATTATGTGGTTTGTGCATAAGTTGGTCTTGAGAGAACATTCTTGGCAATCGCGACTGAACTTGATAACCAGCTTAGTCCATAAGAAATTCTTTCTAGCTTTCCCCACCAACAAGGAGGGGAAAAGAAAGAACTGAATAGGTATTTTTTTCTGGGTTTTCATAGTTCTTCCAAGAGTGGAGCAAAAAGAAATTGAAGGGAAGTGCTAGAAGCTTCCTGTGATGACATGTTGTTAATGTGGTTTTGCAAAGTGAGGACAAAAGTTATTATAATCAAAGGCAAAACTTGGTTATTGAGATAACTTCATCTTCAACCGTTTGTTTATTTCTGCTGTTGAGATAATTTTACTGATGCAGACGCGAGTTGATCCTATGAAGGATGCCATTTATGTTAATGGGAATCGCCTGCCCAAAAGGTTGCCGCAGAAGGTCTACCTTGCTCTGAACAAGCCAAAAGGGTTTGCAGCTAACGCTAAACACTATAGCTTATTCTGGAACATTTTATTAGGTTATTTTTTCTCCTTTCTTTTGGCATAAGTTGATGTTGAAAATACTGACAGGTACATTTGCTCCGCTGGGGAGAAAGAGTCTAAATCCGTGTTGGAGCTGTTTGACGACTATCTGAAGATCTTGGTACCATATATCCATACCTGACAGAGTGCCATTCTCTATTTATTAATCATTTATGTACTCTATCTTCCCTATATTTCTGCCTTAAAAAAATACTCATAGCTCAGTCCAAATGTCAATGGAAGGGCCCTGTCTTGTTCTTTGCAGCTTGAAGGATTTTTCCTAGACATTTTATCTATCTGCTGAGACTTATTCATTGGGAGCTTCGAGTTCTTATAAAATCTGTGACTTATATCATCTCTATTCATTTTTGCAAGCTAAGGAAAAAATGTTGTTTGATTTTAGGGCAAGAAAAATCCTGGACTACCCAAACCCCGACTATTCACTGTTGGCCGCCTTGACGTTGCCACATCTGGCTTGATCATTGTGACTAATGATGGTATGATACTTAAGGAGATGCTGTAACAAATTATTCCTACGCGAACGTGAAGCTTCTTTGAGTTTAAGGTGCCATGGATCATGTTAAACTTTTCCATGTGCTACATTTTGCAGGGGATTTTGCTCAAAAAATTTCACATCCTTCTGCAAATTTATCTAAGGAGTAAGTGTTTTACACGATGAAAAGAAGAAAATTGCGTGATGCTATGGAGATTGTTCTCGATCTTTGGGGTTTGCATTCCAAATCTGTGGAATTTCATTTCGATGTGCTTGTTTTTAAAAATATAATATATCATATGGGTGAGAATTATAATAGTTTAAATTGTTGCATTTCCATTTAACCATACTTGAGAGTTGACCTCGGTTTTGTTTCTGAATTGCAGATACATTGCAGCAGTAGATGCTGAGGTGCACAAGCGACATTTAATAGCTATCAGTCAGGGAACAGTTGTCGATGGAACTCACTGCATCCCAGACTCTGTGGAGTTATTGCCAAGGCAACCAGAGAATCCAAGACCTCGTCTTCGGATTGTGGTACCTTTTGTCTCTTTAAGAAATATTGTGACAAAAAATACGTTATTCAGTTCCAAACACATTTCTAGCTGAAAGAAAATGAATGAGAAATTTGCACTCTCTTTTGTTGTTGTTTTTTTTTTAATGTGTTCCTGATGCCAAAGTCTTGGAGGTAGTTTGTTCATGTCTGGAAGCAATCTATATTTGTCAAAAGAATAGACGGAGGAAAAATAGTTTAGATTAACTGAATCAATGATACTGAAAGCTGAAATAGAAGTGCTTATTCTCTCATCTTCAGTGCTGAAAATGCAAAATACTTCTATTTCTGTTTCTGACTTCATTCGCTTTATATGCCACATCGTGGCGAGATGAAAATTGCAGAGTATTGGCATGTGTAGGAACACTTAACTCTATTGACGACAAAATGAGAAAACCTGAACAATTTAAATCGTCTTTTGTCTTTATAATCAATCTTCCTTTCGTTGCCTTAAGTAGCTTTCATGTCACATAACATTATTCGCCTTGTTGGGCATCTCCAGGTCCATGAAGGGAGGAACCATGAAGTCAGAGAGCTTATAAAAAATGCTGGACTTGAGGTTAGATTGGTCGATTGGGGAACAAACTTTTTTTTGCAGATGTGGAAAAATATACATGGTCTGTAGACTAAGCCCATCTAGACTGTTGATCATGTGGGCCTGATGGTGGGACCCACATGATTAATGGTTCGAATGATCTCGATCCACTTAGTCTATAGACCACATAATAATTTCTCCGCAGATGCTAACATATTTTCATGGAAAAGAACTTACCTCTTGTTTGCTTTTCCAGATTTATTCATTAAAGCGAGTCCGAATTGGTAGTTTCAGACTTCCGGCAGATCTTGGGTGACTCCTCTTAACCCTACCCCTTTGTCATCTGTGTGTCCAATTTATACTATTCCATTCTTGATGCATTTCATGCATGAGCACACTTATGAATGCATGTTTTGCGTGAGATGATACTTTCGTATCAGTCAGTCATTGCTGATAGCTCTAACTTATGCTATAGCACATTCTACAGGGAATGAAGTTATGCTATCTCTTCATTTAACTACCTTCCAGGTAGTGAGATTCATTAGAACTTTTTTGTCTAATTTGTTATCATTTCAGGCTCGGGAAACATGTTGAATTGAAACCAGCTGACCTTCAGGCACTGGGTTGGAAGAGCTGAGAAGTCACTGCTTATGCTGGATTGAGTTTCTCTGAAAATTCTCCTGCAAGAACACTCAAATGACAAATGGTGAAAGATGTTCCTTGTCAAGGAGAATTTGAGCATTTGCTTCCTGCCCTCTGAGCTGCTGGTTGAGCTACATTATTTATTACTTGAAGATTAATACCATGGGAGGCAGTTGCAGTTGATCGACATTCATACCAGAGATGAAAAATTCTAAGAGCTGGTAGAGTCATCTCTGTTGCAGAATTTCTGACTGAGTATATATTGAGGAGAAGAGGAAACTCGTGGTCATCAATTTCTATTGCAAGAAGTTTTAGCTTTGTTTGGAGGACTTAAGAAATTAATTTTTCCGTCCATTTTTTGTGAGAACATGCTCTTCTAAGATCTGCACATAATGCAATTAAAATCTATTTATTGAATCATAGACTTGAATTGGACACGATATCATATCTTAACACCGTCCATGAAAATAACTTTCTCGTACCAGAGTGTATATTGATTTTGTAGGACTTCTTTATCCACTTGCTCATATTTCCTTTTCATGTTTTGCTAGTATTTTAATTTGTGATCTCCAGTTGATTCCTTGGTTTTGAATTCTACCATCTTCTCCTCCTGTTTTGCCAACCATTGTGCATGAACCAGTGTCATGTCTTGGTGCAGTCGAGTCCATCTTGCATTCATTGTCTACTGCTAAAAGGTAATGCACAGGGATTGTCCATGCACCGGTCTCACGTGCTAATTAGGCCAAGCTTGCGCAATATCGACTGATGTGCCAAGCTACGTTACCCTTCGGTTGCGCAATTTTACCTGAATGGGCGTTCTAACTGCTGTTGCTCCTGTGCATGTGCCACATTTGACATGGACACTTCTTGGCTTATCAAATATAAAGATTCCATTCTGCCCTGATAAAACTTTTCATATCATTCTCGTTTTATGCACAACACGGTCACATTCATTTTTTAGTGCGAGCGAGGTTGATAACCTCGAATCTGGATAAGAGAGTTTCAGCTGGTGCCCATATTGCTACCAGTCTTTGTAATGATGGGTCGGTGGGGAAAGAAGAACATTTTACTTAGAAAAGAAAAATGAACCATGGAACAAATGTAGACACCGATTTGATGCTAAAAAGATAAAGATAGATAAAAGTGCATACATCAATACTCTTATATTGGAAGGGACCCTAAACGTTCCACCCATTGGCCAGCAAAAGTAGTGAAAAAAAATTGTAAATTTCAAAATTCCGTTTATCTCGCAAAACATAACATAAATAACGAGAACGGACTCGATCGCAGCACAAGCAAACTAGACACCGGACCTCGTCACCCAAAAACGATTAAAAACATCTAACCGGACTCGGCTTCTTTCGAAACCCAGTCAAATATCCGACATGATGGTCTCACCGACATCTTCAAATGAACAACTTCGAAAAAGGCTCGGACGAAGAGAGCCTCGAATACCGAGGTTGTCCCCCACGTCCCCCTTTCGAGCGCGCGACCGCCTCGGATTCTAACGGACTTAACGACTAAAACCGTTCAAATGTTTTTCTCCGCAGCCGAGCACACAGAAAAAATCCCCACCGCCGCCGCCGCCTCCTCCGCTCTCCTCTCAGTCGTCACTCCTCACTCCCTCTCTCATTTCTTCTTCCTCCAAAACCATACAATTCTCTCTCTTTCTCTCTCTCTCTCTGTGAAATCGCAGGGCGAGGACAGAGACCGCGGAAATGGAGCCTCCGGGCGACTCGCCCGACCCGTTCGCCGAATTCCCTCCGCTCGAGTTCTACCCCTTCGAGCCCCTCCCGAACCCCAGCCCCACCCCCTGCCCCCTCCCCCGCCTCCCGATCCCCCGTCCCCGCAAAACCCTAGCCCCGCCTCCGCCTCCGCCTCCACCTCCGCCTACAATCCCCTCCTCTCCTTCACCGTCCCCAAGAAGCGCAGGCGCGGCCGGTCGCAGCGCAACGTCGCCCCCTCCAGCTCCCTCCCTTGCCGTCCGGTACTCCCGGTTCCTCCGCCTCGGCTTCGGGTAAGCCTGCTCCTGGGAACCCTAGCTCTGCCCCCGATGCCTCTGACGAGATCATCGTGATCAATCGGGAGTCCACGGGGGAGGCCTTGATCGCGCTCACGGCTGGGTTCCCGGCCGACTCGCTCACTGACGAAGAGATTGATTTCGGCGTCGTGCCGATGGTCGGCGGGATCGAGCAGGTTAATTATATCTTGATTAGGAACCACATCATTGCGAAATGGCGTGAGAACGTGTCCAATTGGGTTACCAAGGAGATGTTCGCGGATGTTATTCCTAAACAGTGCGCTTCTCTACTGGACTCTGCTTATGATTACTTGGTTTCTCATGGGTATATTAATTTTGGGGTTGCACCCGTAATCAAAGAGAAGATTCCAGCGGAGCCGAGCAGGCACAGTGTGATTATTGTCGGCGCTGGGCTTGCAGGATTGGCTGCAGCGCGGCATTTGATGCGAGTAGGTTTTAAGGTGACAGTTTTGGAGGGTAGGAAGAGGGCAGGTGGGAGGGTTTATACAAAGAAGATGGAGGGTGGGAATAAATTATCTGCTGCTGCCGATCTAGGGGGAAGTGTATTGACTGGGACATTGGGGAACCCCCTTGGGATTGTTGCTCGGCAGCTAGGGCATCCACTTCACAAGGTGAGGGACAAGTGCCCTCTTTACAGGGTGGATGGGAAGCCGGTTGACCCCAACATCGACATGAAGGTTGAGACTGCTTTTAATCGTCTCTTGGATAAGGCTAGTAGGCTTAGGCAGTCAATGGGAGAGGTGTCCACGGATGTTTCGCTTGGATCCGCCCTGGAAACATTTAGGCCGGTTTATGGGGATGCTGAAAATGCTGAGGAAATGAACTTGTTCAATTGGCATCTTGCCAATTTGGAATATGCTAATGCAGGTTTGCTCTCAAAGCTTTCCCTTGCATTTTGGGACCAGGATGATCCTTATGATATGGGAGGTGATCATTGTTTTCTGCATGGAGGGAATGGAAGATTGGTTCAGGCTTTGGCTGAGAATGTACCAATTTTGTACGAGAGAACTGTGCATACTATCAGATATGGCAATGATGGTGTGCAAGTCATGGCAGGTAGCCAGGTTTTTGAGGGTGATATGGTTCTTTGTACTGTTCCTCTTGGTGTTCTGAAAAGTGGGTCTATCAAGTTTATTCCTGAGTTGCCTCAGAGAAAGCTTGATGGGATAAAGAGGCTGGGATTTGGGCTGCTAAATAAGGTTGCAATGCTTTTTCCTCATGTGTTTTGGGGCACAGATCTTGACACCTTTGGACACCTAAAAGATGATCCAAGCCGCCGCGGGGAGTTCTTTTTGTTTTATAGCTACGCAACAGTTGCTGGTGGTCCTCTCTTGATTGCATTAGTAGCTGGGGAAGCTGCACATAAGTTTGAGAGCATGTCTCCTACTGATGCGGTGACGCGGGTTCTTCAAATTCTCAAGGGTAACAGCCTTTAATTTTTTGAAATCAACCATTCTGCTTTATTTACAAGAGTCTGATTTCAATTTATTAATGGCCAGTTAATGAGTGCAAAAACTTGTTCTAAAAAAATGTGTGGAAAGAGTGGAATGCGTAATCGATCCTTCATAATCTCAAAAACTATATCATGGACTTTTGGTATAGTTGTTATCAGAATATTTCAGTTGCAGAATATTTCAGTTACAGATATGTTTTCTACCCAAAATATATGATTGTCCTTAGAATATAGAGCAATCTGACTAGATCATTTGAATCTATGTGGTGACTTAGATTCTGTTTCTTTTTCTTTTTTTCCTTTTCTTTTCTTTTCAATCTATGGACCTTCCTAGTCCTAAGTTTACCTGACGTACTCTTGTCTAATTTTTTAGGACCATTAAGATGATTACCCAGATTATCACATATGTGCAGAAGAGAATGCATGCATGCATGAGTCGACACAGAAGGTGCATGGGCATTTTTTAGTTGACTAATAAATTGATTGCTGGACCAAGATAACAGCAGAAGAAGTATTACTTGTTGGAAAAAAAGGAATACATAGAAATTATAGTATGCAATATGCAAACACTATGGCTAGTATTTGGACTTGACATATTACGTAGTTAATGGATTATATTGGATGTCAGAGGTAACTGTATGCATCATGGCTGCATTTAAACAACATCCTGACTAAAATTATGGATATCCTAACATGCAAATTGGATGAACTATGGCTCAGATTTGATGTTGACATATTAAGTAGTTTTAGATCCTAATATAACTCAGAGAAATTTTTATTTAGCCTGTTGTCTGTCTTGAAGTGTAAGAAATTTATGGCATGGCTTAAAGAGCATAATTCAGCAACTCATTGCTTGCTGGCCTATCATTTGTTTAGTACCTCCAGGAAGCACTTGCAAGTTTGTTGTAGGTCACTTTGAATAGATAATGAGTGTATTGAGGTTGAATGCTCTAATTAATGAATATTTATTCACACGACTAGGTTCCTTTTGCACTATGATGGTTGATAGCTTAGTTAAATAATGTTGGTTGGTTGATTCTCCTTTATCGTATGACACTTGCAATTAGCCCGTTTGTTATTGTAGTTTGTGTCCCTGCAAAATAATATTTGCTAATGTTGGCTTGATATCTTAGTTTGAGCGAAGTGTCTGCTGCTTCGATCCCTTCCATGTAAACTAAGAAAGCAAGTCGTCAATAACATCCTGCGGCCACCATTTCTAGCTTTTCTTCTGCCTTCATCCTGTTTTCCTTAATCTTATGGAGTTATTGGATCAAAGACAGAGTCTTGGTATGGGGAGAGCATTTTGTGTACTGTGGCTGGTTTCTTGGGCTGCTCATGAAATGAAGCCAAACTCTTGTGTAGATAATTATCCGTGACTGTTCACTTATTGTTATGATCTGGGAGTGCAGGTATCTATGAACCGCAGGGGATTAAGGTACCAGATCCTGTCCAAACTGTCTGCACCAGGTGGGGTGGTGATCCACTTAGCCTAGGTTCCTACTCTAATGTGGCGGTAGGGGCCTCTGGAGATGACTATGATATTTTAGCTGAAAGTGTGGGAGATGGAAGGCTCTTCTTTGCTGGGGAGGCAACTACTAGAAGGTATCCTGCAACTATGCATGGGGCCTTTCTGACTGGGCTGAGAGAAGCTGCTAATATGGTTCATCATGCTAATGCTCGTGCTTCAAAGAAAAAGATTGACCAGACTCCATCAAAGAATGCCCATTCCTGTGCTTCTATTCTAGCTGACTTATTCAGGGAACCTGATTTGGAATTTGGGAGCTTTGCTGTCATTTATGAGAAGAACTCTGATCCCAGCTCTGGTGCAATTTTGAGAGTGACTTTTAGTGAGCCTCGTAAAAAAGCTCATGATGGTCTGAAGTCAGACCAGCATTCCAATAAAGTACTATTTCAACAGCTTCAATCACATTTTAATCAGCAACAACAACTTCACATTTACACCATGTTGTCAAAGCAACAGGCTCTTGAGCTGAGAGAAGTGAGAGGAGGTGATGAGATGAGGTTTTATCATCTTTCTGAAAAGCTTGGGATAAAACTGGTAGGGAGGAAGGGTTTAGGACCTGCTGCTGATTCTGTGATCGCTTCCATTAAAGCTGAAAGGGGCAAGCGCAAACCTGCTTCAGTTTCTTTGGCTACTAAATCAGGTGAGCAATTGGACCTTTATCAAAAGATTGGTGGTTTTCATATAAAAATCTGGTGGTGAAACCTATTTTGATTGTTGGAAGGTACATTGATGAATAAAAGAGGTGCTCCAAAGCAAAAAGTTATCAGGTACAACACTTAGACTTAGCTCAAGTTCCAATTGCTTTTATATTGCTAGATATAGCTAAACATGTCTAATAATTCCAATCTTTCCGTTCAAAATACCTCAGAAAAGCTAAAATAGTGGGCAAAAGTGGAGGTCAGGGAGCTCTTCCTGGTTTAAATGCCGAAAGCAGTAAGGTGACACATGATATTGGGAGCACAAATCAAGCCGCTCCTCAAGCCACTCCTGGCCCATCTGAGACAGGTAGATGTAGACCTCTGTGAGCAAAACAGTCTGTGGCTCGAAAATAAATCTTCTATTGTTCATTTAACATACTTTTCAATAATTTCATTCGTCACATTCACCATATGATTAAACCTCCTTCCTACCTGGGAAATTAGATTTGGTTGGTAACGTTTCTTCAGTACTCTTCTGTTTTCAGTTCCTAATTTCACCTATTTACTGGGTTGATGGGTGCACTATACATGAAGTTTATTAGCGCTTGTCTTATGTATCAGCTTGTTGATTTGCAAACTTCTGTTTTGTTGAAATGCTGAGATTGAAAAGATATATGTCGTTGCATACATTGACGATTTCTCCATTCCATTCCTCTTTGGTTGGTGGGAATTGGACAAACATAATGCAATGAGATTAGAATTGGTTATATGGAATTGAGAGAGAAAGTGAGGTTAGAGAATGATTGTCTGTCCATTATGGAGAAATGTCATTTTCCTTTCTAGTATTTATCAGTTCCATTTGCTAATTCCTCTCATAATCCCACCACCTAGAAATCATGATAAAGGGATAAGTTTCATTCAGGTATTATCTTCTTTCCTCTTCGTTTTCTGTCACTAGATGTCAGGGGAGTGATAATAAAGTCCTCAATCCTGTTCCAATGGTTTTTCTCTTGTTAACCAAGCAAGGGAGTTGGGTTTTCGTCTATCTTGAACCCTCATCAACCTCATGTTTTGGTCGTACCTGGCAGAATAAGTCGAGAACCTAAAAGTTAAGTTGCCTGAAAACTATTTGCATTTTGCTTATCTTTGTGAGGCTGAATAAGGGAAAGTCTCTTATATTCATTTTCATTGACAAAGTAACATGACTCATTTGGCTAAGAGTTGTATCTATATTATGCATCGTGTGATTTCTTTCCTATCAGAGAAAAGTCAAGATGTTGATAAAGTGTAATCTTGCTACGACATTCAAAAAAGCGATACAGAACTAAAAAAGGAAAAGATCAAATTATTGAACTAGTGGAATAAAGAAAACTTAAAAAATGGGGAATTAATTGAGCAAAAGAATATGTTGCCAAGTGCTCTGGTACTGAGTAACAACAAAATCATTGGAATGAACACATATGGGTTGACATAACACGATAAAGGGTTATAAGACAACATGAATGAAGAATAAAGGTTGGGTTGTGTTCAAGTCCCCTGCTAGAATGTGTAACTCTCAACTTCCCTTTATCAATGCTTCAAATGTAAATTAGTCTTTGTATGATAAATCCACGAAATAACGATGTATGGAATTCGATGTCATTTTTCACTCCACAATTTTTGCTGATTGCTCTTCTTGGCTTTCTTGTCAAAAAGGCGGGGATCTTCTACGTTGTCAATTTCCATTACCGGGTTGGTTCATGGTCTTGTGGGATGATTAGGTTAAAGGATTTTAGTTGTATAGTTTGTCTTGGTGTATTATATTTTGGTTACAGATTGAGGAACAAATTATTGTCAAGAAGGCATATGTATGGCATTTTAAAAATCGGCTAGAAAAGGAAATAGTAAATTATAGTCGAGACTCAGGGAGCTTGTTCAAGACTTACTCCAATAATTAGTTAACATGAAATAAGATCTTTTGTTTCGTCTCATTGAGATAGAGATAGGAAAAGAGAAACTTCATTACTTGTGTATCACTCATATTGCACAATAGCATATCTTTCCAGGGCACCAGTACCTAAAAGTAGGAATGAAATTACTATTACCTGTTATAGATAATTTATTGGACCAACTACAAGTTATAGATTCATAGGCTTAGTCAATACTAGGAGTCAATTATCATTATACATACTATAGATGTTGGGATTTATCGTTTTGTTGCATAAGTCCCTTCTCTTTATAATTCTTTTCTTCTTATTTTTTTCTCTTTTAGTGGGGATGGATACAATTAAGTAGCCACTGTTTTAAAAATCAATGTCTCGTGACTGGCAACTCTTTTGTGGCGCTGAGACGGATTAGCAGCTTGATTGGTTGAATTGCTGGTTAAATTTTTATTAAAATATCATTAATTTTTTAGTGATCACAACGCTTGTCTTGCTAACAGAAGGAGTGCCTAGCACACGTCAAAAACCCCTTTTCTTGCAAATAACGCCTAGACATATACTTTCTTATTAGTAATTGTTGGCTTCCGCCGGGGAGTAATATATATCCGATTGGCTTGATAACTCTAGAAAAAATGCAATTGCCTCAGTTTGACCTGCTGAACTGGGTCAATACCATATTGAAACGCTTCCTCCCATACACGGTCAATGGTCTTGTGGGCTATGACTTTGTAGTGGTTCATGGTTCAACAGGCTATATTGACTGGTTCATTATGGGTTTGAAAACAATGAATACGAGAGGGTTGTTTCATTGAGTAGAAGGTTCATTGTATATGGCATACTTGTAATTTTTTTACATTATGGTTACTGATATCAGAAGAATATCATTCGTTTGTAGGGCAAGTTCATGACAACATAACGAAGCAATTAGAAGAAAGCGTACACCTCACAGATAGTTGAATGGTGAGATCACCCATTTATACATTCTCATTTGGATGGTTTTGGTACTTCTGTTTCATTATTCATTTTGGTAACTATAGTCACTAACAATTTTCACTTATTCGCAATTGATGTTGTTCCGGATTTTATAATCTAACAAATCCAAATGCTTCAGAAATTAAAAGTCTGATTTACTTTCCCTGGAAAGTCCCATAGCTGTGTGGGCTCTTTCATAAATGTTGTTAATTCAATGATAAGTTTTTTTTTTTTTTTTTCTAGCAAAATAGCTGATGGACAGAGTTTATGGTGTCGATTGTAGGATTTATGGAGACTCTCATTTATTAGTCGAAATTAACTGCGATTTCTATCTAGGATTCTTCTTTCTCTACTTTCTAGGCGATCTGGTGGAGTTATTATTTACTGAATTATCCTCTGCCTCTATTTTAATCACTCTTTTTGCAATGGTTTCTCATTCCCTTAATCAAGCGTTAGTACACGGTCTTTGTGTAAATTTGATTGGGTGGCTCTTCCTGGCTTACCTTGGCTTTTCTTTGTTTAACCTGTTATCTTTCTTCTTCTCTACCACAATTTTTTCCTTTCTAGAGGTCGAAGGCACCGTTTTGTCAGAAAGTTTGTAGAGAGATTTGTGTATACTGAACCATTTGAATAGCATAAATTCTTGAGAGACACAAATCAAATACAGTGGAGCATTTACCTCTCTTCTCCCTTTCTATGAAAGGAAATGCAAGAGAAACTGACTGACTTTGAATTGCAGTTCAGATTATGATATTCCTAGCATAAGGGATGAACCCGCGGCTTCCTGTCAAGAAGTTAACATACATCGATGACCACTTAATTTGTGATTTTGGGGCAGGTATTTACGTCTTTCTATATTGAGAACACATGAATTTGGTGAATTTTGATTCCATCTTATGGCCTCCCTCCTTGATTTGTTCTTGAACTTATTATCTGTTCTTCTGCATGATCTTCTACTCGACCTTTAGAGTATGCTTATGCAAATTTGGTTATTTTAGGAACCAGCCTCTTCACAGCTTACTTCCTTGCCCCCATATTGTTGGTCTTTCATTTGAGACATTTAAGGAAAGGAGTGCCAAAAGGAGACAGCACCTAGACAACACGTTAGCCACCCTGCATGTGTGGATACATCAAGTTAATGGGCCTGTCTGGAATCTATATGGAAAACAGAGAGAACCCAGATGCAAAATGCCTTTGTACAGTCGGGTTTTCATTTGTTCTGCTGGATCAACTGGTTTTAGTACTATTAAATTTTAGCATTTTCAGCCTAGTCAGGTTCATTTAAATACTTTTTTTTTTGTCACATTCAAATGTTGCCTCTCTGTGGGGAAAGGTTTGCGGCTGGATAATTTGACAGATTCTGACTAGGCTCTTTATCTTGCCTTCTTTCTTATTGCAAGATTATATCCTCATATCCTCAAAATCTCTGTACAGGTTGTGCTTTGCATCTATATGGCCCTGCTTTTGATGCTGGTGTCCCTTGAGCTGTGTAATGTTGGTTTTTGTTGGTTAATCATCATGGAACACCAACATTTGCATGACTGATGGAAGCTCCAAATGGATTGGGGCTAGGCTTTGTGAACTAGCAGATGAAAAAGTGTTACAAAACTCATTCAGAAGCAGCAGCTTGTGAACCAGTTTCCTTCCTTCCGCCGCCCTGCTAAGAAAATGTCTTCATGAAGGCCTGTATATCCTTGTCGTACTGGGAATATTCAAATGTGGCACCTCTTATTGCCGCTGATAGTACTGACCGTTGCCAATCATGTGATGGAGTGAGATTACCCTTTTACTACCTCAAGGAAGCAGGACTTAGTTTTTCTTTTATTCTATTTTTGTCGAGGCTGTCACAATCGTGCTCGTTTTTGGAAAAAGTAAAGGCATATGAACAAAGCAATTTCGATGCTTCCAAAGTGTTCATTGGTGAAATTCAGCTATACAACTGAAAGGTTCAAATATTCCTCTAGGCATACCAGAAAGGAGACTCCCTTTTCTTTTATGAAGCACCAGATACAAATGTAAATACATCAGATACTTGTCCAATTTAGGCAGATGCCAGTTTGGAAATTATTATGGAATTTGCATCGGTTTTATGTGGAAGACCTTTTTTTTTTTTGAGAAGTGACTGTTAGTTAAAACCAAAGGGAAATATTCCACTGTTTTATTCGGTGCCGAATTGTACCTTTTTTTTGGGGGGGTCATGTGTGCTTTGCTCTGGGCGAGGTGCTACTTGTATTTGAGGCAGAATCTAGACAAATAGACTGGTGAAAGGAGGCCCGCTGTAACTGGCTCGACTGCGACCGCAAACGCAGGTAACGTTCCATCCCTCAGCCAGATGTAGCTGGAGGGTAAGGGAGGACAATTTCCCGGAGGGCAAGATCGTTTGGTTTCCTGGGGCATCAGAGCAGAGTCAAAATGAAAATCAAAGGCAAACCTGGCCGAATGGATTGGTCCCGTAGGTGCAAGGTTCTCTTTCGGTCGCACTTTGCACACGCGGGTTTTCACTTCTCAAGAAATGGTTAATCCTCCGAATACAGATCATCTTAAAGATCTAGAGATGAAAATGTTTTAATAGATCCCGAATATGCAGGCCAAATAAAGTCGCGCAGTCGGTGTGTGATCTTTTTAGTCTGCATGGACACCAAAGACTAGTACTGAAGTATTCTTAAAGCCTATTCTCGCCACAAACGAAAGAAAGGTTAAAGAAAAGGCCTGCTAAATGCCTCATTGGGGAGTTGCAGCACACTCCGTTGCATCTGCACCATGGGCGGCATTTTTTTCCTGCCACGGTTTCATCTTGAATTTTATGTTAATCTCCAAGGATAAAGAGGTCTGCCTGGCGTGCCAGTTCTTTGGAAAATTTTTAACTACTTGTCTCATATTGAATAAAACCGGTATAAGTACATGGAAATTTATTCCAGAAGAAGAAGCTACAGATACATCACTTCACTCATATAAAAGTTCCTCACAAAAGAGAAACTGTCATAAGACAAAGGAGAAACTGTCATAAGCAAGCCAGGAAATATACAACCTACTTCACAAGAAGATAAAAGAAAAAGCTCAGTTTTGGGAGAGTCCTGATGCAGTCTGCACATCTTGGAATCGATAAGACGCAATGTAGGACCCACGAAACTAAAACAGAAGCAGAATACATGGACAACTGTCGCTGCTAATAAGTCGCTTGGCTGACGCTGCTTAAAACTGCCCTTCAGAAAGTAATCTTGTTTACTGTAGGAGAGCCTTGAATCATCTGTAACTTTAGCTGTGCTCTGCTCACTCTGGAAAGACCACAGTGATGAATCTATTTTCATAGCGAGCAATCAGTCAATAGCGATCATCATCTGGACAGATATTTACATCCCAAGTAATAAAATGTACAAGGGTGGTTATTTTAAACAGCCGCAAATCAAGCTAAGCTGGTTCCCCATTAGTCGCTCCATTGCAATTATTATGGTGACCAGTCTCTCCCAGCCACTCCTCCAATTTTGCTTCTCTATTAGCTCTAAAACTCTCAAAGTCTTCTGGCACAGTCAATAAATTATCACTTGGCAAGTGGAGAGTAGTGTGGCTTTCTCCTTCTTTCTCTTCTTGCAGTTCTTCAGAAACTTCACTTGATAATGGCAGTTCATCAGACTCAACCACCGGCAGAGTTGAACTTGAGCTGGTTTCCCCAACTGCCAATGGTCCATCAGTATAAATAAAATGTTTCTCACCCTGCGTCTGAATAGGACGTTGGGAATCAAGGTTAGACCACTTAAAATTGCTCGCCTTTTGTTTCGCTGACTTTAGAACATTGGAAAAGTAATTTCCACTCCTTTCACCATCTTGAGGGTCAAAAAAGGTAGATCGTCCCCAAGTGGTTGGCCCTGATGAGCTAATTCTTCGCATTTCAAAACCTGAGGTTTGGCTGTGTATCAATCCTCTTTTAGGCTGTTTCGCTGACACAATTGCTAGAGATTTGTTAATATCACCAATCATGTCATCAACAATGGGGAACCCACAATCCTTCATTGACCTCATCATTGTAATAGAATCTTCTAAGTCCTCCGTATGCAGATTGGTCGCTTGTGATCTCCCTGCGACGTTATTCTTGAGACTAATAACATTGGGCACTGCATTTTGAGTGTGCTGCAGAATGTAAAATAGCCCCACTGAAGGTTCGTTTGCCACATACTTGATCATCTCTGCCAAGCTTTCAGTTATCTCCACAAAGCCATCAACAGTGGAGAATCCATGCATCTTGTCGAAGGTGAATGAAAATCATCACTAGTCCGGTCAAGGACTTACACGAGGAAAATATTTCAAGAAATAAGTAAAGAAAAGACTCGAGAAATGGCAAAACTGCCAGTTGCAGACAAGCAAGCACTTACTCTCACAGAATAAATATCAAGAACTTTTCCAACAAAAAACAGAACATCAGTTTCCTTGAGGAATTAGACCTAATCTTCATTTTAAGGCAATCCGGGACCCATGTTAGACCTGAATCCCAATCCCAAATTGATAAGTCAGTGCTTTTATCAGATTTAAGTTGTTCAGGGTCCTTCAGATCCTATTGCCATTCGGATTGCAACTTTAAAATTCCATGTCGATTCACCACTTGCTCTTGGAAAACCTGGAACCCGAGTGGAATGAAATTGTTACTTTAACAGGATATTGTCAGACAAAATTTCAAAGGCCATGCATTTAGAATTAATGGATCAACAACGTATAGTGAAGGATGTCTTCTGAGGATATAGTGCCTAATCCCCAGCATCTACGTAGTCCAGGTTCAGCCAAAAAAGAAAAAACGAAAGAAGTAATCCAGAACCTAAAAATGTATATCCTTCAGTTTCAACTGCTAATTGGTCAAAGGTCACAACTGACAAGTAACATCAGTGTCACCAACTAGGAAAATGGTATAGCAACATACATACACTAGAGAACCAACATAATGACTAGAGGGCAACCTGCGGAGGGAAACCTTTAGAATGGTGGTGAGATGGCAAGGCATGATGGTTGGATATGTATAGAGTAAATACACGGAAGTGATTCTCACTCTAGCAAATTTCATTAACTTTCCTTCCCATCAAGATTACTGCGTCGATTGCACAAAGATAGTGCATTCAGTTCGTCATAGCAGCTAGCACAATCATGACCTTCCAATTAGTCCTGCGAAACCTCTAATAGTAGCCAAATGACTTCTTTTCACCGTGCTCAAAAGCCATAAGCACACCTAGCACCAAGACCAATATCTTGTCGCCATTCGCAACTTATTCTCCCCAGTAAAACATTCACCGAGACTCACCTACACAGTTAGACCTTCACAATTCCAGGGGTGCCCATTCGAATAAAAGATAACTATGTTCAACCCATCCGAACTCTAAACGGTCCAATACACGACACGAACAATCATCAAAACGATCAGAGAATCGAATCAACAACACCATCAATCACAAATCTCGATAGAACGAGCTCCTCAAGAACTCCTTCAATCGCAGAAGACATATCACGCGGCACGGTACTAAACTCAAAACTTCGTCCTTCCAAGAAGCCCACGAACTCCGAACTCTAAAGGCACAGTCAATCGGAGAAACATCACGTCAATAGGAAAAACTCCCCAAGACGAAACGGGAAAGATTCGGGATCTCTATCCTCACCTCAAAGGCGCAGTCTTTCCGAGCGCGCTCCCAATCAAATTGGCCGCCCGAGCCGCCGATCGGAGAGAAACCGGCGACGAGAACAGGCCCTTTCGAGATCTCCGGCAATCTCCCGCGATATCAGCGGGCGGTCGCGACGACGACGACGAGGAGCGTACATCCAAAAGCGAGGGCCATCATCGCTCGGCAGGTGCTTGCCTCTTTCCTTATGTTTTCGCCTTTGTCCCCCCCCTCAACCGACGACAGGTACCTCCCAGAAGCTCCAACAACACGAACAGTCGGTGACGAGGAACGCTGGCGGGAGTGGGCCGAATATATGGGCCGGATCAGAAAGCCCATAATTATAGGCCCATATTCATTGGGCTCGGACCATACTTATTGGACTCGGCCCATATCCATTAGCACATACGTATAGGCCCATTTTAATGGGCTCCGCTCACAAAATTGGGCTCTGCCCAATGAGGCTAATTGGGTTTTCTCGTAGGGCCCAACACACACTTCTAGGCCCATATTCATTGGGCTCGGCCCATGGAGACTAATTGGGTTTTCTCCCAGGGCCCAACCCGCGCCTCGCCGCGAGTATATCGAGCCGGCGACGAAGACGGCGGAGGAGAAAGGGTGGGGAACCGCGAAGCAGGAGCGACGATGGGGAAGCCCAAGAACAAGCGGCGGCGCGACGACTCCGGCTCCGATGAAGACGATACCTTCTACTACCGGTACCCCTCAGCTCCACCTCCTCCTCAGAAGTCGACCTCCAACCCCGCCGCCGCTCACGGACGGAGGAACCCGAGCTCCGGCGGCGGCGGCTCCTCATCCGGTGGCCTCGTCCCCTCCAAGTCCACCCTCTACGTCTCCAACCTCGACTTCTCCCTCACCAATTCCGACCTCCACACCCTCTTCTCCACCTTCGGCAAGATCGCCCGCGTCACCATCCTCAAGGACCGCGCCACCCGCCGCAGCCGCGGCGTCGCCTTCGTCCAGTTCGTCTCCCAGCCCGACGCCCAGAAGGCCGCCGCCGAGATGCACGGAAAGATCCTCAACGGCCGCAAGGTCGCCGCGTCGATCGCGATCGACAACGGCCGGGCGCCGGAGTTCATCAAGAAGAGGGTTTACAAGGACAAGAGCAAGTGCTACGAGTGCGGGGAGGACGGGCACCTGTCGTACGAGTGCCCGAAGAATATCTTGGGGCCGAGAGAGAGGCCCGCCCCGAAGAAGGGGAGGAGGGGCGGCGGAGGAAGGGAGGAGTGGGGCGGCGCCGGTGCCGGCGGCGGCGGCGGCGGCGGCCATGGTGGTGGTGGAGATGATGAAGGGGAGGTATTTGAGGAGGAGAATTGGGCCTCGGTGGTGGACGACGGCGCGGACGAGAGATTGTTGAGAAGGGAGAGAGAGGAGAGAGAGGAGAGAGAGAGAGTGAAGGAGAGGAGGGAGAAAAAAGTGAGCTATTTCAGTGACGAGAGTGATGAGGAGGATGAGTGAATTTGCAGAGAGTGAGGCCTTGACTTTGCTTGGATTTTGTAGAAGTCAACCTTCTTGGAGGTATGTCTCTGTTTCTTTTTATCTGCTAAGTAGAAGCATCTGGTTTTTCGAATCAAGCTATGGGTTGAAGTCCTCTGTTTCGTGGTTTTCCTGGTATAGTCAGGCTCTGGACACTTACTTGCTATCTGGTTAGAATGATGTTGGAGCTAGAGATTGTATGCTTGGTGCATTGAGATGAAGGGATTACTGATGATGAAGCAGTATGAAGTAGTTTATGCCTTTGCGGATTGAAATTGGGTGGTTGTGTTTGCTGATGAGTAGGTGATTTCCCTCGCTGCATGTACTGCAGATGATTGCATTTACTCGAGAAAGATACATAGTCCATAGTAAAAATGAGCTACTTGGTGCTCCCCCATGCATACTGTAGTCAAGCTTGTGTTAGGTTTTCTCTAATCTTGCTCTTATGGGGGTGCAATCTAAAGGTGACGTGGCCATAGTCTTTTGCATTTGACAAGTCGCTGTCAAAGACGAGCACCTTCCTTTTTAACATTCAAGTGAGAGGATATCGTGAAGGCTTAGTTATTCAAGGCGATGGCTGTTATATCGGCAATCCTGAAGCATTTCATCACCTGCCAATGTCGGTATGGTAGGTTGTGGCCAAAAAGGAAAATGTAGCTATGAGAGTTCAGCCTGGAGAAGGAAGTATGATGATAGTGTGAAAATCACAGCAGATTGTGGAGGAACTGTGCAAGTTCTCTTTCACATGGCTCTCTCTCAACTCTTTTGTGTGGCTTTCCTAGATTTTTATCTCTAATTCCGTCTCACACACATACATATAATACTGCGAGGATCCATCTTGTGGTTTGTGATTCTTTCTGAGTTGGGTCATAAGATAACCTTATATGTAGTATGGTCCAAGTCTGTTGCTAACGTATTCATCGTCACAGTGACCATCCTCTCCTACATGCATTCTTGCACACAGGCATATGGTCCTGCATGTTTAGGCTTCTTCTTAAATCTTGCTTTGGTTTATTTTCAGGGGTCTTTCCTGAAAATAGTCTGATTAAGCAATCTTGGATATTGGCTGATGTGGCTGGGTGGAAAAGGGAATTTGCTACAGAAAGGATGCTTGTGTAGGACATTTGGGAGACAAAATACGCTGTGTCCTTTATAATTGGAAAAAGAGGAAAGCCCGGTTCCTTTCCATATGTAGACTATCGTTTGTGGTTTTCAATCGTTAACTTTAGCGCACAGATGATGATGTAGAATGAGAAGGAATTTTTTGTAAGTTATTGTCAACCATCTGGATTTGAACACATTGTTATTACAACGCAATCTGCCAGATAATGTGAGGCAAGAAAAGGGTTGAAATCTTCAAAGTCAAGAGCACTTGAGACAGACTACATGTCGGCTTTAGACTCCTTATGACTAGTGAGAAAAGCAATTTCCGCTGTCTATCCTCTTGAAACCCTATCTTCTAAACGAGAGCTCATTGCTCGCAATAGAGGGCTTTCTTTACGCCGAAGGCTGGTGTTCTTCAAACAAAGAACCGTGTTGTTATTTAGACTGAGTGATTATGTATTTGATTTCACAGCTTCGGAGTAGATGCAGAAAGCAGGTGACAGTACTCCATGTCATGGTATTTGAATAGGAATGAAATGACAATCTGTTATTGTGGTAAACATTTTTGCCTGCCCGCCTATGCGCTGAACGCTAACGATGGTCACAATCCTTCAACACGATTCTTACATGCTTAGCCCGTACCTTTCTGCTTTCCAGTCTGCAAAGGATCAAATATGCCTCCATCAAACTGAGGGACTGAACCAAAACTAAAGATTCTTGTAAGACTATGCAATGATATATCAACTTACAAGCATTTCATGATCTCCCATTATTTCTTCTATCAATTCCTGTACTGGTTTATTGGCGCTGTTGGGAACAAGAGCTGCGAAAACAGCTGGTTCCAATCCTGCGAGGACCAAGGCACAGTGTGCCATATGGTAATGTGTAATATCATGAATGAGGGTAAACAAAATGTGCAGACTCCATAGTCGCATGACCAAATTTAAGTAACTGGCTGTCTCAAAAGACAGTTTCCTAGCTGATCTACAATGAGTAGAGCCGCAGACAAAAGTACTGAGTATTTCCAACGTGAATGGTTGTAACTAAATGAATAAACAGCCTTCAGTCGAAGAAGAACGAAGCTATACCCGTTTCGGGAAAGGCATCGATGAACATCATCAGCTCCTCTCCAGTGAGACCCGACAAGAAGCAAATACGCGGAACATTCTTCGCAATCTGCGAAAAAAAAAAGTGATGATGCATCAGTGCAAATAACAGAAGGTGGAACAGAACTGAATAAAACCGTAAATTACTGCTTGCTTGTGATTCTACAGCCAAATCTACTGAGGGTTGCTAACTTGCTAATAGGAGTTGGTAATTTGTAACCTGCGGACTCGTTGAGCAATACGAGGGCTACACAGTTCAATCCTTTTAGAACCTTTTTGTAAGGAATGACAGTAGTTTTGAGCAGCTGTTTAAAGACAGTATGAGGATACTCCAATATTTATCAGGTAAGCACCATCCAAGTTGGGCCGATCTAACACCTAACTCAAGGACCAACCCGCACGGTGTTGGTCCCTAATTTTTGGAATCGAGGACCAACCCTATTGAGCCTTGGATCGAGGACTGGACCAACCCTATCGGTCTAGTCCGGTTTCAAGGTCGAACCGAGAACAACCGATTATTTTTTATTTCATTTTTGCATTCCCTAAAATAACAAACATACTATTTCAAATTACATATTAATTAACACTGCGATATTGAATAACTAAACTATGAACGCGATACACATCAAACATAAATATAAGATAAGATAACAACAAAAAAATATACTTCCTAAAAGCAATAAACCATAAACAAACACGCGAGACAATGGAATAGAGGTGGGTGGCAAGGCAAGTGAACAAAGGGAGAGAAGCAAGTGAAGAGAGGCAAGCCGCGAGGTGAGCATTGAATAAGGTGAGCGAGGCGAGCAAGGCCGAGGCAAGCGAAGAGGGTTTTTTTTTTTTTTTTTTAAGTAGGGCTATGTTTCTTTCTACTTTCTAATTTACACGGACAAGGCACTGAAATTTAGAGTAAATAAAAGCATATAATATATATTATTTACTATAGGGTTGGTCCCTTGGACCAACCCTAAACTTTCAGGATCGAAAATCAATCCACACAGTGTAGGGTCTAATGGTCCCAGAACTAAGGACAGACCCAGTCCCCTTAGGAACCGGACTAGGACTGATAAGATTGGGCTGATCCAAGATCAATCGAGGGTCAACCCTGAACCGATGCTCACCCCCATTCATCACCACATCAACAAAAAAATTAGTGGATATTTTCTTAGCAATTATTTCTTTCTTCGAAAGGCACTATTCGCGGAAACTGATGCACTAATTTTGATGGAGAAAGAGAAGCGTGGCAATGAAGGAAAGTGGCTCGACCCATATAGAAGGTCATTAAACTTATCAAAAAAAGCCGTAACGTGGACAGGGCTCTTTATATTTACCTTGATTGACTTCAAATCAGGCTGTCTTGTATGCACCGCTTCCCACAGTGAACGATTAACCATACTCTCAGTGCAGTACACAATCTGCAAGACCAAGGGCAAACATCAATCAGCTAAGGCATATAAAACCTGTTGGCATGATCCTGCTTTCTGGCAGATGTCAAATTATCTTCTTTCAACAAGCCCTGCCTCTCTTCAATTCAGGGAAAGAGCATAGATGCAACGAATTGCTTCTGGTGAAAAATTGGTTAAAAGCAAAGAAAATGGACGTCAGGTATGAAATCATCCAATATTATCAAACATTTGTGAAAACGTTGTCCGAGATTAGGTGGAATTCCAAGCCTACTCTCACTTTTGTCAGCATTTTAAAGCAGCATCGTGAACAATCTACCTTTATTCTACCCTAAAGAGACACATGAAAAGAAAGTAGGAAATACATCTTGAAAAGTTGCAACTGCCATAAATAACACTGAATTACAATACCTGTAGAAATTCGCCATCCATCTCTTTCAGTAGTTGTTGGATCTGTAATTGTAGAACACCAAAAGAAAAGTTACTTTAATAATAGGCAGATTCCCTCATACCTTCTGAAGGAATTTCACCCACACGGAACACGGACTAAAGATAGTAGACGATATTAAAACCAAAGGACTTCTGAGAAAGATGTTTCAACCTACTCTACCTAAGAAGAAAGGCCAACTTGACATAGAGAGTCATTATCAGAGATTCATACCTTTCCCGCCTCCTCTGCATCAAAGCCTACTAGCAACAAAGCCTGCAAAATTCAAACTTCTTGAAACATCAAGGTAATCTCATTGCTCGAGAAGAACAAAATGAAAAACCAGACATTTTCATCAAGTTTCAAAGTAAGAAGTTCAGATTTATTCAGTGATTCCATGCATCCAAAATTTTACGGTCTTGCTGTATGAGTTGCTACTAAGATAGGTAGGTGCTGAGGGATTATGCAAGACAAATTCATGGTGGCTCGTTTAATGCTACCTATGAATCAGGAATGCTGCGTAAGAATGTGCCGTGAAAAAGAACTTGCTGTGATGCAGAAAACTAACCAGAACTTACAGGGGGGCCATATCTAGGATCTTCAGCATTCAATGGAACGAACTTTGAATCTTCAACCAACTCACTGGGCACTCCTGTAATACAAAAATCAATGTGAATAGGCAACGCTCCTATTAGAAAGTCAAGACTGAGAAAGCATTAAAATTGTCGTCAGGAATGGCTTCTTCTTGGATCTTATCCCAGCAGTAGCAGATGATGCTGTAGGACGCAACATACCAGTAAAAATCTGGTATAATAAATCATTTGAAACCCACTGTTTCTGCCTCAATTTCAAAGAACTGGCCTGACTTCTCTCTCTACTCATATGCCGTCATAGAGTCCCCATGTGTTCTCTGGTCCAAGCTCTAATTATTCTTGTTGTTTTTTTCTAAATTTCCCAAACCCAAGTTTGTAAGACACAAAAGAACTAGGATTGACAATCTTTCTGTTTCATTTTATGAAGAGCTAGTAACCAAGAAAAGTCCATCGAAGAAAATGCATCAACTTAACCATCATCTTTTGCTCACCCAGTATGGACGGCACAATAGCTGATGATAACTCTCATCTTCTAAGTAAGAGATCGGAGGTTTAAGCCTTGTCCACTTTTATGTTCCCTCGAACAGGGGAGACACTGGCTATTTATAATGGTAATGCAAGGAACGCGATCACGCGTTCCATGTCATCAAAGATTCAACGCTTCAGCTTAACCACTCTCACCCCAACATTACAATTTGGCACAATGCTGAAATTCGAGAGACCAGAAAAACCATCGCATCATAAGCCCCAGTGGTATTTTCGCCGAGCACTTGATTGGAGTTCCATTTGGTTCAAGCTGAGAACCAGCTGAAACGACCAACAAGTGCCCTATCTAGCACTCGGAAACGCGCAATATGACATTTCATACGCTTCTTTATATAGTAAGGCAATCCATTTCAACAGAATGATCTCGAATCTCGATAGCACGCATCAGGTTCTCAAGCAATTCACGGCATAAACATTCTAAGAGCTCAGCAAGACATAGAAAGGAAAGAATTCAGAGACCACGGCCGACGCGCGAGAGAGTGAACCGAGGAAGAAAACGAACGGACAAGCCAAAAAAAGGTCTAGAGATCCTCACGCTTCGCACGTCGACCCATTCTGGGATAAAGAAAACGGACCTTCGGCGGACGCTCTTGGGATACCGTTCTGGAGCCTCAAAGCAGTGAGCTTCCTCGAAGAAGCGAGCGTTCGGGAGGGCCGGGAATTGAGAGAAGGTGAAGGTGAAGGTGAAGGCGAAGGCGGGAGCGAAGGAAGCAGGGAGAGGGAGTTGCTGGAGAGAAGGGGAGGGTATAGGGAGAAGCTCAGAGCAGACGCCATGGCCACTCGAATCCTTCTTTCCTTCGCCATCTCCCTCTCTTTTTATCTTCTTCTGATTGGTTACGTCACATGAGGACGGTGGCCGGCCGGCGACCGGCGCCGGGAGCTAAGAGACTTTAGTTTCTATTTACGCTCTACTCTAGTTACGGAATGTTAGATTTAATAATTCTTCCGGAAAAATCTGTCTAGATAAAGATTATAATAGTCCTTAGGCAACGCAGCAACTATAGTAAAATTTACATGTTAAATAATAATTATTACAATTTTTAGAAGAACATATTATAATACAGATAATATAAGTAAATTTTATTTGGTGAAGCTTGATTAGTGGGCAATAGTTTGCTATTGGACAATGCCTATGATGATCCACCATCGTTCTTTCGATTTTGCTTTCACCTGGGACTTTGTTGTCAGGTCTCCTCCGCGGCTTCTTTTTCTCCAAGAGTTCCTTTTTCTTACAGAGCAGGGGATGAATCTCTCTATCTAAAAGCAGTTATATAAAGCATTGCTGCTACTTCCTTTGCTGCCGGCTTCTTCTTTCGGACCTTAAGTTAATCAAGAGCAGAAATTCGGTCTAACCAGCTTAATCGAACTCCTTTAGCTCTGGACCAAAACTAATTTGTCCTGTACCTTACCCTCATCGACGTCTCCTTATGCTGACTCAATAGAAGCTGGATCGTGGACGAGAGTTGAAAGACTGCAAGCTCAAAGCCACCGGTTCCCTCATTCTCTATTCTATTTTTTGTTACACCTCTTGGGTTACTAGCTTTCCTTTTGAGCATGAGAAGTACGATTCTTCCCGTGGGAACATTTGATTTGATTGGATTACACGCAATTGTTTCACCCGGTTGAGTGCACTGCTTGAATGAGCCTTGTTGGATCCACCCTCTCACCCCCAGTGAAAATCCATTGCGAGAAAAAGGGCCTTCTATTGGTCCTGGTAACCGGTACGTTTTTTACAGACCAAGCAGCAAATGATCATTATGTGCTCCGAGCGACATTGCTCTTAAATCCTAGTTCATTAGGACCATAGAATCCAGAGAACAGGATAATGCATTAGAGCCACGGAATCCAGACAACCAGACAACCAATGCCCAATAATCTTATTGGCCGGTCGGGCAAGAACGGCTGAGAGCAATCCTACTACAGCACGTAGTAGATAATAGATACCTAGAAGCCTCTAGTTGTTCGAAGTTATTAAAAGGCGAAAGTTGCAATCAATCAATAACCGAGGGTGGCTGGGGCTCCTCCTGATGCGCCATTAAGATCATATGCGCTGCAACCAGGGCAAGTAAGGATGGGGCGCGTTTGTTTACGACATAGTCATAAACGGAAAAAGCTATGGCCCTAGCCAAAGACGGTCCAAGAAAAACATTCAACTTCGTTCCAATCTGACTCCAAGGATTGTCCCACAGCAACCAACGGACTCACCAAAAACATCGAGCAATGATATCATCAAAGAACTCACAGCAAAGCACATATACCTTCCTTTACCTTCACTTTAAAAACATGCGACAAGGATCCAATTCTAGTTATACTGAAGTGCCCTATGAGATTAACATAACCATCTCAAATACCCAACAATGTACCATACCATCTTATGTCGGAGGGCCTCTAAAGAGTCTGAAAGCACAACATATTAAGAGGAGATATTTACAGGCACATATAGAAGAAAATAGAACTCTTTAAGAAGTTATTCCCATGAGATCTGATGTGCAGGCGACAGAATCACATCTCAGCCACCAAGGTCTCTGAGTCAGCTCCAGTGTTAGAGAGTTTGCCTTGAGTCCACCTTCTCAGCATCTCTAGGGAAGCCTTCGGCTGGTCCATTGGAACCATGTGACCCGCATCATGCACCTGGTGTCAATTAGACCATGCAGCTTAGAATGGCCAAAATTATTCCATCTGACGTTTGACACATGGGAGAGAGAGAGAGAGAGAGAGAGAGAAAGAGAGAGAGAGAGGGAGAGAGACCTTCAAGAAACTCAGAGGGCCATGGCTCTTCAAAACTCCCGCTTCTGATCCATCAACTTCGAAGGAAACTTCAGGAGAGTTCACAAAATTCTTCTGACCAGACCATTCCATGGCATGAACCCATCTCGAATTACCTGATCACATAAATACAATAAGCAACAAGAGATGAAATGATTTGGCTTGACCTACCGCTGGAAGTAGTCAAGAGATAACTTACCAAGCCAGTTGCAGATTAAATCATATTCTCCAGCATAGACTAGCAATTGAATTCCGTCCTCAAGAAGTGTAGGAATTCCAACTTCCAAATTCCTCATCCAGTCCACCAGCATGGCCTGATAAACTGTCGGGCTACACGATACAAAATCTATCTCTCCAACCCCAAGTGCATCTCTGACAGGTTTCTGGTTCAAGAACTTTTCCATGTTGGAGAAGTCATAGCATAGGCTCCCTTCACACTTCTTCCTGATGTCATAATACTGCAATGGACCAAATAAAATCATCAGATTTTACATTATCTCCAATACCTTCCTCTACTCTCCATGCTTGCACAAGGTCTAAAGTTGCTCTCAATCTGTATTGTTCTATAACCTCCAGTTTATGAACATGAGAAATGGGAAAGTGCAAACTCATTTCTTCAATAAATGGTAATATCAGGTAATGGAACGAGAAAAAAATTCAGAACTATGATCTCTTAATTTAGAAAAAAAATAAAAAAAGAACAATACTAAGATCTATCAAGCTTGGATTTTCAAACGTTTAACTGTTGACATGCTACAGGATCATAGACAAACAGGAGAGAACAAATGAAAAAAGCATAGGAAAACAAACCCTAATTCACCACCAAAATGCCTGAAAAAAAACAAGGTGATAAACTTACGTTGGTGTCACCAGCCAGTGCCATGATGCTGCTGAATATAGTATTGCAAACAAAATACGAAGCCATGCAAGAGACTGTACCATCAGTACCTGAAAGTAGTGTATTCAGACAAGAAAGTTTCATTATGAGCATTAGAAAAGTAATTGCAGCAGAAAGAGAGAGAAGCCAAATTTCTTTTAGCAATAATAGATTAAACTAGTCCGAAAAAATTAAAATGGTAGCCAGGGAAGAAGAAGAAGAAGAATGGATAGTGGAAAGGAGAATTTCCCAACAAGATCAGGGTCATTACCACAAAGCTTTATAGCCATTTCGCACACTGGAACAATCTTGTTGATACGGTCATACTGAGATTTCTTAATAATCCCCATGTCCAATGCATAGTCAGTGTAAGCTTTGTACTGAATTGCAGGATCAGTAAGGCCATTGCCAATAGCAAATCCCTGTTTTGACACTTTGGTTTTAGTTTTACAAAAAATTTAACCAACCACCACAATGATGTGCAAGTTGAAGTTGGCAGCCCTACCTTTAGCTTTATATGAATTCCTTCTTTAGCTTTGTTTCCTTGATGAACACGAGCAGCAAAAGCAGGTATATAGTGACCAGCATATGATTCTCCAGTAATATAGAAGTCATTCTTTGCAAACTGAGGGTGCTCCGCAAAGAAGGCCTAGAACAAGAGCTCTTCAAGTCAAAAGAATGCAAAAGTCTACATGGTTTCAATTGAAGCCCCCTGTTTCTTTAATAGGTTAAATGAAACAAAGAAAAGGGATGTGGTACTGTTTAAGTTTCAGATGAATGCTATGAATCTTTTCAAGATCAAATCTTCTCCAAAAAATCTGGCATCCACAGTGCCAACAACTCTGGTAGAATAGAAGTCAAAAGAATTTACAGACCTGCAAGAAATCATACAAGTCATCACTGACGCCATCTTCATTGTGTCTGATGTCACGCCTGTCAGAGGTATAACTGAAGCCAGTCCCAACCGGTTGATCAACATAAAGCAGGTTGGAAGCCTAAAAAAGACATTGTCGAGATCATATTAGTTGCTAAGGATACAATAGAATAAGATTGTAATGATGCAACACATTTACAATCCTTCCCAAGTAGCAACTGTTTATGAAAACCGAAAACTAAAAATACTCTTCAATACCTTGTCCCAACCATGTTCATTCCAAACAAGGGACATGTTGTCTGCAATGGCAAAGGGACCATTTTCATAGAACATAGCCAATTCACTACTGCAGCCCGGTCCTCCAGTCAGCCAGATAACAACAGGATCATTCTCGTTGCCTCGTGATTCAAAGAAGAAGTAGAACATCCTACCAAAAACAAGCAACAAGATTAAAAACAAGTTTTACAGCTAGACTTGAGACACCAAAAGCCAAGTTAGTTTGATGTGGGAAGCAATATGCGAATCATTGACAAATCTACTGGGTAGCAAATTTTCAAATGCTCATAGGATATTTACTAGCTAAGTGTAACCACAAACCATTACTAAATCTCCTTCAAATCATTCGGTAAGTTCAATCCATCACCTCTCTAAAGTATAAAGCAAATCCAAAATATCCCTCACTCAGAAACTTTTATACAAGCTTTCCAATAATAGTAGTATATTACTAAATATTTAACAAATTGATAAGGTAAAAAAGTCTACATAACTCTCATAAATCCTACTTTAATTTAATTTTCTCTAATCCCACAAAAGTTTTGATTTTCAAGTAAAAGTACAAGGACCACAAGTAACATTACACCAAGAATACACTGTACATGAAAATGCAATAATTTCATCTCACAAAAAAACTCCTTCAGAGGATACAGGTTACAATTTGCAACAAGGTTCCAAGCCATGAGATTATATCAAGCATTGAATCAAAGCAAAATTTCGCACAGACAGAACAACACGCAACTACACGGTACACAGACGGCTAAGTATCCACCAAATTTCTACACCTTTTCTCAAACACGACATGCAATAGATAAGTCATCACATCACTAGCAATCCCAAATCGAAACTCATAACCTCCGATACCGAAAACAACAAGACTTGGCCTTCTGATACTACAAATCAACATGAGCTTGGTAGACCCAAAAATCAGACAAAAATCCATGATCGAGGACAGTCAAGCGGACATCGCGCCGAACCCCCATCAAACCGGAAACAAAGGAATCCTTCAAAGGTAAAAAAGAAAAGAAAAGAAAGAAGAGAAAGAGAGAGAATCCATGAGAATTACCTCGCGTCATGAGAATGCTCGAGCTTATAGTACCCGGCGCGGTGACCCAGATCCTCGACGGGAACCCCGGACTCAAGCCCCAAGTTAGGGAACCTTAACCGCTTCTCCACGATGCGCTTCCCGTCGAGCGCCGAACCGGCGACCCCGCCGCGGCCGACGTTGACGTCCTCCTTGGGGAACAGATTGAGCTGCCTGATCATCTGCTCGGCATGGACCGAGGAAAGCTCGACTGCGCGAAGCTGAGGTCGCGCAGGTCCGTCGCGGAAGCAGGCGCGAGCAGCAGGAGGAGCAGGGCGGCGAGGAACAGAGAAACGAACTTCAGCCGCTCCATTTTCCCCTTCACCGGAGCCGCGATCGTTTTCGCCGGCGATGATGGGATTTTCCCCGTTCGCGAGGTTCGCGAGTTTCGAGGTCGTCGCTTTTCCTCTGCTTGAAGTTGAAGCGGACGATCGGATTTTTTTCCCGAAAGTAGGAATGGTGGTTGCGCTTCGTGGGGGTTTGCGCCTTTATACGTGCTCGAAGAAGACGGAGCTTGAAGAGGAAGAGCGGTTGGCTGTGGCTTCGAAACGGCGTCGTCGTTTTGGGCTTGAACGTGGGGGGGGAAGGTAGTGGAGTGACGCTTTTTTGGCGTTCGAGATATTTCTTTTTTTTTAGCTCTTAATTTTTTGTCTTTTTTCGGGGTTTTCTTCTTCTTGGAGGGGTGGGGCTTGCGTGTGGAGGGGTGTACGTCTGCAAGTGTGTGCACGCAAGCCTCGGCCGAGCTCAGGCAAGGCGACAATTCGCGACGGTCGGATCTATCCATGCCCCGGCTTGAACTTTCTTTTCCGGGTCAATTCACGACGGCGGTCAGATCTATGTGGGGCTTTAACTATCTTTCCGGGTCGGTTTCTTTTTTTAACCAATTTGCGCAAATCGTGCAACTTGCTCCATTTTTCAGGAGGGAGGGAGGGAGTCGTTTTGCGCTCGAGAAATGTCGATTCGAACGATACGCAAGCTAGACGTCGTTTTCGTTTCGGACACGTGGTTCCGGATTACCAATCTGAATCGACCCGATTAAGAACTTCACTTCTCAATTAATCAGCCAGTGACTGACCCGTCGTTGGACATAACTAGAAATTTCGTTTTTCTAAATGGAGGGGGCCGGTTGCCGACGTGGGTGACGCAGCCAAAAGAAAAGAGATAGCTTTACAAAAGAATAAAATCCCCCTGTGACAATTCTTAGCCCCCAAGCGATCCGCATTGCGTCATCATCCCTTAGGAAAAGAAAAGGTAACCAGGAGGACAAGTCAATTCAAGAAAAAGGATGGCGAAGCTACTTTGTCAATTCGTTAACGCACGAATCACATGATATGTCAATTCTGGTCATTAAGGCTTCCTCTGCAATGGCCTCGGTTTCATCTGGCGGTTGTTTCTTGTGCATCTTCCTCAAACTCCCGCAGGAGGTCGGTTTCAAGGAGGCTTCGCAGGCGGTCGTCCCTTTTCCTGAATCAAGATAAGGTCCTCTAACGAAATCAAGAGGACCCACTGACCTGCAAATGGCACGAACATTCGAGACGAATGGAGGGACAAGCATTCCGGCATGGTGGCATAGCTTCGAAACAAATCCATAGGAATGATTCTACCGTCAGGCCACCCATCGATAAGAGGAACATAGATTATTATTCATTTCCAACATACAAATTTAGGTGATTACAACCAATAGTTCGATCCAACAAAGCCGTCATTTAGTGAGTCCCCAGTATTTGAGGAATAATGGTTAGAATGGAGCACTAAACTATAAATGTCTAGTATCTCAGACTAATGTCGGGAAAGAACCGTGAGAATGAATGGTCGTCTAAGGAAATCCATGGCTTGATCTGATAACTAAATGGACAAATCACTCTTTGAGTTCCTTGACCTTTGGTAATATTCCATTAATTCGAGTGTTTCCTATCCCGATTGACTCCATCACGTTACAGAATGACAAGAAAGATCCACGGTCTAATCATAGAGGCCTTCGCTATGCCAGATATCAACCAAAAAATCAACCATCTCCTGCAACATAATCAACATCCCACTACGTTAGCATTTAGTAATTTACCGAATCAAGAGCACGATTTCTTCAAGATTTCTTCAAGCAAGTTCATTATTTGCAATCTCCCAATGCAATGCACGAGACATGAGAAATGAAGCATATCTTACATCTAGCTTCTTTATAGGTATACGCTAATGTATTTCTAGAGTAACAAGTCAACTGCGAGCATGCGTACATCAAGTAAGTTTCCATAGAACCCTAGCTGTAGCATGTTCTACTTATCTAAAGAAGAAAAGGTAGCAAATTAGTCTCACCGGAAGAGGAATGCGCTCAGAAAATGGTTCATTAGTTGATAAAAGTTCCTCGTAAGCTGTGGACCAGCTGAATTACAACAGTAACAGTTTACAGTTAGTTTTTGCAATCACCCCGGTATATAGAAGAGTAGGTGTGAAAATTGACAGAGGCACAACACAAACGAAGAATGATATTGAAAGGCTATAAAGAGAACAAGAAACATAACCCCTATAAGAGATTACACTTAAGCATCCAAGTTGTCTAATTGGTACTACGACATCCTTCACACTGTTAGAAGTTCACAGTGGCAAGGCTAGATACTACCACCTTCTCAATACTGAGTAAAAAGACATCGTAAAAGAAGAGATACCAATTGGGACGGGTTTAGCATTTATCAAATTAGATGACAACCAACAATTTCAAAAGCATGGTGCAGAGAAGTTTTTCTAGTACTGCTGGAACATCACTTTGAGTCATTAGCAGCTCTTTTTTCATTCAAGCCCAAGAATTCAAACGTAAGAATGCTTTCTAACTTCTTCTACCGCTACAGCTGGAGCATTGGAGTATTCATTTATCTTATCCAACATGGCACATAGGCATCTAACATATTGCAGGACTAGCTCATATGTATATTAAGTAGGTCAGTCACACATATATTTCTGCATTTACTTCATATCCCAATCCATACGAAAGATCAAAATACTAATACATACCTTAAATCGTCTATCTGATCCATATCATTAAAGGCGGTATCAAAGCCGCATGCATATGCAGAAATCATTGGTGTTTTTTTTTTTTTTTTTTTTAAATAAAAAAGAAGGGCGCTCCTCCTCCACAAACAGGCAACACCACTTCCAACCCATGTACAAAAGCTCTACAGACCATTCAGTACCACCCTAATGGTTAATAAAGTAAGGACACTCCGAAATCACTGTGCAACTCCAACCTAGAGAAGTTATTTGTGAGAAGTTGTAACACCACTGAAATTTCAGTACCTTATAATTTCATCCTTGACCATTCTTGTTGATCTTTGAGTCTGATCTCCAACCCACTTCCTTCTACTCTCATGCCAAGCTACTGCCGCTGCAATAAATATACATGATATATTTTACTTAAAGACCACATTAATACCAACCCCACATGACCAGCCAAAAGATGACTAGTGAAATCTCAACACCTTGATAAGATTCACACAATAAAACTTTTCTATTTCCTTTCTTGTTTTGGCTAAGATCTACTTCCGCAGAATAATTTAGTATGAGGCTTCTGTATAAGCACAAAGAGCCATACACAGGTATGCCAGCGTATGAGTAGCCAATATGGATCGGAAATAAACAGCATGAAGTTAATGATGGACTAGTCTGTGATTCAGTTCAATTGATAACATGTATATTCTTGTGGAGGCCCAAATGTTCAAAACGTTACGAATAATCCTCTTTAATGCAGAAGATTATACTTGATATGCTTTGACCTTTTCCTTCAAAAGAAAGAAAAAATTTCCATTTGCAGATGTCAGTTGCATCTATCTATAATTAATAAGATCATCTTAAAGAACGAAAAAGGGTAAAAGAAGTTCCATCACAGGCATTCTACAAAGAATATCGATTGACTTCCATGGCAGCATCCTTTTAGGTTATTTGTAACTCAACCGGCGAAACCAAGTAATTGCAGGGCCACTTCGAGTTATTAAGTGGGGATGGCTTCTAAACATGTATGTGAAAGTTAGCATCTTCCACTTTCACATGTGGCAGACCACAGAAGCTCCCACCTCTTTCCACTCTCCCCCACTGGCTAGAATTAAGAACGGCTTGACTACCTCGAGTAATTACCGTTGGGTATGTTAGCCAGTCCAGGTAAATCCCAGAAAAAATGACAGTTTAGATAGATCATTGATTACTCCTTAAAGAGACATTCTAAAGTTCTAACAAGTATTTCTGCCAGCTTCTTCGCACCACTTACCATCAACTAGATTCTTCATAAAGAAAAACAGAGACATATGACATATAAATGATTTAAGACCGATAAAATAATTAGCTTCCAACAATTACTACTACTACACGAAGTATGGAAAGGCCAGAGGTTGATGAAATTCATTCCTAGATAAGAGAAGATGAAGCGTCTCATATTAAGATTCTACAATATGTTTGATCCTAATTAATGCGATTTGATAGTCAGGACTAAAGGCTCTACTTGTTTCATTCCAAACTCGAACTGCCAAACCTACATTATGTGGTTATGTCATGTAGCAATGCTGAGAAACTGCTTTTCTCTTAGTGAGACCACAACAGACGGTACCTTATATTAAATTCACACCAATGACTCAAGGTAACCTTAACCATCTAGGGAGAGCACTATACCGTGATTGACAAACAAAGAGGTGTCCGCATCTTTTCCTACAGCCTTTTTTCCTTCTTCCAAAGACTTGCAAGACTCCACAGGCTGCTTTTCACTGGAATGGGAGTTCCCAGTAGTGATATCCATTAGATTGGGGAAATAGAACCACCATCCCTTTCTCTGGAGACAGGGAGTGTGAAGGATTAATTTTCCCTTGTAAGATCCACAGCTCTGTCAATGGATGACACCACTTGAAATGCAACTAGATTTCCATTTACCTTGCTCTGCATAAAGTAACTACTTCATGTCATTAATTACACAAAAGCCAAAAACAACAAGCAAGCATGTTCAATTAATCGCACGTCCAATGCAATCTATAAAATAAATTCGAGTCTGCACTGAAAGCTGAGAGATTTTTTAAAACTCGAGTGATAATTTGAGGAGCATTAACATTCTCTCGTAACATGTTCCTGTGGCCTAGCAACAGGCAAGTAGCCTTTTTGGCTTATTACAGATACCAAATGAATTTGCGTCTTATAGCACAAGAAGACATGTACGATCAACAACTGCTTCCTGTGTTTTCCACATTCAATAGACTTACCAAAAAAAAGTGGAGAAAACTAATGTTACAATTACCAATCATGGCAAGAACTTGCTTACAATGTTTGAGGGAGAGTTCCCAATTATCCTACTGCAGCATCATGAAAGTCAATATTAAAGCAGCTTTAGCTCGCTGGCGAGGGATTCTGGTCCACAAATGCTCTCACCCCTTAAAATTCAATCCCAGCAGAACAAATGCCGCTCCTCCCTTCTCATCGTATTCAAGCAACTAGAATTCTCTCCTATTCTGCCTGGCCGTTTAAATGGCACATACATCGATGACATTGCTAACCTCGGCAAATCATCTTTGCTACCCGATAACGATCCACTTCCTTCCAAGATCAAGAACACCATTCCCAACCCTCCATCGCAACGCTCCAAAAGAAGATTTTTCCGAGTCCCTCTCTTACTTCGTTCGCTAGCTACCCAATACGTCCCACCTCAACCATGTCCCCACATTCTTCCCAATCAAGACACCATCTACCCACCAGAATGTGAAACACGTGCCCATTGTAAAAGTGAAAAAAAAAGAAAAAAAGATCGATTCTTGATTCCCCATTACACTCAAGAACCTGCATGCGAAAGAACCAACCATCTTCGCACACACGCAATCCACCCCTCCTCGTAATCCCCAAAAACCATCGAGGCATTACCACGTCCTCGAACCAACGAGAACTCCAGCCGACACATTCGACGGACGGAAACGAGGGAAGCGAGCAAGAACCAGAATGAAACGACGGAAAAAAGGAAACCCAAGACTTACCCTTTCCTCCTCCCGGGACCCCACCACCAATGCGCGCGCCCCTCTGGAGATTTTCCGGAGGGAGAGGACGGAGCGAGAGACGCGAACCGACGGAGAGAGGGAAGAGAGAAGAGAGAGAGCGAAAGAAAAGAGAAACGAAAATGGGGGGTAATATTTATAGGGGAGAAGGGGGCTTTCGGTAATAACGAGAGAAGTGGGGTGTCGTTTTCGAAGGTGGGGCCCGCATTTCCGCTTCTCTCCCCGCGTCTTTCTCTTGCTGACGTGGATCCGCCGTGGACTTATCCGCGGATAAGGCCCCTTCTCCGCTTGATGGCGAAATGACCAAAACGCCCTCTACCTAATTGGGGCGAGAATGTGGGGTGCGGCGGTTGGTGGCGCTTTTACCGAAAGAAGGAAAAACGCCTTTTGCAAGTTCTGACATATGCCGTGATGCCATGCCATCCGCAGCCAAAGGGCCAGAGTTAAAATGCTAAGTGGGAAGCTCTTTGAATTTGATTAATCAATCTTACGTTACTTCTAAAATGAAGCTTCCTCGTATCATATCTATCGTTTGTGTCATTTTCCAATTGTATTTTTTCACGACTCTTCATTTATACATGTTCTTGTCTTGATTTGAAATGGGCGATTTGAAATCCTCAATATTGATGAAACAGTCAACATGTATATAGAAAGATAATGTTCGAACTCCCTCGTCCTTTTTTTTTCCTTGAGAGATCGTGGATTCAAAACTTGAGTAGAGGTCTCGCAAGTCAAGTACCTCGTGTTGATGGCATGGCACACCACTTTTTCATGAGAAAAGCAAAAAGTTACGGCTCAAATCAAACATTGCCTAAAATGACGGACCTTCCAAAGTAAAGTCTAGAAACGATTATGAATATTGGTCTCACATTTGCCCTTTCACCTACCCAAAAAAAGAAAAAAAAAGATCAAACTTAATATTGGTCAATTTAACACCTAGCGATGTCGTTTTCGTACCTCATGGAAATTTTAAAACCCAATATGGGAAGAGCTCTACAAATAGGCCGGGGAGACATTTTTTTTCCGGGGGCCATCTTCCGTTCAAAGGCAATTAGGAGCGTTAGGCGTTGGACATTATAAAATTTTGGTAGGAAAGCTTGGAAGAGTAGAGAGAAGGTTAGAAAAGTCAAAGTGACAACCCTTCGGTCTCGAGAGGGGAGATGCATAGAATAATTAGACGGTTCAGACCACCATAAATGAGGAGCACGTGACAAATTATTTTACAACTATTTTTATATTTATTTTTGCGAACATCGCACAACAAGCCGACCTTAGCTCAGTTGGCAGAGCGGAGGACTGTAGTGGGTATCACTCATAGTAATCCTTAGGTCGCTGGTTCGAATCCGGCAGGTCGGAATTTTTTCTCCTTCCTTTTTCTTTTTTCCCTCACCCTTAGTTTAATTCCACCTTTGTGGTACACTAATTTAAGTCCTTTTTCTATAGCAACTTCAAATTACCCGATCGATAATGGCGCATTGTTTTAAGGTAAATTATAAGGTCATATTCTCATTCTTCATTTGAAGGTTATATTTAACAAAAAAAAAAAAAGGATGATTAGATCTAGACCTTTTTAAAATGAAAATAAAAAGTAGACAGAAAAATTCTCATTATGATTTAATCCGAACAGCATGTAAAGTATATTTTATGGGTAATTTGTTTTCTCTCAATTCGACCCCTTTTTTCTAGGCTTCGTTTTTGTTCAAGAACGTAAAGAAAAGCTCGGAATAGGCTTTGCGAACAAGGGAAAAGAAAAAAAGGAAATAGGAGATAAAAATGTTGCTGCCCAGGATCGAACTGGAGACCTTTAGTGTGTAAGACTAACGTGATAACCACTACACCACAGCAACGCGGGTTGGTTTGTTTATTCTCCATTTAATATATAATGAATAATGGAGCTAAGAGTGACCGCTCATCACTCTTCATGTGAATGAAGGAAACCGACCGAAGCTCAACCTCGGGAGGGAGGCAGGTCTTGCTTCGAGTTCGGGCAAGATGAATGCGAGGACACCCACAGTGTGGATTATTTCGCCGCCCCCATTGCCGTGTCTTCTTCGTGCACAACTCGTACTTTGATGCAAGAACGTTGGAACTCAGAACTCAGAAGGCTCCCTCTTCACTGTTCATTCCATCCACATGTTACGAGAGGGGAGTGGAGTGCTCGTAGTCACACAATATTTTCTTGCGAAAAGGAAACACTTCGAAAACATAAACATCAGGAGCTCACTCGGGTACACGCTCAGGACGCTTGCGTTCACGGGAATGCAAGGAGCTCCTCTCTCGTTCCGGTGCTGACAGTGTGCTCATCCAGGTCATCCACACCTAGATTCCAAGACCGTGTCAAGTTTACAGGAAATTGACAAGGTTCTCGAATGGCAATGCTTCTGCTCCCCTGACTCCGACCCATACAGGCTTTCCACACCCGAAGTCCGTCTCTCTGTAGCCCAGATTGCACCACCTGCTGAATCCAAATGAATCGGGGCTTTCCAGGGAGAAGTTTTCAAGCACGCGCTTTGTGCCATTGTAAGTCATCGAACGCTCCTGATCTCCCTTTAAAGCATTCAAGTAATCGCTGTTTATTTTCCGAATGGATTCTCTTGTCATGGTCACCAAGTCAGGTAGGCCTATCTCTGTCTTTGCAGAGTCGAAACCCGAAGTTGCAGACCACAAAAGATCGCTGATTGTGTCCCTGGACAAGGGCTCCTCCATTCTCAATCTCAAGTCGAATGAGTATCAACAGAGAGTTTGGGTGACTCAGATGTCACCCTAGAGGCAGCCGTCAGGTTTGGCACGCATTCACTTCTGGCTCTATCTCTGAGGATGTCTATCACCTCTGGATCGAACGCAAATCTCCTCGTGACATACCTTCCTTCCACGAACCATCCCTTGTCCGTGGTGGATGAGAACTCGTCAGGCAACTGATCTCTTGAAAGGAAGAAGGACGATCCTGTGTAGAAATCGGTACCTCTTCCGCACATCCACTAGCAATGGTTGTCCAACTGGTAAGGATTAAGGAAGTTGCTGAACTTTTGAAATTGGTTTCCTAGAGTGGAGATGAACGGGTACATCATTTCCATTACCCCAATGTCTGAGAGGGCAAGGTTTCAAACGTTCTAATAAAAGATTGCCCGTGTCAGCACAGGCACACGTGCCTCCGAGAGAGTGTGTGTTGCGGTGCAGTTTGTTCATACAATCAAGGTTTGTCGAGTGGTGACATTCCTAGGTGAATAACAAAATTCCTTCCGAGTGTGTCCATGTTAAAATCCCTCAATCGGTTGCCTCTTCCCCAACGGTCTGTGAAGCAGCAAAATCCTTCTGTGCCCCAAGTAGCTGTCCAACAAAATCGTAGATGCTGTCACAATGAGCGACTTCCTTACCACTTGGACGGCCATGCGCATGCCCGTGCTGACACAGGCAATCTTAAATAGAATGTTTGAAACCTTGCCCTCTCAGACATTGGGGTAATGGAAATGATGTACCCATTTATCACCACTGTACGAAACCAATTTCCAAAGTTCAGCCTTTCGATAACTCAAAAGTCCGAAATAGCGCACTCATACAGATAGTCCTTGCAATTCGTTGGCCAAATTCTGGGAGTACTTTTTACTAGTCACGCTCTGGACCACAACTTCAGAGTACATGGCTTCTGCTTTAAAGGGCATGTCACTATCTTAATCAACTGATAAACAACTCTAACTGCTACTAAACCAGGCAAAATATTGGTGCTGTTGTATCCATGCTATGATTCTGCATTTGAGAGGGCAAAAAAGAGAAGTTGAAAGAAATTATGTGAGACCGAGATGCAGCTGATGTCGCAATCTCTTTCCCAACAATAAAAGCTAGAGGGTAAATAGACAGCTTGCCATTTCACATTATGCTTTACACTATTTACACTCATTCCAGTTGGAGAGCCTAGACAAAGAAAGATGCCAAAGAAGTAGACATAGCTGTACAATGATGGAAGACTCAACCGATCCCATACTTTTACCCCCTATCCCAACCCATCAATTGATTTCTAACGCCTTCTTCAATCTTCTTCCTAGGCACACACGAACTATCCCTTTCATCTAGTAAGATTCTATAAACCTCCCACTCCCGGTTGCATATCATGTGTCGTCCTATCTCCACCTGCGATGATAAGGATCAAAAGAGATTTGTCAAGCAGTCAAAGACTATAAGTGCGAATATTTGATATTTATGCAGGATCACAAAGTAATCGGAATATTTACCGAAAATATTGGGGCATTAAGACTCCCCAGAGCATAGGTAATATCGTAAAACACGAGAGGGCGACCCCTTCCAGATAATTCAACTGGGTTTGCAACCAGCAGCTCGGTCTCTGGGCCTCGGCTACCCACAGCCACTTTGAGGGGGCTTCGCAGCTCCCTTTTCAAACAAGCACTCAAGTCGTTCTGCTCGGTGAGGTCAACAATCTTGCTTCCATCCGCATGCATTGTAAAAAACTCTACCTCACAGTTCCCTCTAGAGTTCGCCCAGAACCTTCCATAAGAGATCTGAGAAGACGGAGAAATTCCGTAAGAATAAAAGCGCTTGCCTTTGTTGCAGGTTTGTTGTGTCTAGAAAGTGGGAAATAGCTTGATCAACACAAAAGCCCTTAAAAACTATACTATTCACCTGGATATTCAAATCTTTCAACGTCCTCATGATATCATAAATGAGGCCTTTGTGGTCCTGACATTCAATCTGAACGATCGTGTGTGCGGGACTCAGAGAGTTGTCCATCGAAACAAATACAGGGTTAGAGAAATGAGAACTGCTCTGATTCCCATCTAGCAGCTCTAAACTGGAAGTTTCCTCAGTAATTGCAGAAGGAAGAAATGGAGAACCCTGTGAGCATGCAGTGACTTCTTGTCCAGCTAGTTCGATCTCACAACTCACCATCGTGTCCCCTAGTACAGCTCTCAAATGGTTGATCGTCTCCTCCTGTCTCATCTTTGTATGAAGTTGCTCTCTGATTCAGGTATGAGAATAAGACACTGGAAATGCTGCCTTTTATTTCCTAGAGAGCACTCCTGCTCTTGCCGCTAGATAAATCTTTAACTGAAGGTTTATACTTCTTTTATAATAAAAGAAGGCAGTCAACATACAGGTGACAAGCCTAACAGACTTCACTTCAGTTCATACATGAGCAAGATTAAACATAACCACCTATAAGTCTAGGCTTCACATCACACATAACAGTTTGATGCTCTTGATTATGAATTTGAACCCAAAGAGTCAGATAGGTGATGCACGACAAAAGGCATTTCAAAATGATGCTATTGCTACGAAACACCATTGGAAAGAATTTCACTTATACATTTTTCTCCAAATGATTGAGGCACTCAAGGATAACGATAGAACATTGGCTAAACACATTAACTGAGCAAATGAAAGGGGGAACGAATGGTGATGACAAACCTGGAGTCTGTGACAAAAAAGAGGTCCATCACTCTCCCATCTGGAGTCGTGGATACTTTTACTCTCTTTATCGTCAGTTCCAGTTCACACAGAACCTCTGTCACATCTGCCGGTGAAACAAAAGACACTGATTAGTATAAAAGAAAGTTCTCTACTTGAAACTTCTTTAAGCGATAGACCTTTAGACTCTCTGCAGGTAAGAGAAACAGACAGTAGATCATGATGGATGTTAGCAGTAAATACCAATATATTTTCTAAAAAATAGGTTGTTTATATTTTCTGTTATGTAGATTGAACAGTAGGCGGGCAAGATGTTTGAGGTGATTTCGTCTTCCCATCTAAAACAAAAGCAAGCACGGAAGTTCTTCCCTCATACCCTGATAAGGGAAATCTCATAGCTTCACTTCATTAGATCATTGTTTAGCTATATTTCAATTTACAGGACGCACTTCCTTTGTTTGAACAAGACAAGGAGTCAGATCAACGTATAAGGGATCACAATAACGATTTCTACAATCAAATCATAAACGATGCTTGATTTTGCTCGATAAAAGAGCCACGACACCCCTACTTAAATGCGGACGCCGTGTGCTACCAACCCAAAATCAATCCGAGTTTTATTCCGTGTAATTAGCTAAGAAAGAAGAAAAATTTCGGCAAAAGAAGCTCTACCGTGTAATAAGCCTTTGCGATCATATGAACACCAGAACTTCAACAGGAACACATCAGGCGGCCTCGGTTGCTTGATCACGGGCCTGTAATACTCGATCTCCGTCGTCAAGAAGTACGAAGGGCACGCATCCAGCAGTCTCTTCTTCAACAAATTCCACCGAGTCGTCGGTCTCCCCACCAGCCAAAACAATATATAACACCATTTCCCGTCGGTGGTCAAATCTGTAATACAGAAACAGAGCAAAATCTCATCTTTCGATGGATTCTCCAGAAAAATGAAGCAACATAAACTACCAAAATGAACCCAGAAAACCCAGGATCCCAAAACGAATAAGCTCGAAAAAATCCGACAAAACATATGAACTCACGGCAGCTCATCGGTTCATTCATAAGATTCCAATCTTCAGGGCGTTAATATATGCAAAATAAACAGTAATCCCACCATTTATCTAGTTCTAAATGAACCATTCCACCTCAGTATAAGCTAACTTTAGAAAGGCGCAACCAAAGATCGAGAACACGACAAACCCATCAAGAAACAACTCGCAGAAAGATCGAAACCACCCGTCATCCCGCAAGAACCTCGACCTCCGCCAAAAAAACATTGCCCGCAAAAACCAAAGCTCACGAGCTCGCCAGCTCACTCACTCACCTCCCCTGCAAATGCTCAAGTTGAACTGCAATATGATTCGGCACAGATCGCAGCCCAGCCCGGTCTTGTCGGGACAGTTCACGGTGATCACGGTCGAGTCGCTCCCGTTCCCCGCCGGGCTAATCACCACCGCGTCCTCCTGCAGTATCCCCATGTCTACGGCGCCCCCCCGCTCTGCACTGTAAAACTTTTTTCTCTCTCTTTTTCTTCGCCGCTCGAAAAGCTGGCTTTTTCACTGATCCGATGCGGGTCTGAATCAGCCGAAAGACTGGGAGATTCCACCCAGGGGGGGAAGAAGCGGGCATAGATCGAGCTGCCTCCACCTCTGCTTTTCTCTCTCTCACTTTCCTTCTCTTCTCATGTTTTCCCGGCGGTTCCTCGGTTTCCTGTCGTTGGATTCTCGGGAAAATCTGAGTATCTCGTGCCTTTTTTGGCCTGTTTTGCTGTGGAGAAAGAAACGATTAAATCGCGGTTCGTCGGAGGAGTTAATCAACAACATCAGGTGAAAGGCAAGACTGCTGCTTTAAATAGACAACCTTACGGGAAGATAGAGTTCCACCCAAAAAAGGGGGGGCAAAGATAGAGGACTTCCCACCATAGGCTCCATTCCTTAAAATATCTCAAATTCTAAGTACACTTTCTATTCGGTCTTGATTTAAAAAATAAAAAAATAAAAATATCACCAACTATTACTCCGGTCCTGAATTCACTCCTATTGACCCTCTATTTTAAAATCCCCATTTGATTTCCTTAAAATCATCGACATTAAAAATTATTGTTCCGATATGAGGATATTGATAAAGATATCGGGACTAATAATAACCCCCTAGCGGCCATGAGGCTAATGTCGATAACTTCGAAGAAATTAATAATAATTTTTTGCCAAAGGGTTAATCGGACGAATTTGAACTAAAGTAAAAGTATATGATTTTCTAAGACTAAAGAGAAACTTCAGGGCGAGATTTAAATTGGACCCAAAATTTGAGGTTTTTTAGGGAAATAAGCCAATAGACAATAGTCGGGAATTTAGAAGCAATTCATTTATGCGGCAAATTTGATGGACAAAATCAATCGTGATTAGGTGGTTTGTGAAGCTCGTGTTGGTTGCATTGGATTGGGAGTTAAGAAGGCAACGGGGTCTGTGGGAGGAGTTCTCCACTAGCGTGAGTTCATTTAGTGATAACAATCATTTCGACCGAATTTAGTACCATAAAAATTTGTTTTTTTATTTATTTATATCACAAGAAAGTAATTTGATTAGAATGGCTGATGTGAGTATTGATTTATTCCTATGTGAGAGAGAGCCATAATCATTTAAATAGTAAATGTCTCTATCATCCAAAAAGTCTCGAAGAATAATATAATACGAGATGTAGTTTGATCGATTTTAGATTGTGATTTATTTTTTGTTATTATCTTGAAGTTATTGTATAGAACAATACTGCTCCCTACAAAAAATTCTTAAATAAACATGATCTTTTGGACGGCAATTTATTATTTTGGGACGAGCACAATGCTTGACACATCGTCCACGAGACACACTTTTCAACACTCTAATGTTTCAGGCAAGATAGAGACACGGTGCAAGTTCAAATCCCAACATGGCAATGCTCACTCCTTGTGTTTACCCATTCCATTAACTCCACTCTTCCGCATTGTTTCCTACCTATTATCATTTCATCAATGCAATTAAAGCATCTTTTATTTTGTGCTCGAGGCATGACTTATAATTCACGCATGGTGAGAGCTTTTAAATTGTTTTAAGAGATCATGCAAGACAATCATTGACTATTCCGAAAGTTTAAGTATAGATATATATATTGGAAAATTAAACAAGGGTCTAGAAAAGATTCAAACTACTTTTGATTATTTCGGAAATTTAACATCAAATAAAATGTTATTTTTATTAAATATTATTTTTAAAAAAATATTATAGTACGCATTTGGCCAATAACATATCATTAGTACAGTTTTACTTTTTTTTTCTACTAAAAATGAAGACACAAGTAAAGGCAAATTAGAGCATACTCTTTTCATCGGAGAGTGTCTTGGTGGGGATTGTGAAGTTTTTTAGGGGGTCCAAAACAAAAACTCCCGCCGGTTTTTTTGGGTACCACGCTGTGTTACATCTCGGTCCGTCAAAACCAAGGCTGGGAAAAAAATATCTCCCTCCCCCTCAACCCCCGCCCGCGATATCTCGCCGTTTCCCCCATAACTCGAGACCGCCGTTGAAATCTCGCGATACGCGCCGCTTGCGCCCCCGATAACTTCGCCCCCCAATCGCGTCCCACCGCGTGGGAGCTTCTACGCAATTTCCTCGCACGTGCCTTCCTATTACCCATTTTTATTTTATTTTATTCCCTTTTTTTAATCTCTTCTTCTTTTCTTGCCTCGGGGTTGTTCGGGAATATTCCCGAACTACCTAGTTTTTTTGACTTTAGGACAGCAGCCAATCAGGGGAACCGATCTGCCGTCACTGAGCAGGTCCGACTCGTGTCACCGAGTCATGGAACACCCGGGGTCAAAAATTTCCACGCCCCCGCGTTGAAAATCTTTCGGTGAATTATGGCGAGTTCGGTGAATCCGAGTCACAAAGTTTCGATCATCTAGAAATTTGGAGATCTCTGCTTCCCTAGTTTTGGACGTCGGGCGTCACGTCAGTTTTCTCAAAAATCAGAGGAATAATCGATTGAATACAGGGCTATAAACCGATTGATGTATATTCGACGTACGCGCGTGAAGTTGTGCTTGGACTAATAGGTCGTGATATCTATTACTAGTTGATTGACTTTCCAGTTGAGTACTGTGGCTTTTGTAAGGTTTGAACACCGTGTTCGAGATGATTGAGCGAGGGAGGAATCAAATGACTATTCATGTATCTTTATAAGCTTGAGGCAGAAGTCTTGATTGAGGTACCCATGGGAACAGTAACCAAGGCAACGCTTTGTAGGCGATTCTCTACTCTAAGATTTTGTTTTTCTTTTAGTTTCAAGATGGGATTGAGCTAAGAAAATGAATCTAAGCAATGTCGGATTTCGAATTACTGCCACCTATATGGAGTTTAAATGACAAAGTTGTAATAATTTCATTTCACTTTAATATAAGTCTTACAATTGACTAGATCATCAACCAAGTGCCTCTCCAAGCTAACAAGACTCGAAGCGCAAATTAGGCAAGCCCAAGCAAATAGTTTACTTCTTAGACTAAAGTCTACTCATATAAATTAGAAAAAATTGTTTAAGAAATCTTAAACATATTGCACTTTTTACCAGTTGAATTTTAAAATTTTCAATCTTACCAATTAAGTTAATTCGATCAATTTTAACTGGAAATTGTTGATGTAAACATTAGTTGTTTTATATGGCACAAGCAATACTTACATTGAAAAGTTTTTAATATTTTTTTCTTTTTTTTTCTAAGTTTGACGAAGGCTAGCCGATCATTGTTACCCAAGTTGGCACTCACAACCATTTTTAATCAAATCTAGGCAAGGGCTACAACCCTCACCTACCATTGGCAAGATCTTCACAATCCTCACCTAGTGGCTGACAAAGGTTGTTGGCTCTTGCTTGACCGGCAATAGATTTATAATATTTTAGACAATTTTTTCATATAAACTAAGCTACATTAACCCCATCTAAACCTTGATCATTGTACTATTTGTCAAATCATGAACCAAAATTCTAAACAAAGACTGTAAAGAGAAGAATCCAGCGCAAATGCAATGCACAGTCATAAAACAATGCGCATAAACGTGCGCGAAAGCAAAAGGAGGCTTTAGTGACTAATAGGTTGTGATCTAGTCGATTGACTTTCCTTTTGTGTACTGTGGCCTCTGTAAGGTTTAAACACCGTGTTCGAGATGATTGAGCGAGCGAATCAAATGACCGTTCATATATCTTTATCTTTGAAAGCTCGAGGCAAAGATCTCGATTGAGGTACCATGGCAACTGTAAGTAGGGCAAATCTTCGTAGGTGATCATCTATTTGGAGATTTTGTTTCTCTTTTAGTTTCATTTATACAATATCAATCAAGATGGGGTCGAGCTAAGAAAATGAAAACAGTTGATCTACACTCGAGTTCGAATGTTAGATTTCGAATTACTTCAGCCTATATGGAGTTTAAATGATGAAGTTATAATCATTTCATTTCACTTCACTTCAATATAAGTTTTACAATTGATTGGATCATCAACCAAGCGCCTCTCCAAGCCAACAAGACTCGAAGTGCAAATTAGGCAAGCTCAAGCAAACAATTTACTTCTTAGACCAAAGTTCGCTAATATAGACTAGGGAAAATTGCCTAAGAAGTTTTAAACCTATTATACTTTTAGCAATTGAATTTTAAACATTAATTAAGTCCGTCTAGTCAATTTTAATTGAAAATCATCGATGTAAACGTTAGTTATCCTACATAATATCGTCAATACTAACGTTGACAATTTTTATAAATTTTTTTCTTTTTCTTTTTCTTTTTCTTTCCAAGTTCAACGAAGGCTAGCCGATCATTGATGGCCATTGAGCAAGAGTTGGTTGAGGAGGGCCATGCTCCTCACTCGTAGCCATTTTTAACTAGATCTAGGCAAGGGCTGCGACTCTCACCTATGATCAGCAAGGGCTTCTCGATCCTCATCTAGTGGTCGACAAGGGTTGTTGGGCAATAAATTTATAACTTTTTAGACAAATTTTCCATATAAACTAAGCTACATCAGCCCCATCCGAACCTTGAACATGTACAATTTGTCGAATCATGAACCGAAATTCTAAACAAAGACTGTAAAGAGAGGAAAGGAATCCAGGGCAAATGCAATGCACGGTCATAAAACAATGCGCACAAACGTGCGCGAAAGCGAAAAGCAGGCTTTAGTGACTTCACCCCCCACTCGAACCGTGACGCGAGGCCAGACAACATTTCCATTCGCACGCGGTTCCAAAACACAATGTCGGAATCGCGCAAAAGGCCACTGCCCCGAATAATTCATGAATGGTTCCCCCCTACCCTCTATAATTGACGGAAGATTACAGACTTTCTCCTGACGAGTCAGCTCCTATCGGCTCGCACCCGCGTGGCCTCGCGAGATTTGTTTGGGGGATTTAACCAATAAAATTCGCGTGCAAAGGATGTTGGATCTCTCGCGCCGACGGTTCGGACAATCTAGCATTTAGTTTATTCGCTTGATTTTTGGCTTTTTTCTCATCTGGTTTATGGGATCCATGTGGTCCTCCCTTCATGGGACAATAGAGATTATATCAATTGGGATGCAAATTGTATCGAGCAGTGTTAAGATGCGATTTTAACATGTATATTTATTTCGATATCAATTTCATATGAATTGTCCGTTTCGAATAGTTCTCCGATTTTAATAAACGACTCAAGGGAGGATGAAAACTCAATTCTCTAGATCAACCATAGTCTGGAACCTTTGGTTGGCCATCATGATTGGGGAGTTTGGTCTACCATAGTTGATCGTGGTCACCATAGACCCATGTTTATAGTTCGCCAACTCGGCATTTAAAAGCTCTCTCTTGTATATTTTTTTAATCCATTAGAGATAGTACACATTAGACCCTCTCGAGGAGATGTCTCCATGGTACTCTCCGACGTCTCCGAGTCTTGAGAAGAAAACATTGTAAGATATTACGGAGAAGCACCAAGCGAAGGGTCCATCGAAGGTAAATCTCGGGCTTGGGATTGAGAGACACAATAGGTTCGAGCTCGTAATCTCATCTTCGCCTCGGATCATCGCCGCCGCTTGGCTTGTGGTGTAGATCTCATCCTTGGACCGAATAACATAAATCTCCACGTGTCTCTCTTTCTCTCTCGTTCATATCTATGTTGATTTTGTGATTGAGAATAAGGTGAGGAAACGACATAGATAAATTAAAAAGAAAAATCTCCCAAAAGTCGGACTCAGGAAAAGTCACAGCTTTAATGATTCCAATAAAATATCTCGTGCCCTTTTATCTATGGTCACTTAACATATGTCCCCAGAAAAAAAAAAAGGAAAAAAAAAAAGGAAGAAGAAAAGATTCCCCGGAAAAATATCTTTCAATACCATATGAAATATCAAATTCCCTCCGGCCCCGGAGCTCTCGAGCTTATCCACAGCAACAGATAACCCATGGAAAGGCTTCTTGTCCGCTACCGTCGCCTACACTTACCCCTAAAGTTGCGAAAATCAAAGTGGATATTAACGTCATAAAGCGGGCCGGTGACGTCACCTTCCAATTTGACCATGACGCCATGCCCGTTCTTTTCATTTTGCCCACCTCGTTTCTTTGTGCTCCCCGTCCCGTCTCTAGGCAAAACTCTACAAATTCCGTGCAGCTGCACGCGACTGAATTTGATCCCGTAAAAACCCCAAATATCGCAAATATCAAGAAAGATTAATTTCATAAAAAAATTTAAATTGATATATTCATCACAAATTAAAGATATCAAACTAATTTATTTATGACAAATTTATTTTCATTAATTTATGTCGAATTTTACTATCAAATGTAAGTCGAATGACATGACACGTGACGGTTAAGCGTATGTGTTGGTTTGGAATTTTATCTTCATCTATCATAAAATTTATCGAGTTTGTGATTTTTTATGATATTAATCAAATTTTAAAGAAAACTAATGGATAATAAATTTATCATGAAATGTCTTCAGTTTACAAGAAAAATTAATTCACAAATATTCAGATTGTGATTTTTGTAATATTAACTTTATGCAAACTAATAGCATATGAAGTTCCCAGAACTTTTTTTCATAATTCTTAAAAAGTCGAAATGAATTTTTTATTTTGGCAGTGAATTCAAATCGTCATTTAAGAAGCTTACATAGATCGTCCTAAATGAAAAATTAGGAGCATGGCCTGGAGAATCAGTGAAGCCATCCTTACCTGTACCTGTACAATCAAAGCATTTGATAAGACGATGTCAAATATCTGTTAATTCTGTCCAAAATAAAAGTATCGAAATCAAGCGCAAAGGACGTAGAAAAAAAAAAAAAAACTCATATGGACAACGAGGATGCTACCGTATCAATGCCAAACGAACGATGGTTCACTCAGAAAGTTTTAACAACCATAACATATTAAAAAAGAAAAATAACTAAACGAATAGTGTTTAGATATGATGTTCTCTGGAATTATTTACCACGAATTCTTAATTCTTCAAAGATAAATTGAAGGTAGCAATTTATACTCACCTCAAAATTATAGTAACAAAAGGAAAATCACCGCGCCACTTTGATTGATGCGAATCGAAGCGCAATTTCGACCGATCAATCGATCCGCGACTATGACGTGATCGATTGCGGATTCTAAATTCGATCCCCAAGTTGAAACTAGGGGTAATCAAGTCTAGGGTGGGTAGTATCTAGATTTGGACCATGTACGTCTTGACCTTATTATAACCTAGGTTTTCATTTTCCTGACGGGCATATCTATACTCGACCCTTGTTTGTATTGGACCCTATACCTGACCCACCTTATTTTTCCGATCCTGGTTCCAGGGTCAACCACATTTCCACTTAAATATGTTTTGCAATCTCCCGATATCCTATATAATTTTGAATTTTATATTAATAAGCGAGAAAATAATGTAATTCTCCTAATTTATATTGAAACATTAAGTACTAGTAATAAATTAATACATGAACATATTGACTAAACGGAAAATTAAAGATCCATAAAGCTAATTATAATAAATAAAATCACAATGCGAAAAATTAGCAATAAACATGGGTCTAATACTAATTTTATTCCCACAACTATTACATGAAACTACTCATTTATGCAAAGATAACTCCTCCTACAAAAAGAAAAATTAGACGCAGCCCATCCATATGATCGGCGACAAACACCGTCCGTCCATTAGATAGTGCGAGAGGAGTCGGTCGTAAGTGAGGAAGAGGAATGACAAATGAGGAGTGTCATGCGTGTTTAAAAAAAATGAAGAGGAAAAATATTGTGTGGCTGTAAAAGTAAGAATATAAATCGGGGAGAAAAAAAGGGTTTTTGATCTCTACTTACAAAACCAAATCCAGAACCGGTTTTCAGGTGGGTAGTCACTTGGAACCTATTCTCGAACCGGGTTAAACCGGTTTCGAATTTTGGGAACCAGTTCCCGGATCGGTTTTAATGGGAACCGGTTCCCGACCCTATTTTATGGGTGGGCCAGTCCGGGAAACAGGTATATCCGATCCGGTTGCACACCCTAGTTGAAACCGCGCAAAAAATTCCACATCCTAGGACTTCGTTACTTCGGACAGATAACGACTTGCAGGAGAACCATGCGTTCCTAATCTTCAACCGCGCACAAGTTTGGACCTGTCCCGGTCCGTCGGTCAACATCCGGGCGACAATTTTTAATTTTTAAAATTTTCCGGAAATTAGTAAAAAAAATGATAAAAAGAAGGAAAAGAAAAACGTTACATCGATGGAAACGTCAAACGGGGGTTGATATTTATATAATAAAATCTCTCTCTTGCTTAGGCATGAGTGTTGCTTCGTGGGGTGGCATGTAGTGGGGACCACCCCACCCGCAAGAGGCCGCTCGGGTGGGGGCCACGTGGCCTTCGCCTTACCGTCCAAATCGAGCAATCCTTCTTTTTTCTCAATTTTTATTTTTATTTTAATTTATTCATTAGTTTACTCCCCAACTTGCAATTTTTATATTTTTCTGGAGATTTCTCTGTCTCGGTAGCGTGTGGTGACGAGGATATTGACCGTGCCTTGACTTTGAACTGAACTTTGGGTACCCAAAGGGCGAAATTGCAATCTCGACCCTTCGACTTAGGTCGGATGATTATGGGGCTTTTGCATTAGTGTAAATTAAGATTAAGAAGCGGTTGGAGTAATTGGGATACCCCTTACTCTATACTTTTTCTATGTAGAATAATAATGTTCTGACTTTTTAAATGATCCAAAAAAATCTATGAATTTTCACTCAAGAGACAAAAGCACTCATCGTAAAGAGAATTTGGCATGTGACATGACAGATGACAACATCTTATGGATTAGAGCTGCAATAATCTTGAAGCAAATTCGTCCCAATTAAGAGGAAATTTAAAAGTGATGACCTTTTAAACAAATGGCGCCTCATATAACTATTATTGATGTGTCCAGGACATATGTTGCCTCCTGTGGACATCTCTTTTTGACACACGTCGACACCTTTAGTCATGTCATCATATGTTATGTCAACTGCACTGACGATAAGCTTAACATTGGATATTTTTGGCCCTTCAGAAGTAGTTCATGGATTCTCTTAGGTCATTCGAAAAGTCGTGGTGTCGTTGTCTTACCATGTGAAAGTTGCGGATCCTTTCTTGTGATTAAGGGGTCACTAATGTTCAAATTCGATAATAAAATTTGAAAAGCTCACTAATCTTTCACGCTTTTACATACAATTATACATCAAGTAAAAAAAAAATAGATCTTCTACATCCTCATCATTATGAATGATCAAAAATTGAATTCTTAATGATCTGGAATGAGCCTAATTTGACTATTTTGGCCCTTGAAGATATCCAATTTTTTTTTTTCCAAAATGCGCGTGATAAAATTTCGTTTTGATTTCTCTGTTTTTCTAGAAGGAGCGGTTTGGAAACAATCCGTTTAACGATTTGATTTCTACATTTCAAAAGATTTACATTTGAAATAGATTTGAAGAAATCGAAGTTTCGGTTTAAAATAGAAATTGAGAAATCAATTTAACTTATTTAAATCAATTTCTATTCCGGAAATTTTGTCAAATGCGCTTGGCCCAAAAGTGATCAAGCTCTTATTTTACTAGCTGTATAGTAAGGTCCAATTCGGGCTCGACGAAAGGACGGGGATGGCCAAGCCAATAGACAAGAATGCTAAGCAAAGAGGCTTCTTATGGAAATCAAAAGCCCAAACTTAAATGGGCCGAACCGAAGTGCAAAAGGGCTTCTCTATCATTATACATTCAATTTTTACTATTCTTTTTTAGTCTTGCTTGTGCGCGATTTTTGGGCCAAAATATTAGATCGATCTGCCCGTTGATCTGGTCTATAATGAATATTAAAGGAAAATGACATAAATAATTCAAAATTTTTAGCTCAATATGCAATTTCGTTTATGAACTTTAATCAATGTGAATGTCATCTTCAATTTTTTAATTTGTTTATTGTGATCCCCTTTTATTTGTGAATGTTCAATTTCGTCTGTAAGATATATGAAAATAATCAATATTGTCCCCGAATTAAATTAATGGAAGGATAACATTAGATATTTTCATATAATTTAAGGACAAAGTGAACATTTGCCAAAACTTTGAAAGCTGCACTAAACAAATTAAAAATTCATGGATGACGCTAAGTAGGTATGTTGCTAACATCTACCTCGGAGGAACTAAATCTTCCGGGTCGATTAATCACCGTGAATGCATGCCAATCGCTCAGTCCACATACATCGAGTTAGATCCATCAATTGGATAATGTGTGTGGGTATCAAGCGTTATGATCTTAGTACAAGATCTATCATATCTAGATCGAGAGGGTAACAATTCATTTGTGGGTTCCTTTGGGTCGTTTGAAAAGTTGGGGATTCATTTGTCCTCCAAATGAAAGTTTGTACGTTCTTTTTTGGTGATTTGGCCAATTACTGATATTAAATTTGATAATCAGATCGAAAATTTATAAATTGTTCGCACTTTGACTTATAATTACGCATCAAATCAAAATTATAATTCTAATACATCCTCATCCATGTGAATTGTTAAATCTTTGAATCTTTAATGATATCGGATTAAGCTTAATTCGAATCGAGTTTTAATCACGATATTAAGCTCTTACTTCACAAGTTGCTTGGTAAGGTCCAAATTCTTGCTCGACTGAAAGTATCTGCATGGCCAAGCCCAGGCTAAGCATAGATGCCTTATGTAGAAATAAAAACCCCGAACTTAAATGGGCCGACCAGAAGTGCAAATGGGTTGCCCTGGACAAGCTGTTTCCTCCTTGAGCCCAGTCCGCATAGCTAGGCCTTCTCTATCATTTCATGTTGAATTTTAGTTTTCGGTTTTTTCGTCATGCTCGTGCCCAAACAATTGGGTCCAATATTGGGTCTAAATTGAATAGGAATAATAACACAAATGATTTATTAACTTTAGTCCAATGTGTTATGTTGTCCTTGAATTTTTAATTATGCAATATAGTCCTTGAACTTTTACCTAATATGTAGTGTTATCTCTAAATTTTTAATTTGTTCATGTGATTCGAATTATTAGTAAATGTTCAATATAGTCCATAGACTATAAAAAAATATTTCAAAGTTTAGGGATCGATCAAACATTGGACCAAATTTCATAGATCGCATTTGATAAATTAAAAGCTCATGGATGACATTGCTTGTTGGATCAAAGTTTAAAGACCATATTGAACAAATCAAATTTGTAGGAATGATGATATTGTACATAGAGGTGATTGGGTCCAAGGTAGGTAGATTCTAGAGTTGGAACTTAGAATTTCCATTTATAGCCGGTTCCCAATTTTTGGACCTTGGAATCTACCTTGTTTGTCTATAACTGGTTCTCTTCAAGTATGGTTCCAGGGTCTACCTGAGAGTCTCTCTCTTTTTTTGTTCTATTTTTTATTCATTTTTTTACAGCAAAATCATATGAGGTTATGAGCAAAAAAACTATTGAAAATAAAAGATGAACAACATAAAGTCCTTATCTAACGGAAACAATAATCTATAAGATGAACACGTAGTCATGTGCAATCATAAACAATAAAAAGTTCAAACATAAAACATAAACTATAAAACTCCAATCTCCATTCATCCATAAAAAAATTTAAGGGAAGAGGAAAGACTGGTGAGGAGTTTTGAGGAAAGATAAAGGATGGGAGTACGAAGACAAGTATTTAGGGGAAAAAGAAATTAGGGTTTTTGTTTTTGAACTTATAAAATTAGTTCTAAAAAGGGCGGTTTAATCTAGTTCCTGGGTGAGTATTTACTAAGAACTTGTCCTCACACCAATTTCAGATCGATTAATGCACCTTCTTTTGGGCCATCTGGTTCGGTTCCTAATAGAACAAGTCCGGTTGCACACCTCTAATTGTATATTGGATCAAGATTTATAGATTATTTATATCATTTTCTTAATGAATACTAAAAATGGAACCAGAGGGTGTTTCTTTTTCCTCACAAAAGAAGATAACATCAATGGCTATTCTAATCATTAAGTGAAAAAAGTGTGGAAGTCGGTCTCTCTTTCAAACGTCGAATTATGCCCCTGCAGAAGACAATCGATGCCGATGCACTTTGGAAATAAATTGAAGATAAATAGTGCATAAGGTGGTTTAAAGTGGGAAATGACAGCTAGGGTTTTAAATTTCAACCATGTGCTTTTCGCTGGTGGGTTTCGTGGGGCTCGTGTGGGGGCTAACTCTACAATGAACAATAATCATTACGCAGCACGAGCAAACTAGATGTAGACAAATCAAATAAATGGCAAAGTGGACGTCCCAATGCTTGAAAAATAATCATTTACAAATGGCGAGTGGAATTTCCCCAACATACGTTCTTGGTTTAGCGGACTTAAAAGTGAACGTGAAAACTGCTTGTAGCAACAGATTTTTATGGATACGATTCATAACGTGACTCACGATTTTGCTCTTAAATGGTTGAAAATGGCCACCTTTTCTCCCTAGGGAGGTATAGAAGATAGTTGAAAGACTTGATTGACCCGATTTTCGTGAAATATTTTCCATTAATTTTAATACTTGTTTAGCTCAATTTGAGGACTCAAGGTTTCAAAAAGGATTCATGTAAGTCTCAATAGTCATCGGTGAAATCTAAATGTTGGAAAGCCCACATGGAGTATTTGGACATTAGCCACGTGTCATTTGCAACGCCTCGATTCTATCGGCAGCCAGCTCGAGGCCTGATTGTGACTTTGCTAAAACCTTGGGTATCCTAAACTAAACAACGCCCAAAACCTTAAATTCTATTTCCACACTTATCTCCTCATTTCACATTGCTCGAATGAATACGTTGGAAAATTCCATCTCCCCCTTTTTATAAAGTAGTTAGATGTTCTCATATAAATAGTATTTTTTTTTTTTTTGTTACCAATCATGACTAGAAGTTATTTTTGCCAACCTACTCATAGGTAGCCGTGATGGTTGAGTTTCACTACCTCATCACCATCACCGAGGGAATGAGTTCGAATCTCCGGATTCTCACCACTTAAGTGGGGGTTTCGGGGTGGTTTACTGGGCCAGGTCACCCGAGGTTTACATCTAAATAGTGACTTGCGGCCCCACCGGTGTTAGAATGATCTCTGGTGGTCCTCGATCATAAAAAAAGAAAAAAGAAGAAGTTATTTTTGCTAAAACATGGGCTAATTGAAAATTTTAGGATTCTCAGCTGACGCCTAAAAACATCTGCCTACTGACGTCAATTGTAACCTTTTTTTTTTTTTTGGTTGGTCCCATCAGTCATGATGCTACGATTTTGCTAGATTAGAGATGCTTTGTAAACCTATAAAACGTGAACACGAATTTCGTTTAAAATTCATCCATCAAATAAGTGATGGGTGGACAAAGACGCATCATCAGGTCATCTTTTGAAAATTTTGGCGTTGAACTTCTAGAAATGATTACATCGTCATCGACGTAATTATTGATACTAATTAATTTGGTCGAGATTGGCCAACAAAAGTAGATAATGTTTGGTGGAGGAATAAAAAAATTAGAAAATCATCCAAATACAATGGAACGAGGGTGTGTTTGATTTCTCATTCTAAACTTTCCTTAGGAAAATACAATGATCTTTAACCTAAAGAAATTTGAGTAAGTACAAATTACATTTGGTAAAAAATTATTTGTGTAAAGTAACTTTGGGTGAAATAGTGTTTGATAATTTTTTTTTTGTAAAGGGTCTTGGTTGTAATTTTTTTTTAATATTAAAAAGAAATCAAACCCTTTGCTGGCAAGTCAGGTTTGGTGCTGGCAGTGGTCGGCTAAGGTCGCATGACCTTGGGGGCAACCATCACTTGGGCGGATGCGCAACCTCATCGGCCTCTCCTCAGTCAGATTTGACCTCGTTGGCCCTTGCTGGCCACCTTTGCAAAGAAGATGAACATCAACAATGAGGGGCAAAATATTATTTAACCATTTTTTTAGTATTTGTTTTGAGTTTTCAGCTTTCCTAGCTTGAAAATTAAGAATGATTACCAAACACTCTAAAATTTTTGTCAAGGGATTTTTAAAATGTCGAATCAAACACAACCTAAGCCCTAAGCCTACAACCTCAATAATTCAAACAAAATACTCTATATCTCAAGATTCAAACAAAATACTCTATATCTCAAGATGCGATTGTACTATCAAATGCGGATCACCTCAAGAATTGAAATTTTATTTTCTAAGAAATTCAACACGTACATATTATCGGATTTTGAAGAATCTGCGCCAACATCTCCATCAAATCCAAATGATGCAACCGAGAAAAATGATGCCTACCTGTCGGCACGCTAGTTCGGGGACGGCGAATAAAAAACCAAGATGCATCAGTTTGATACGTGATCGTCACTTATGAATTGTGTCATTTTCGGGTTTGTGGAAAATTATTTTCGAAGAACTTTCTTAGGGCGCGTGTATATATAATATAATTATTTATGAAATTAGAGTGTGAAACCAAACTAAGCAACTTTGACTATTATTTATATTTGGATTTAGCGGCATTCACGTGGGGTTGACTTAGGTGTGGACTCTGATTAAAGTTGTCGAAAAGAGAAAATAAGAAATGTTCGAGGCTTGACCTTAATGAAGCGTATGGATGATGATGAATTTGCTTGACCCATCTTCTCTCTTCTTTTATATAAATATATAAATATGTACATTCTTCTTTATTTTTCAGAAAAAAAAATGATAAAAATGATCCCTAAATTTTGGCTCAACATGTAATGTGATCTTTAAATTTTAGACTAATGTGTCATGTTAATATTGAACTTTTAAACAGTTCAATATGAACTCTGACTTCTAGTATATATTCAATTTAATGCTCAATATCGTCCATAATCTTGAATTAATGAAATGATAACATTAAATATTTTTACATAGTTCAGGGATTATATTACACATTGGGATAAAATTTATTGATTATATTGTACATTGGGCCAAAATTTAAGAATCATTTATGTCATTATCCCCTTGTTTCCATTTTTTGTTGTTGTCAAAAGCAAAATTCAATTATTGGTATTTAAAAAACCGCCGGAGGTTTCTGGGCGTTGACTAGGAGGTGGTCGTTCAAAGGAAGGAGGAGGAGTTTGATATGATGAGATGACTCGATGTTTAGGGAAAAACGACACTTTTATGAGCCGGAATGGCTATCGGCCACGGTTCTTGTTCTGTCAAAGCTTTTGAAGATTCAGCTTCCGCAAGTGGATTGATGTTTGCTTCGAAGAGTGCACGAGATCTCGCATGGCGACGGCGGACACGTAGGCGAGTCCAAATTGAAGCAGTTGGTCCCCAGCGGATATTATCAGAGATGGTGGGCAGCCATTGACGACTCCTCCAGCACCCACATGCTATTCCCAACACGCAGAGGAGAGTGAGAGAGGGATGGGTTGGTCCCGTGAAGAAGATGACTGAGAAATAATGTTATACAAACTAAGGTCCAATTAGTTAAAATTTGCGTAGTTATGTGACATGATAGAATTTTGCTGGCGATTTTAAAAGACTCACCAGAATAGAGTGCCATCCTACTTAATGAATTTACGTAGTAGACAGATTGTCGTATCCTCAATATCACTCCCTCGTAAGCCGATCGTCGGATTAACATAGGTCCCGTGAAAAAGATGACTGGGAAAGAATGCCATATAAACTAAGATTCAATTAGTTAAAATTTGCGCAGTTACGTGACATGATAGATTCTCGCAAGCATTTTTAAAAGACTCACCATAATAGAGTGCCACGCTACTTAATGAATTTATGTAGTACACAGGTTGTCATATCTTCAGTATCTCTCCCTTGTAAGTTGATTGCCAAATTAACATAGGTCCAGTAAAGAAAACGACTAAGAAATAATGCTATACAAACTAAGATTCAATTAGTTAGAATTTATGTAGTTACGTGACATGACAGATTTCCGCTGGCATTTTTAAAAGACTCACCTAAATAGAGTGCCACCATACTTAATGAATTTACATAGTAGATAGATAGTATCACTCCTTTGTAAGCCGATCGTCGGATTAACAACATACTCAAGTTGAAGACTCGACACTTGTGGGTCATTGCTCGGGTATTCAATGATTAGGACTGTGCAGGTCAGATTCGGGTCATTACATACAGACGTGGGATGATCCTTTATCATTATACAGTGCTCCTCTCGGTGTCTCGATAGATCCTAATGATTACTAACAACTTCATTTTCTTAAATCAAACGATTGAGATTTATCGAAATGTCGGAATGAGCACCATGTGAGGTGCAGAATCCACGTCCGCAAAAGGTGTGGAAACTAACGTTGGATAGTTAACCATTCGATGTTTACTCCTATACAGTTGTACCGGCACACGAATAGAGAGAGGCCCGTGTGACGGCAATTAAAAAAAGAGGATTCCTAGGTAGCATTGCCAACAGCGTAACCAGCGACCACATGGAATAAACAATTATTTAGCAAGGCGATTGATTGGTTTGCGGTCAACTCTTGGTAATAATAGCATTTAGCGTTGCGAAATGAGAAAGCTGTCAACTTTGCAAGTGTCATCCTGCGATTCCACATGCATAGCGCAATATAATTATTTCTCAAATTATAAAAGAAAACCTGTCAACTTTCAACCTAAGCTATTCGTAGTTTACTTAGTTTTCACATTAAATGGGACTTATTGAAAGAGAGTGCTGGACCAAGGAAGGTCCCCTGTCTATGTAGATTAAGAGCAGGCTCTAACGCACTTATATAATAGCAACGGAGAAAGACCGATACATTTATTAAATCGCGGGATCGCTTGTCGTGTTAGCAGCATCATAAGATTAGTTACTGGCGTGATTACATGGTAAGCATGGCCGCCGACCTACTCCCATGAACAAAGATAGGCGTGTAATCGGTTGGAGACGAACATTGGATCCATTGATTCGGGATAATATTATTTAGCGTGAGCTGATTCATGAAATCAACGTTTATCCTAATTTTTTTGCCCTTTTTATATATAGAATCATGGATCATTTAGTTTGTTGATGGTGTGACGTTCACGAAAATGAGAGGGGAGGAAATAGTCAGAAAGTTCTTCCCTCGAATGACTTGAAGAAGTATAATCTTATATGTCATGGTCAAGAAAGATGGGTAGAACATGGTATTAAAATTAGAGACAAGGACAATAAATATTGTAAAATTGCCGGATAGTTGGATCTTGAAATTACATATATGTTAATATATGTTGTAACTAACATGTAAACATTGATATAATCTATGCTTTAGTGTCTTTCAATGGGGCACACTGAAAATGTTAAAAAACATTCTAGTTAGGAATTGCAAAATATTCATGTCTTATGAAAAATGGATGATGATGACGATAACAACAACAACAACAATAATAAGGGAAAATAATACAAACGGTTCATGAACTTTTGATTTGTTCAATGTAGTTCATGAATTTTTTGTAAATATTCAATTTAATCCCGCTTTGCATGAAAGTGTTCAATATTATCCTTCAATCAATTCAAGTTACCAAAAAACATTGAATATTTTCATATAGTCTAGAGACTAGATTGAAAATTTAACAAAAGTTTAGGAATGATATCGTACATTAGGCTAAAGTTCATGAACCATATTGACCAAATAAAAAATTCAGTGATGATATTATACATTGGGCTAAAGTCTATATATCGTTTGTCTAATTATCCACAATAATAACAATGCTTGTGCTTTTTCCACCCCATTTTTGGCTTCCAATGCTCCCATACCATCTTGAATTAACCTCATTCTATTATTGGTCCCACTTTAGATTTAAGATTATTACTTACCTTTTTTTTTTCTCCTTCTTATCAATAGCTAATTGTTCCATGTAATCAGGGCAAAGATAATATTCCACATAATAATGTCTTTGGGAGCATTTTCTTTTGAATTTGCATAATAATAATAAATCTCTGTCATATTTCTATATTGTTTGATGATATCCTTCAAAAAATCGTGCAGAAGAAGAAGAAGAAGAAGGAAGAAGAAGAAGAAGAAGAAGAAGAAGAAGCAGAAGAAGAAGAAGAAGAAGGGATGCACATTGAAGAAGGAAGAAGAAGAAGGAAGAAGAAGAAGCAGAAGAAGAAGAAGAAGAAGAAGAAGAAGGGATGCACATTGACTAGGAAATTCAAATACATGGCCGGCGCCGTAGGATATTCTGTTTGCAACTTGCGGAGGAGAGGAGACTCCCCGAGTCAAAAGAAGAAGAAGAAGAAGAAGAAGAAGAAGAGAAAATATACAACTCATGAATACAATAATTAGTTGGTTATCTGTTAAATAAACTATTTTTTTAAGAAGAGGGGGATGCACATTGACTAGGAAATTCAAATACATGGCCGGCGCCGTAGGATATTCTGTTTGCAACTTGCGGAGGAGAGGAGACTCCCCGAGTCAAAACAAGCGTGAAAGTCATTTTCTCACATCGTATTATTTTATTTTATTTTAATTTTATTATAAGCCTATCGAAATGCCCTTCAATTTTCCTTTTTTTATTTTTTATTTTTTTTCTGTCTTATGACCAACCAAATTTATTTCCCGGTCCGAGGTGCAAACTGCGAGTCTGCGATGACCTGTCCTTAGAGAGAAACTGAATCTTGGATCATGAATTAATGAATGTTATAATTTGTTTTTTCTTTTTTTTGGGAGGGGGGACAAAGAAAGTAAATGCATTTATTTTGGGTTCAATGTTGGATTTACGATTTTCCCAAAAGGCAAAAGTGGCGATGCCCTGCTTTGGGATGTGGCGATTCTTGCCGACCGTAGAGACTAACAAATCTGCGCCCCAGTTCTAGCGTCTTACGGCTCATTGGGGTGACTCGGATCTGTAAAATTTGACTTTTTTTGTCGACTTCACAATAGTCGCACTTTGACTTTGATTAAACCATTTCAGAGATAATCCAAATATCCACGTGTAGAATCACATATGATCTTTTCATAATTTTCAGAAGTTTACATAATAAATGCCTTTTACTTTAGAATTTGGGAAGGAAGCCTATAAAATAGATCTCGGAAGTTAATGAAATGTGCATCGATTACATGCAAGACGAAGGTTTGTTTTCTCTATGGAGTCCAAACACTATCATAAACAGTCTTATTACTGAGGGTTTTGGCTTGCGACTCACTCATCTTATCAAGCTAAGATATTTCACTGGCTCGACATCGAGCAACTATAGTAAACCTCGTCGTCACGAGAGCAGTATTTAGTTAATAGTTTGAATTGATTAATCGTGAAAGTTTATTATCTCGTACATTCTATGTGGCGATCCTGCTGCATATACATCTAGGGTTTAGGTATCAGGCTAACTTCTCAATTTGTCCGAATAGAGATGTGCCATTTGGTTCGGGGTCGAGATTCATTGCTTTCCCCAATTAAGTTCCGTTTTCAAGCGAGACGTACGATGCCAAAAGGGGAGTGCATTTGCAGATTTTCGCGAGAGCAGTGATCTTTCAACGCATGCATAGGAAACAGGCTCTGACCACGCTTTTGTTTCTCAATCAATTGGAGCAAGCAAGTGATCTTTCCACACATGGGTTCGTCTCCTTCCTCTACATCTTGTCTAGGTTGTCGCATGTGGTCATTTAAGGCAGTCTCCTTCCGGCATTGAAGACGCAGCGGAGGCAACGCTGATCGTGGGGTCAAAAGCCAACAAAGCATAAAAAGCACCAACAGACATAAGAGCCCTACCCGAATACATCCCATCGAGTGGTCACAACCCCCACTCTCCAACTAGGACCACTGGCGTCGTAATGCAGCTGCTAGAATTGGGTCCATCGCCTAGATTCAACGTCCCTGCTTGATTTCGATTTTCCAGTTTATACTTTGATACAATCATTATCCTTATGTAAAGGGGCGACGCAGCAACCACAGTGATCTAGTTCGATTCAGTGTGAATATAACCTTTGACTGAGAACTGAGATCTTAATTTCATGGTTTGGATTATGACAAACATGCCATATGAATGTTAAGTGAATCATCTCATAAAAACTAGAATTGAGCCAACTAAGGATGTCTTTCTTTCTTACAAAGAGGAAACCCGAATCAATATTGTCATTATCACTTCATAATGTACTTGTCCAGTTCAAACTGATCACTTTTAGACTTATAATTAAAGTGAACGGAATTTGCAGAAATTTCCATAACCAAATCACAAGGTTCGTTTGTTTAGACTTGGGAGCTTTTTCCCTTTCCGAAAACAATCGATTCGACTGACCCAATGAAAAAGTTAGAAAACGGACAAAATTTTCGGGCCATAATTCTCCAAAGTACTCCATCGACATCCCCTTTCGCAAAGTTTTCCAATCAAAAGTTGATGTGAACGGCACTACTATCCCCCGAGGTCAAGCTAAACTTTTGCAATTTGCGAATGTTATAAAATGAATTTCGCTAATTTCGAGAAAGAAAGAAAACCTAATGTGCGACTTGGGCGAAAGGCAAAATAAAATAAAATAAAATAAAAAGTCGGCTAAAAAGGCGCCGGGAAATTGAAGCCACGATATCCACACGTGACATGGATTATTCATCAACAACACCAAGGCGGGTGAACCAAGCTGTCCCGTATGTCTATTTTCTTTTCGACTATGTATGAATACCACGTGCCGGATTATTATTACTAAAGAAATAAAAATCAGATCGGAACCGTGACTAATTTCAAGTGGGTAGGATCAAGATGACATTGTCCAATTTTCTTGGTTACGTACCCTTCGGACTAATCTTTGCATTTGCTTTTCAATTTAAATCTTTATGCATTAAAAGTTCTCACTTTTTCATCTTCCACAAGTCAACTCTAAAGTCCCTGTAGAAGTGCAGTCCCTCCCCACAAATTCTCTCTCTCTCTCTCTCTATTTCCAAAATGGCAGGCGCAAGCATCTCGTCACACTTTTCCAGATATAATTCTATATATAACACCATACGACTAGTCCTGTAATTAACAAGAACGTCCCTGTGGCTTCTATCTAAACCTCACTCTCACCCCCCAGAGAGAGAGAGAGAGAACCGAGACACACCATACAATGGTGGTCGCCGGATCCCCCCGAGGGCGTGGAGGCCTTGCTGGCCTCTCGGACATGAGGCACCTGGCGGTGCAGGTCATCATGGGACGGTGGTTCATGGTGTTCGCGTGCTTCCTGATCATGGCGGCCGCCGGGGCGACCTATATGTTCGGGCTCTACTCGCAGGACATCAAGGACTCGCTCAGCTACGACCAGAGCACCCTCAACCTGCTGAGCTTCTTCAAGGACCTCGGCGCCAACGTCGGGGTCCTCTCGGGGCTCATCAACGAGGTGACGCCGCCATGGGTGGTGCTCTCCATCGGGGCTGTCCTCAACTTCTTCGGCTACTTCATGATCTGGCTCGCCGTGACCAAGCGCATCGCGAAGCCGCAGGTGTGGCAGATGTGCCTCTACATATGCATCGGCGCCAACTCACAGGCGTTCGCCAACACCGGCGCCCTTGTCACCTGCGTCCAAAACTTCCCGGAGAGCCGGGGCGTTGTGCTGGGGATACTGAAAGGGTAGGTTTACGCAAATTTAATATCCTTACGTATAGATTTGGTGGTTCACGCTTGTTTCATTCATTCATTTAGCTCAATAATTGGACGAGTGAATCCAAGACAAGTTGCAAAAACTGGTTTTTATGTGTGAAAATGATACGTGAACAACATTTCCTTTCAAGCTGTTGGTCAAGAGAGAAGACCAGTTCTTGATCTTGCAAGACGATTAATCAAGTTACAAGTTTTGAAATTAATTCACTCGACTTGTCTTGCTTTATATACGCGACGAAGTTTTGCTCTTTATCACAAGTTATGAATTTTCTCATTTTGATTGCATGCATCTTCTAACTTGTTGTGTATACTCAATCAATATGGTCAGTAGAATCATGCAATATGCATTCTTTCCTTATTTCCAAAAGGGAGAGACAAGTTTAAACTCATACCCCTGTCATGAAAGAAATTTGAGAACTTTCTGTCCCCTGAATTGCCTAACAAGTTTTTTTCACTGATTGAAAAAGAATAAGAATAATTTCGAATAATCGTTCCATTTCTCTGAACTTTTTTGGGCAGCTATGTTGGCCTGAGTGGCGCGATCATCACGCAACTATTTTATGCGTTCTACTACAAAGACACCAAGGCCTTGATCCTCCTCATCGGATGGCTGCCGGCCGCCATATCATTCGCCTTCGTCCGCACCATCCGGATCATGAAGGTGGTCCGCCAGCCCAACGAGGTCAAGGTCTTCTACAAGTTTCTCTACATCTCCCTCGGCTTGGCCACCTTCCTCATGATCATGATCATCGTCGAGAAGCACTTCAATAACTTCACGCGCCCTGAGTACGGTCTCTCCGCTGCCGGCGTCCTATTCTTGCTCTTCCTGCCACTCGCCATCGTCGTCATTGAGGAATACAAACAATGGGCACAGAAGAGAGAAGCCCTGAACGACCCGTCTCCGATCGAGATCACCACGGAGAAGCCGAACGCGGAAACATTCCTCCCTCTGCCACCACCTCCCCCGGAGACGGCACCCCCTACTGCCATCTTGAACAGCGGAGAACAGCTGGAAAAGCAACCCTCTTGCTGGAGAACGGCGTTCAGGCCACCGGACAGAGGTGAAGACTACACCATACTCCAAGCTCTCTTTAGCATAGATATGTTCATCCTCTTCTTGGCCACCATCTGTGGCGTGGGGGGAACGTTGACGGCCATCGACAACCTGGGCCAGATCGGGAAGTCACTTGGCTACGCGACTCAGAGCACAAGCACGTTCGTCTCCCTCGTCAGCATATGGAACTACCTTGGACGCGTCGTCGCTGGCTTCGTCTCTGAGATCCTCCTGACACGGTACAAATTCCCACGCACGCTAATGCTCACGATTATCCTCCTCATCTCATGTGCTGGCCACCTCCTGATTGCATTCGATGTCCCGAACGGCCTCTACTTCGCATCCATCATCATCGGTTTCTGCTTCGGCGCGCAGTGGCCACTGCTCTTCGCAATCATATCAGAAATCTTCGGGCTCAAGTACTATTCGACTCTCTACAACTTTGGCTCCGTGGCGAGCCCCATCGGAGGGTACCTGCTCAACGTTAGAGTGGCTGGTCATTTGTATGACAAAGAAGCCAAGAAACAGCTGGCCGCTCTAGGGCTTGTCCGACAGCCCGACCAGGACTTGGAGTGCACCGGGGTCAAATGTTATCAGTTGTCGTTTCTCATAATAACGTTCGCAACATTGTTTGGCGCGTTCGTCTCGTTCATTTTGGTGGTGAGGACGAGGAAGTTTTACAGGAGTGATATTTACAAGAAGTTCAGGGAGGAGGCAAAGGCAGCCGAGACGGAGATGGCTTTGAATAATGGGACGACGACGACAATGACAGCGACCACAACGGAGGTAAAAGGTGGGCAGAGAGAATCAGACACATCACAATAAATTGTACCTTTTGGAGGTTTTAATTATTATTAGTAGAAAGATTGATCAGAGAGAGACGTACTCATACAGAAATGGCAAACGATAGATTACATGAACGACGGAAAACGATTACATGAACGACGGAAATCAAAGACATCGCATGAAGAAATGTATAATCCACTTCATCATGATTTCCGTTTAGCTTACTTGTTACCTGTTGCGTATTTTTTCAGAAGTGTGTTAGCATGTAATACATGATAGACCCGTTTTCCAAATGGTTCAATGTTCGGAAACTAGCCATTTATCTGGCATAACATCCTAGGAAGATCGAGACTCGGAATCGACAATCTAGCTTATGTTAATTCTCACGCTTAATGGAACACAGAGCGCACCCGCTCGATCTGTATAGTTTGATTTTCTTCTTGTATAAGACGACAGTCCTTTCCGGTCGTATAAGAATTTTAAAGAGCTAGAATCTCTCTCTTGGTAGAAGAAGAAGATTAATTTAAGAATAAGTAGGGAAAGGTCATGTGGATACAGTTGTTTTTGACTGATTGCGGTCTTGATCAGCCATTGAAGTCTTGGAGATTGAACTTTCTCATCCCCAAGTTTCCATGAGGAGAGAGGGGAGGAGAAAAGGCCGGGGGGATCCTACCAGTCTCGTCTTTTCCCTTGGGCGCATCTAGGGTTTGAGTAAAGATAATCCCTTCTTGATTCGATTACACTAAAGATATTATTTTTAAATTCGATTCGGGAATTGACTATTTTCCTTCTTTCTGAGTTTGAATACGCCCGCGCCCCCCCCCCGGGTTGTTTTTTGAAATATCGAGCTTGAAGTGGACCTTGGAGTACGCTGTGACGATATTATTAGTCGTCGCCTTCACACTTGTCCGTAGAAAATGCTATGCCTAATCCATCCTTTTTTGTTTTGTCGTTATTTTGGAAGGGAGTTAATTATATGGTCCATGGATGGCTTTCAAGAGCATGAGATCTGATGAATCTTTCGAGCAATGACGAGATTTTTGATGGTAAAATTAGTTTTTTGCATAAATATAAAATTTCAGTCATTTTGCAATTGACTTTACAAGCGATCAGCTCTCTCTCGAATCTATTGTCATCGCGATATTAATGAGTGTGGTGGTTGCAGCCACTCCATCCATCCGTGCCCACACGGCTTGGGATGAAACAGTACTTGTTCGAGGTCATGCAATTTGACTAACCTATCAATGTTTGAAGTCCAGATCAATGAGCCTTAGAACTAGTCAAATGAATGGACAGGAACGATGTGATTCGATTGCAAAGTATTGCCAATTGACAAGTTGAGCACAAAACCAATGGCGTCTCTCCATGACCCCATGTTTAGGTATTGTTGACCATAAGATAAGATGATTTTAGAACACCTAGCTTACGAATTAGGGTTTTATAAATGAGTGCATTTAAGATGTATTTTCTTAATAAGTTCCTCGTGAACACTTGTTAAACAAACTGATCAAGGAATTTTTGGTGGTACCCAATGCGCTGGTTGTGCTCGTGATAATGCTTTAAAACTGTAGAAAATGCTATGCCTAATCCATCCTTTTTTGTTTTGTCGTTATTTTGGAAGGGAGTTAATTATATGGTCCATGGATGGCTTTCAAGAGCATGAGATCTGATGAATCTTTCGAGCAACGACGAGATTTTTGATGGTAAAATTAGTTTTTTGCATAAATATAAAATTTCAGTCATTTTGCAATTGACTTTACAAGTGATCAGCTCTCTCTAGAATTTGTTGTCATCGCGATATTAATGAGTGTGGTGGTTGCGGCCACTCCATCCTTCCGTGCCTGCACGGCTTGGGATGAAGCAGTACTTGTTTGAGGTCGTGCAATTTGACTAACCTATCAATGTTTGAAGTCCGGATCAATGAGCCTTAGAACTAGTCAAATGAATGGACAGGAACGATGTGATTCGATTGCAAAGTATTGCCAATTGACAAGTTGTGCACAAAACCAATGGCGTCTCTCCATGACCCCATGTTTAGGTATTGTTGACCATAAGATAAGATGATTTTAGAACACCTAGCTTACAAATTAGGGTTTTATAAATGAGTGCATTTAAGATGTATTTTCTTAATAAGTTCCTCGTGAACACTTGTTAAACAAACTGATCAAGGAATTTTTGGTGGTACCCATTGCGCCGGTTGTGCTCATGATAATGCTTTAAAACTGTAGAAAATGCTATGCCTAATCCATCCTTTTTTGTTTTGTCGTTATTTTGGAAGGGAGTTAATTATATGGTCCATGGATGGCTTTCAAGAGCATGAGATTTGATGAATCTTTCGAGCAACGACGAGATTTTTGATGGTAAAATTAGTTTTTTTGCATAAATATAAAATTTCAGTCATTTTGCAATTGACTTTACAAGCGATCAGCTTTCTCTCGAATCTGTTGTCATCGCGATATTAATGAGTGTGGTGGTTGCGGCCACTCCATCCATCCGTGCTCGCACGGCTTGGGATGAAGCAGTACTTGTTCGAGGTCGTGCAATTTGACTAACCTATCAATGTTTGAAGTCCAGATCAATGAGCCTTAGAACTAGTCAAATGAATGGACGGGAACGATGTGATTCGATTGCAAAGTATTGCCAATTGACAAGTTGTGCACAAAACCAATGGCGTCTCTCCATGACCCCATGTTTAGGTATTGTTGACCATAAGATAAGATGATTTTAGAACACCCAGCTTACGAATTAGGGTTTTATAAATGAGTGCATTTAAGATGTATTTTCTTAATAAGTTCCTCGTGAACACTTGTTAAACAAACTGATCAAGGAATTTTTGGTGGTACCCAACGCGGTTGTGCTCGTGATAATGCTTTAAAACTGTAGAAAATGCTATGCCTAATCTATCCTTTTTTGTTTTGTCGTTATTTTGGAAGGGAGTTAATTATATGGTCCATGGATGGCTTTCAAGAGCATGAGATCTGATGAATCTTTCGAGCAACAACGAGATTTTTGATGGTAAAATTAGTTTTTTGCATAAATATAAAATTTCAGTCATTTTGCAATTGACTTTACAAGCGATCAGCTCTCTCTCGAATCTGTTGTCAACGCGATATTAATGAGTGTGGTGGTTGCGGCCACTCCATCCATCCGTGCCCGCACGGCTTGGGATGAAGCAGTACTTGTTCGAGGTTGTGCAATTTGACTAACCTATCAATGTTTGAAGTCCAGATCAATGAGCCTTAGAACTAGTCAAATGAATGGACATGAACGATGTGATTCGATTGCAAAGTATTGCCAATTGACAAGTTGTGCACAAAACCAATGGCGTCTCTCCATGACCCCATATTTAGGTATTGTTGACCATAAGATAAGATGATTTTAGAACACCCAGCTTACGAATTAGGGTTTTATAAATGAGTGCATTTAAGATGTATTTTCTTAATAAGTTCCTCGTGAACACTTGTTAAACAAACTGATCAAGGAATTTTTGGTGGTACCCAATGCGCCGGTTGTGCTCGTGATAATGCTTTAAAACTGTAGATTTCTTAGTCACATGCAACTTAATGAACGTCTCAAGTTTACTCTATATTAAAATTCTTCGAACATACAGAGTAAACGATCAAATAAAGAGAAATCGCGGTATCCGTGGCGACAATATCGAAGCACCCTCTTATCAAATTACACTAGCCAATCTCCTAGAAAGGCTGGTCAACAACACCGGTGCAATTTGACGTTAGTTCCAAAGGAGGGGGGGACCAAAGGTTTTTTTGTCTTGGCGTGTCAAGTTGAATTCAATTCAATGACGAAACTGTCTTGTGCTGCGATTGCAAGGACAAGGAGGTTCCCCTAATACCTCCACAAATAATTTTTTGCATTAATCAATCATCAATTAATTCCCTAATCTTAATTATCATCTTTAAGGAACTTGTCGGCGCGGTCGCAGGTTTACTTAAGAAGGCAAAATGGCCCAGGCGAAAAGAGACTCCATCGTGGACTCTGCATACGCAGTCCTCCATGACCCACGGGCTTTTTGGCCATTGACGGGCTGACCCAACTAGATCCACCCGACCCTTCACGGGTCAGAAACTCCGAAGCCGTCCATATCCAGAGACGACGATCTTCCCATGACGATGACTGCCGGTGGCGATGGTGGCGGATGATTCTGCAGCTTCGTCTTCCGAATCCTCCGAGGGCGGTGGTTGATGATGCTCCCGTCGTTCCTGATAATGGCGGGCGCCGGCGCCACCCCTTACCTCTTCGGCGTCTACTCCAAGGACGTCAAGTTCACCCTCAGGTACGGTCAGTCGACCCTCAACCTTGTCAGCTCCTGCAAGGACCTCGGCGCCCAAGTCGGCGTCCTCTCCGGCCTCATCAGTCATCACCGAGGTCTCCTCCACGTGGCTTGTCCCCCTCATCGGCTCCGCCATGAACTTCGCTGCCTATTTCCTCATGTGGTTCTCCGTCACCCGTCCCATCCCCCGGCCAGCGGTCTGCCAGACGTGCGACTTGGGTGAAAAGCAGAAAAAAAAAAAAAAAAAGGGCTAAATTAGGGCCGGGGAAATAAAGTCGCGATATAGACAGATGATATTAATTATTCATCCATAACACATGGTGGGGGCACATGCATAAATATACAGCATGTGAATTGCCGAAGGATTATTACTAAGAAACACATCAGGTCGGCACCGTAATTCATTTCAAGTGGAGAAGATCTTGAGACATCGTCCAATTTTCTTGGTTTCATACCCTTTGGAGTAATCTTTTACATTTGCTTTCCAATTTGAATCTCCTTCGCATCGAACCTTTTCCCTTTAGAAGACCCAAGTCAACGCTTAAGTCCTCCCTCTCTCTCCCTTTAGAACACCCAAGTCAACTTAAAGAGTCCTCCCTCTCTCTCTCTCTCTCTCTCTCTATTTCCAAAATTGCCGGCGCAAGCATTTCATCGCACTTTCTCAGATCTAACTCTATATATAACCCTACATCCCAATACTACACTTCTTGTAATTACCAAGGTCCTTGTAACTTCTCTCTAACCCTAACTCTCACCCCCGAGAGCGAGAGAGACAGAGAGAGCCGAGACACGCCATACAATGGTGGCCGGATCCCCCGGAGGGCGCGGGGGCCTCGCAGGCCTCTCGAATGTGAAGCACCTGGCGGCGCAGGTCATCATGGGACGGTGGTTCATGATGTTCGCGAGCCTACTGATCATGGCGGCCGCCGGGGCGACCTACATGTTCGGTCTCTACTCGGAGGACATCAAGACATCGCTCGGCTACGACCAGAGCACCCTCAACCTGCTGAGCTTCTTCAAGGACCTCGGCGGGAGCGTCGGGATCCCCTCGGGGCTCATCAACGAGGTGTCGCCACCGTGGGTGGTGCTCTCCATCGGGGCGGTCCTCAACTTCTTTGGCTACTTCATGATATGGCTCGCCGTGACCAAGCGGATCACGACGCCCCAGGTGTGGCAGATGTGCCTCTACATATGCATCGGCGCCAACTCACAGGCGTTCGCCAACACCGGCGCCCTCGTCACCTGCGTCCAGAACTTCCCGGAGAGCCGGGGTGTCGTACTGGGGATACTGAAAGGGTAGGTTTACACGAAATTTGGTGGTTCACGCTTGTTTCGTTCAGTCACGGTTAGCTCAATGATTGGACGAGTGAGTCCAAGACAAGTTTAAAAAAAAGAAGAAAAAACTGGTTTTTATGTGTGAAGATGACATGTGAACGACATTTCCTTCCGAGCTGCTGGTCAAAAGAGAAGACCAGTCCCCGATTCTTGCAGGATAATCAAATTAACTTACAAACTGTAGTACTAGTTCACTCGACTTGCGTTGCTCTTTATATACGCTGCGAAGTTTTCCTCTTTATTACTATATTCTTTGTTAATTTCCTCGTTTTAATTGCATTCATCGTCTAACTTTTTGTGCATACTCTAATAGTATGGTAAATATGGTCATGGAATTTGCATTCTTTCCTTATACAAAAAGTAGAGACGAGTATAAACTCGTACCCTTGTCATGAAAGAAATTTGAGAACTTTCTGTCCCTTGATGAACTTCTCCTAATTGCCTAAAGAATTTCTTGCATTGACCGACTTTGTGTTTAGGCCATTATAGTCATGGTCCTTCTTCTTTAACTTAAGTCCAACTACATATTTTTTGGAACAAAATATGTTTTATGATCTCTTGAATCTCTTGATTCAAAGAAAGATATAAGAATTAGGTTCGATAAGTTATGGACTCTCGAATAATCGTTCAATTTCTATGAACATTTCTGGGCAGCTATGTCGGCCTGAGCGGTGCCATCATCACACAACTATACCTTGCGGTCTACTACCACGACACCAAGGCCTTGATCCTCCTCATCGGATGGCTGCCGGCTGCCATATCATTCGTTTTCCTCCGCACCATCCGGATCATGAAGGTGGTCCGCCAGCCCAACGAGCTCAACGTCTTCTACAGATTCCTCTACATCTCCCTCGGCCTGGCCACCTTCCTTATGATCATGATCATCATCGAGAAGCGCTTCAATAACTTCACGCGCCCCGAGTATGGTCTCTCCGCTGCTGGCGTCCTCTTCTTGCTCTTCCTGCCACTCGCCATCGTCATCATCGAGGAATCCAAACAATGGGCACAGAAGAGAGAAGCCCTAAATGACCCGGCTCGGATCGAGATCGCCACTGAGAAGCCGAGCCTGGAAACATCCCTTCCTCCACCACCACCTCCCCCAGAGACGGCACCCCCCACTGCCGTCTTGGACAATGAAGAAAAGCTGGAAAAGCAACTCTCTTGCTGGAAAACGGCGTTCAGGCCACCGGACAGAGGTGAAGACTACACCATACTCCAAGCTCTCTTTAGCATAGATATGTTCATCCTCTTCTTGGCCACCATCTTTGGCGTTGGGGGGACGTTGACGGCCATCGACAACCTGGGCCAGATAGGGGCCTCACTTGGCTACCCGGCTCGGAGCACAAGCACGTTCATCTCCCTAGTCAGCATATGGAACTACCTTGGACGCGTCGTCGCTGGCTTCCTCTCTGAGATCCTCCTAAAACAATACAAATTCCCACGCCCGCTAATGCTCACGTTCATCCTCCTCATCTCATGTGCCGGTCACCTCCTGATTGCATTCAATGTCCCAAATGGCCTCTACTTCGCATCCATCATCATCGGTTTCTGCTTCGGTGCGCAGTGGCCGCTGCTCTTCGCAATCATATCCGAAATCTTTGGGCTCAAGTACTATTCAACGCTGTACAACTTCGGTACTGTGGCGAGCCCCATTGGAGGGTATCTGCTCAACGTTAGGGTGGCTGGTCATTTGTACGACAAAGAAGCCAGGAAACAGATGGCCGCACTAGGGCTTGTCCGGAAGCCCGGCGAGGACTTGGACTGCACCGGGGTCAAGTGTTATCAGTTGGCGTTTCTCATAATAACATTCACAACATTGTTCGGCACATTGGTGTCGTTCATTTTGGTGTTGAGGACGAGGAAATTTTACAGGAGTGATATTTACAAGAAGTTCAGGGAGGAGGCAAAGGCAGCCGAGATGGAGATGACTTTGAATAATGGGACGACCACGACATAGGTAAAACGTTGACAGAGAGAATCAGAAACGTCACAATAAATTGAACCCTTTGGGGGTTTAATGTTATTAGCAGGAAGATTGATCAGAGATGTACACGTACAGAAATGGAGAATGATAGCTTACATGAACGACAGAAAACAAAGGCGGTCGTGAAGAAATGTAAAATCCGCTCGATCATGATTTCCGTGTAGCTTACTTGTTGCATATTTGTTAAGAAGTGTGTTTGCGTGTATATCCGTGATTCACTCGTTTTCCAGATGTCTCGATTTTCGGGAAACCGGCCATTTATCTCGTATGACATCCTAGGAAGATCAAGGCTCGGAATCGACACTCTTGCTTATGGTTATTCTCGCGCTTAACGCGAAGGGTTAGAATAAACGGTTCGGATGGAACTCGGAGTGCACGTGCTCGATCTGAACCATAAAATTTTCTTTCTGTACAAGATGACACAGTTTCCATTGGTGGTCGTGTGAGGACTCGGAGGGCTAGATTCTCTCTTGGGAGAAGAAGAAGATTAATCAAGAATAAGTAGGGAAGGCCGTGTAGATCTGGATTCCGGATCAGTTGTTTTGACTGACTACTGTCTCGATCGGTTATTAAAGGTTGAAACTTCTCATCTGCCAGTCTTGATGGGGGCTGATCCTACTTGTCTTTTTCCTTGGTGCATCTAGGATATTATTTGTATATTCGATTCGAAACTGACTATTTTCATTCTTCCAAGGTTTGAATATGTCGGCCCCAACGTTTTTTGAAATATCGGGCTCGAAGTGAACCGTCGAGTACGCATAGGTCGTCGCTTTCACGTGCGGCTGCAGAAAATGCTCACACAATTCCTTTTCCTTTCTGTTACTTTGGACGATAGGTTAATTAGGTGGCCCATGGATGATTTTCAAGAGCACCAAATCTGACTGATCTTTCGAGCGATGAGAATATTTTTATTGGCAAAATGGGTTTCAATGTGAATATAAAATTTTACCGTTATTTTGCAGTTGACTTTACAGGCAATTTGATCCACTCGAACTCATTATTGTCAAGATATTATCGATTGTGATCGTGACCAATTCATCCATCCGTGCACGCATGTTGGATTGGAATGGAGCCGTTCTATTTTGAGGTCCTGCAATTGGACTAACTTATGGATCATTTGAAGTCCAGGTCAAAGAGCCTAACTAATAATTCATTATTCTATTTCTTATGCAACTAGTTTGATGAATGGATGAAAACGATGTGATCCTACCGCAAATTATTGCCAATGGACAAGTTATGCACAAGACCGTTGGCGTCATGACCCAACATTTAGGTATTGTTGGCAATAAAGTAGGATGATTTTAAAACGCGCAGCTCACTATGGGTTTAAATAAATAAATATATTGAAGATGGATTTCGTTTTCAAGTTCCTTATAAACACTTACTATACAATCGGTTAAGATATTTTTCGCAGCTCCCAATGCATTGATTGTGCTCGTGATAACGTTTTGAAAACGTAAATTTCCTTGTTCTAAAATTTAACAAGCCTGTCAGATTTACTCATGAATATAGCCATTTGAGCATACATACTAAGCGATCAAATAAAGGAAGTCATAATATCGATGGTTAGAATATCGAAGTACCTTTTTATCAGATAAAATTAGCCAATGCCCTATCAACACTACTCAACAACACCAACGCAATTAACACTAATTTCCAGGTTGGTGGACCAAAGGTTGTTTGTTTTGGCATGCCAAGTTGATTTAAATCCAATGAAAAAAAGAAAAAGAAAAAAAAAGACTTGTCTTGATTTGGGATTTTAAGGACGAGAAGATTCCCTAACCCCTTTATTTAATCATTAAAAAATCTCCTAATCTTAATTAGCATCTTTAAGAAAGTTGTCGGCACGGTCGCCCGTTTACTCGAGGGAGCTCTTGTGAGCCCAAGAAGGCAACATGGCCTGGACGAAAGAGACTCCATCATGCACTCTGCAAACGCAATCCTCCACGACCCACAGGCTTTTGACCATTGATGGGCCGATTTGTTTGGATCCACCTTACCATTGACAAATAGGGATGAGCATTGGTCCAAGGTCAACCCTGGATCAATCCTGGACCGGCAACCCCACCAATCCTTATCCGATTCTCAAGAGGATTGGGTCGATCATTGATCCAAAGATCCTTAGATTAGATCAAGTTGGTACTATATAAGTTGGTATTCGATCCTGTAAATTTAGGGTCGGTGACCTCAATCTGGGGTCATCCATGACCTTAGACAAGTGGATGGGGGTGAGGAGGGGCAGCGAGCGAGAACAGCTGCCGCAGAGGACAAGGGCTGCGGGTGCTTTGGTGTTTTTCAGCCATGGAATAGATAGTTAAACTACAAAAGTTGAGGAGGGTTTTTGTGAACACGAATTTCGTTTAAAATTCATCCATCAAATAAGTGATGGGTGGACAAAGTCGCATCATCAGAAAATTTTGGCGTTGAACTTTTGAAAATTTTGGCGTTGAACTTCTAGAAATGATTTCATCGTCATTGACGTAAAGTAAATAATGTTTGGTGGAGAAATCAAAAAAAGTTTGGTGGAGAAAATCATCCAAATACAATGGAACAAGGGTGCCTTTGATTTCGCATTTTGAAAGCTCCATAGGAAAATATACAGACCTTCGACCTAAAGTTTGGAAAAATGCAAATTACGTTTGGTAAAAAATCATTTATGAAGTAACTTTGGGTGAAAAATGTTTGGTAATTTTTTTTTTTTTTTTTTTTTTGTAAAGGGTTTTGGTTGTAGTTTTTTTTTTTTTTTGTTTTATTAAAAAAAAAAACAAACCTTTCACTAATTCCAGCGAACGGCTTAGGCCATCGGTGAGCTAAATTTGGCGTTGGCAGCTTGTCAGATGAGGTTGCACTAGCTAGGTTACTGTCATTGGCTTCTCGCTAGTTAGATCTAACCTCATCGTCCCTCGCTGGCCACCTTTGCAAAGAAGATAAACAGTAGCAATGAGGGCCAAAAAATCATTTATCTTCTTTCAGTATTTCAAAAATACTGAAACCTTAAAGCTGGTCTGCATTTACTTTGAGTTTTCAGCTTGCTTTCATTTAAAACTCCTTGAGGATGGTTACCAAACACTCTAAATTTTTCTCAAGGGATTTTCAAAATTCCAAACCAAACGCAACATAAGCCTTAAACCTACAACCTTAATAATTCAAACAAAATACTCTATTTCTCAAAATGCGATAGTATTATCAAATGCGAGCACTTCCAGAATTGAAATTTATTTTTCTAAAATATTCAACACGTGCATTTTTCCCCGTTTTATCGGAATTTCAAGAATCTGCGCCAACATCTCCATCAACTCCAAATAATGCAACCGAGAAAAATGATACCCACTTATCGGCACGCCATTTCGGGGACGACGAATAAAAAACGAAGATGTATCGGTTAGAGACGTGATCTTCACTCATGAATTGTGTCATTTTCGGGTTTGTGGAAAATTATTTTCGAAGAATTTTCTTAGGGCGCGGGTATGTATAATATCATTATTTATGAAACATGATTGTGAAACCATACTAAGCGACTTTGACTATTAATTAAATTTGGAATTTAGCGGCATTCACGTGGGGTTGACGTAAGTGTGGACTCTCTGATTAAAGTTGCCGAAAATAGAAACAAGAAATGTGCGAAGCTTGACCTTAATGAAACGTATGGATGGTGATGAATTTGCTCGACACTCCTTCTATCTTCTTTTATATAAAATATATAAATATATATATTCTTCTTTATTTTCCAGAAAATATGACATAAATAGTCCATGAACTTTGATTTAATGTGTAATGTGATATTTGAATTTTAGTCTCATGCATAATGTTATTCTTGAACTTTTAAACTATTCAATATAAATTTTGGACTTTTGGTATATATTGATTTAATCTTCATATTGTCTCTAAACTTGAATTAATGAAATGACAAAGATTAAATATTCCGTAGTTTAGGAATGACATTCAAATGGGATAAAGTTACGGATCATATTACACGTTGGGCCAAAATTTAAGGACCATTTATATCATTATCCCTTAGTTTCCGTTCCTTTAATCAAAAGCAAAATTCGATTATAGGTAATTTAAAAACCGCCGGAGGTTTCTGGGCGTTGACTAGGAGGTGGTCGTTCAAAGGAAGGAAAGAGTGAGTGAGAGAGACAGAGAGAGGAGTTTGATTTGATGAGATCACTCGATACTTTGGGAAAACGACAGTTCAATGAGCTGGCATGGCTATCGGCCACAGTTCTTGTTCTGTCAAAGCTTTTGAAGATTCAGCTTCCGCAAGTGGATTGATGCTTGCTTTGAAAAGTGCATGAGATCTCGCACGGCGATGGAGGACACGTAGGCGAGTCCAAATTGAAGCGGTTGGTCCCCAAAGGATATTATCAGAGATGGTGGGCAGCCATTGACGAAGACTTCAGCTCCCATAAACTACTCAAAACACGCAGAGGAGAGAGAGAGAGAGAGAGAGAGAGAGAGAGAGAGATGTAGGTCCTGTGAAGAAGACGACTGAGAAATAATGCTATACAAACAAAGATTCAATTAGATAAAATTTGCATAGTTACATGACATGATAGATTCCCAGTGGCGTTTTTAAAAGACTCACTGGAATATAGTGCCACCCTACTTAATGAATTTACATAGTAGATAGGTTATCATATCTTCAATATCACTCCCCTGTAAGCTAATCATTGGATTGACATACTCAAGTTGAAGACTCGACACTTGCAGGTCATTGCGTGGGTATTTGATGATTAGGCCCTTATGAGTCAGATTTGGGTTATTACATATAGATGTTGGACAATTCTTTACCCTTATACAGGGCTTCTCTCGATTTTTCGATAGATCTTAATGATTGATGACAACTTCATTTTCATAAATCGACAATCGAGATTTATTGACATATCAGAAGGAGCACTATGTGAGATATAGAATCCACGTCCACAAAAGGTGTGGAAACTAACGTTTAATAGTTGACCATTCGATGTTTACTCCTATACAGTTGTACTGGCACATGAATAGAGCGAGGCACATGTAATGGCGATCGAAAGAAGAGGATTCCTAGGTAGCATTGGCATTAGCATAACCAGAGAGCGCATGGAATAAGCAATTATTTAGCAATGTGATTGATTGGTTTGTGGTAAACTCTGGGTAATAATAGCATATAGCATTGTGAAATGAGAAAGCTGTCAACTTTGCGAGTGTCATCCGGCGATTTCACATGCATAGCGCAATATAATAAAACCAAGTCAACTTTCGATCTAAGCTATTCATAGTGTACTTAGTTTTCACATTAGATGGGACTTATCACAAGAGAGTGCTGGACCACCTGTCTATGTAGATTAAGAGCAAGGGCTCTAATGCACTTATGTAAAAGCCACGGAGAAAGACCGATACATTTAATAAATCGCAGGATTTCTTGTCGTGTTAGCAGCATCATAAGATTAGTTACTAACGTGATTACAAGGTAAGCACGAACTCTCCCATGAACAAAGATGGGCGCGTAATTTGGAGAGGAACATTCATTGATTCTATAATTTTTAGCGCGAGCTGATTCATGCTCATTTGTCCTAATTTTTTCGCCCTTTTATATATAAATCATTGATCAGTTAGTTTGTTGATGATGTGATGTTCACGAAAATGAGAGGGGAGGAAAGATCGCACTTCAATTGGTTCAATCGCTTGGAAATAGTCAGCGAGTTCTTCCCTCAAATGACTTAAAGAAGTATAATCTTATACGTCATGGTCGAGAAAGATGGGTAGAACGTGGTATTAAAATTAGAGACAAGAACAATAAATATTGTAAAATCGCCAGATAGTTGGATCTTGAAATTATAGATATGTTGATATATGTCGTAACTAACGTGCAAACATTGATATTATCTATGCTTTAGTGTCTTTTAATAGGGCACACGGAAAACGTTAACAAATATTCTAGTTAGGAATTGAAAAATATTCATGCCTTTTGAAAAATGGATGATGATGATGTTGATGGTACGATAACAACAACAATAATATTAATAACAACAATAATAAGGGAAAATAATACAAATAGTCTATGAACTTTTAATTTGTTCAATGTGATCCTTAAAATTTTTGTAAATGTTCAATTTAATCCATCAACTAAATAAAAGTGTTTAATACTTATTCTTCAATCAATTCAAGTTACCAAAAAACATTGAATATTTTCATATAGTCTAGGAATTGGATTGAAAATTTAACAAAAGTTTAAGGATGATATCGATATTAGACTAAATTTCAAGGACCATAAATAAATAAAAAATTTAGGGATGGCATTCTACATTAAGCTATAATTTAGAGACCATATTGAATAAATAAAAAAAAATTTAGGGATGACATTATCGGTCCCATTCTTGATTTAATATTATTACTTACCTTTTTCTATTCTTTATCAACGGCTAATTGTTTCATGTAATCAAGGCAAAGATAATATTCCACAAAATAATGTTTTAGGAAGCATTTTCTTTTGAATTTGCATATAATAATAATAATAATAATAATAATAATAATAATAATAATAATAATAATAATAATAATAATAATAATAATAATAATAATAATAATAATAATAATAATAATAAATGTTCATAAATCTTTGTCATATTTTTATATTTTTTGATGATATCTTTTAGAAAATCTTGCAATGATAGTATGAAAATTAAATAAAAAAGTGAATTATTAGATTTATCGAATAAAATGAAAGTTGAGCAATTAAAATCACAAATTATAATGTAATGACAAATATGAAGTTATAACTAAACCAAATGCATTCGTTAAAACTTGTAAACGATTCTTTTCTCTCTTATAGCTTAGTTGTGCTTAGGTTTCTATTAGAATAATGGTTTGCTTGTTCAAAATAAAAATAAAAGAAGAGAAATATACAACTCATGAATATAATATATAATAATTAGTTGGTTATCTGTCAAATAAACTATTTTTTTAGAAAAGTGGGATGTAGATTGACTAGGATGGAGGCTGACTAGGAAATTCAAATACATGGTAAGGCGCCGTAGAATATTGTCTTTGCAACTTGCCGAAGAGAGAAGAATCCCCGAGTCCAAACAAGCGTGGAAGTCATTTTCTTACATCGTAATTTATTTTTATTTTTATTTTATTATATGCCTATCGAAATACCCTCCGATTTTCCTTTTTTTTTTATTTTATTTCTTTTTATTTTTCCTATGACCAACCAAAATTATTTCCCGGTCCGAGGTGCAAACTGCGATGACCTGTCCTTAGAGGGAAATTGAATCTTCAAGGATCATGAATCGATGTGTTTTATATTTTATTTATTTGTTTGTTTTTTCTTATTTTGGAAGGGGGATCATGATAATAAATGCTTCTTCTTTTTTAGGTTGCACGTTGGACTTATGATATTCCCAAGAGGCACGATGCCCTGCTTTGGGATGTGGTGAATCTTGCCAACCGTCGAGACCAGATATCATATTATTTTGGGTGATTCCGATCTCGATACTTTGAGTATTTGTCGACTTTACGGTAGTTGCACTTTGATTTGTATTCGATCATTCCATATATATATATTTAGAAATCAATACGTATAATCGTATATGATCTTTTAAGTAATCTTTAAAAGATTATATGATTGATGCCTTTCACGTTCGAATTTGGGAGGGAAGATCATAAATAGATCTTGGAAGTTAAGGATAAGTGTAGGCAAACGGGTTACCTAAGGTCACTTTTTCCTACTCCGAAGAGAGATGAGAGGTCGAAAGTATAAATATGCATGCTACAAGATTCGACTAGTGGTTGAAAATAGAAATGTGCATGAATTAGACACAAGACAAAGGTTTGTTTTCTTTATGGAGTCCAAACAGTGTCATAAACGGTCCTATTACCTTAGGTTTCCGCTTTAGTCTTACTTATCTTATCAAGCTAAGATATTTTGCCAGCTTGACATCAAGCACCTAAAGTGAACTTCATTGTCACAAGAAAAGTATTTAGTCGATATCTGAATTGATTAATCATGAAAGTTTTCCGTTTCATACATTTTATGTGCCGTTCTCGCTGTTAAGACATCTAGGGTTGGCTCTCAAGTATCAAGCTAACTTCTCAATCAATCCAAATAGGGACGTGCCATCCGGTTTGGGGTCACGGTTCATTGCTTTCCCCGGCTCAGTTTGGTTTTTCAAGTGAGACGTAGAATGCCAAAAGGGGAGTGCATTGACAAATTTTCACTAGAGCAGTGATCTTTCGACACATGCATAGGAAATAGGCTCTCGCCAAGCTTTTTTTTTTTTCTCAATCGACTGGAGCAAGCAAGTGATCTTTCCACACACGCGTTCGTCTCCTTCCTCTACAGCTTCTCTAGGTTGTCGCATGTGGTCATTTAAGGCAGTCCCACTCCGGCATTGAAGACGCGGCCGTGGCAATGCTGATCGTGGGGTCAAAAGCCAACAAATCATTAAAAGCACCAACAGGCATAAGAGCCCATCCGATAAAAAGATAAAAAAAAAAAGAATAAAAAGACATAAGAGCCCTGCCCAAATACATCCCATCAAGTGGTCACAACACCCCTCTCCAACTAGGACCACCGGCATCGTAATGCAGTTGCTAGAATTAGGTTCATAGCCTAGATTCAACGTCCCTGCTTGATTTCGATTTTCCAGTTCATACTCAGTTATGATCATTATCTTTATGTAAAAAGACGACACAGCAACTACATCAGGCAAGTTTAGTTCCGCGTAAATGTAACTTGATTGACACAGAAACGAGATCTTGATTTCATGAATTGGACTATGACAAACATGCCATATAAATCTAAAGTGAATTATCTCACAAAAACTCGAATTGAGCCGACTAGGAACGTCTCTCTTTATCAAAGAGGAAACCGTAATCGATATCGTTGTTATTTTCCTTATCTTTGGCCTGCCTGCATTTGTTCTTTCCTTTCGGACTCGTGCACAGGAGAACAGGAGCAAGGGGAATGCTGGGGATCCATCCCAGTCAGGGATAGGGGCAGCTTATCTCCTCATGATGTAACTGTCCAGTTCAAACTGATCGCTTTTGGACTTCTAATAAAAGTGGCCGGAATTTGCAGAAATTACCATAAGTAAATCACACGGTTCTTTCGTTTAGACTTGGGAGCTTTTCCCCTCTCCGAAAACAACCGATTCGACTGACCCAATGAAAAGGTTAGAAAACGGACAAAATGATCGGCCCATTTTTCTCCAAAGTACTCCATCCACACGCCCCCTTGTAAAGTTGTCCAATCAAAAGTTGATGTGAACAGCACTACTGTCCCACGAGGTCAAGCTAAACTTTTGCAATTTGCTAATGTTATAAAATGAATTTCGATAATTTCGAGAAAGAAAGAAATCTGCTGAAAAGGTGCCGGGGAATGAAAATCACGACATCTACATGTGACATGGGTTATTCATCCACTCCTCACGGTAGGTGTACCAAGCTGTCCCATATATTTATTTCCTTTTCGATCATGTATGAATGCCACGTGCCGGATTATTATTACTAAAGAAATGACAATCAGATCGGGACCGTGATTAATTTCAAGTGCATAGGATCAAGAGACACTGTCCAACTTTCTTGGTTACATACCCTTTGGACTAATCTTTGCATTTGCTTTTCTATTTAAATCTCCTATGCATTAAAACTTCTTACTTTTCATCTTCCACAAGTCAACTCTAAAGTCCTTGTAGAAACGCAGTCCCTCCCAACAAACTCTCTCTCCTCTCTCTCTCTCTCTCTCTCTCTCTCTCTCTCTTTCCAAAATTGCAGGCGCAAGCATTTCGTCACGCTCTTCCAGATCTAATTCTATATATAGCACTACACGACTGGTCTTGTAATTAACAAGAACGTCCTTGCAACTTCTCTCTAACCCTCCGCTCCCACCTCAAGAAAGAGAGAGAGAGAGAGAACCGAGACACACCATACAATGTTGGTCGCCGGATCCCCCCGAGGGCATGGAGGCCTCGCCGGCCTCTCGGACGTGAGGCACCTGGCGGTGCAGGTCATTATGGGCCGGTGGTTCATGGTGTTCGCGAGCTTCCTGATCATGGCGGCTGCTGGGGCGACCTACATGTTCGGGCTCTACTCAGAGGACATCAAGGACTCGCTCGGCTACGACCAGAGCACCCTCAACCTGCTGAGCTTCTTCAAGGACCTTGGCGGCAACGTCGGTGTCATCTCGGGGCTCATCAACGAGGTGACGCCGCCGTGGGTGGTGCTCTCCATGGGGGCGCTCCTCAACTTCTACGGCTACTTCATGATTTGGCTCGCCGTGACCAAGCGGATCGCAAAGCCGCAGTTGTGGCAGATGTGCCTCTACATATGCATTGGTGCCAACTCGCAGACGTTCGCCAACACCGGTGCGCTCGTCACCTGCGTCCAGAACTTCCCGGAGAGCCGGGGCGTCGTGCTGGGGATACTGAAAGGGTAGGTTTACACAAATTTAATATCCTTACGTATGGATTTGGCGGTTCACGTTTGTTTTATTCATTCATGATTAGCTCAATATTTGGACGAGTGAATCCAACACAAGTTACGAAAACTGGTTTTTATGCGTGAAAATGATACGTAAACAACATTTCCTTTCGAGCTGCTGGTCAAGAGAGAAGACCAGTTCTTGATCTTGCAAGATAATTAATCAAGTTACAAGTTTTGAAATTAATTCACTCGACGTGTCTTGGTTTATATACGCGGCGAAGTTTTGCTCTTTGTTTCAAGTTGTGAATTTTCTTGTTTCGATTGCATGCATCTTCTAACTTGTTGCGTATACTCAACCACATGATCAGTAGAATCATGCAATATGCATTATTTCCTTAATTTCCAAAAAGGGAGAGACAAATTTAAACTCATACCCTGGTCATGAAAGAAATTTGAGAACTTTCTGTCCCCTGAATTGCCTAATAAGTTTCTTTCACTGATTAAAAAAGAAAAAAAGAAAAATTTCGAATGATCGTTCAATTTCTCTAAACTTTTTTTGGGCAGCTATCTCGGCCTGAGCGGCGCAATCATCACGCAACTATTTTATGCGTTCTACTCCTACAAAGACACCAAGACCTTGATCCTCCTCATCGGATGGCTGCCGGCTGCCGTATCATTCGCCTTCCTCCGCACCATCCGGGTCATGAAAGTGGTCCGCCAGCCGAACGAGGTCAAGGTCTTCTACAAATTCCTCTACATCTCCCTCGGCCTGGCCACCTTCCTCATGATCATGATCGTCATCGAGAAGCACTTCAATAACTTCACGCGGCCCGAGTACGGTCTCTCCGCTGCCGGCGTCCTCTTCTTGCTCTTCCTGCCAATCGCCATCGTCCTCATCGAGGAATACAAACAATGGGCACAGAAGAGAAAGCCCTAAACGACCCGTCTCCGATCGAGATCACCATGGAGAAGCCCAACCTGGAAACATCCCTCCCTCCGCCACCACCTCCCCTGGAGACGGCACCCCCTACTGCTGTGCTGAACGGCGGAGAACAGCTGGAAAAGCAACCCTCTTGCTGGAGAACTGCGTTCAGGCCACCGCACAGAGGTGAAGATTACACCATACTCCAAGCTCTCTTTAGCATAGATATGTTCATCCTCTTCTTGGCCTCCATCTGTGGCTTGGGAGGGACGTTGACGGCCATCGACAACCTGGGCCAGATCGGGAAATCACTTGGCTACCAGAAACAGAGCACAAGCACGTTCGTCTCCCTCGTCAGCATATGGAACTACCTCGGACGCGTCGTCGCTGGCTTCGTCTCTGAGATCCTCCTGACACGGTACAAATTCCCACGCACGCTAGTGCTCACAATCATCCTCCTCATCTCATGTGCTGGCCACCTCCTGATTGCATTCGACGTCCCGAACGGCCTCTACTTCGCATCCATCATCATCGGTTTCTGCTTCGGCGCGCAGTGGCCACTGCTCTTCGCGATCATATCCGAAATCTTCGGGCTCAAGTACTATTCGACCCTCTACAACTTTGGCTCTGTGGCGAGCCCCATCGGAGGGTATCTGCTCAACGTTAGAGTAGCCGGTCATTTGTACGATAAAGAAGCCAAGAAACAGTTGGCCGCACTAGGGCGTGTCCGACAACCCGGCCAGGACTTGGAGTGCACCGGGGTCAAGTGTTATCAGTTGTCGTTTCTCATAATCACATTCGCAACGTTGTTCGGCGTGTTCGTGTCGTTCATTTTGGTCTTGAGGACGAGGAAGTTTTACAGGAGTGATATTTACAAGAAGTTCAGGGAGGAGGCAAAAGCGGCCGAGACAGAGATGGCTTTGAATAATGGGACGATGACGACGACAGCGACCACGACGGAGGTAAAAGGTGGGCAGAGAGAATCGGACACATCTTTGTACATTTTACTAGAAAATAACAATCTATCGTAAGTTATAAATTCTTAAAAAAATGGATCTTACAACATTTTTATAATTATTTGTAATTTGATTTTTTCTTGTCAAGAATTGGCTGTCATTTGCAATCATTTCTTTAAATGTTATTAGCAGAAAAATTGATCAGAGATGTACACATACAAATATGCAAAATGATAGATTACATGAACAGCGGAAAACAAAAAGGTCGTGAAGAAATGTATAATCCGCTTGATCACGATTTCCATTTAGCTAATTGTTTGCATATTTGTTAAGAAGTGTGTTTGCATGTGATCCATGATCGACCCGTTTTCCAGACAGTTCCATTTTTGGAAACTAGCCATTTATCTTATATGACATCTTAGAAAGATCAAGACTTGGAATCGACACTTTTGCTTATGATTATTTGTTAAATTATGTTTTAAGTTTGAATCCATATACAATACCCGATCCGTACTAAACATTTACATGCCGAAACGAGAGAGAACGTCCGCAGAGCATTTGATGAGAAATGGCGCGTGATGGGAGCCGAAAGGATCCAACCTTGATATGAGCTTCACGTTGGAAATGAAGGCTACAATCCATGTGTTGACTTTTGGGACCCTTCTCATTTGTCTCCATCATGTGGAAAGAGTTGATCGTCCGAATTTCTTCTACGTCATTAAATGCATGCACATGGTCCATGCCCGTAGAAAAATTGGTCAGCACTTGCTTCCTCAGAAGCCTATCATGGAGGCGCCGAACTCTCTCTCTCTTCTTGGTCATCTTTTATGGACTTCTTTCGTCTTGTTTTTTTTTTTTTGATAAATCTTCTTTCGTCTTGTTGATAAATGAGGGAAGGCAGAAGCTATTCTCCTTCTGTCAGTGCATGATGGTCATATTCTCACACGCTATCATTAATTGCATGGAGGCGCATGCTTTGAAGATCGGCACCGTGTTGACATTTCTACAATATAATTTTTTGTTTTGTTTCCTTCCCTTCCATCGATAAAAGGAGAGGGCTTCTGAGGACGAAGCAGCGAGAGAGAGAGAGAGAGAGAGAGAGTGAGTGAGGCTTGAGCTCAGAGAGGTTTGTGCGGGAGTCAAGTCTATTAGATTGTGTTGTTAAACAACCTGGGTATTGGGTATAAAGTAGGGTTGAGAAACACTTGAGTGCATGAGTAATTGTAATCCTGTAATTCTCCGATTTATAGTGGATAATGATTACAACATTATTCTTGTGCTTAATGTAACAAAGTAAGGAACAGAGAACATCTATAGGAATTGAAGGGAAGAATTTATGTGTTGTTCTGTATTCCATGTAACACAATTCGTGTATTTAATTACAAGGGATGAATCAATAAAAGGAAACTAGATATTCTTCTATTCTTCTAGTCCTAAAATAGACAAGATTTACAATCAATTACAATTCGATACGATTTAGTGAATCATATCTTCCAATACTCCCCCTCAAGCTGGTGGTCTGTAATGTCCAAGATGCCAAGCTTGCTCAGAAGATATGCATGTTGTTTCTGACACAACGGTTTAGTGAATATGTCCGCGGGTTGCTCCGAGGTTCTAATTCCTCTTGTCTCGACAATTCCTTCTTGAATTTTTTCTCGAGTAAAGTGGTAGTCAACCTCTATGTGCTTTGTCCTCTCATGTAACACAGGATTTGCTGCAAGCTTGAGTGTTGAATCATTGTCACAAAAGAGCGTAGACGGTCCTTTAACTTTTGTGCCGAGATCTAAGAGTAGACCCCTCAACCAAACTATTTCACAAACTGTCTTGGCCATGGATCGATACTCGGCTTCAGCTGAAGATAAGGACACGATGGATTGCTTCTTTGTCCTCCATGAAAGCAATGACTCCCCAAACTTGATACAAAAGCCAGTGATAGATCTCCTGCTCATAGGACATGTAGCATAATCCGCATCGCAATAGGTTATCATTTCCATGTTGCATTTTCGAGAAAGGAGAATTCCTAATCCGGGACATGTCTTTAAATATTTCATAGTCTTCAAGGCTGCATTCATGTGAGATTGCTTTGGTTTGTGCATAAACTGACTAAGAGTCTGAACTGCATAGCAGATGTCTGGTCTAGTCATGGTAAGATATATAAGTTTTCCCACAAGTCTATGATATCCTAGCGGATCCTCTAGCAATGGATCATCAGAGGAAGACGATATACCAGCATCATAGTCAACATAAGTCAGTTTGGCATTCTGCTCAAATAGGAATAATAGCCGGTCTATAGCCTGACGGTCCTGCTTCTTATATAATTTCCATTATGAATTTCCACTGACTAAGGGAGATTCCCTAATCTGAATGAGCTATCTCAATTCCTAGGAAAAACTTAGGTGGCCCTAAATCTTTAATATGAAAGGTGGAATGTAGATACTCTTTAAGTCTCTTTACAAAAGAGAATCATCATTTCCCATGATAAGTATGTCATCAACATAAATCATCAAGTAAATAGATGACATACCTTTTGTCCAGGTGAATAGTGCATAGTCATATTTGGTTTGTTTGAATCCAGCAGCCATGAGTGCATTAATAAATTTGGCGTACCATTGTCGAGAAGCCTGCTTTAGTCCATAAAGAGATTTGCGGATACGACATACCTTAGACTCCCCCTGTCTCCGTAATCCTGGTGGAAGCTCCATGTAGATTTCTTCATCCAGGTCACCATGTAGAAAAGCATTATGAACATCCATCTAATGTAACGGCCAGTCACGGAAAGCAGCAACCGAGAGAAATGAACGAACTGTGACATCCTTCGTCACTGGTGAAAAAGTTTCATGGTAGTCAAAACCTTCTCGCTGTGTAAAGCCTTTGGCCACCAATCGGGCCTTGTACCGTTCGATCGAACCATTTGCTTTGTATTTAATCTTGTACACCCATTTACACCCAATGGGTTTTCGATCGACGGTAAAGGTATAACATCCCAAGTGTGATTTTCCATCAATGCATGTAATTTAGCAGCCATGGCTTTTTGCCAACGAGGATCATCTCGTGCTTCATTATAACTAGATGGTTCTCGTTCTTTAGAAATACGGCTTATACATCATAAATGTTCTGGTGATAGCCTATTGAATGAAACATAGGACGGGATAGGATAACGAGTACCTGATGACCTCGAAGATCCATAGATGTAGTCTTTGATCCAAGTCGGTGGATGAGTGATGCGACTAGGACGTTGTGACGACTCATGTGGCATTGGCATATCATGTTGCATTGGAGGCGATTCCTCATTAGGACATGCTTCTGAGATGTCCGGTGGATCGAACTGGTTTTGATATGGTATTTCTTGTTAATTGTGTTGTCTCTTCGGAGGTTCTTCAATAACATGACCCATAGGAGTCTCAATGGATGTTGAAGGAGATACTCCAGTTGATCTTGGAGGAGAAGTAATAATAAGTGTTCCTCGGGAAGGCAAGTCTTCTAAGAATTCCTGATAAGTTGTCTTTGTATCCTCAGAGGAAGAAGCTAGGATATTGAAAGGAAAAATATCCTCATGAAAAACAACATCCCTACTAACAAGAAATTCTCCTGTGGATGGCATATAAATACGGTATCCCTTCTTTAAGGCTGGATAACCCATAAAGATACATTGATGAGCACGAGGAGCCATCTTATCCTTATATCCCACTGTAGTCACATAGCATAGGCATCCAAAAATTCTGAGATGACTCAAATCTGGTTTCTTTCCATATAATAGTTCAAAAGGTGTCTTTCCTTTCAAAATGCGAGATGGCATGCGATTGATTAGATATGCTGCCGTGACCACACAATCTCCCCAAAATTTTTCTGGAACAGATGCTTGAAACTTAAGGGCACGTGCAACTTCTAAAAGGTGACGATGTTTTCTTTCTACCACACCATTTTGTTGTGGTGTATAAGTACATGAACTCTCATGCAATATTCCATTCAAAGAGGAAAGAGAGGCACACTCATTATTGAAGAATTCTCTACCATTATCAGTTCTAACTCGACGGATTATTTTCCTGAATTGAGTTTTTGACAAGAGATAGAAAAGTTCTCAGATGTGAAAGAACCTGATTTTTAGATTGCATGAGAAATAGCCATGTAGCACGGGAGAAATCATCCACAATTGTGAGGAAAAACCGGGATCCATCATGATTCAAGGTATGGTAGGGCCCCCAAACATCAACATGTATCAAAGAAAAAATGTCATCTGCTCGAGAAGTGCTATTAGGAAAAGGAGCATGAGTTTGTTTTGCCATGGGGCAGATGGGACACTGAGGACAAGGAAAAGATGCACTGTGACCCAATCTTTTATGATTAAGAAAATTCATATCATTGGTAGCAGCATTACACAATGACTTATTGAGTTCAACAAGAGGTAATTATTGTGGTAAATTCTCCCAAAAATACAGCCTTTGATTGACTCTACCCAAGCCCATTAGTTTGCCAATCGAAAGGGCCTGAAAGAAACATTTATCAAGATGGAATAGAATGTGGCATGAATTTTCTTCGCAAACTCGAGAAATTGATATTAGATTGAAATGGAAATTAGGGACATATAGCACGTTTTGAAGAGTAATGAATGAGCTAAGATTCATAGTGCTAGACATGATTACTTGAATAGTGTTTCCATTTGGAAGTTGTACTGATATGGGATAAGACAACTTTTTAACCTTAGAAAAGAAAGATTTATTGTAGATTATGTGGTCACTAGCACTTGAATCAATAATCCATGTATTCTGAGAAATTGCATTCATCGAGACAATAGGATGTACCCGTAAAGATCCCAGTTTTATCGAAGCATCCAATTTTCTCAATGTCTCCATAAGCTCCTAATATTGATCATGAGTGATTGATTTTCCCATTTGTTGACCCAATACCTGAAAAACTATCGAAGATTTCCCCTTTTCTTTTTCTCCTGATTTTCCATGTAAATTCCAGCAGTTTTTTATGGTATGGTGTGGCTGCTTACAATAATCACAATATAATTTACCTTTTCCTCTTGGCCCACCATTTTTTGCAGCTGAGGAAGACCTGTTCATGGGCTGGAAGACTTGCGCCAAGGTTGGGCCAAATAAATTGGGCCCATTCGGATTATCCAATCCACCGAGAAAGGCTCTGCCCGGGCCGTCTGGCCCATTAAAGCTCATTCCACGTGAGCCGTCCGATCCACCAAAGTGAGATCCTCGCGGGCCGTTGGATTCATTCGCACCCAACATTAGACGCGTGCTGTCCGATTGATTAACAAGATCCGGGCCATCGAAAAACCTTCTGTTATGTCTAGGGTTCTCATCGAGGAACCCTAGATTTGCGCCCGCCTCTCTTCCTCTCGCTGTGCCTCTCGTGAGGAATGAGGATGGCCTCTTGTTGCCAAAACGATTCCTTCTCCTCCCCTTCCATGATCCACCGTTCGTTGCTTGACTTTCCTCCCGCACGGTGAGTTGGTAAATCCGTCCGAGGCTTGGCATAGGCTCCATGGTAAGAATTTGGGAGTGAAATGTTTGGTAAGCTTCATTGAGGATGAGGAGGAACCTCGTCGCCTTCTTCCTCTCTCTCATGCTTCTGTATTGCTTTTGTATTCATTCGGGCCAGTCGAATTTCTCTTCGGCGGCCTCTAATTCATTCCACAGTGTCGAGAGTTTATTGTAAACCTCGGCAACTGTTGAATTCCCTTGTTTCAGATCTAATATATCTTTGTGTGAGATAAAAAATCTTCATTTGGTCGAGCTTTCCGTACATCTCCCTTATGCTTTCCCACAATTTTTGTTGGTCTTCTGTCGGCAGAAGTCTGGCCGCTACTTTGGTCAAGATGCAGTTTCCAATTCATGTTCTAACTAATTGGCTGCATCTCTTCCAAAGTCGCGCCGATCTTTCGTCGGACGGAATGGGAAAAGTCCGTCTATGAAAACTTCTTTACCCTTCATGATCGGTGTTTGCCGAATTCACGTGACCGGCTCGAGTAATTGTCGACGCCGATTAACTGTTGGCTGATGATTTTCAGTTCTGATCCGTCGACATTTGTTGTATAGAGTGGGTCACCGGGTTTCGACCGACCACGGCGGGAAATTGGTACGGAAAGAATCCGGGTAGGGATTTGCATTTTTAACCCGACCCTATCGACTCGATTGCGGGCCCCACATTATGAAAACCTGGGTAGGATTCGTTCCCATACCCGATCCAAGTCGATCCGCCCGTCTCGCTTCTGCGTCGATGGTTGAGCTTGCCTCGTTATTGGTTGGTAGGCCTCCATCGGTTCGCATGTTGCCTTGGTAGCTTGGCAATGATGCATTGGGGCTTGGTCCCTGATACCATGGATAAGGTATCCACTGGTAAGGAGGCCTTGAGAAGCGCAACCCCAGATTGGTCTAAGCCTGGAGTTGCTACCATTGCACGTGTTGCGGATGTGGTGCGATCTGACCCTGCTGCTGCCTTGATTTGGAAACCACAATAGAAGAGTCTTGGTGGCCCGATCTTGTGGCGTAGTGTCTCCAAAGCGACCGGTTGACTGGATTTGCGGTAAGGTCTTCTAGTCTTGTCATTATAAATGGAAATTGATTCCTTCAAGAACTCTTTTGTAGGTTGAGTTCTTCTGGAAATAATTGAAGCTTCGATTCCTACGGCAACTCCTTTGAAGATTGGAGTTCCTTTATGAGGCAATATGAGCGGAAGCGAGAAAAGGTCGAAACTTGCAGGCTCGATACCATGTAACAAAGTAAGGAACAAAGAAAATCTATAGGAATTGAAGGGAAGAATTTCTGTGTTGTTCGTATTCAATGTAACACAATTCGTGTATTTAATTACAAGGGATAAACCAATAAAAGGAAACTAGATATTCTTCTATTCTTCTAGTCCTAAAATAGACAAGATTTACAATCGATTACAATTCGATACGATTTAGTGAATCATATCTTCCAACACTTAAGGTAAACGGTTCATACGAACATAGAGCGCATGCGCTCGATCTGTACAACAAGATTTTCTTTCTATACAAGATGATAGGATTTCCCTTAGCCGTCGTGTAAGAATTTTAAAGGGCTAGAATCTCTCTCTTGATTAGCTGATCGGTTGCGGTCTTGATCGTTGACTATTTTTCCTTCTTTCTAGGTTTAGATACGCTGGCCCCGGTGCTTTTTGAAATATCGGGTTTGAAGTCAACCTTGGAGTACACACCAGCGACATAAATTGGCCGTCGCCTACACACTTGTCCACAGAAAATGACTGAGCCATCCTTTCTTGTTTCGTTGTTATTTTGAGTAACGTCAAGATTTTTAATGGAAAAATAAGTTTCTTATAAACATAAAATTTCACCTTCATTTTACAATTGACTTTACAAACGATCAATTCTCTCTCGAACCTGTCATCGTCTCGATATTATTGAATGTGATTGTTGTGGCCACTACATCCAATGGCACACGCCGGCTTGGGAAGGAGCCATACTAGTTCGAGGTTGTGCAATTTGACTAACTTATCAAACGTTTGAAGTCCATATCAATGAGCCTTATAACTAGTCAATGAATGGACGAGAACGATGTGATTCAATTGCAAAGTATTGCCAATTGACAAGTTGTGCACAAAACCATTGGCGTCTCTCCATGACCCCACGTTTAGGTATTGTTGACAATAAGATGAGATGATTTTATAACACCAAGCTCATGAATTAGGGTATTATAAATGAGTATATTTAATATGTATTTTCTTAACAAGTTCCTCGTGAACACTTGTTAAAAAGACAAATCAAGGAATTTTTTTGGCGATATCCAATGCACCGGTTGTGCTCATGAAAACATTTTGAAATTATAGATTTCCTCGTCGCATAAAACTTAATGAGCGTCTCAAGTTTACTCTCAATCATTCTTCGATATGTTGTAAAATACTGCATTGCAAATATATAATATAGAGAATAGAGATATTGAGTAGAGAAAGCCGACACCAAAGATCGTAGAGAAAACCATAGGAGAAAATTTTATTTTCACTATATCACCATATATCTATGAACAATCGTGCACTTATCATTAATATCAATGTATTGAATAATACATATATTGGATAGAGAGATAAATATTCATTGTAAAGGGAGATGTGCTTAGAATATAAGGTACAAATGTACCATAATAAGTACATTAAATAAGATGAATATAATGAATATTCATTCATGTATTTCATAACACTTTCCTATGAATATTCATTGTATTAATTATATTACGAATGTGCATTGAATAATACTGCCTTAGAATGTGCATCAAATGATACTGCCTTATTAAAAACCTTAAGCCGGAAAAACCCAGTGAAATAAAAACCGGACAAAAGGGAAAAAGAGTACATAGCACAAATTTTATGATCTCTCCCTTTTTTATGGATGTATTAATTACCTCGTTAAAAAATTTAAGCCGGAAAAATACTGTGGGAAAAAATCGGACAAAAAGAAAAAAAAAAAGTGCAATGCATAGTTCATAATATCTCCCCATCAATTGAGCCATATACCTATTGCCGGGGCTAGTCAATCTTGCATTTGTGAACTTGCTGCATAATTTTTCAAAAGTTGACATTGGCAATGATTTGGTAAAAAAATCTGCAAAATTATTTATGAACCAAATCTATTTAATATCAATTTGTCGACTTTCTTGGAGTTCATGAGTATAGAAAATTTTTAGCGAGATATGCTTGGTCCTATCACCTTTGATATATCATCTCCTAACTTGTGCAACACAAGCAACGTTATCTTCATAAATTATAGTGGGACAATTTGTAATTGATATTAAACAACAAGAATTGTGAATATGCCTTATAATGGATCTTAACTAAACACACTCTTTTCCAGCTCCATATAAAGCAATAATCTTAGAGTGGTTAGAGGATATAACTATTAGCAATTGCTTCGTAAAACGCCAAGAAATAGCGGTGTCTTTATAACAAAATAAATAACCGGTTTGAGAGCGAGCCTTATATGGATTAGATCTATATCCAGCATTAGCATATCCAACTAAAACAAAGTTAGTGGAATCCCTAGAATAATATAATCCAAATCTATGGTTCCTCAGAGATAACATAAAATATGTTTAACTCCATTCCAGTGTTTTCGAGTTGGCTCAGAACTAAAACGTGCCAATAAATTTACTGCAAAAACGATATCTGGTCTTGTATATTGTGTTAAGTAGATCAAAACCCCAATTGCATTGAGATATAGTATTTTAGGACTAAGTATCTATTCATAAGATTTTCTAGAACGAAATGGGTCATTTTAGGGATCTAGAGACCTTACAACCATAGGGTTGTTAAATGAATGAGCTTTGTCCATATTGAAGCATTTAAGTAATTTTTTAATGTATGTTAATTGATAGACGATTATTCCATTTGTTTTATACTCAAGCTCTAGACCAAGACAAAGTTGGTTTTACCTAAATCTTTAACTTCAAACTCCATTTTCAAATACTCAGTAGTTTTAGCTAACTCTTCTCGGAGTTCCAATTAAATTTATATCGTCGACATAAACTTCTACAATAGCAAATTAGGTTTTTGATTTCTTAATAAACACGCAGGGATAAATATGATCATTTTTGTACCTTTCTTTAATTGGGTACTTACTTAAGCGTTGATACCACATGCAAGTGGATTAGTTAACCCGTATAAGGATTTTTGCAATTTATTGAGAATAAATTGCAAGGAGTGCAAGCATCAGGCATTTTGAATCCTTTAGGAATGTATCAAAGTCTAATGAGCCATATAGATATGCCATCACAACGTCCATAAGATGCATTTCCAATCTTTCAAAGAGTGCTTTGGCTAATAAGAAAACGAAATGTAATTATATCAATTACAGGTGAATATGTCTCATTATAATTAATCCCAGGTCTCTAGGAGAATTATTGGGCAATGAGTCGGCTTTTATACTTGACAACCCCATTTTTCTCATTTTGTTTTCGGAAAAATACCCATTTATATCCAACGGGCTTTACATTATCGAGAATTCAAGTTACGGGTCCAAAAACCTGTCGTTTAGCTAAGGAAGCTAATTCAACCTTAATTGCTTTCTCCCACTTAGGCCAATCTTGCCTTTGACGACATTTAATAATAAATTGTGGCTCACAATCATTATCCATAATTTTATGAGCAACTAAGAATAAAAAAGTATCATCAATGATTATTTCATTTTGATCCCAAATTTCATTATAATATGTAATGGAATTCTCAATATTCCCAAGATTGGTGTTCCTTACATGGGTTTGCTCCTCTTCACGGGCAATAAGCTCTTTGGGAGTAAGCACAACACCAGGCTCTTCTGGAGTGGATTCCTGATTCTTTCCCCTTTGTTTTCGATGAATAGTATCTTTTGATCCTATCGGTCTACCACGCTTCAAGTGCAGGAGATTTTGATCCATTTTAACCTGTCATTCGGGAACAGTTATCATTTGTAGCTAGAATATGAGACTTCGTTACCTTAGTAACATCACTAAATGTGTTAGGAAATTTATTGGCCATAACATGTAAATGGATTATGTGTTGCACTTCGTTTTTGCACTCAAGAATCCTTGGGTCTAATTAAGATAAATTTTTCTCATTCCAAGAGAAAATCATAACTGGTTTTTGTTTTGCAGTCATGGAAGTTGTAGGTGTCCCAATTAATGGAAACCTAATCTCATCGAAATGACAATATGCAAATCTGGTAATAAAAAGATTACCGGTAATTGGTTCCAAGAACCTAACAATGGACGGTGAATTAAACTCAACATAAATGCCCAAACGGCATTGGGGACCCATTTTCGTTCTTTTTGGTGGTGCTATAGGCACCTGTACTACACAACCAAATGTGCGTAAATGTGAAATATCTGGTTCATAACTTGGGGCGTAATTTTATTAAGGCTGCTGCATACAAAACTACATGATCCCATGTTGTATCGTTGAGATTCATTTTTAATAATAGAGTGCATGTAATGATTTAGATATATTTAATCAAGAATTTTGCCAATCCATTTTGAGTATGAACATATGCAATCGGGTGCTCAACCTCAATTTTGAGTGAAACACAATAAATATTAAAACTCTCTTATATAAATTTACCAACATTATCTATCCTCATGCTCTTAATTGGATAATCAGGGAATTGTGCCTGGAGTTTTATAATCTGCGCAAGTAAACGTGCAAATGTGACATTGTGCATAGATCATAGACAAATATGGGACCATTTATAGGATGTGCCCATTAGTACCATAAAATATCGAAATGGTCCACTTGATTATTGTATTGGTCCACAAATATCACTCTGAATTCTTTACAAGATTAAATGAGATTCAAGATTAACCTTTATTATAAAATGTTTGATAATGGGCTTTTCTTATGAACAAACCTCACGATTATAATCTTTAGACAACAATACCTTTGTATCCTTTAAAATGTGTCTTTTTGTATTCTGAATTATTCTACACATCATTGACGTGCCAATGTGACTAAGGCGATCATGCCACAGTCCAAATTGATCAAGGTTTACCAATCTCTAAGATGTGGTGGCGTAGGTTTCAATAGCCTTAATCATGATACAATACAAATCCATAGAAGAAGCTTCTAACTTCTCATGGATGGTTTTCAGTCCTATCTTATAAGAAGTAATGACAATATATTCCTTATCTTGTTCATAAATAGTATAAATATGATACCTATTATGGCGTACATCTTTGAAATTGAGCAAGTCATTTTTGATCTACTGCTTAGAAACGCATTCTCAAAATGCAAGATGGTGCCATTTGGCAAAACAATTGTGGTATTCCTAAAACCATCAATAATCGGAACACAACCTGATATTGTATGAATTTGTGCCTTACGTAATATCATACTTGAGAAAAAAAGTGTTTACTACGAAATATGATATGTGTTGTTGTACTATCAAATAAAAAAAAACATCTTCATTTTTCTTGGTATTTTCCATTTGCATTTATGTTGACAACTTCAGATATCAAGTATCATAAAATATGTATATTAGTTATATAGTCAAATAAAATTTCAAAATATTAAATATATATTACATAATTATATTAGAAAACGATAAAAAGTAATACATTTAAACAACTAGAAAAGAAATTATTACAATCATAAAATTCAAAATCCAAAATCCAAGTTATCATCCACCAGTTTGAGGATGTATTTGCTACTTCAGGGAGCAAGAGGAGTCCCACCAACAAAGATATTGTTGGCGTCAATAGTGGTTATGGCAATATGATTGATTTCAATGGTATGGGATTTACCACGCTTGCTTATATTTTTTTTAAAGATGCTTGGTATAGATCAACAAAGTGCTTTGGCGTACGACAACTATGTGACCAAGTGCCTCGTCATGCCATAGCGATGACAAATACTTTCATTAATCATCTTCTTTGGCTTCTTTTCTTTGCCATGATTCGAGCCAAAATTAGATTTCCTAGGGCGGTTAAATTTCTTGTCATCCCTTCGAGGATTATGTTCTTGTTTGCATTTATAACCTTTAAAATAGCCAGTATTTTCCTTAGAGTTAGCATGTGCTTCATGCAATACTTTTGAGCCAGCATGTCTAAGATCATGATTTTTGAGTAGCAATTCATTAGTTTGCTCAGTAGTGAGGATCACAGAAATTAATTCAGAGTATGTGGCAAATTGATGTTGCAGGTATTGTTGTTGCAATACCATATTCGAAGAATGGAAGGTGAAAAAAATTTCTCTAACAATTCCGCATCAATGAGTTTGATATCATATAACTCAAGCCAATAAAAATATCAAATAAAGTAGAGTTATAATTAGACACTGATTTAAAATATTACAGTCCGAGATTTTGTCAGGTCATATTGTGCTTGAGGAATGATAACAGTCTTGGTATGATCATACCTATCCTTCAACTTCATCTACAAGGTCTGAGGGTTTCAAACAGATAAATATCGAGTTTGCAGGCTCTCATGCAAATAACGACGAATAAAAATCAGTGCATTTGTTTTATCTTTTGCATTTGGGGTTTCGTATTTTGTAATTGCATTAGTGAGACCTTGCTCTTAGATGTGCATTTCCATGTCAAGGCACTAGGATAGATAATTCTTTCCACTCATTTTCAGGATATGGAATTTAGGCTTTTTAATATTTGCCATAATTCTTGCAAAAATAAATCCTTAAATTAATTAGAAGGATTTCCAAATATCCATCGCCACTTCAGAAGTAGAATGATACTTTTAGATTTGAAATTTGGCTTTGGGCCAAGAAAAATAAAAATGAAAAATTGATAGGAGAAGATGAAATATAAGGTTGATTAATGAAAATAAAAATAAAACCTATCTTGCAAAAATTACTTATTCAGTTAATAGATCTTCGTGCTTGATAACGTGTTGTAAAATATTGCGTTGCAAATATATAGAAAGATTGAGTAGAGAAAGTCAGAGGAGAAAATTTTATTTTCACTATATCACCCTATATATATGACAAAAACTAAACCCCTATTTATAAGAAAATAAGGATGCATTTATCATTAATATCAATGTATTGAATAATATATACATTAGATAGGGAGATGAACATTTATTGTATGGGAAGATGTACTTAGAATATAAGGTACAAATGTACCATAATAAGTACATTAGATAAGATGAATATAATGAATATTCATTTATATATTTCATAACAGAATATACATAGTAAATAATTAAATAAAGAGAAATTACGATATCTACGGCTATAATATCGAAGCAACCTCTTATCAAATGACACTAGCCAATCTCCTAGAAAGGCTGCTTAACAAGACCGGCACAATTAGACACTAATTCTTCCAAGGGGGGGGGACCAAAGGTTGTTTTGTTCTGCCGTGCCAAGTTGAATTAAATCCAATGACGAGATTGTCTTGTGCTGCGATTGCAAGGACAAGGAGGTTCCCATAATCCCTCCCAAAATAATTTTTCTGCATTAATCAATCATTAATTGATTCCCTAATCTTAATTAGCATCTTTAAGAAACTTGTCGGCACGGTCGCATGTTTACTCAAGAAGGCAAAATGGCCCAGGCGAAAGAGACTCCATCGTGGACCCTGCAGACGCAGTCCTCCACGACCCACGGGCTTTATGACCATTGACGGGCTGACCCAACTAGATCCACCCGACCCTTCACGGGTCAAGAACTCCGAACCGGTCCGTGCCTAGAGACGACGATCTTCCCATGACGACAACCGCGGGTGGCAATGGCGGCGGACGATCCTGCAGCTTCGTCTTCCGAATCCTCCTAGGGCGGTGGTTGATGATGTTCGCGTCGTTCCTGATAATGGCGGGCGCTGGCGCCATCCCTACCTCTTCGGCGTCTACTCCAAGGACAACAGGTCCACCTTGGCTACAGCCGATCGACCCTCAACCTCCTCAGCTCCTGCAAGGACCTCGGCGCCCAAGTTGGCGTCCTCTCCGGCCTCATCGCTGAGGTCTCCCCCACGCGGCTTGTCCCCCTCATCTGCTCCGCTGTGAACTATGCTGGCTATTTCCTCATCAGGTTCGCCGTCACCCGTCCCTTGCCCCGGCCGGCGGTCTGGCAGACGTGCGACTTGGGTGAAAAGCAGAAAGCAACAAAAGCGGGCTAAAATAGCGCCGGGGAAATGAAGTCACGTTGTAGACACATGATGTAAATTAATTATTCATCCATAGCACATGGTGGGAGTGGGGGTGGGGAACATATATAAATATACAAGCACATGGCAGCACAGGTCATCATGGGATGGTGGTTCGTGGTGTTTGCGAGCCTACTGATCATGGCGGCCGCCGGAGCGACCTACATGTGCAGGCTCTACTCAGGGGACATCAAGACCTCGCTCGGCTAGGACCAGAGCACCCTCAACCTGCTGAGCTTCTTCAAGTATTTCGGCGGGAGCGTCAGGATCCCGTTGGGGCTCATCAACGAGGTGACGCCGCCGTGGTGGTGCTCTCCATCGGGGCAGTCCTCAACTTCTTAGGCTACTTCATGATATGGCTCGCTGTGAACAAGCGGATCATGACGCCGCAGTTGTGGCAGATGTGCATCTACATATGCATCGGCGCCAACTCGCAGGCGTTCGCCAACACCGGCGCGCTCGTCACCTGCGTCAAGAACTTCCCAGGAGAGCCGGGGCGTCGTGCTGGGGATACTGAAAGGGTAGGCTTACACGAAATTTGGTGATTCATGCTTGTTTCATGCAGTCACGATTAGCTCAATGATTGGACAAGTGAGTCCTAGACAATTTAATAAATAAAAAAAAGTGGTTTTTATGTGTGAAAATGACACGTGAACGAAACTTCCTTCCGAGCTGCTGGTCAAAAGAGAAGACCATTTTATGATCTTGCAAGATAATCAATTAACTTACAAGCTGTAGTACTAGCTCACTCGACTTGTGTTGCTCTTTATATACGCTGCAAAGTTTTGCTCTTTATTACCACATTCTTTGTAAATTTTCTCATTTTAATTGCATGCATCGTGTAACTTTTTGCATATACTCTAATAGTATGGTAAATATGGTCATGGAATTTGCATTCTTTCCTTATACAAAAAGGAGAGACGAGTATAAACTCATACCCTGGTCATGAAAGAAATTTGAGGATTTTCTGTCCCTTGATGAACTACTCCTAATTGCCTAAAAAGTTTCTTGCGTCGATCGACTTTGTGTTCTGGCCATCATTTTCATGGTCCTTATTCTTTAACTTAAGCGTGACTGCACATTTGTTGGAAGAAAATACGATTCCTGATCCCTTAAACCTCCCGATTCAATGAAAGATATAAGAATTAGGTTTGATAAGTTATGGAATTTCGAAGAATCGTTCAATTTCTCTTTTCTGGGCAGCTATGTCGGCCTAAGCGGTGCAATCATCACACAACTATATTTTGCAGTCTACTACCACGACACCAAGGCCTTGATCCTCCTCATTGGATGGCTGCCGGCCGCCATATCAATCGTCTTCCTCCGCCCCATCCGGATCATGAAGGTGGTCCACCAGCCCAACGAGCTCAAGGTGTTCTACAGATTCCTCTACATCTCCCTCGGCCTGGCCACCTTCCTCATTATCATGATCATAATCATCATTGAGAAGCGCTTCAATAGTTCACGCGCCCTGAGTATGGTCTGTAAGAGTTTTTCTAATGTGGACTAAATTAATTGATATTGTAATTTACTGTTTTTATGGTTACCGTAAAACATGGTTGGTCTAAGGTGAGATAGAATGTTTCTTAATTAGTCTAATATGGGCTGGCTAGTGTGGGCCGAGTTGAGCCTGACTCTTAATAAGAGGGACTGGCTGGAAACTTTATAAATAGTGCTTAAGTTTATCCTCTAACCCTAATTCTCACATGTATCCTCACCTAAGGGCGTTTACCTAACGCTACACGTGAGGGGGCCGCCTCATTGAGCCGTGATACGGAGGGCATAGAGGAGAATGACTTGCGCGTGGAACATTGTGTTTCCGCTTCCGCTTCAAGAACAGTGGATCCCCTTGATGAGTGGGTAATCCCTTTTCTGCTTTCGCTTTATGTTCATGGATCCTAAAATAGGTACGTTAATCTTTCTACTCAATTATATATGTTTTTGTTCTGGTTATGGAGATCTTGGGGTTACGCAATTTGCGTCCAACATGTGGTATCGGAGCCTCCATAACCTTAGAACTTGAATGCAATTGATTTTGCCATAATTTGTACGGATTAACCATAATTAGTACGGATCTTGTCCTAATTTGTGATTTTCGAGACTTTTTGTTCAATAAAAATTAAATTAAATCATAAATTTGGATTGAGGGAGACGAGACGAGCAAGAGGGTCGGCGGCGCGTCGTCGGGGATGTCGCATGCGCCCCACGCGCGGCCACGCGCCGCCTAGGCGTCGAACGCACGCCACGCGTGAGCTCCACGTGCCACGCACTCGGGTGACACGTGTGGGCGCATGGAGCCTCTTTTCGGCGCGTGGCTAGCGGCGTTGGACTTGTATGGTGATTTCCTATGTCGTGATATATTTATTTTATATGTTTGATGATTTTATTGATGTGAAATTACATATGAAACCTTAAATACGTGTATTTTAAATGAATTTTTGTGTATTTTTCCTTATATTTTTTTTTTTGTGATTTTGGAAATACAAGAGTTGGGTTATAGGTATATTATCACATAATTATTATAAAGGTGTGATTCATCAATAAAAATCAAACTTTATTGTAAATTGAAGCTGTCTTAATGAGATACAATCATTATGGAATAGTAATTGAGCTATGTATTGAGTTGATGAGAAACAGTAAATGTTATGAAACTTTTGTTGCTCAAGCATACTCCTTGACACGTTGGTAATCTGTGAATGATGGACGTCTTAAGAACTTGTGACCAACCTGATTGTACTAATTAACATATCTGCTGTATGTGGGTAATGCATGTCGATTAAGTTACTGCATATTGTACATGAACTCATCTGGTCACTTATTAATGTCTATCAAGTTGAATATTTTTATGGTTAAGGAGTATGCCAGTATTTATGCAGAGTAATAGTATATACTATTATAATTTAGATATTTAGTTATGTGGTTTAACTCAATTTATAGGTCCACTGGTTGAAATAATGATATTTGTTACCTAAAATTGATTAATAAATCAGTTGCTGGCATTGGAGTCATTTTTGTCTTATGAACTCATGAGTGATAATGAATCAGTTGTCAAGCTTGTCGATTTGGTGTACCCTGTATTACTATTGATGTTAATTTGTGAGAGATATTTTAGATCAGCATTCTTTTTATGTTATTCTGGTAATATGTAATTGAGGTGCATGTGAGATGTTTTATTCTCTGTTATGAGAAGATTCTTGTGTTACTGTGATCAATGATCTAATTGATCAATCTTTCATGATCTCATTGGAATCTATCTTTTAGGTTATATGTATATATATATGATTAATTTTTATTAATGAATAAAGCAATGTAATTAGTATGATATGTGATTTTGGTAATATGCTGCCCCTATCACTAAAGTTATATGGTGTATGTGAGGAGTAAAGTTTATATCCCTAGTATGAGAGAATTTCAATGATTCAATTGAGTAGTGACCACCAAAGTGGCACGCTTGATTGGATTTGAGAAATTTCGGTCTCGTATGATGATTGTGATGTCTCCTGATCTAATGTGTAGTCATACTCCCAAAGGAGGTGATTGTGTATTAGTTCATGGAGGGATACATGATAGTATGATGGAGGAGTGACTGATTTTAGTGATTCATATGCCCAAAGGTGATGAATTCACGAAGAATTGGAATATATTCTCATAACCGCTATCATGTGGGGAGTGTACAACTGCATGTTATGTATTCTACCAAAATGTAATTATATGATTATGCGTGTAACTTTCTAGATGTGTACTTGTACGTCAAGTTACATAGTACTCACGTGATGCTAATTATATATATTGATTGGTTTTCAGTTACATTTTCTGCAATTAATAACTTTATTATTATTGAAGTTTTTACTACTTCAAATTTTAAGTTGTGGACATATGATTTGTTACTTGAGAAAAGAGCAATTAAATTTGCTTACTGTCCATGAAGCGTTTCATTATTGAATACTTGAAAAAAGGTTTACTTGCGGACTGCACTGTTATAAGATGATGAAAGCCTTAGTTACTTGAAATTATGTTTTATATGATATTGAAATCAGGACACATCTACAAAGATTGTGTTTAAGTTCTAATGACATATACATCTCGTAATGATTAAAATGTTGTCAGGTTTAATAATGGTTATGAGTATTTTGGCAAGTATGACAATGCGAAATAGCTTAAAGAGTCATTTGTCAAATACTTGGTAGATTTTGGGATGATAATTTAATTACTATACCTGAAAATTCTGACAAAAAGATTTGGTCAAAAGGCATAAATGCACCATATTGAACATGGTGATGAGTATGATTAGTAAGACTAATTTATTTGGTTTTTTGTGGGCTGATATTACGAAAGCAACTTTTTCATATACAAAATGTGTCTCTTATCAAAGTTGTTTTATAAACATCTTTTGAGTTATAGACTGGATATAAATTACTTGAATCATATGAAATTTAGAGGTGTTATGCAAAAATGAGGTTATCTAATCTAATATTAAGTGCGTTGGAATTCAGATCCACTCGAAATTATTTTATATCTTATCTAAATTGTTAAAGGGGTATTGATTTTATGACCCTAAAGAAGGTACATGAATTATGGAATCACATACTCTAAAGTTTCTAAAGATTGATGTAATTGTAGATGATAGTTGCTCTCAGACTATTAAAGATAATAGTATGATAGATGTTACTATGTTTTTGTCTTTACCTATACAAATAATTATGGAATTTATTGTACTATAGACTAAACTTGTTGAGGTTTAAGGTATTATTCTTGATATAATTTATAATGAAATTTCTTAAACCTCTAAAGTGCAAAATGAAGTGGTTGCAACTTTATTAAGGAGATTTGTTAAGGAAATACGATAAGTTATATCATTATACTATATAATCTATTTGTGAGAGCATGATTACAATATCCACTACATGGTTGTTTTAGCAACTTATATAAATGTCATTTCTTATTCTTAATTAAATATGTGATTAGATGCCATAAAATGTGGTATACAATTTATGAAACATCATAGTTTTGGAAACTAACTTACTTGCCTAAAGATTATAAGTTCATTAGTTACAAATTGGCGTTCAAAACTAAAAGAATTTCAAAGAAAGATTATGGAATTTAAAGCCAAATTGGTAACTAAAGTTTTAATTCTGAAAAATGGGTGGATTGTTTATAGTGAAGAAATAATTATTTATTTAAATATTATTTCAGAGTGAACGTGACATTAATAATTTATTTTGATATAAAGTTATGCCAAATAGATACAAAATCTATATTGTGCAACTGGATGATTTTATAGCAGATTCAAGTAAACTTGTGTGTAGACTGAAAAGTTCTAATTCATGGTCTTAAGCAAGTTTCTAGACAATATTATTAAAATTTCATAGTGTTGTTATTTTGTTCAATTGGGAACAAAGTAATTCAATATAGTGCAAGGTTAGTAGGAGGAAATTTATTTTTTTACATACTTTATGTACATAATATTTTGTTTACAAGTTGTGATCTTGAGACATCTTATATCCTTTGTACTTTAGGTCTCAGTAAGGATTGTTTTTGCGATATTATATTAGATTTTCTTGGAGGACATTTGTTGATTGTATATTGGAAATATTCAATATACATTATTGCAAGCTAGGAATTGCTCCTATTGTTAAGGGTGATGGACTAAATCTATCACATTGTCCTTATTTAGATATTGAGAAAATCTAATTAAATGGTGTACCTTGTGTCAGTGCATTTAAAAGTATAATGTATGCTCAAATTTGCACTAGACTAAATATTGTCTTTGTGATGGGACTCTAGGCAGATATCGGTCAAATCTAGGACATGATCACTGGATTGCTGTCAAGAAGATTTTAAGGTACTTAAAGAAGACAAGATATTATATGCTAATTTACAGATATGTTCAATTCTTGTAGTTAATAGAGTATTTAGATGTAATCTTTGCTGGCTGTTAGGATGATATAATATCAATAACAAAATACATATTTATGTTAGTAGGAAGTGCAATAAATAAAATTCTGTTATTTTCTACTATATATGCAGTGTTAGTAACATTCTTTTAGGTTGTTACTTAGGCTATTAGGCTCAAGAACCTTATAACGGAGTTGATCGTTTTAACTTGATGGATAGACCCATATAGTTGTATTGAGATAACAAATTTGTAGTATTATTTATTTACTATAGAGGTCTCAAGGGGTCTAATATATGGTGGTCAAAATTTTTGACCAAAAGCAAATGGTATAGAAATGTGACGTTTTAATATAATATATTTTTACAGATGATGTGATTGCAGATCCACTAACTAAAGGCCTACGCCCGTATGTATTTGAGTAACATATTGTTAACATGGGCCTAGGAGTATCATGAGATGTTGTTTAGTAGGAGCTATTTTGACTTAACTCGATAAAGGTTTCATCTGTATTCGTTACACTTTGTAATGGTTTGATATGTATTAATTTTTGCATTTAATAAAATATTTTTGAATGTATTATTATTATGTTGAATATATATTGATAAAGTCTCAAGAGATTGTATAAACCTTGAGTGAAGGCTAAGGGCATCCAAGCATCCGGTTATTAGCCTTGTGTATATATCTTGTGATACATAAAAAATGTTAACCATAAGGACAAGACATATGTGGGTTCATTGGAATTATAAAGCATTTTCTTGTGGCACAAGTTTTTGTGACACCTAAGGTAAGAGAATGTTGATTGACAAATGGGATCTCTCTATGAGAGATGTTATCCATTTGACACATTACCATATTGAATCCATATCAATAAAGTTGAGAACATTCGTGATCATGGAAGGCTCTGTGTGTATACATGCAGTTATCGCCATGATTTGGTGTTTAAGAATTTATGGGATATGATTGACTATTAAGAATTACCTCTAAACCAAATGTGCGCACATACAGTACGATTTCAATTAATATAATCAAAGTGGGAGAATGTAAGAGTTTTTTAATGTTGACTAAATTAATTGATATTGTAATTTACTATTTTTACGGTTATCGTAAAATAGGGTTGGTCTAAGGTGAGATAGAATGTTTCTTAATTAGTTTAATATGGGCTGGCTAATGTGGGCCGAGTTGAGCCCGGCCCGTAATGAGAGGACTGGCTGGAAACTCTATAAATAGTGCTCAAGTCTCTCCTCTAATCCTAATTCTCACATGTATCCTCACCTAAGGAACGTTTACCTAACACTACACGTGAGGGGGCCCGTCTCATTGAGCCAGTGATACGGATGGCAATAGAGGAGAATGACTTGCGCGTGGAACATTGTGTTTCCGCTTCCGCTTTAAGAACAATGGATCCCCTTGATGAGTGGGTAATCCATTTTCTGCTTTCGCTTTATGTTCGATGGATCCTAAAACATGTGCATTAATCTTTTTACTCAATTATATATGTTCTTGTTCTAGTTATGGAGATCATGGGGTTACGCAATTTGCGTCCAACATGGTCTTTTCACTGCTGGTGTCCTCTTCTTGCTGTTCCCACCACTCGCTGTTGTCGTCATTGAGAAATACAAACTATGGGCATAGAAGAGAGAAGCCCTAAATGACCTGGCTCTGATCGAGATCGCCACCGAGAAGCCGAGCTTGGAAACATCCCTTCCTCCACCACCACCTCTCCCAGAGACGGCACCCCCTACCACCGTCTTGGACAATGAAGAAAAGCTGGAAAAGCAACTCTCTTGCTGGAGAACGGCGTTCAGGCCACCGGACAGAGGTGAAGACTACACCATACTCCAAGCTCTCTTTAGCATAGATATGTTCATCCTCTTCTTGGCCACCATCTTTGGCGTTGGGGGGACGTTGACGGCCATCGACAACCTGGGCCAGATAGGGGCCTCACTTGGCTACCCATCTCGGAGCACAAGCACGTTCATCTCCCTAGTCAGCATATGGAACTACCTTGGACGCGTCGTCGCTGGCTTCCTCTCTGAGATCCTCCTAAAACAATACAAATTCCCACGTCCGCTAATGCTCACGTTCATCCTCCTGATCTCATGTGCCGGCCACCTCCTGATTGCAATCAATGTCCCAAATGGCCTTTACTTCGCATCCATCATCATCGGTTTCTGCTACGGTGCGCAGTGGCCGCTGCTCTTCGCAATCATATCCGAAATCTTTGGGCTCAAGTACTATTCAACGCTGTACAACTTCGGTACTGTGGCGAGCCCCATTGGAGGGTATCTGCTCAACGTTAGAGTGGCTGGTCATTTGTACGACAAAGAAGACCAGGAAACAGATGGCCGCACTAGGGCTTGTCCGGAAGCCCGGCGAGGACTTGGACTGCACATTGGCGTCGTTCATTTTGGTGGTGAGGACGAGGAAAGTTAATTGCGCGATAATTTTATAAAATGGCATTTTTTTTTATATTGCATAAGTGGAAAAAGCTCTGGACTTGATTGTACTTTTCAATAAAAGGTTTAGGATCTTTTAATCATAAGTTTCCACAATATTATGTTTCGCAACTTTCTAAGATTTTCCAAATAAAAGATCTACAATACAAAGTATTTGAATAAACGAGAAAAGAACCATGAAGATCATGGGCATATGACAAATTTAGTTCGGCGAATTTGGGCTATTTCTATAACCCATTGGACTAGATCCATCCAAACAAGCGTTCAAGACTAGGGGTGTCAATGGGTCGGGTTGGGTTTTGTTGTTACCTGACCCGATCCGAATCACAAGGGTCACAAATAGATCCGATCCGATGGACCCGGATCCAGGCTGTTTTCTCTCCCCGCAACGGGTTCGGCCCGGATTCGAAAGGCTGAGCAACCCACCCGATCAAAATGACGCGAACTCGGGCCCTTCTCTCTCGGCCACTCATCCAGTCGTCACCTCGCTTTCCTCCGCCACAGCAGAGAAGAAGGATGAGCCTCTCGTCCCTCGCTGTCGCCAGCCACCACTGCTGCCACCGCACCTCTGTCCCCGCTCGCGGCGCCACCGTCCGGCTGTCCCCGGATCTCCCCCTCCCGACCGCTTCTCCTCGTCCGTGTGCTTCCCCGCCGCGGCCGGAGCAAGTCCTCGTGGCCCGCCCCGGAGATCGCTCTGCACGCTCGTCCTCGGATCCGGCGGCGGAGCCCTCGCACAGGACGCCGGAGCCACCGCGGCCGTGCTCGCCGGAGCTTACTCGCTCGTCTTCGCGTTCGACACTCTCACCCAGCGGAACCTCATCCAACAGGTCTCTCTCTCTTTCTCTCTCTCTCTCTCTCTCTCTCTCAATGCATGTGTAGGCAAATTGCGGGATGAACTCACCCGCTGTTTCATTGTACGCTCCATCTAGAAGCACGCTGTGAGTTGATTTCTGCAAGAACTCGCGCAGCTCGTGTGGTACGCTTAGACATTAGAATGGATCGGCGGGACTTAGGATTTGGATATCGCCGATGCCATAACTAGCCGAAGAGCATGAAAATGATTGGGATACTGTCGCTACGATTGACCACTTCATGAGACTGAAAGACCCCCGATGTGCTTCCTTGTTTTTTTCCTTTATCGTCCGTCCGAAATTTGGAAAAGAAAGTCCGGTCTCTGCTTGGTCTGTCCTAAAGTAATGGTTTTTAGCTGCTTTCATCAACTGCATTCGTGACTTCATGAGTCTGTTTCTATCGAATCCCCCGTAGGATGTCGTCTCACATGCAATGCCCGACAATTGTCCGGTCATGTTTTATAAATTATGCCGTAGTGTATGAATCGTGGTAGCATACCTTGCAAGATCATCTTCTGCCTGAAAATCCCGACAATTGTCCGGCCATGTTTTTATAAATTATGCCATAGTGTATGAATCGTGGTAGCATACCTTGCAAGATCATCTTCTGCCTGAAAATCGCATTCGAGCAATTGAGATAACCCTGTTTCTTACTATATTTCAAGAATTAGCTCACTGTTTGGCTTTGTTGACCTTTCGAACTGAAGCAGAGTCTGAGCAGAAAATTAGTCCACATATTGTCCGGGTTGCTTTTCATGGCTTCTTGGCCGATCTTCAGGTAATCCTCTTGTTTACAAAGCCACACTCGAATCGATTCTATTGAGCACGCATGATCAAAGCTTCGAAATTTTTCAGCTGATTACTTTAATTCTAGAATAGCAACTCCATGGAGGCTCGCTACTTTGCTTCTTTGGTGCCCCTAGTGAATTGCTTTAGGCTTGTTGTCAACGGGTTATCGCTGGCTGCTGATGAAGGACTTGTGAAGTCCGTCACCCGAGAAGGAAGTCCACAGTAAGCTTTCTCTCATTCATTTTGAGTTCATCATCCCCTTTCCCCCTTCTTGATAAGTGAGTTCATCATTGTTTTCTTAGCGATCCTGCCTTAGCTTCTTTTCTGTCATCTGTACCTCTCAGGGAATTGTTAAGAGGCCCGTTATCCTATGTTTTGATACTGATTTTATGCGCTATTGTCTACTGGCGTGAATCCCCAACAGGGGTGATCTCATTGGCAATGATGTGTGGTGGGGATGGTAAACATTTCTCTTTATGACAGGAGATTTCGTTATTCTTCGTATTACTTGGTTCTAACATCGGCTACGCAGGTATTGCTGATATAATCGGAAGAAGATTTGGATCCCAAAAGCTTCCTTATAACCACAAAGAGAGTTGGGCCGGTAGCATATCCATGTTCGTTTTCGGCTTCCTAATATCAATAGGGTGCGTTTGTTGGGGTTTCATGAATCATGTATAGGTAAAATTAATAAAAAAATGCAGCAGAAACAAAGATATATTTTATACATGATTCTATGAAGGCGTTGTTTTGCGTTTTAATAAAAAATCTGAATATAAAAAGGGAGTTAAACGAATTACCTCTCGAAGTGCGCTTTGAAACGAGTTGGTTAAGATGTTCTACAGTTCGAGTCCCACAAGCGTTGGACCTCTAGTTCAGACACACCAACAACGAACGTCAAACGGAAGAGAGAACTTTTGGATATTCACCACTTCGATTGTGCTAGCAATCACATGGAAACAATCCGTCGTATTCTTGATGTATAATAGTTACGGCCTGAACGAGATAACGCTCTTTTTTCTTGCGTCTCAAAGACACAAGAACACACACTTTGCTCTCTATTTTCAACAAAGCATCACTGATTCCTCGCAACCTTTTTCCGGCATTTTATTTTTTAAAGCCTTCACGAATCAGCAATAGTTGCTGATCGTGGGATCAGCAACCGTTGCTGATCATGATCATGCACGATCTTTGATGGTCCATGCTTCGTGCATGTCCACGTGCACATGCACGAAGCTTTAAGCTTTAATTCCTTTTTTTAAAAAATTTATCATTACTAATAAAAGGCAACGCACATATCATGTGCGTTGCAACCATTTGTACATTAATTAATTAATTAAGTAATTAATTAATTAAAAAAAAAAGGATTAATTAATCAATTCATTTTAAAAATAAAAATAACATAATCCTTATATGTACAATTGGGGTACGTTAACATATATCCACTTCGGGCATGAGTGTGCATCATATGCGAGTAGGCTCCTAACTATAATACAAATTAAATTAAATCTCATTTAATTTAATTTCAAATCGACTCAATTCATTGTAGTAATTGCAAACACATTTGCAATTATATTTCTCTCTTGTTCCACGTTATCCTAATTGTGACATTCCGATTTTCCAATTCTATTTTCAATAAATTGAGACGGGCATTTCGTTGGCACGCATATAGTTCTTTTCCTTGAGTCAGCCACGCATGTGAAAACTAGTCTATCGGGTAAAACCGTTAAGAGTTTTAATGCATCAAACTCGAGAATTTGACCAGGAAGCGACCTTTCGACCGACCTAATCTGCAAGGGTCATTACGGCACAATTAAAAATCGATTAAAGATCGGAGATAGGTCAACTCGACGAGGCATGTGATCGAGTGTGGGTGATTCCATCAGATCGCACAATTCTTGTCAATCGACATTAGACCGACTTTTCTGTCGATTTGGTGCTCTCGTGTCCGTATTTGAAATCTTGAGATTACCCCAACAACCGAGAGTCGCCGATGTGTCAAAGATGTACATTGTGGCTTGATCAACCATAGGTCAAATGCACGAAAATTTCTAAAAGCTACTCGGTAGATTATGACGTGCTAATATCGTGCAGTGAAATCAACCGTGAAATTGAGATCGAATTCAGAATTTGGAAGTTTGGGTGTGTCACAAATCATTTTAGGAATATTAACTCATCTTTAGAAGATTTTTCATGTAATCAGAATTTTTCAGCAATTAAATCAGATAATGGCTAATTTGGCTCGAGAAATTAGTAGGCATGCCTTTGGTCGTGCTTGTGGGACTTAAGTTGGTTCTATGGACAAGTGAAGATGTGAATTGAAACGTGGTGATATTGGATTAATTTTATAGACTTTAATTTGGTTCAACTGGAAGATAATTGAATAGAATTGAAGAAATTAGTGTACATGATTTTTATGTCACGGCGGAAAGAGAAATTGAACACATTGGAATAAGGTTGTGGGAGATTGAGATATTGGGGTATGACATCATTAGGTGATGTCATGGTGGAGGCCAAATTGAAGGAGAGATTGACAAATGTCGCAAGCCAATTGGCTCATCAAAAGTGGGGGTGTCACATCAAGTCCTTCTTCTTCCTTGGGTTTGTTTTTGGATTGGAAGGGGGAGAGAAAAGCTGAAGAAGCCATTCGGACTCCCTTCGTGCGACGCCTCCATCCGCTCGACTGGCCGCCCGTTCGCACGTCGCCGGAGCTCGCTATCGCTGGTCGCCACCGCTGCACGCTGTTGCAGCCCGCGCCTCACCCCGCACGCCTCCGTCTTCCACTTTTCCCTCCGCTGCCATCAACTTCTTCTTCCTCTTTGTGCTGTTCGGAACCCAGCAGCGGCCAGCAGCCCGCACACCCCTTAGCCATCAACTCCTTCTTCCTCAATGCCGTCGCTCGTCGCCATTGCCGACGCCACTCGTCCGCACCGCTCGCCGCGCAACCGGCAAGCTCCGCTCCTCTTCGCCCACATGCATGCGCGCCGGCCGGAGCCCTTGTTGTTCGTCCGTCACTGCCCTTGGTCGAGTTGCAGCCGTGAGCCACCGTCCAACTCGCCGGGTGCTCGTGTAAGTCATTGCTGCCACCCGCCGTCCTTCTCCACCGTTCCTCCCCCCGGACTAGCACCGGAGCAGCCCTCCGTCGGCCTCAACTAGCAGCCAAGAAAATGGGTATGGCAGCTTGGTTTTGGTCTGTTTTGGCCGGCTTCCCGACCCTAGAAGCTAGGCCCGCTTTGGAGACTATCGACCCTTGCATCGTCCCCATCGTTTTAATCCGCTCGGCTCGCTAATCCAGTGAGTTTAACTCACTAAACCTTGATTAGCGAGTTAATTATGCTTAGGGTGTTATTAGTTTAAGCTAAGTAAGCTTAGGTGGTTAGTTTAATTTATTTAATTGCAAATTAGATTAAGATGTTGGTTTAATTTAAAGTATGTTTAGTTAAGGTTAAATGGAGGTTTATATTAGTATAATGGTGATTTGACACAAATGAATTACTTTTTGATTAAATAAATATTTCGAAATTGTTTAATAATTTAATATTATTTTATTATTTGAAATTATTAAAATATTATTATTTAATTAATTTCGGAATAAAATTAATTATTTATAAATTCCGAAAATTATTTTGGGACCTTATTTTCTCGTTTTTGCGATCATTGCTGCTATGTATTCGGATTTTGAAATTGATGGTTGGATATTATAAATTGAGTGTGGATCGTGAAAAATATGGATATTATTATTTAATTAATTTTATGAATAAATTTAATTATTTAATAAATTCCGAAAATTATTTTGGGACTTTATTTTCTCAGAATTTCATGTAGATCGCTGCTGTGCATTTAGAATTTGAATTTGACGAATGTATGTGGCAAATTGAGTGTTGATTGTGATAAATAGAGATTTTATTCATAAAAACCTAAGTGTCGGGTTTTGATGCAAAAATTGAATTTTAATGATTATATTAAATAGTGGGGTTTGAAAAAGTGAGATATTGGCTTTCTAGTTCGAAATTAGTGTGCTTCCACACACGTGAATAATTTATGGAATATTTTTAATATGAAGAAAAATGGCCGGAATCTCTATTTTAAGTGGAAGTATTGAGTGAAATACAAAGTGTCCTCGGGCCGAGTATGATTTGGCTGTGTGATAATTAAGAGGAATCGTCTTGGGCTGTTGAGTCGGACTTGCCCCTATATGGGATGCCCATGCAGTGGTTGCGGGTCGCAGTTGATTCTGGGCCCATGCTCCTTCAGGAACGCCGTCAATGTACTGACGAAGTTGCGCTCCAAGGTGGGGAGGCGATGCCTGGCTACATGCCAGTAGATAGCCGAACTCCGAGTAGGCTATGCCCTTGTGTGGCAGTGAATAATAATTGGAATGCGTGTAAGTACGATGGTAATTTATATGAAAGTGATGGCGTTCCAATTGTTTGAATTATTATTATTACCTGAGATTGTGTGATACAAATTGTGCTAATCTGCAGGAAGTAGTTAAGACGAGGTAAGTCTTCTGTGTGATGTGGCTAGGCCACCCGGGATGTATTTTCTTTCTAATAGGGGTTTAGGGGGTTGAATTTGCTGAGACAATGTCCCATCCCGGTTATGGGATTAAAATTTCAGGTCCTTGGTGGATGGAGCGGACGGATAGCTTTGGTTGGCCTTGAGGAGTTGTAGATGTGAAGTCGTAAGATTGGAGAACGTGTTCGACTTGTAGGTCGTAGGACAATTCCTTTTTAAGAGCCAGTCTTTTGTAGTCTTTTGGCCTAGACCTCTGTTTGTAATTCTGTTGAATGATGAAAGTGTTATGTTGCAGTTTTGCTTCATGCTTTTCTATCATGTATTTCATTGTTATGGGTTTTATAATACGATCCGTTTGTGCAATAATAAATGAAAGGGGTCGGTGACACTACCTGGGGATGTCGCATTTGCATGACCATGGAGGGTTGTTCCCGTGTCTCAGGGTTCGAGGTGTGACACTAATTGTTTATGATGTGTGACATCCCTAGATTCATCACTAAGCTGGTAGTAAGACTTGTACTAACACATTAGTACTCTCAAAAGAATTAATTGTCATGATTAATCTTTTAGGTTCTACAAGTCATGATTGACATCTAGCAATATGTCATGGCTACCCAAATAGTGTGAATACTTTAAGAATATAATGAACCTATCAGCTTTGGCTACAGTGGAATTCAATTCCTCTATCTTACTATGTCCTGATCAAACAAAGACCATGGAATATTTTTCAAGTCATTAATTCGATCATATGCACAAATCTAATTGACATGCATTTTATTCGAGACATAAACAATTTATTCTCGGTTACAACCCCGGCCAATGATTTCAATGCAGTGTTATAATTAGATCGCATAGGATATCATTTTTATACCTTGCATTTAACAAGGAGACAAATTCCATATTGCGCACACGTGCAACTTCGTATATGAACGAACTATGATCATCATGTATAAAGATGGATCAACGACCCGGCATTATGTGCACTCGTTGTTGGAGAAAACTTCCTTAAGTCTTTTGAATTTGATAAAACGTTTCCATCGGTATAGTCTAAGACTTGCAGATTCTATCATCAAAGTCTGAAGACCACCGGACCACTAGACTCAAGACTCAAAGTCTATCCTCATTGACAGTTTCTAGACCGTCGAAGAAGACTTATCCAGATTTGAGTATTTTGTTAAGGATATGATTTTATCGACTGAAGAAGATCTCTTGGTTTGATATAGCATGTTGGAATCCATTATTCAAATTAAGATTGATTCAGAGATTTTGGATTCGTTGATTGGTGAAGTATACTTGGAAGGTTCTACTTATGGAAACCTAGATCCTGATTGTATGGGCGAGCATGATTGGTGGGCTATCATCATATTCCTTAAATAACTCGAAATCTCCCTAATTGATTATGTTCAACGGATAGATTAGAAGAACTCCTTTGGTAAGAGCCAACGGGTGTGATGGCATGAAGGAGTTTATAAGGAAGACGTTCCGATTATTCGAGTGTGTGCACAATAGAAGAATTCCAAAGTCCGAAGCTCATTGTTCTTTGTCAATTCAATTGTTGTGCAAAAACTTGTATTAAAAAAAGAGTTTATACTTTTGTGAGACCTTGAGAAAGTGTAGCAGAGTCTCTAAATTGTGGAATCAAGGAAGAGTTATACTGTAACAAATTTTTTGATTCTTAGTGAAATCCAGCTAGTGGGCTGTCAGTGCGGAAGAGTGGACGTAGGCTTGGACTAAGCCGAACCACTATAAACCTTGTGTTCTTATTCTCTTCCCTAAGCTCTTTACTTTTTTTTTTTTTTTTTTTTTGGTTGGTAAGCTCTTTACTTTGATTGTAACAATATTTGTTTGTTAGACTCTAATTTCCTTTTCATAATTTATTGCTAAACAGTCGGTTCAAAAGAAAAATTATTATCTTTACTTTGCAAAATTTGTTTTTGCACCTATTCACCCTCTCTAGGTGCTCGTACTAGCTTTCACAATTAGTATCGAGCTTGTGTACTCACTTAAGTTGAAGTGTTTTTACTTCGAGTTAACAAATTGATGGCTAGTATGTTAACTTCAGGTTTGGTTGAAGGGCAAAACAATACCGAGACTCCCTTATTTTGATGGAAATGAATACAACATATGGAAAAACAAGATGAAGGCATTCCTAAGATCAAAGGATCCTCTGGAATGGGACGTGGTAGACAAATGAATCATTTCTAAAGCTGCAACAGTTTCAAAAAGAGGAAAAGAAGCTGTTGAGTTTAGTGAAATGATTCAAGAAGAGATAACCAAGAGACAAGCTCTTGATGTAAAAGCAATTTATTCCTTATATTGTACATTATCTCCTATTGAATATAACAGAATATCTTCTTTTGAAATAGTTAAAAAAGTTTGAGATAGATTACACATCACTTATGAAGGAACTAATCGAGTGAAAGAAACCAGAATCAACATTCTGCTTGGTCAATATGAAGCATTCAAGATGAAACTAGAAGAATCTATCACTAACATGTTTAGTCGTTTTACAGAAATCGTGAACGGTCTTGAGTATCAAGGTTAACCAATCTCTGGACCCATGAAGGTTAACAAGTTATTGTGTGGATTATCCAAAGATTGGAATAACATAAAGACCTCAATAAGGGAAACACAAATAATCATGCCATTCTCTGTTGACGAATTTGTTGGCACTATTTAGTCTTATGAAGTTGAGCAAATCAACTAAGATGAAGATCTTAAAGGTAAGAAATCCATTGTATTAAAATCTAATGATGATTATGATGTCACAGATTCTGAAGACGATATAGACGATGAAGAGCTTGCTCTCATGATAAGAAGGTTTAGAAAAATGAACAGAAATGGGAGAAGATTCAATCCAAAGAAATAAAATTCTCAAAAGCTACAAATAAATCAGTTGAGGATGATGAATCCAACAAGGATGTAGTCTGCTTTGAATGCAAGAAAAATGGACACATCATACCCAACTGTTCCCTGTGCTGAAGAGAAAGAAATGAAAAACTGAGAAATATCGAAAGGCACTTAAAGCTGAAACTTGAAGTGATACGAGTATGAAGAAAGTGATGATGATTATGCCAATATCTGTCTCATGGAACACTTAGAATCGATTCGAGACTCTAAGATACACTCGATTCGACAGTGAAATCGAGGTAAGTAATTTAAAAATTCCTACTAAATTCTCTAAATATATTGATAAATTATGTCTTAGTCTCAAAACCTCAATCAAGAGAATTTCTGAACTCAAAAGGGAAAATTCTGCACTAAAGCAACAAGAATTTGTTTGGAAAGAAAATGTCGAAAGTTTAGACAAAAGCGTTACTATTTTGAAAGAAAATGCAGACAATCTTTCAAAAGAAAATGCATTCTTGAAAAATGATATCTTAAGCATTTCTAAAAGATTCACTATAGGATTTGAGAAACTTGAAAAAATTTTTCAGCACAAAGACCTTACTTTAACAAATCAGGTTTGGGAATGACTGTTGAAACCATTCCTCTAATTGATTTTCCTAAGGTAAAGGAAAGAATCAAATAAAGACCTACAAAAGATTTTTACAAAAAAACATTTCCAAAAAGTTTTTGTAAAACCGTAGAGCCACGGTGCTCTTAAATGTTCTCGGTGTAACAGCTCGAACACTTTGAGAAAGAATGTCCTATGGTTTGGAAACCCGTGAGGAAGGTTTGGGCAAAGACTGTATATCACACTAACTTGATTGGACCTAAGAAAATATTGGTACTAAAGAAAGCTTGAGTTTCTTTTTTAAATGCAGGTTACTATCAAGAAAAAAAGGTTAAATGGTACTTGGATAGTGGATGCTTGAGACATATAACATGAGACTCAAACTACTTTATAAAGCTTGTGCAAGTTAATGGTAGAAAAGTTTCTTTTGGAGGAAATAGCAAATGAAGAATTGTGGCATACGGAACTGTAAAGATTGGAAGTCTCATGATCAGTAACGTTTCCTTAGTAGAAGGACTCAACTACAACTTGCTGAGTATTAGCTAGCTGTGCGATACCGGTTTCAAAATCAACTTTCAAGAAGGAATATGTTCAGGAACTAGTAAAGACTCCTCTCAGACTTTTACGGGGCGAAGACATGGGAATATCTATCTCTTGGATATTAAACCAGAAAAATCCCAATGTCTAATCTCAATTCAAGAGGAAGCAAATCTATGACACAGAAAGCTTGGGCACATCAACATGAAGCAAATAGCCAAGATCTCTATAAAGAAGCTTGTTTGTGGACTACTCAATCTGACATACCAAAAGTCTTTGACCCATGTACACCATGCGTATTGGGAAAACAAGTAAGAAATTCATTCAAACCAATAAATCAAGTGTCTACTAATCGTGTACTGCAGTTATTACACATGGATCTCTTTGGACCAACCAGAACTTAGAGCATTGGAGGTAAGAAATACTGCCTAGCAATTGTGGATGATTATTCACGATTCACTTGGACATATTTCCTGGCAAGTAAGTCTGAAACCTTTTCTTATTTTATAAAATTTGCTAAGAAAGTTCAAAATGAGAAAGGGTATGTTATTTCTAATATACGAACAGATCATGGAGGTGAGTTTGAAAATTAAGATTTTGCTAAACTCGTGATGAATCTGGTTTTCAGTATGTATTCTCCTCTCTTATACTCTAGAGCGAATGGAGTTGTGGAAAGGAAGAATAGATCTTTGCAAGAAATGGCTAGAACTCTTTTAATTGAAAGTAACATTTCTTCTCATTTTTGGGTTGAAGTAGTTTCTACAACATGCTATATTATTAATGGAGTCTTCTTAATGCCTATTTTGGAGAAAACTCCCTATGAGTTGTTCAAAGGAAATAAGCCAATTGTTTCGTATTTTCATGTGTTTGGATGCAAATGTTTTATATTGAAAAATGCAAATGATCGAATTGGTAAGTTTGAAGAAAAATCAGATGAATGTATTTTCCTTGGATATTCAACCACAAACAAAGCTTACAGAGTATACAATAAAAAGACTCAATTTGTGGAGGAATCGATGAATGTCAAATTTCAAAACTTTATGCAAAATCAATCGATTTAGACTCAACTTGAAGAACCTAAACCTGCTTCAGACTTTACAAAGTCTAAATCTACAGAAGCAGCTTAGACTTCAGAAGACCAGCAACAAATGATCGTTGAAGAATCAAATGAAGAAAATGATCAACAGTCTAATAAATCAATCAGCAACTGGAAGTACAAGTCTAGTCATCCTAAAGAACTCATTATTGGTGACATTAATGAAGGAATTCGTACAAGATCCAAAAGGCGTAAAGAGTCTAGTGCTATAGCTCTTATTTCTGAAATAGAACCCAAGAGCATAGAAGAAGTTTTAATTGATGAAAGTTGGATTGAAGCAATGTAGGAAGAACTTAGGCAATTCAATATCAATGATGTTTGGGAATTGACTCATAAACCGAAAGGTAAATCTATCATTAGAGCTAAATGGGTTTTCGGGAACAAGATGAACGAGAAGGAAAATTCGTAAGAAACAAAGCAAGACTCGTGGCCGGAGGATATACGTAGGAAGAAGTGATAGATTATGATGAGACTTACGCACCAAAAGTAGCAAGGTTAGAAGCAATCAGGATTATTACTTGCTTTGGCTTGTTATAAGAATTTCAGGTTATTCCAAATGGACGTAAAAAATGCTTTCCTAAATGGATTTATCCAAGAGGAAGTCTATGTGGAACAACCTTCCAGTTTTGAAGACCTAAGGAAACCAGACTCAGTATTCGGACTAAAAAATGCACTATATGGTCTAAAGCAAGCACCTTAAGCTTGGTATGACAGACTAAGTAAGTTTTTGATCCAAAATGGTTTTGTTAAAGATAAAGTAGATACTACACTATTTATTAAAAGAGAAAAAAAAACTTCTTGCTTGTTTAAATTTATGTTGATGATATTATTTTTGGATCTTCTAATAAAAATTTGTGCAAAAAATTCTCTAAGTCTATGCATGATGAGTTTGAAATAAGCATGATGGGTGAACTTACCTTTTTCTCGGGCTTCAAGTGAATCAATTGAAGGAGGGAACTTTTATTCACCAAGAAAAATATGCTAAAGAACTTGTCAAAAAGTTTGGACTGGAGAATTGCAAAAAGACCGATATACCAATGTCAAGTTTCTTGAAGGCTGGACAAAGATGAAGGATGAAAGAAAGTTGACCAAAGCTATACGGAGTATCATTGGTTCACTTCTTTATCTTACCGCTTCTAGACCCGATATTCTGTTTAGTGTTTGTATTTGTGCCGATTTCAATCGGATCCCAAAGAATCTCATTTAAGTGCTGCAAAACGCATCATCAAATACGTTGCATCTACTTCAAATTTAGGTCTCCGATATCCTAAAGAAGGTGACTTTACTCTTTTTGGATATTCAGACGCAGATCTAGCAAGATGCAGAGTTGATAGAAAGAGCACCCCGAGCACTTGTCAATTGCTTGGGAACAAGGCAATATCTTGATTTTCAAGGAAGCAAAGTACCATAGCTCTATCTATAACAGAAGCATAATATGTGGCTCTTGGAAGTTGTTGTTCACAAATTTTGTGGATAAAGTAACAACTAAGAGACTTTAGAATTGAAGATTTGTGCATTGAGATCAAATGTGACAACACCAGCACAATCAATCTCACCAAGAATCCAATTCTTCATTCAAGAGTAAAGCATATAGAGATTCGACATCATTTTATTAAAGATTGTGTTCAAAATGGAGAAGTCTCGATTCAGTTTATTGACTCAAAAAATCAACTAGTGGACATCTTCAGAGAGCCTTTGGAGAAAAGTCAATTTGAACTTATTCATTCCAGACTTAATATCTTAAAGTCTCGAAGAAATTTAGACTCAAGAATAAAAGTCTAATGATATTCGAGACTCGAAGATAAAGATCAACGATTGTAAGTTATTTCTATTTTAGAAATATATCTTTTGGATAAAATCTTGAAAAGGTACGATCATCTATCCAAAATTGATTGATGTTATATTCCCCAGTTTTTCGTGATTATTCAAATCATTCTTTTTTGAAAAAGAAGTTTTTTTTTTATATAAAAATAACGGTTATCTATTTTTTTAAAAAGGCAGTTATTTTTTGAAAATGCATATTTATTTTTCCTTTTACGTCGTTCCGTATGCTTTGCTTCGATTGCTTTATATACTTGATTGGTTTTTCTCGGTTCTACTCTCAAAACCCTAAGAAAGCACAAATCTTCAACTTCTCTTTTCTTCTCTTGTTTAAAACCTCGAAGTTTTCACCTTTCTTGCGAAACAAGCTTGGAATCTCTCAAAGACTGTGAGGAATGTCGTCTCAAAGAAAGTCTTCAAGGATTGCAAAAAGGGGACCATAGCAAATGCGTGAGGGTCTTACGCATTTTGACCTCACCAAGGAAGAATCTCCTAATCAGCAGCAGAGCCCACAACATTCTCAGCAACGACAATCCCCTCCATCTAGACCTCAGAATATTGATCTTCGAATAGAGGAAGAAGTCATCAAAGATGCAGAACCTGTAAGAACTCAAAAGCCCGCTTTTATCTTTAAGCTTTACTGTGCTTTGAAGAAGGGTGGTATTCCCTTGAACTATATTGATGAATTCTTGAAAGAAAAAAAGGGTATCAAAATAAAACCCACTTTTTACGCACAATGGAACGATTGGGAATTGCTCCTACGGGGTCAATAGAAGAAGTATTTGTAAATATCCAAAGCAATCCACGTGTTGGAGGGTTGAGTCAACCTGATGGGAATGATGATAATAGGATGTACACTTATTTTAAGCCTAAATGGGTGTTGCGGCGAAAATCCGAAGCAAAAGAACATATTTGTTTCGCTCGGAGGAACACAAGCGACTATACTCTAAGTTGCTAAAGCGTGGTGTGATTAACCCTAGAAGTGTGGAAAATTTGATTTTCTTGATTCTTTGAATGTTAAATTGCGAGAGAAATTCAATCTTCTTCAACTAGAACGGTTTTGTTCTGAAACGTTGGAGGCTCATGCTGAACTCACTGCTTACGTCTATTCTAATATAAGTTTCTTAGATGCAAATAGATTCTCTTTTAGTGTTCGAGATCAGGACTATGTAGTTGACATGGATACATTGGCTGATGTGATTGGGGTTGAAAGAGGGAAATTCCAATCAAACAATGTGTCTACTGGACATGCGATGGTAGAGCTTGTTCGGGATAGAATGGCGGAAGGAAAGATTTCATATTTGAGGATGAATGCCTCAAATATTTTGCTTCATAAAATAGTGATCAACTGTCTCAGACCCAAATCGACTTCGAAAACCGATGTTTCAAACTCGGAGGCAAAACGATGTATGCCATTAAAGCTGGTAAAAAGTTCTCTCTTCCACACATTATCATGTTCCACATGTACATAATGATGGTGAAAGATAATGGTCAACTTCCTTATTCAGCACTTGTCATTAAGTTATTCAGACATTTGAACATTTAGCTTCTCAGGATTTTATGTGTTCGAACATGCGATCAAATGGTGGTGGGACTGAAAATGGTCTCCAAAATGCATCTGAAGGAACTTAACAAGGCTTTGGAGCGATTCAAGGAGAAAACCCCTGTCAAGACTTACTCGGTCTCTTCGTAGCAAAAAAAAAAGGGAAGGAGTCCATGGTTGCTCCATCCAAGAAAAGAAGAGCACTTATCTTGAAGGATGAAGAGGATGAGGATGATATCACAATTTCTACTCTTGCATTGAAAAACTTAAGTCGTTTTGTTCTAGAAACATAGGAGAATAGGATCAAGACAAGAAAGAGATCGAACAGAGGAATGGAGAGAGAGAATCAATGGAGAAAGAAGCAGAGGAAGAAAGGATTGCGAAGAAGAAGAAGAGGGCGAGAGGTGAACAAGAGGAAACAGAGCATGAATAGTACTTCTCACCGCTTGAAGCCATTGAAACAGGGGGAGATGCTTTGAGAAAAGAGGTACATTTTCAATTGCTATTACAAGTGAAGGAGTTAGTCGTTTACCCGCAGATCCGTAAGACATTTATGCATCTCAATTCCTTAAGGAAGGCCATGAGATTTCATCGCCAAATCGAGTGATCGTGCTGACTTGCCATCATCTACCAATACACCCACCGATCGTGCGAAGCCGGTACTCAAACCGATAATTCAGCAGACTTTCGCAGAGTGCTTGATGTTTTATGAAGATGCGCGGCCAAATTTATGCTCTGGGATGCGAAATTTAGAACTTGCGTAAATGCGAGGTCAAGTTTCTTTAGTTTCTTTGCATGATCAAATTCATGCCCTTACTATTCAAGTTCAAGCAAATGTCAAGGGTGAAAATGTGGCTCAACCGAAGGAGGATTTGAAAAAACGGAAGGGATTGTCCAAATAATGAGAGATTTCCAGCTTGTTCATATTGCAAAGCAATCCTAATTCTATTCTCTTTTCATCTCTACATTTTTAATGCTGACAAAAAGGGGGAGAGATGTTGTGTAGATTTGAGATTTGAATCTTGACTTTTTTGATTGGATTTGACTTTTGTGTTTGGTTGTTTGGTTGTGACTGGATTTGGATTGTTTGATCGTTTGTTTATTTTAAGCATTATTGGTATTTCATGGCAAAGATAGTTGCTCATTTACAAGACTAACTTATTTTCTGTGGATGCAAATTTTAATGTTATCTTTACTAAACCAATTATCTTTTGTGAGATATCCATGTTTGCTTGAGTATTGTTTTGCGGGTCAAAGATATCCAAATCTACAGGAAATTTTTATCACCATAAAAAATGGGGAGATTGTTGGAGAAAACTTTCTTAAGTGTTTTGAAGTTGATAAAACGTTTCCATCGGTCCTAGTCGAAGACTTGCAGAATCTATCATCAAAGTCGAAGACCATCGGACCGCCGACTCAAGACTCAAAATCTATCCTCATTGACAATTTCTAGATAGTCGAAGAAGACTTATCCAAATCTGAGTATTTCGTTAAGGATCTGATTCTATCGATCAAGGAGATCTCTTGGCTGGATATAGCATGTCGGAATCCATTATTCAAATTAAGATTGATTCAGGGATTTTGGATCCATTGATTGGTGAAGTATACTTGGAATGTTCTATTTATGAAAACCTAGATCCTGATTATATGGACGAGCATGATTGGTGGGCTATCGTCATATTCCTTAAATAACTCGAAATCTTCCTAATTAATTCTGTTCAACGGGTAGATTAGAAGAACTCCTTTGGTAAGTGCCAACGGGTGTGATGGCATGAATGAGTATATAAGGAAGGCGTTCCAGTTATTCGAGTGTGTGCGCGATAGAAGAATTCCAAAGTCTGAAGCTCCTTGTTCTTTGTCAATTCAATTGTTGAGCAAAAACTTGTACTCAAAAGAGAGTTTATACTTTTGTGAGACCTTGGGGAAGTGTAGTAGAGTCTCTACACTGTGGAATCAAGGAAGAGCTATACTATAACAACTCTTTTGATTCTGAGTGAAATCCAGCTGGTGGGCTATCAGTGCGGAAGAGTGAACGTAGGCTTAGACTAAGTTGAACCACTATAAACCTTGTGTTTTTATTCTCTTCCCTAAGCTCTTTACTTTGATCGTAATAATATTTTTTTGTTAGAGTCTAATTTCATTTTCATAATCTATTGCTAAACAGTCGGTTCAAAAGAAAAATTATTATCTTTACTTTGCAAAATTTGTTTACGCACCTATTCATCCCTCTAGGTGCTCGTACTAGCTTTCACCTCTCCCAACAATTTCTCCGATGAGATGGAAGCGTCTCTCAATGTGCTTGGACTTCGGTGAGATCTTGCTTCCTTAGCTTGAGCTATAGCCCCATTATTGTTACAAAACAATGTAATCGGTTACTCAATTGAAGGAATGACTCCAAGTTCATAAATAAACTTCTTCATCCAAGCGGCTTCCTTTGCTACTTCAGAAGCAGCTACATACTCTGCCTCAATAGTGGAATCGGCAGTTATGCTTTGTTTGGAACTTTTCCAACTAACTGCACCACCATTGAATGTAAAGACAAATATGGACATAGACTTATAATCATTAGGATCCAATTGAAAATCGGAATCAGTATAAGCTACAACTTTAAATTCTCCTTCTCCATATATCAAGAATAAATTTTTAGTTCTTCGCAGTACTTAAGAATATTCTTGACTTTCATTACCCTTTACCAAAAAAAAAAAAGAAGAAGAATATTCTTGACTGCTATCTAGTGCTCTTCTCCTGGATCAAATTGATATATGCTAGTAATACTTATAGCATGCGCAATATCAGGTCTAGTACATAGTACATCATACATTATGCTTCCAATAGCAGATGCATATGGTATTTTCGCCATCCGCTCTCTTTCTTCAGGAGTGTTGGGACACATCTTCTTAGAAAGACGGATCCCTTGCCTAAAAGGCAATAATCCTCTCTTAGAACATTGCATGTTAAACCGTGTTAACACTTTGTCTATGTACGTAGACTGTGAAAGGCCAATCAATCGTCTTGATTTATTTTTATAGATCTTGATACCTAAAATGTAGGTTACCTCTCCTAAATCTTTCATGGAGAATTTTTGTGACAAGAATAGTTTTATCGATGATATCATTGGTACATCATTTTCAATCAAAAATATATCATCAACATACAAAACTAGAAATGCAATTGCACTCCCACGATCTTCTTGTATACACAAGATTCATTTGGATTTTTTATGAAACCAAACGATTTGACTACCTCATCAAAACGGATGTTCCAACTTCTGGAGGCTTGTTTGAGTTCATAAATGGATCTCTTAAGATTACACACCTTCCGTTTTTCACTATTGGATTCAAAACGCCGTGGCCGTTCCATATAGATGTCCTTATCGAGAAAATCATTTAGAAAAGCTGTTTTGACATCCATTTGGAATATCTCATAATCAAGATGTGCAGCTATAGCCAACATAATCCGAATGGATTTTAGCATGGCCATGGGTGAGAAAATTTCGTCATAATCAATTCTTTCTTTCTGACGATATCCTTTTGCCACCAGCTGTGCTTTGTAAGTTCCAATTTGACCTTCAGCATTCATCTTCCTCTTGAAGATGCATTTACAGTCAATTGGTATAATACCATCAGGCAGGTCAAGTAAAGTCCAAACTTCATTGGAATACATTGAATCCATTTCGGATTTCATGGCTTCTAGCCATTTACCAGAATCGATGTTTGACATCGCCTTCTCATAGGTTTTAGGATCACTAGGTTGATCACTATCATTCACAATGAATAATGGTTCAATATGATCAACCAAGTGTCTATAACGAGTAAGTGGGTGAGACGTTCTCGCACTTTCCTAAGAGGTTGTGTATCGAAGCTCCCACCGAATCGAGAGATTGGTATCCGAACTCGGTTGTTTGGCACTTCATTATTTTCTTCTTGTAAGACTATTTTCCACCCAGCACCACTTTCTTGGATGAATTGATTCTCCAAAAAAGAAGGGTGCTTGCATACCAAAATTATTTGGTCTGAATGAAAATAGAAATAATATCCAAGAGTTTCCTTTAGATATCCAATGAAGCGACCTTGTTCAGATCTTGCCTCCAATTTTTCCATTTTTAGCTTTTTCACGAAAGCTGGACAACCCCAAATCTCATAGGGCGTAGTTGGAACAGATTTGGACGTCACTCTATTCAATATATATACAGCTGTCTCAAAGGCATATCCCCAAAGGGATATTGGCAAATCGGTGTAATTCATCATAGATCGCACCATATTTAATAAAGTACGATTTCTTCGTTCAGATATATCATTATGTTTTGGTGTTCTAGGAGGTGTCCATTGTGATAAAATGCCATTCTTTTCAAGATAGTTTAGGAATTCAGTACTAAGGTATTCACCTTATTGATCCGATCGAAGGGCCTTAATACATTTTCCTGTTTGTTTCTCAACTTCAGTCTTGAATTCCTTGAACTTTTCAAAGGATTCAGATTTATACTTCATGAGGTATAAATAACCACACCGTGACTGATCATCGGTGAAGGTAATGAAGTAATTATAACTGTTAGGGAAATCCCTTATGATGTTTTGAAGATGACAAAATAAATCAAAGGCTACTAACATGTTTAATGGTTAAGTAATAGACCATGCAGATAATATAACATGTAAGTGATATTATCAAAGTTTGAAGACGGCGAAGACCGAACGTAACATATGTCCAAAGTATATTATGAAGATTTCCAGACTTCGTGTCAAAGTCTGAAGACTGCGGACTTTAGTGTCAAAGTCTATTCTACATCGAAGTCTGTCAACTCGACTAATTCCACACCGAACGTGAATGCTTTGAACCAAAAACGACTCTATCTTTGAAGAGCGAACCGAAGATAGACTCTATTCTGAGCTGAATTGGGTACGACCTTAAAGCTAAATATGTTTAGAAGCAAATATGTTCAGACCCGTTGTAAAGTCTATTGCACTTAGACTCGATTGTAAAGTCTATTGCTCTCGAGACTTTACATCTAGATTCGACAGAATGTAACTCAAGCCCAATCATATAACGGCTAGTGATCTGGTTTGGATTCCACATCAAGATTGATTTGATTGATTCAATCTAATTGATTGACGATTGGATCTTGAAGACAAGAACTTTCTATACGAAGAAGCTTTACTTATGGAAACCAAGATTCCGTTTGTATGGGCAATCGAATCAATTTGGGATTCTACCTTTGTCACTCAACGGCTACCAAATCTTCTAGATACAGAGTTGTCCAATGGGTTATATTGGAAGACGATTCTCGGGATACTTGTCCAATGGCTAGTTTGGAAGTGGAGAAGTATTTAAGGAGATGAAGGACCGATGAGCAAGTAAGAGAGACGGAGCGTAGAATTTATAATTCCAAAGTTTGAGCGATTTTTGTTTATACACTTGTTTTTAGAGAGCTTAAACGTTTGTGATCATGAGAGAAATACCAAAAGAGTGACTTAGTGAGATAGTGTGATCTACTACTAAGTGTTTGCAGTCAAAGTTGTAATCTTTTGTTGATTGTATAGTGGAATCCAGTCAAGAAGGCTGTTAGCGTGAGAGAGTGGACGTAGGCTTGGATTAAGCCGAACTACTATAAATCTTGTGTTCTTATTCTCTTCCTTAACTCCTTTATTTTACTCGAAGTTTATTTTATTCCGCATATATTTGCCAAGGTTTATTTTATACACCTATTCACCCCCCTCTAGGTGTTCATACTAGCACTCTTAATAACCACCTCTAGCAGTTTCATTAATTGGTCAATATACATTTGTATGTATTAATTTTAATATGTCAGCAGCTCGCACACTTTGTCCCACAAAAGGCGCTTTGGTCATTTTTCCTAGAAGACACGCCTCACAAGTCGAGTATGACTCAAAATTTGAAGGATCAATATATCCATCATTACTCAACTTATTAATTTTGTCTTCTCCAATATGACCTAATTGGAGATGCCAAACATACTTTTTATTTGGACAGTCTCTAGGGCGTTTATTAGTTATGGCATTTATGTCAATTCTATTTTGCTTATTGACATTGGTAATCGCATTATCGAACATTGTAATGGTATAAAGATTTTTGGTTAATGAGTTAGAACCAACACATATTCTATTATGATAAATAAAATATACATCATCAAAGCAAAAGAAAATTCATAATTCTCTTTACCCAAACGAGGTATAAAGATAATGTTCCTAACAGCATTCTTATAATACAAATAGTTATTTAAAACCATTACATGTCCATAAGGCAAACATAAACGAAAAGTCCTTATAGCTAATGCAGCAACTCTTGCTCCATTGGCAAACGTCGGACAATCTCATTTCGCCTTAGCATCCTGCTTATTTCCAGATTCTACAAAGACATACAAATATGTGAAGTTGCAGCAGAATCTAGAACCCATGAGCTGGATTCAGCACTAACCATAAGATTAGTTTCAATAAGTATAGACACCACACCTTCATAAGGTTGGTGCTTGGGCTTGACCTTCAAGCTTGCGAGGTACTTCTTACAGTTCCTCATCCAGTGCCCTTTGATACCATAGTAATGACATTTCCCTTTTTATCAATCTTGGGTTTTGGTTGCACAACAGGTTTAATAGGCATCTTCCATTTCTTTTTCTTTAAAACGGTCTTATTTTTAAAGAAGAAGCCTTAGCCATAGCCACTACATTTGGTCTCGTGTTGTGCATTTCCTTCTCATAAACTACCGGCATGCTATGTAACTCAGCAAGAGTTTTCTCCATCTTATGCATGTGGAAGTTTTGGACAAAACCAGAAAATGAATCGGGTAAAGATTGGATGATCAAATCCACAGCTAACTTGTTGTCCATAACGAGATTCAGCCTAGCCAATTCTTCAATGTACTAGATCATTTTCAAAGCATGATCATTAACAAATGATTCTTCAGTCATCATCATATGGTACAATGCGTTAGATATCTCATATCTAGAGGTTCGACCATTCTCATCAAAATATTCCTTTAAATGCAAAATGATCGACCTAGCATCTTCCATAGATTCATACTTCTTCTGTAATTCATTATTCATAGAAGCAAGCATATATGACCTAACTTTTAAGTCATCGTTGCGCCACTTATCATAAGTGACACGCTCCTCTTAGGTCCCACCCTCAGGAAAGGATATTGGCATCTTTTCATCAAACACATACCCAATTTTTTCTGAATTGAGAACAATTCTCAAATTCCTCACCCAGTCAATGAAATTGGGTCCGGTCAAACAAGTCTTGTCAAGTATAGAAGCGAGTGGGTTTGTGGTAACCATTTTCAGGGTAATAATATATCTATTGCAGAAAATAAATTGTTAGATGTTGTACTTTTCATAATAACTATTTCATTTTGGTCTTTAAATGAAATAGATCTTCCCACTAAATTTATATTCGAATCCCATACTCCTTAAGATGGGAAGTGGTAATCTTTGTTGGGTAAAGATTACTAGTGGGGATTGGAGTCCCACTAGTCCAAAGTCCACCTCACCTAACAGTTATTGGTGTCTTATGAACTTAGTGAGTGAACCATCTTGTTTAACGCATCATATGTGAGTCAATCATAACTTTAGCCTTTAGATCATGAAAGCCTCACCTAACAGTTATTGGCATCATGATCATAGTTAAGTCTCACCCATCGTCTCATGTAAGTATTGAAAACACAAACGATTTTCTCACCTGACAGTTATTAGAAATCATTTGGCTCCAACCCCACAGCATCACATGCATAATGGAGTTGTCCAATATTATGAATGATAATTATCCCCTACGTATCCATAGCCAGTCAGTTAACCACTATAATATTGGATCAAACCACGACAATGGAAGGCCACGAGTCCGAAACCCGTTTCGACTTAATATTATTAATAAGGAGATTTTAGTTGTTATTAATGGTGTCACTTTGCACATTAACCAGTTTAACATGCACGATAACATAAACACAATAAATAAATAGATATCACATAAATATCTATCCTATGTGGTGATCATGGAATTATGGTTCAATGGGTCTTGAGCCAAAGAGACCCATTTAGCCATTTTAATAATATGGACCTGCTCTTTACTTTTTCTTCAATCTTTGAATTCTTCAAAGACCGGGCCCGAGAGAGCTCACCGGCTTAATGGCTCCTCCAATGGCTCCTCCTCTCTCATAGTATTTACATCAACAATTGAAATACTAAACTAAACTAAAATTACATTTCATGAAAAATTAAAATAAAATAAAAGGAAGGATGCAGCCTCCATTTAATAATTACAACCCCAAAAATGAAACCCTGTAATCATCATATATTCATCCATACAACAATCACATATTAGAGAATTATCCATGATCGCCACCTTCCTTGCGAGACATAAATTCAAAATTTAAAGCTCTGGAAGGCATACATAAAATTCTGCATTTAATCAAATTTAAAGCCGAACAACGCAAACCATGTCAAGAAATCAATATCGATGAAACAAATTTCATGAGCATGATTCCGAATGGAAGTTGTGTTGTCAACTTTATCACAATCACAAATTCTTTGCAGAATATAAACACAAAGTATAACGAGTTACGGATTTTTGATTCAAAATTGATTTAGTTCTAATTTTTTCTTGGTTTCTTAAATTTATTATATAAATTAATCAACCTCTATAGGCCACATAAGAGCAAGAGAACCAATTCTCTTAACAAAATAAATTGGCCATTAAAATGCAAAAATATATTTGAACTATAAATCAATTAAACGCACAAAAAACGCCTAAGGTTGGCTCGATACCACTGTTGGGGTTTCATGAATCATGTATAGGTAAAATTAACAAAAAAAATGCAGCGGAAACAAAGATATATTTTATACATGATTCTTCGAATGCGTTGTTCATGCGTTTTAATAAAAAATCTGAATATAAAAAGGGAGTTAAACGAATTACCTCTTGAAGTGCACTTTGAAACGAGTCGTTCGGATGTTCTACAGTTCGAGTCCCACAAGCATCGGATCTCTAGTTCAGACACACCAACAACGAATGTCGAATGGAAGAGAGAAATTTCGGATATTTACCACTTCATCGTTTTAGCAATCACGTGGAAACAATCCGTCGTATTCTTGATGTATAATAGTCACAGCCCTAACGAGATAACGCTCTTCTTTCTTATGTCTCAAAGACACAAGAACACGCACACACTTTTAAGCTTTAAATCCTTTTTTTTATTTATAATTTTATCATTACACATATCATGTGCGTTGCAACCATTTGTACATTAATTAATTAATTAGTTAAATGAATAAAGGATTAATTAATCAATTCCTTTTAAAAATAAAAATAACATAATCCTTATATGTACAATTGGGGTACGTTAATATATATCAACTTCGGGCATGAGTGTGCATCATATGCAAGTAGGCTTGTGACTATAATACAAATTAAATTAAATCTCATTTAATTTAATTTCAAATTGACTCAATTCGATTGTAGTAATTGCAAACACATTTGCAATTATATTTCTCTCTTGTTCCACGTTATCCTAATTGTTTATGGTGTGTGACATCCCTAGGTTCATCACTAAGCTGGTAGTAAGACTTGTACTAATACATTAGTACTACCAAAAGAATTAATTGTCCCGATTAATCTTTTAAATCCTATAAGCCATGATTGACATCTAGCAATATGTCATGGCTATCCAGATAGTGTGAATACTTTAAGAACATAATGAACCTGTCGGCTTTGGTTACAGTGTAATTCAATCTCTCTATCTTACTATGTCCCAATCAAACAAAAACATGGAATATTTGTCAAGTTATTAATTCGATCATATGCACAAATCTAATTGACACGCATTTTATTCGAGACAAACAATTTATTCTCGGTTACAACCTCGGTCGATGATTTCAATGCAGTGTCATAATTAGATCGCATAGGACATCATTTTTATACCTTGCATTTAACAAGGAGACAGATTCCATATTGCGCACACGTGCAACTTCGTATATGAACGAACTATGATCATCAGGTATAAAGACGGATCAATGACCTGGCATTATATGCACCCATGAACCATAGTTGTTCAATACACAAGTTAACACTATGCCTCGGGTCTAAGGATTATTTACACAAGACCAAAGCATGAACAATTAGACATTGACCACGCTAAAAGCTTCCATGACGCTAAAAGCTTCCATGTCTCTAATCGTTTAATATGCGTCACAATCAGTGAATTTGTCTAATACAAATACCTGTGTTCTAACTCAGGTATCATAATACCCAATGACATGTAACTTATCATTCGCTTAAGTATCCAATACTTAATGGTGAAGTTAAGAACACGCCAGTCTCAACAAGATTATTAATATCCACTCAATAATCCATCGACCACGAACGATTTAAAGATTCAGTCTAACTATGAACCCGTCACATATATTCTTGACGTCTCAAGAATAGGTCTAGTTGCAACTGATCTTATGGAATCATTCATAAATATAAAATAATTAGACAAATGAATGAATATGTCATTGCCATTAATTAAATAATAATAATGAAAGTACAAATGAAATCTCTAATATGTAACTATGACATAGTAGCTTTAGGGCATACATCCAATAGCGTTGACATTGCACTTTGGCTTTCAATGTTACTTAGTCTATATCTATCTCAAATCTGACAGCGGGAAGTTGTCCTCGCGATGTAGGATGCTCTGTTACTTCTCATCTCTCGGGTATTTTCAATTGGACTGGACAATGACGTTGCAGCGAGTTGCGCTGGTCTCGTTGGTGGCAACGGTAGTGGAGTCTCTTCCAATTACGGAGGTGCTCGACGACAACATATCCGTTCCTCTATCGAGCATGCTAATGGCCTTTTGAGTTTCGGCTATTAGTTTCCCATCCTGCATTTGTTTCTCCAATGCGAATTTGAAGTGCCCTCAGGGTCTCTGTGCACCTGTTTTCAAGAGGAATCGGACCTGGTTAAAGGGTCGAACATGTCGGATCGGGCCCATCCGAAATGTATTAAACGTGTAATTGAGCCCTCTTTGCTTGGGCCCTTTACTATAGATCTAATGGTCAAGCCCCCATATGTTGAAACAATTCAGAATATTGGACAGAGAAGTTTTACAACCGTGGATGAAACGATACTTTATTCGAACTCATCTCTTCGGTCGAAATTAGAGATTGCCCGGGGATCCGCTAGGAATTCCACCGGAGATTTCCTTTCTCAACGGCTTGGCCATTAAGGAAACTACTTGATAGTGGAGCAAACTCGGGTTCTTATTCCATTCAAAGAAATTCCGACATGGTGTCTGTCAAATCATGACTACAAACGTAGCCTACACTGCTCCATCTCTGGGTAACGTTACTATGGTCATATTGATATTCTCTCATCGAGGCATCGTTCTCCTTCGATAAATTTTTTAGCATAGTAAAGCCGTGGCTCATCCACCAGATGCGGCTGTACGTTGGACATGTAGCCGTTGCTAGAAAAGGCAGTACCCGCTCATGATTTTAGAAGTAGGTATCAGTGCGGTTCAACTTGATTTACAAAATCAGAGCAAGGGGTGGCTCGCGTCTTGACACTGCAAGTCAAATTTATCATCATCATCGATCTGTCCAAATATGCAAACAAGTCAAAGCGCGGCATATGACATTGAATCAGACCCACTTAATCCCGAAGAGGTATATCCCAACAATAGGCAAAGAGAGCAACCTTAGTAGGGAAGATATGCACGACCGGATGAGGCATTATCTAGGCAGGAAAATCTCAGTTAAGCCTCGACTAGGTCACTAGTTTTCTGTGTTGGGGTTTCATGAATCATGTATAAGAAAAATTAACAAAATGAATGCAGCGGAAACAAAGATATATTTTACACATGATTCTCCTATGGCGTTGTTTGTGCGTTTTAATAAAAAATCTAAACATAAAAGGGAGTTAAACGAAATACCTCTCAAAGCGCGCTTTGAAACGAGTCGGTTCGGATGTTCTATAGTTCGAGTCCCACAGCGTCGGACCTCTAGTTCGAGACACACCAACAACGAACGTCGAACATAAGAGAGAACTTTTAGATATTCACCACTTCGATCGTGCTAGCAATCACGTGGAAATAATCCGTCGTATTCTTGATGTATAATAGTCACGGCCCGAACGAGATAATGCTCTTCTTTCTTGCGTCTCAAAGACACAAGAACACGCACACACTTTTGCTCTCTATTTTAGCAAAGCATCTTTTCTCTAAAAACACAAACGCACGCCCACAGAAAATCTCTCTACGTTGCAACCTTTTGCAACCTTTCTTTTTAATATTTATACACGGATCAGCAATGGTTGCCGATCGTGGGATTAGCAACCGTTGCTGATCCTCATTCTCATGCACGATCGAGCACGATCGTGCATGAATGGAACGGTCAACAACCGCTGACCGTTTATGCATGATTTCGTGCACGATGGTCAGCGGTTGCTAACCATCATGCATGAATTCGTGCGTGCATGTGCACGTATTTGTGTGAAGTGGTCAGCAAAAATTGCTGACCATTTCCACTTTAATTAATCAATTAATTAATTTAGGGCATATATCTAACAATCTCCCACTTGCACTAAAGCCAACTTGTTTGGTACCGCAAACCCATTTGGTCAATTCATTGCCATTAATTAAATAATAATAATGAAAGTACACAATTGGAGTATGTTAACATATATCCACTTTGGGCATGCGTGTGTATCATATGCAAGTAGGTTTGTGACTATAATACAAATTAAATTAAATCTCGTTTAATTTAATTTCAAATCGACTCAATTCGATTGCAGTAATTGCAAACACATTTGCAATAATATTTCTCTCTTTTTCCACGTCATCCTAATTGTTTATGGTGTGTGACATCCCTAGGTTCATCACTAAGCTAGTAGTAAGACTTGTACTAACATATTAGTACTTCCAAAAGAATTAATTGTCCCGATTAATCTTTTGGGTCCTACAAGCCACGATTGACATCTAGCAATATGTCATGGCTACCCAGATAGTGTGAATACTTTAAGAACATAATGAACCTGTCAGCTTTGGCTACAGTGTAATTCAATCCCTCTGTCTTACTATGTCCCAATCAAACAAAGACCATGGAATATTTGTCAAGTCATTAATTCAATCATATGCACAAATCTAATTGACATGCATTTTATTTGAGACATAAATAATTTATTCTCGGTTACAACCCCAGCCGAGGATTTCAATGCAATGTTACAATTAGATCGCATAGGACATCATTATCATACCTTGCATATAACAAGGAGACAGATTCCATATTGTGCACATGTGTAACTTCGTATATGAACAAACTATGACCATCAGGTATAAAGATGAATCAACGACCCGGCATTATGTGCACCCGTAAACCATAGTTGTTCGATACACAAGTTAACACTGTGCCTCAGGTCTAAGGATTATTTACACAAGACAAAAGCATGAACAATTAGACATTAACCACGCTAAAAGCTTCCATGTCGCTAATCGTTCCATATGCGTCACGTTCAGTGAATTTGTCTAATACAAACACCTGTGTTCTAACTCGGCATCATAATACCCAATGACATGTGACTCATCATTCTCTTAAGTATCCAATACTTAATGGCGAAGTTAAGAACACACCGGTCTCAACGGGATTATTAATATCCACTCAATAATCCATTGACCGGGAACGATTTAAAGATTCAGTTTAACTATGAACCCGTCACATATATTCTCGACGTCTCAAGAATAGGTCTAGTTGCAACTAATCTCATGGAATCATTCATCAATATAAAATAATTGGACAAATGAATGAATACGTTGTTGCCATTAATTAAATAATAATAATGAAAGTACAACTGAAATTCCTAATATGTAACCATTACATAGTAGCTTTAGGGCATACATCCAACAATCTCCCAGTTGCACTAAAGCCAACCTGTTTGGTACCTCAAACCCATTTTGTCAATATGTCTTTCAAAAGAAGACTGAGGTAAGGCCTTAGTGAAGGGATCTACCACGTTTTCTGCGGAGGCAATTTTCTGCAAGGCGATATCACCTCTCCCAACAATTTCTTTGATGAGATGGAAGCGTCTCTCGATGTGCTTGGACTTTTGGTGAGACCTTGGTTCCTTAGCTTGAGCTATCGCCCCATTGTTGTCACAAAACAATGTGATCGATTGCTCAATTGAAGGAATGACTCCAAGTTCAGAAATAAACTTCTTCATCCAAGCGGCTTCCTTTGCTGCTTGAAGCAGCTACATACTCGCCTCGGTGGTGGAATCGGCGGTTATACTTTGTTTGGAACTTTTCCAACTAACGCACCACCATTGAATGTAAAGACAAACCCGACATAGACTTATAATCATTAGGATCCGATTGAAAATCAGAATCGATAAGCTACAACTTTAAATTCTCCTTCTCCATATATCAAGAATAAATCTTTAGTCCTTCGCAAGTACTTAAGAATATTCTTAATTACTATTCAGTGCTCTTCTCCTGGATCGATCGATATCTGCTAGTAATACTTACAGCATGCGCAATATCATGTTTAATACATAGCATAGCATACATTATGCTTCCAATAGCGGATGCATATGGTATCTTTGCCATCCGCTCTCTTTCTTCAGGAGTGTTGGGACACATCTCCTTAGAAAGACGGATCCCTTGCCTAAAAGGCAATAATCCTCTCTTGGAACATTGCATGTTAAACCGTATTAACACTTTGTCTATGTACATAGATTGTGAGAGGTCAATCAATCGTCTTGATCTATCTCTATAGATCTTGATACCTAAAATGTAGGTTGCCTCTCATAAATCTTTCATGGAGAATTTCTGTGACAAGAATAGTTTTATTGATGATATCATTGGTACATCATTTCCAATCAAAAGTATATCATCGACATACAAAACCAGAAATGCAATTGCACTCCCACTCGATCTTCTTGTATACACAAGATTCATCCGGATTTTTGATGAAGCCAAACGATTTGACTACCTCATCAAAATGGATGTTCCAACTTCTAGAGGCTTGTTTGAGTCCATAAATGGATCTTTTAAGCTTACACGCCTTCTGTTTTTCACTATTGGATTCAAAACCCTGTGGCTGTTCCATATAGATGTCCTCATCGAGAAAACCATTTAGAAAAGCTGTTTTGACATCCATCTTGAAATATCTCATAATCAAGGTGTGCAGCTATAGCCAACATAATCCGAATGGATTTTAGCATGGCCACGAGAGAAAGTTTCGTCATAATCAATTCCTTCTTTTGACGATATCCTTTTGCCACCAGCCGTACTTTGTAAATTCCAATTTGACCTTCAACATTCATCTTCCTCTTGAAGATCCATTTATAGCCAATTGGTACAATACCATCGAGCGGAGTCGATCAAGGTCCAAACCTCATTGGAATACATTGAATCCATTTTGGATTTCATGGCCGCTAGCCATTTACCGAGAATCGATGTCCAACATCGCATCCTCATAGGTTTTAGGATCACCAGGTTGATCACTATCATTCACAATGACTAATGGTTCGATATGATCAACCGAGTGTCTATAACGAGTAGGTGGGTGAGACGTTCTCGCACTTTTCCTAAGAGGTTGTGTATCAGAAGCTCCCACCGAATCAGAGATTGGTATCTGAACTCGGTTGTTTGGCACTTCATTATTTTCTTCTTGTAAGACTATTTTCCGCCCAGCACCACTTTCTTGGACGAACTAATTCTCCAAAAAAGAAGTGTGCTTGCATACCAAAATTCTTTAGTTTGAATGAAAATAGAAATAATATCCAAGAGTTTCCTTTGGATATCCAATGAAGCGACCTTGTTCAGATCTTGCCTCCAATTTTTCCATTTTCAGCTTGTTCACGAAAGTGGACAACCCCAAATCTTAATATGATTAAGACTAGGTTTCCTACTATGCCATATCTCATAGGGCGTAGTTGGAACAGATTTGACGGCACTCTATTCAGTATATATACAATTGTCTCAAGGGCATATCCCCAAAGGGATATTGGCAAATCGGTATAACTCATCATAAATCGTACCATATCTAATAAAGTACGATTTATTCGTTCGAATACACCATTATGTTCGAGTTCCAGGAGGTGTCCATTGTGATAAAATGCCATTCTCTTTAAGATAGTCCAGGAATTCAGTACTAAGGTATTCACCTCCTCGATCCGATCGAAGAGCCTTAATACATTTTCCCCGTCTGTCTCTCAATTTCAGCCTTGAATTCCTTGAACTTTTCAAAGGATTCAGATTTATACTTCATGAGGTATAAATAACTATACCGTGACTGATCATCGATGAATGTAATGAAGTAATTATAACCACATTTAGCAGTTTCATTAATTGGTCCACATACATCTGTATGTATTAATTCTAATATGTCGGCGCTCACGTACTTTGTCCCACAAAATGCGCTTTGGTCATTTTTCTAGAAGACATGCCTCACAAGTCGAGTATGACTCAAAATTTGAAGGATCAATGTATCCATCATTACTCAACTTGTTAATTCCGTCTTCTCCAATATGACCTAATCGGAGATGCCAAACATACTTTTTATTTGGACCGTCTCTAGGGCGTTTATTAGTTATGGCATTTATGTCAATTCTATTTTGCTTATTGACATTGGTAATTGCATTACCGGACATTGTAATGGTATAAAGATTGTTGGTTAATAAGCTAGAACCAACACATATTCTATTATGATAAATATAACATACATCATCAGCAAAAGAAAGTTCATAATTCTCTTTACCCAAACGAGGTACGTAGATGATGTTCCTAACAACATTCTTATAATGCAAACAATTCTTTAAAACCATTACATGTCTAGAAGAGAAACATAAACAAAAAGTCCTTATAGCTAATGCAGCAACTCTTGCTCCATTGGAAAACGTCAGGACAATCTCATTTCGCCCTAGCATCCTGCTTATTTCCAGATTCTGCAAAGACATACAAATATGTGAAGTTGCAGCAGAATCTAGAACCCATGAGCTGGATTCAGCACTAACCATAAGATTAGTTTCAATAAGCATAGACACCATACTTTCATAAGGTCGGTTCTTGGGTTTGACCTTCAAGCTCGCGAGGTACCTCCTACGGTTCCTCCTCCGGTGCCCTTTGACACCACGAAGGACATTTCCCTTTATCAATCATGGGTTTTGGTTGCACAACAGTTTGACAGGCCTCTTCCATTTATTCTTCTTTAAAACAGTCTTACCCTTTGAAGAAGAAGCCTTAGCCATAGCCACTACATTTGGCCTCGTGTTATGCATTTCCTTTTCATAAACTACCAGCATGCTATGTAACTCAGCAAGAGTTTTCTCCATCTTATGCATGTGGAAGTTTTGGACAAAACCAGAGAAGGAATCGGGTAAAGATTGGAGGATCAAATCCACAGCTAACTCATTGTCCATAACAAGATTCAGCCTAGCCAATTCTTCAATGTGCCAAATCATTTTCAAAGCATGATCATTAACAGATGATCCTTTAGCCATCCTCATACGGTACAATGCCTTAGATATCTCATATCTAGAGGTTCGACCATTCTCATCAAAGTATTCCTTTAAGTGCAAAATGATCGACCCAAAGATCTTCCATAGATTCATACTTCTTCTGTAATTCATTATTCATAGAAGCAAGCATATATGACCTAACTTTTAAGTCATCATCACGCCACTTATCATAAGTGACACGCTCCTCTTGGGTCCCACCCTCATGAAAGGAGGTTGTCATCTTTTCATCAAGCACATACCCAATTTTTTCTGAATTGAGAACAATTCTCAAATTCCTCACCCAGTTAGTGAAATTGAGTTCAGTCAAACAGTTCTTGTCAAGTATAGAAACGAGTGGATTTGTGGTCACCATTTTCAGAGTAATAATATATCTATTGCAGAAAATAAATTGTTAGCCGTTGTACTTTTCATAATAATTATTTCATTTTGGTCTTTAAATGAAATAGATCCTCCCACTAAATTTATATTTGAATCCCATACTCCTTAAGATGGGAAGCGGTAATCTTTGTTGGGTAAAGATTACTAGTGGGGATTGGAGTCCCACTAGTCCAAAGTCCACCTCACCTAACAATTATTGATGTCATATGAACTTAGTGAGTGAACTAGCTTGTTCAACGCATCATATGCAAGTCCCAATCATAACTTCGGCATCTAGACCATGAAAGTCTCACCTAATAGTTATTGGCATCATGATCATAGTTAAGTCTAACCTATCGTCTCATGCAAGTATTGAAAACACAAATGATTCCCTCACCCGACAGTTATTAGAAATCATTTGGCTCCAACCCCACAGCATCATATGCATAATGGAGTGGTCCAATATTATAAATGGTAATTAACCCTTATGTATCCATAACCGGTTAGTTAACCACTATAATATTGGATCAAACCACGATGATGGAAGGCCACGAGTCCGAAACCCATTTCGACTTAATATTCTTTGTAAGGAGATTTGTGTTGTTATTAATGGTCTCACTTTGCACATTAACCGGTTTAACATGCACGATACCATAAACACAATAAATAAATAGATATCACATAATATCTATCCTATGTGGTGATCATGGAATTATGGTTCAATGGGTCTTGAGCCAAAGAGACCCATTTAACCATTTTAATATTTTAATAATATGGACATGTTCTTCACTTTTTCTTCAATCTTTGAACTCTTCAAAGACCGGGCCCATAGAGCTCACCGGTTTAATGGCTCCTCCAATGGCTCCTCTCTCTTGTAGTATTTACATCAATAATTGAAATACTACACTATACTTAAATTACATTTCGTAAAAATAAATATAAAAAGAAGGACGCAGCCTCCATTTAATAATTACATCCCCAAAAAGAATACCTGTAATCATCATACATTCATCCATACAACAATCACAACAATTAGGAATTTTTCCATGATCACCACCCTTCCTTACGAGCCATAAATTCAAAATTTAAAGCTTTGGAAGGCATGCATAAAATTCTGCATATCATTTGCAAAATATAAATATAAAGTATAACAAGTTACAGATTTTTGATTCAAAATTGATTTAGTTCTAATTTTTTTGCTTTGTTGATTAAATTTATCACATAAATCAATCAACTTCTATAGGCCACATTTGAGCAAGAGAACCAATTCTCTTAATAAAAATAAATTGGCCATTAGAACGCAAAAAACATATTTGAACTATAAATCAATTAAACGCACGAAAAACGCCTAAGGTTGGCTCTGATACCACTGTTGGGGTTTCATGAATCATGTATAAGAAAAATTAACGAAATGAACGCAGTGGAAACAAAGATATATTTTGCACATGATTCTCCTAAGGCGTTGTTTGTGCGTTTTAATAAAAAATCTAAACATAAAAGGAGTTAAACGAAATACCTCTCGAAGCGCGCTTTGAAACGAGTCGGTTCGGATGTTCTACAGTTCGAGTCCCACAAGCGTCGGACCTCTAGTTCAGACACACCAACAACGAACGTCGAACAGAAGAGAGAACTTTCGGATATTCACCACTTCGATCGTGCTAGCAATCACGTGAAAATAATCCGTCGTATTCTTGATGTATAATAGTCACGGCCCGAATGAGATAATGCTCTTCTTTCTTGCGTTTCAAAGACACAAGAACACACACACACTTTTGCTCTCTATTTTAGCAAAGCATATTTTCTCTAAAAACACAAACGCACGCCCACAGAAAATCTCTCTACGTTGCAACCTTTTGCAGCCTTTCTTTTTAATATTTATACATGAATCAGCAACGGTTGCCGATCGTGGGATTAGCAACCGTTGCTGATCCTCATTCTCATGCACGATCGAGCACGAATTCGTGCGTGCATGTGCACGTTTTTGTGTGAAGTGGTCAGCAAAAATTGCTGACCATTTCCACTTTAATTAATCAATTAATTAATTTAGGGCATATATCTAACATTCTGCCCCACTTTCCACGTTTTGTATGCATTGTTCCAGTTGGCATATGGCGACCAGATGACCCTCCTGTCCAAAACTGGTGAGGTCCATTACATCGCTCATTTTTCGGCCCCACTTTCCAAGTTTTCTATGCTTGTTTGTGTCATCATATGGCGACGAGACGACCATCCGGATTGTTGCCCCAAACTGACGAGATCCATTACACCGCTTGTTTTTTGCCCACTTTCCACATTTTGTATGCCTAGTTCGAGTCATCATATGGCGATGAGATGACCTTCGGATTGCTATCCAGAACCGATGAGATCCATTACATCGCATGACAAACTGAATTTCTATTCCGACCACCCACCTTGCATCACATCCAATTAAGAAATATGGAATAGAAGAAATAATCTTCATGATTTAGAAATGGTATGATCAAGTCCAAATTGAGAGAGGGGCAATGCAAATGTGACTCCCCCCAAACAAGTTCTTCCCCACATGTTGTCACGACCTTGGAAAGACCGAGTCGATGCATGTGGAATCCTGCCTTAGCTCCTTTTCTATTTGTGCCTCTCAGGGAATTGTTAAGAGGCCCGTCATACTATGTCTTGATACTGATTTTATGCGCTATTGTCTACTGGCGTGAATCCCCGTGGTGGTGATGGTAAACATTTCTCTTTATGACAGTAGATTTCGTCATTCTTCGGATTACCTGGTTCTATGCGGCTTCCTAATATCAATAGGGTGCGCTGACATTGCACTTTGGCCTTCAATGCTACTTCATTCTGTCTATATCTATCTCGAATCTGACGATGGTAATTTGTCCTCGCGATGTAGGATGCCCCGTCACTTCTCATCTCTCGGGTATTTTCAGTTGGACTGGACAACGACATTGCAGCGGGTTGCGCTGATCTCGTTGGTGGCGACAGTAGTGGAGTCTCTTCCAACTACGGAGTCTCTTCCAACTACGGAGGTGCTCGACGACAACATATCCGTTCCTCTATTGAGCATGCTAATGGCCTTTTGGAGCTTCGGGTATTAGTTTCCCATCCAGCTTTCGTTTCTCCAATGCGAAACTAAAGTGCTTTCAGGGTAGGGGTGAGCGGCTCCAAATTCTTTATAGATTTTGTCTAGAATTTGAAACTTACCTATTGGAACGAGGATTTCATTTTTTGGAACCTAAAACCTACCTTGCATATTTTAGAACTTGGAACCTACCCTATCACATGTTTCAAAGTCGGTTCTAGGGTTTACCTAGATTCCACCTATATTATTATGATTACAATTCACTAATCACAGCTTGTATTTAGACACACGAAATTATGAACATTAATAAATTAAAAATCTTAGTTATAAAATGGAAACTTGCTATTGGATGATCTGGAATATCGGAGGATCGCACAAAGACATGAAATGAGAAAAAATTAAAACTTATTCGAGGTTCTAAATTATATATTCCAGGTTCCTCCAATTAAAAACCCAAAATCTACCTATTAAAATAAATTCATCACTTTTTGGGACCTGAAACCTATTCTACATACCTTGGAACTTGGAACCTATAGGTTCCCACCAGTTCGGTTCTCAAATTCCAAGATAGACCTTGAAACTATGCTCACCCCTATCTTAGGGTCCCTACGTGCCCGTTTTCAAGAGGAATTGGACCTGGATAAGGGGCTAAACATGTCGGACTAGGCCCATCTAAATTGTAGTAAGCAATTAATCGAGCCTATGCCTCTTTGTTTGGGCCCTTTAGTGTAAGATGTCATGGTCAAGCCCTCATACGTAGAAACAAGGGATCGTGCCACTAAGAACCTTAAACTTTACTCAATATGACAAATTTAGCTTAAACACCCAAATTTTATCAATTGTGACACATTTACCCTAAATTGTTTTTCCTTATACAAAAAACCCCAAATTTATATTCACGTGACACATTTATCCCAAACTATAGAGCATTTTCGTATTTTACATTTTTAGTTTTTTTCTTTTTCTTTTGCTTTTAGTTTTCCTTTTCTTCTCCCTTCTTCCCTTCGCCGGCCATGGCAGAGGGAAGGTGGCCCTTGTTGGCATCAGGCAAGGGTTGCCCTCACCTACGTGGGCGAGGGCGACCCTCCCCGGGTCAAGCAAGGATGGCCCTCACCGGATCCGTGAGGGCAACCCTTGCCTAATGTAGGCGAGAGCGGTCCTCACCTCGCCGGTAAACAAGGCGGCCCTTGTTTGGGCTGGATTTGGCGAGGAATACCCTCGCTAGCGTTGGCTAGGGCCGTTCTCGCCGAATCTAGTGAGTCTCACTCGATCCAAGGGAGGGCCACCCTCCCTTGCCTAGGCAAGGGCGACCCTTGCCCGATGCTTGTGAGGGCCACCCTCCCCCACCCGGCAAGGGCGACCCTTGCCGACGCCGGCGAGGGCCACCCTCACTCAATGCCGACAAGGGCTGCCCTCACTTGAGCCAATTGCCCTCTACTGGCAGCAAAGGGAAGAGAGAAGAAGAAAAATGAAAAAAAAAAAAAGAAATATGAAATTAGAAAAGGAAAGAAAATTAAATTTGACAAAAATGCCCTTTAGTTATAGAGTTGGGTAAATGTGTTACAATTGGCAAAGTTTGGAATTTTTTGTGTCACAAGAAAAGTTTGAGGTAAATTTATCACATTAGATAAAATTTAAGGTTTTTTGTGGCTTCACTGTTAAGGCTCGCGATCCTTAACGAAGATGTGAATGGTTCAAAACTCGAGGGGCGCTAGGTGTATTAAGTGTGACTCGGGGTGGTGGGTCCTCCTGCTTAAGTGTCACCTGGGGGTTTACGGCGCGGGTCTGCTGCAAGCCAGTTCCTCCAGCAAAAAAAAAAAAAAAAAAACAATTCAGGATGTTGAAAAAAAAAAATTCAGATGTTGAACAGTTTTACAACAATGGATCAAACATGGTCAACAAAACTCATAGCACTTTTGCTTCGGAGGGCGATGCAATCGTCACAATGCCTTGTTCGAACTCATCTCCTCGGTCCAACCGAGCAAGTCCGTTAGGAATTCCGCCGGAGATTTCCTTTCTCAGCGGCTTGACCCTAAGAGAACCACGCGGTAGCGGAGCACACTCGAGTTCTAAATCCACTTGAAAGAAAATCCGACGTGGTGTTTGTCAAATCGTGACGGTGATTGCGTCTTTACTCCTCCATCTCCAGGTTACGTTGCTATGGTCATATTGATGTTCCCTCGTTGATGCATCGTTATAGTTCAATGACCTGTTCAGCGGGGTAATGCCGTGGCTCATACGCCGGATGCACGAGAAAAGGCAAAGACAACGGTTCACGCTCATGCTTTTAGAAGTAGGTATCGGTGCTGTTCGACTTGATTTACAGAATCAGAGCGAGGGGAGGATCCCATCTTGACACTGATGTCAAGTTCATCGTCGTCATCGATCTGTTCAAATATGCAGACAAGTCAAAGCGCAATAGATGACATTGAATCAGACCCACTTGCCTAAACCGAAAGAGAGGTGTATCCCCGCCCGGCGGGGCAAAGAGAGCAAGCTTAATAGGGAAGATATGCACGACCAGGCAAGGCATTATCTAGGCAGAAAAATCCCAGATAAGCTTTGGCCAGGTCCATCGTTCTTTGCGCCAGTTTCCACATTTTTTGTTCTTAGTTCGAGTCGTCATATGGCTACGACGACCCTTCGGATCGCTCTCCAAAACCAACGAGGTCCATTACCATCGCTCATTTTCTGCCCAGTTTCCCCATTTTGTATGCTTTGTTCGAGTTGTCATATGGCGACGAGACGATCCTTCAGATTGCTTTCCAAAACCGACGAGATCTATTACATCGCCCGTTTTTTACCTACTTTTCACATTTTGATACTTAGTCTGAGTTGTCATATGGCGACGAAACGACCCTTTTTGGATCTTTTTCCAAAACCGACGAGATCCATTATATCGTATGGCATGTAGAGAAATGTCTATACCGGCCACCCACCATGAATCACGCCAAATTACGAAAAATTTCTCTACGGAATAAAAGAAATTATCTTCATAATTCAGAAAATGTTATGATTAGGTCCAAATCGAGAGAAAGGACAATGCAAGTGCGAATCCCCCCAAACAAGCTCTTCCCCACATGTTGTCACGACCTTGGAAAAGACCAAGTCCATGCATGTGGAACGAGCACGCATGAAGTGGTCCGAGGTCAAGCAACGAATGAAGCTTCCCTTGTGAAACCTCAAACACGGTATAAACAAGAGTCCGACGTTCTCACACGATGCCCAGGGAGAAAATTACCAAAAGAGTTATAGACATATTATATAATTATCAGTTTGATTCTAAACTTTTTGATTTGGACAATTTAGTCCTACATCTTTTGAGGATTTGTCAATATAATCATTCCAATCAATTTTGACTGAAAATTACGGACGGTATTGACATGGGCAATTTTGAGATTTATTTTTTTTATTTTTTTTTTTCTTTCAAAATTTTTTTAACGGAGATGAGGTTTTGCGAAGTGAGACGTATCAACAAGCTTAATGTATGCCATAAAAACCTATCAACGTTTGATGCATCGCTGTCTTTAGAAAATGCAACCTTAGATTTTGGTATGCATGAAATGTCTAGGTGGACACATCTCTATAGTTGAAACTATATGAAATTATAATGTCAACGACCCTCTTTCTTTTTTGGTTAGGGTTTTAGGGTATCCATTTCGATGATCCCATTTCGATGATCATTCACGATCAGTTTTAGTCATTCAAAACCAACTAGCTATAGCTCAGGTAGCTAGCAGAACCGGCCAAAAAAAAAAAAAAAAAAAGTAGCTAGCAGACGGCATCAAGAAGGGGCGTATATACAATATACGAACGAACATTAATTTGACACCTCTTCTCGGAGTATGATTCTAGATCGTTCACTTTATTATTAGGCTATATATATTTTGAAAAAAAGAGAATGATTTTAAAAAATATTTTCGTCAAAATGATCTCTTATCGTTTATGAAAATGAATAAAATGAATTTTTTAATTTTCCAAGAAAATAATTAGACATAAATTATTATCGACTATGAAAATATTTATTATTGGTTAATCATTTTAAGTGATTATTTTTATAAAAATATTTTTAAAATCCTTTTTTTCTTTTAAAATAAACGGAGTTTCAGTTGATGTAGGTCTTGTAAGAAAAAATAAATATATTTATAAAGAGTCCACAAAACTTAGGCTGATCAACGCTATTTTTGCGCTCTAAATAGCGTCCCGTCGTTCTTACGCTCGTAATGTCATTATCCATTCGAATCGGGTTCCTCGAAGAAACTTCAACTCCTCAGACCCTGTCCGAAATAGTCGTTGTCTTTCTTTCATTTTTTACGCCAACGGTTAAACCCGTTGCACATCATACGGCGCACTCGGTCCATTCGAAGTCATTGGGTCCTTTTCATTATTCACGTGGATTTCGTTTTTGTCCCTTTCCCTCCACAAAAAAATCGCAAATAGACACGACTAATCTCACTTTAGACAAAAGGAACATCATCGTTCATAAGGAAGGTATCATCCTTGAAGGCTACGTTTGGTAGTGAATAAAAGTCATTCGAATGAGTTTTGGTTTTATCCACTTTCCCTTCACAAAAAAATCGCAAATAAACACAACTAATCTCACTTCAGAAAAAAGGAGCATCGTTCATCGGAAATGTATCATCCTTAAAGGCTACGTTTAATAGTCAATAAAGAGTTTTGGTTTTGTCCACTTTCCCTCCACAAAAAATCGCAAATAAACACGACTAATCTCACTTCAGACAAAAAGAATATCGTTCATAAGGAAGTATCATCCTCGAAGGTTACATTTGGTAGTGAATAAAATTTAGTCGTTTGAATGAGTTTTGGTTTTATTCACTTTCCCTCCACAAAAAATCGCAAATAAACACAACTCATCTCACTTCGGAAAAAAGGAGCATCGTTCATAGGAAATGTATCATCCTCGAAGGCTACATTTAATAGTCAATAAAATTCAATCGTTGGAATGAATTTTGGTTTTGTCCACTTTCCCTCCACAAAAAATCGCAAATAAACATGACTAATCTCACTTCGGATAAAAGGAACATTGTTCATAGGAAGGCTACGTTTGGTAGTCAATGAAATTCAGTCGTTCGAGTGAGTTTTGGTTTTATCCCCTTTCCCTTTACAAAAAATCGCAAATAAACATGACCAATCTCACTCCGAAAAAAGGAACGTTGTTCATAGGAAATGCATCATCCTTGAAGACTACATTTAATAGTTAATAAAATTCAAGATAAAATATCCTGTCTTGATGCTTGCCCAAGACAAATAGGATAAAGTTGGATATAAAATAGAAATTGTTCGAATAAAATTATCCCATAAAGAAGGTAAGATAAATTGTGAATATGGTTTCTAATATTCCTAGTATAAAGTTATTTTTCTCAAATAACAAAGTTCTTAGATTAATAAAATTAAAATAATATATTAATATAATTAATATTTGAATTCTAATTTTAAAAATAACAAAAAAAAACACAATGATTTTATTTTTATTTATTTATTTTTCATTTATATATTCACATTTCTTTCTATCTTATAATATATATTTTAGTCATTTTGATATTACTAGTGTTCTTCACTATTTAATAAAATATTATGGAAGATAGATGGAAGGAAAAAAAAGAAAAAAAGGGAAAATAAAAATGAAGTAGGTAAAAATGTCACGAGAGATTTTTACCATTTTCTTCTATGCAACTCTTAGGCTCATTGACGTTAATATGCCATTCATACCAAATAATAAACATGGGGATATGAAAATATTCAATTTTACCGCCGTGATTTACCAAAGGGTAGATAGTATATAACAAAACTCCTGAATTTCATAGGAAATGCATCATCCACGTAGTGTACGGAGACGGCATACGGAAGAGCTTCAAACTAAGTTCAAGTAGCTCATTGCATGACAACCCCCAATATGCCTTGTCGGCCACAGCATACGCATATTGCATAAAAGCACTTTGAATCGAAGGCCAGCCTGTTGCCCAAATCACTCTTCCTCTTTTTAGCTCTCTCTCTCTCTCTCTCTCTCTCTCTCTCTCTCTCTCTCTCTATATATATATATATATCTGATTTTTAGGGTTCAACTTGAGCAAAGGATATCTTAAGTGCTTTTCCAAAGCTCCTGATCTACTTTCCCACTGGAATCATCTCCATTTTGAATAGAATAAGAAGAGATTATTATAGCACACTAAGTGCTGCATCTCCCTTTGCCCTCGTGCCCTTCTGTGCTGAAACTAAAAGGTTGCAAAAGGGAGAGAGTGGGTAAAAGCTAATGTCACTTATCCAGGCCTAAGCCAACCAAATTGGATCACGCACGTATTTTATTTGCATTTTTCCATTTTTTCCCTCCCCTACCCAAATCCTGGATCATCACCTGAAAAAGGATAAGTTCATTAGATGCTGACCTCGTGAATTGGGTTAAAAAGTAATGAGATCAACTGGCAGATGCAAGTGACCTGGAGAGGGCAGCTCATTCTTACATTCATTTTATTTTATTTTTCCCGCATCCTTTTGGAAGAGCCAAAGAATAGAAGATCTTTTCGATCAAATTATGTGTATATAAAAAGTACATAAACCCCGTAATAACACACGTCCTTATGTGCATGCCGAAGTGGGCACGAAGCTGCCAGTCAAAAGATGAGATGATGGAAACTCGATACAGGACAGGTGACCCAAAAGGTTCTATCGCATCGGATCGGCAAAACCTTACATAATATAATAGAATATGAGATAGATACAACCTCGGATATCTTGTGAGATATCCTGTCCAGTTCAGGGACATAATGCGCACTGTCCCTTTTTTTTTTTTTTAATAAAAAATCAAACCTTAATATATTCGAAGTTGAATTGTTTATGTTCGACGTTATTTGGATGACTATTGTCAGAGATATGCATCTGAGGGGTCACGCAATTTTTGTTACTCCATTACTTTATATATATCTCACATGTGCATGTCATGCTACATTCAATAAAATAAGAGCTAAAAGTGTATATCTTATAGAATATGAGAAGTCCTCGATTAGTTTACTCACATTTGCATCAAAGGTTTGCGATGTCCAACGAATCAAATCATGTGTTTTGAGATGATCAAGCGTTGGATGATGCAAAAAGTAAAAATGTCGATAAAGAAAAGGATTCGTGACCTTTTTTATCCATGTGACTTATTGGAAATATACTATTGATTACGAAATTACCAATCTTTTTTTTTTTTTTTTTTTAGTATGCAAATTAAGAGTTTTTGCAACAACTCACCGATTTTATTTGAGTGACTTATTATTACTTTGAACTTTTTAACTCTTCTATGAACTTACCATTTTGAACTAGGATGTCTTATCACTACTTTTTGTCCAATTAAATTATCAACCGATCTCGGTTGGGTAGCAACTCCTTATTATTTATTATTGTCAGAAATTACAAACTTAAATTTGCGTAACCCAACAGCTATTCTCACAATTAATTACCACTTAATAGTTGAGTTACCAACTCTTACTCATCAACTCTACTTATCTTCGATAACAATTTTATTTATCTTTTCTTAACAATGTCTTAAATTTGCCAATTATTATGTAAAAATACTAACTTTTTTTTGTACCAACTTATCAATTTATCTCAATTTTGACAAAAAGAAATATCCCCAATTAAGTCATCAATTAGTTTCGGGTTTCCAACTTTATTTTGAGTTAGTTACCTACGCTTATTTGTTTCTGTTAATTGACCAACTTTTTCTATCATGTTACTTGATCTGAAGAAAAAAATTGTTGAATGTCTTTATAGGTTGGTGATTTTATATAATAACTGGTTAACACAGAGTTAAGAAAAGATAAATATATTAACGTTGGGTACTAGATAGATTGCATCCCAGGATTCGCAAGTCAATGGGTGATACTTCCTTAAATTATATATATCAGGTGCATGTCATGCTGCATCACATAAAATAAAAAAGCCAAATGCATATAGTCTATATAATACCAAAGTCCTCGACTAGATTACTAGCACTTGCACCAAATGTTCCGAGGTTCAACGTCCAATCATGTGTCATGATATGGTTTTTAATTCCAAGTGCATCACTTGTCAACTAGACAGGCTTGCTACTGAAAAAAGTCATCAGTTGGTAGAATCTCAGCGAAAACATTTATGGATTTTTATTTTGCATGGTAATAAATTTCATTGAGTGTTCAATAGCGTCAAAAAAATGTGTTGGTAAAGAAAACGACTGGTGACTCTATTTTTTTCAATATAATTTATTGGTAACTTAGCAGTAGTTTTACGAAATTACGAATCATTCTTTCTCATAGTTTGCAAATTACAAAATTCCGTACTAACTCGCCAATTTTATTAATAGTGCTTATTAATGTTTCGAATTTTCTAACTCTTCTAGGAAATTACAAATCCAAAAATCAGAGCGAGTTATTATCACCTTTTGTCCAATTAGTCATCGATTAGTTTTGGGTTATCAATTCTTATTCGAGCTAATTACTAAAGTTTATATCGTCTCCTTATTTACACATTTTTTATTGGGCGTTATCAATTTTTACCTTGGACATCAACTCCTTATATTTATTGACTCCTCCTAGAGATTACCGACTAAAAATAGCATAAGCCACGGACTTTTCTTCTATTAAAGTACGAGCAAAAAGTAAAGTGCATCACAATTTAAAGATCTTTGTTAGATTTGGGATACCATAATAAGTCGAACGAGTATTCTTTTTGTATCATTTCGAAAAGGGTGAAATTGACAAGGGAAATGACACGATACCATAATAAGTCGAACGAGTATTCTTTTTGTATCATTTTGAAAAGGGTGAAATTGACAAGGGAAATGACTCGGAATCATCTTAGCAAAATAAAATGAGGGAAAAAAGAAAATAAATAGATGCTCGGGAGGAGCTTATCCGGAAGGAAACGATAGTAAAATCTGCCAACTCTTCGTCTGTCCACATGCAGCACCCGGTTCGACGCACGTGGCTTCGCATGCGGCACAAACCCTATTTCCTTTTCGATCATGTATGAATGTCACGTGCCGGATTATTATTACTAAAGAAACGACAATCAGATCGGGACCGTGATTAATTTCAAGTGCATAGGATCAAGAGACACTGTCCAACTTTCTTGGTTACATACCCTTTGGACTAATCTCTGCATTTGCTTTTCTATTTAAATCTCCTATGCATTAAAACTTCACTTTTCATCTTCCACAAGTCAACTCCAAAGTCCTTGTAGAAACGCAGTCCCCCACCACAAACTCTCTCACTCTCTCTCTCTCGAGCTCTCCAAAATTGCAGGCGCAAGCATTTCGTCACACTTTTTCAGATCTAATTCTATATATAACACTACACGACTGGTCTTGTAATTAACAAGAACGTCCTTGCAACTTCTCTGTAACCCTCGCTGCCACCCCAAGAAAGAGAGAGAGAGAGAGAGAGAGAGAGAACCGAGACATACCATACAATGTTGGTCGCCGGATCCCCCCGAGGGCATGGAGGCCTCACCGGCCTCTCGGACGTGAGGCACCTGGCGGTGAAGGTCATTATGGGCCGGTGGTTCATGGTGTTTGCGAGCTTCCTGATCATGGCGGCTGCTGGGGCGACCTACATGTTCGGGCTCTACTCACAGGACATCAAGGACTCGCTCGGCTACGACCAGAGCACCCTCAACCTGCTGAGCTTCTTCAAGGACCTCGGCGGCAACGTCGGTGTCCTCTCGGGGCTCATCAACGAGGTGACGCCGCCGTGGGTGGTGCTCTCCATGGGGGCGGTCCTCAATTTCTTCGGCTACTTCATGATCTGGCTCGCCGTGACCAAGCGGATCGCAAAGCCGCAGGTGTGGCAGATGTGCCTCTACATATGCATTGGTGCCAACTCGCAGACGTTCGCCAACACCGGTGCGCTCGTCACCTGCGTCCAGAACTTCCCGGAGAGCCGGGGCGTCGTGCTGGGGATACTGAAAGGGTAGGTTTACACAAATTTAATATCCTTACGTATGGATTTGGCGGTTCACGTTTGTTTTATTCATTCATGATTAGCTCAATAATTGGACGAGTGAATCCAAGGCAAGTTACGAAAACTGGTTTTTATGCGTGAAAATGATACGTAAACAACATTTCCTTTCGAGCTGCTGGTCAAGAGAGAAGACCAGTTCTTGATCTTGTAAGATAATTAATCAAGTTACAAGTTTTGAAATTAATTCACTCGAAGTGTCTTGGTTTATATACGCGGCGAAGTTTTGCTCTTTGTTTCAAGTTGTGAATTTTCTTGTTTCGATTGCATGCATCTTCTAACTTGTTGCGTATACTCAACCACATGATCAGTAGAATCATGCAATATGCATTATTTCCTTAATTTCCAAAAAGGGAGAGACAAATTTAAACTCATACCCTGGTCATGAAAGAAATTTGAGAACTTTCTGTCCCCTGAATTGCCTAATAAGTTTCTTTCACTGATTAAAAAAGAAAAAAAGAAAAATTTCGAATAATCGTTCAATTTCTCTAAACTTTTTTGGGCAGCTATCTCGGCCTGAGCGGCGCAATCATCACGCAACTATTTTATGCGTTCTACTCCTACAAAGACACCAAGACCTTGATCCTCCTCATCGGATGACTGCCGGCTGCCGTATCATTCGCCTTCCTCCGCACCATCCGGGTCATGAAAGTGGTCCGCCAGCCGAACGAGGTCAAGGTCTTCTACAAATTCCTCTACATCTCCCTCGGCCTGGCCACCTTCCTCATGATCATGATCGTCATCGAGAAGCACTTCAATAACTTCACGCGGCCCGAGTACGGTCTCTCCGCTGCCGGCGTCCTCTTCTTGCTCTTCCTGCCAATCGCCATCGTCCTCATCGAGGAATACAAACAATGGGCACAGAAGAGAGAAGCCCTAAACGACCCGTCTCCGATCGAGATCACCATGGAGAAGCCCAACCTGGAAACATCCCTCCCTCCGCCACCACCTCCCCTGGAGACGGCACCCCCTACTGCTGTGTTGAACGGCGGAGAACAGCTGGAAAAGCAACCCTCTTGCTGGAGAACTGCGTTCAGGCCACCGCACAGAGGTGAAGATTACACCATACTCCAAGCTCTCTTTAGCATAGATATGTTCATCCTCTTCTTGGCCTCCATCTGTGGCTTGGGAGGGACGTTGACGGCCATCGACAACCTGGGCCAGATCGGGAAATCACTTGGCTACCAGAAACAGAGCACAAGCACGTTCGTCTCCCTCGTCAGCATATGGAACTACCTCGGACGCGTCGTCGCTGGCTTCGTCTCTGAGATCCTCCTGACACGGTACAAATTCCCACGCACGCTAGTGCTCACAATCATCCTCCTCATCTCATGTGCTGGCCACCTCCTGATTGCATTCGACGTCCCGAACGGCCTCTACTTCGCATCCATCATCATCGGTTTCTGCTTCGGCGCGCAGTGGCCACTGCTCTTCGCAATCATATCCGAAATCTTCGGGCTCAAGTACTATTCGACCCTCTACAACTTTGGCTCTGTGGCGAGCCCCATCGGAGGGTATCTGCTCAACGTTAGAGTAGCCGGTCATTTGTACGATAAAGAAGCCAAGAAACAGTTGGCCGCACTAGGGCGTGTCCGACAACCCGGCCAGGACTTGGAGTGCACCGGGGTCAAGTGTTATCAGTTGTCGTTTCTCATAATCACATTCGCAACGTTGTTCGACGTGTTCGTGTCGTTCATTTTGGTCTTGAGGACGAGGAAGTTTTACAGGAGTGATATTTACAAGAAGTTCAGGGAGGAGGCAAAAGCGGCCGAGACAGAGATGGCTTTGAATAATGGGACGATGACGACGACAGCGACCACGACGGAGGTAAAAGGTGGGCAGAGAGAATCGGACACATCACAATAAATTGTACATTTTACTAGCAAAACATTTCTTGGGATATTGTGAGAATAACAATCTATCATAAGTTATAAATTCTTAAAAAAATGGATCTTACAACAATTTATAATTATTTGTAATTTGATTTTTTCTTGTCAAGAATTGGCTGTCATTTGCAATCATTTCTTTAAATGTTATTAGCAGAAAAATTGATCAGAGATGTACACATACAAATATGCAAAATGATAGATTACATGAACAGCGGAAAACAAAAAGGTCGTGAAGAAATGTATAATCCGCTTGATCACGATTTCCATTTAGCTAATTGTTTGCATATTTGTTAAGAAGTGTGTTTGCATGTGATCCATGATCGACCCGTTTTCCAAACAGTTCCATTTTTGGAAACTAGCCATTTATCTTATATGATATCTTAGAAAGATCAAGACTCGGAATCGACACTTTTGCTTATGATTATTTGTTAAATTATGTTTCAAGTTTGAATTCATATACAATACCCGATCCGTACAGAACATTTACATGCCGAAACGAGAGAGAACGTCCGCGGAGCATTTGATGAGAAATGGCGCGTGATGGGAGCCGAAAGGATCCAACCTTGATATGAGCTTCACGTTGGAAATGAAGGCTACAATCCATGTGTTGACTTTTGGGAACCCTTCTCATTTGTCTCCATCATGTGGAATCATTCTGAAGAGTTGATCGTCCGAATTTCTTCTACGTCATTAAATGCATGCACGTGGTCCATGCCCGTAAAAAAATTGGTCAGCACTTGCTTCCTCAGAAGCCTATCATGTAAGCGCCGAACTCTCTCTCTCTTCTTAGTCATCTTTTGTGGACTTCTTTCATCTTGTTTTTTTTTTTGGTAAATCTTCTTTCGTCTTGTTGATAAATGAGGGAAGGCAGAAGCTATTCTCCTTCTTCTGTCATGGTCATACGCTCACACGCTATCATTAATTGCATGGAGGCGCATGCTTTGAAGATCGGCACCGTGTTGACATTTCTACAATATAATTTTTTGTTTTGTTTCCTTCCCTTCCATCGATAAAGGAGAGGGCTTCGAGGACGAAGCAGCGAGAGAGGAAAGAGCTAGAGAGAGAGAGAGAGAGAGAGAGAGAGAGAGAGAGAGAGAGAGAGAGAGGCTTGAGCTCGAGAGAGGTTTGTGCGGGAGTCGAGTCTATTAGATTGTGTTGTTAAACACCATGGGTATTGGGTATAAAGTAGGGCTGAGAAACACTTGAGTGCATGAGTAATTGTAATCCTGTAATTCTCCGATTTATAGTGGATAATGATTACAACATTATTTTCATGCTTAATGTAACAAAGTAAGGAACAGAGAAAATCTATAGGAATTGAAGGGAAGAATTTTTGTGTTGTTCTGTATTCAATGAAACACAATTCGTGTATTTAATTACTAGGGATGAATCAATAAAAGGAAACTAGATATTCTTCTATTCTTCTAGTCCTAAAATAGACAAGATTTACAATCAATTACAATTCGATACGATTTAGTGAATCATATCTTCCAACACTCCCCCTCAAGCTGGTGGTCTGTATATGTCCAAGACGGCAAGCTTGCTCAGAAGATATGCATGTTATCTCTGACACAACGGTTTAGTGAATATGTCCGCAGGTTGCTCCGAGGTTCTGATTCCTCTTGTCTCAACAATTCCTTCTTGAATTTTTTCTTGAGTAAAGTGGCAGTCAACCTCTATGTGCTTCGTCCTCTCATGTAACACAGGATTTGATGCAAGCTTGAGTGTTGAATCATTGTCACAAAAGAGCATAGACGGTCCTTTCACTTTTGTGCCGAGATCTAAGAGTAGACCCCTCAACCAAACTATTTCACAAACTGTCTTGGCCATGGGTCGATACTTGGCTTTAGCTGAAGATAAGGACACAGTAGATTGCTTCTTTGTCCTCCATGAAAGCAATGACTCCCCAAACTTGATACAAAAGCCAGTGATAGATCTCCTGCTCATAGGACATGTAGCATAATCCGCATCGCAATAGGCTGTCATTTCCATGTTGCATTTTCGAGAAAGGAGAATTCCTAATCCGGGACATGTCTTTAAATATTTCATAGTCTTCAAGGTTGCATTCATGTGAGATTGCTTTGGCTTGTGTATAAACTGACTAAAAGTCTGAACTGCATAGCAGATGTCTGATCTAGTCATGGTAAGATATATAAGTTTTCCCACAAGTCTCTAATATCCTAGCGGATCCTCTAGAAATAGATCATCAGAGGAAGACGATATACCAGCATCATAGTCAACAGAAGTCAGTTTGGCATTCTGCTCAATAGGAATAATAGCCAGTCTACAGCATGACAGTCCTGCTTCTAATATAATTTCCATTACGAATTTCCGCTGACTAAGGGAGATTCCCTGATCTGAACGAGCTATCTCAATTCCTAGGAAAAACTTAGGTGGCCCTAAATCTTTAATATGAAAGGTGGAATGTAAATACTCTTTAAGTCTCTTTACAACAGAATCATCATTTCCCATGATAAGAATGTCATCAACATAAATCATCAAGTAAATAGATGACATACCTTTTGTCTAGGTGAATAGTGCATAGTCATATTTGGACTGTTTGAATCCAGCAGCCATGAGTGCATTAGTAAATTTGGTGTACCATTGTCGAGAAGCCTGCTTTAGTCCATAAAGAGATTTGCGGAGACGACATACCTTAGACTCCCCATGTCTTCGTAATCCTGGTGGAAGCTCCATGTAGATTTCTTCATCCAGGTCACAATGTAGGAAAGCATTATGAACATACATATGATGTAATGGCTAGTCACGGAAAGCAGCAACTGAGAGAAATGAACGAACTATGACATCCTTCGCCACTGGCGAAAAAGTTTCATGGTAGTCAAAACCTTCTCGCTGTGTAAAGCCTTTGGCCACCAATCGGGCCTTGTATCATTCGACTGAACCATCTACTTTATATTTAATCTTGTACACCCATTTACACCCAATGGGTTTTCGATCAGCAGGTAAAGGTATAACATCCCAAGTGTGATCTTCCATCAATGCATGTAATTAAGCTACCATGGCTTTTTGCCAACGAGGATCATCTCATGCTTCATTATAACTAGATGGTTCTCGTTCTTCAGAAATACGGCTTATACAGCATAAATTTTCTGGTGATAGCCTATTGAATGAAACATAGGACAAGATAGGATAACGAGTACCTGATGACCTCGAAGATCCACAGATGTAGTCTTTGGTCCAAGTCGGTGGACGAGTGATGCGACTAGGACGTCGTGACGACTCATGTGGCATTGGCAGGTCATGTTGCATTGGAGGCGATTCCTCATTAGGACGTGCTTCTGAGATGTCCAGTGACTGAACTGGTTTTGATATGGTATTTCTTGTTAATTGTGTTGTCTCTTCAGGAGGTTCTTCAATAACATGACCCATAGGAGTCTCAATGGATGTTGAAGGAGATACTCCAGTTGATCTTGGAGGAGAAGTAATAATAAGTGTTCCTCCGGAAGGCAAGTCTTCTAAGAATTCTTGATAAGTTGTCTTTGTATCCTCGGAGGAAGAAGCTAGGTTATTGAAAGGAAAAATATCCTCATGAAAGACAACATCCCTACTAACAAGAAATTCTCCTGTGGATGGCATATAAATACGATATCCCTTCTTTAAGGCTGGATAACCCATAAAGATACATTGATGAGCACGAGGAGCCATCTTATCCTTATATCCCACTGTAGTCACATAGCATAGGCATCCAAAAATTTTGAGATGACTCAAATCTGGTTTCTTTCCATATAATAGCTCAAAAGGTGTCTTTCCTTTCAAAATGCGAGATGGCATGTGATTGATTAGATTTGCTGCCGTGACCACACAATCTCCCCAAAAGTTTTCTCGGAAATGATGCTTGAAACTTAAGGGCACGTGCAACTTCTAAAAGGTGACGATGTTTTCTTTCTACCACACCATTTTGTTGTGGTGTATAAGTACATGAACTCTCATGCAATATTCCATTCAAGGAGAAAAGAGAGGGACACTCATTATTGAAGAATTCTCTACCATTATCAGTTCTAACCCGACGGATTATTTTCCCGAATTGAGTTTTTGACAGAGATAGAAAAGTTCTCAGATGTGAAAGAACCTAATTTTTAGACTGCATGAGAAATATCCATGTAGCACGGGAGAAATCATCCACGATTGTGAGGAAAAACCGGGACCCATCATGATTCAAGGTATGGTAGGGCCCCCAAACATCAACATGTATCAAAGAAAAATGTCATCTGCTCAAGAAGTGCTATTAGGAAAAGGAGCACAAGTTTGTTTTGCCATGGGGCAGATGGGACACTGAGGACAAGGAAAAGATGCATTGTGATCAAATCTTTTATGATTAAGAAAATTCATATCATTGGTAGCAGCATTACACAATGACTTATTGAGTTCAACAGGAGGTAAATATTGTGGTAAATTCTCCCAAAAATACAGCTCTTGATTGACTCTACCCAAGCCCATCAGTTTGCCAATCGAAAGGGCCTAAAAGAAACATTTATCGGATGGAATAGAATGCGGCATGAATTTTCTTCGCAAACTCGAGAAACGATATCGATTGAAATGGAAATTAGGGATATATAGCACGTTTTGAAGAGTAATGAATGAGCTAAGATTCACAAAGTGCCATACATGATTACTTGAGTAGTGTTTCCATTTGGAAGTTGTACTGATATGGGCTAAGACAACTTTTTAACCTCAGAAAAGAAAAATTTATTGCAGACTATGTGGTCACTAGCACCTGAATCAATAATCCATGTATTCTGAAAAATTGCATTCATCGATAATATGATGTACTTGTAAAGCTCCCAGTTTTATCGAAGCATCCAATTTCCTCAATGTCTCCATAAGCTCCTAATATTGATCATGAGTGATTGATTTTCCCATTTGTTGACCCAATACCTGAAAAACTGTCGAAGATTTCCCCTTTTCTTTTTCTCCTGGTTTTCCATGTAATTTCCAGCAATTTTCTATGGTAAGGTGTGGCCACTTACAATAATCACAATATAATTTACCTTTTCCTCTTGGCCCACCATTTTTTGCATCTGAGGAAGACCTGTTCATGGGTTGGAAGACTTGCACCGAGGTTGGGCCAAATAAATTAGGCCCATTCGGATTATCCAATTCACCGAGAAAGGCTCCGCGTGGGCCGTCTGGCCCATTGAAGCTCATTCCACGTGAGCCGTCTGATCCACCAAAGTGAGATCCTCGCGGGCCGTTGGATTCATTCGTGCCCAACATCGACACGGCCGTCCGATTGATTAACAAGATCCGGGCCGTCGAAAAACCTTATGTTATGTCTAGGGTTCTCATCGAGGAACCCTAGATTTGCGCCCACCTCTCTTCCTCTCGATGTGCCTCTCTATGAGGAACGATGATGGCCTCTTGTTGCCAAAACAATTCCTTCTCCTCCCCTTCCATGATCCACCGTTCGTTGCTGACTTTCCTCTTGCACGGCGAGTTGGTAAATCCGTCTAAGGCTTGGCATAGGCTCTATGGTAAGGATTTGGGAGCGAAACGTCTGGTAAGCTTCATTGAAGATGAGGAGGAACCTCGTCGCCTTCTCCCTCTCTCTCATGCTTTTGTACTGCTGTTGTATCTGTTCGGGCCAGTCGAATTTCTCTTCGGCGGCCTCTAATTCATTCCACACTGCCAAGAATTTATTGTAAACCCCGGCAATTGTTGAATTCCCTTGTTTCAGATCTGATATCTACCGTGTGAGATAAAAAATCTTCACTTGGTCGAGCTTTCCGTACATCTCCCTTATGCTTTCCCACAATTTTTGTGGGTCTTCTGTCGGTAGAAGTCCGGCTGCTACTTCGGTCGAGATGCAGTTTCCAATCCATGTTCTAACTAATTGGCTGCATCTCTTCCAAAGTCGCGCCGATCTTTCATCGGACGGAATGGGAAAAGTCCCGTCTATGAAAACTTCTTTACCCTTCGTGATCAATGCTCGTCGGAATTCGCGTGACCGGCTTGAAAAATTGTCGACGCCAGTTAACTGTTGGCTGATGATTTTCAGTTCTGATCCGTCGGTGTTTGTTGTATAGAGTGGGTCACCGGGTTCCGGTCGACCACTGGCAGCGGGAAATTGGTACGGAAAGAATCCCGGGTAAGGATTTGCATTTTGACCTGACCCTATTGACCTGACTGCAGGCCCCGCATTATGAAAACCTGGGTAGGGATTCGTTCCCACACCCGGTCCAGTCGATCTGCCCGTCTGCTCCGCGTCGATGGTTGAGCTTGCCTCGTCATTGGTTGGTAGGCCTCCATCGGTTCGCACGTTGCCTTGGTAGCCCGGCAATGATGCACCGGGGCTTGGTCCACGATACCATGGATAGGGTATCCATTGGTAAGGAGGCCTCGAGAAGCGCAACCCCGTTGGTCCGAGCTTGGAGTTGCCGCCATTGCACGTGTTGCGGATGTGGCGTGATTTGACCCTACTCGCTACCCCGATTCGGAAACCACAACGAAGAGTCTTGGGCCCCGTTTGGTAACCATCCAAACAGGGCCAAATTCTGATTCTTTGTTCCCGGAATCAGTTTCGGCCTAGAATCGCGTTTGGTAAAATTTTTGTTCCCGGAACAAATTTGTTCCTAGGAACAGATTGGGAACATAATCAAGAACAAAAAAAAAAGTTGATTCTTGTTCCGGGAATGAATTTGAGAATCAAAATCAATAAATTTTCTTCTTCCCTTCGGCCATCTCGCGATCCGTCCACCACCGCCCGCCACCGTCCGCCATCCGCCACCGCCGTCCGCCGCCGCCGCCGTTCGCCCCGCCGCCACCGGCCGCGAGGCTCGCGACAGGGCGAGGTCGGCGAGGCTCGGCCTCCCCGGATCTGGCGAGGCCGAGCCTCGCCGGTGGCAAGCGGGCCTCGCCGGCCGGGCGAGGCCTCGCCGGGACTAGGCGGGGGCCGGGCGAGCCTCGCGATGCCCGGCCCCCACGGTGGCCAGCGAGGCTCGCCCTAGCCCCGCCGGTGGCCCGGCGAGGCCTCGCCCAACCCCGACGAGGTCGGCCCGGCCCGCCGGCGGGCTCGGCCTCGCCGGATCCGGCTTGGCCGAGCCTCGGCGGGGCTAGGCAAGCCTCGCCGGCTGCGGCGAGGCTCGGCCGACGAGGGCCGGCCTCGCCGAGGGCCGGCGACGCTCCGGTGAAAAAAAAAAATGAAAAAAGAAAAAGAAAAAGGAAAAAAAAAGAAAAAGAAAAGAAAAAAAGGAACAGAATTAATGAACACGGTATCAAACGCAATTCTATTCCGAAATCAAAAATTTTGGACAGTTACCAAACGGCTTAAAATGCTTAGAATTAGTTCCCGGAACGTAATAAAAAAAGAATCGCTTCGATCGAATCGGCTCCCGGAACGAATCGTTGCCAAACGCGCCCTTGGTGGCCCAAATCTTGTGGCGTAGTGTCTCCAAAGGACCGGTCGACTGGATTTGCGGTAAGGTCTTCTCGGTCTTGTCATGATAAATGGAAATTGATTCCTTCGTAACTCTTTTGTAGGTTGAGTTCTTTTGGAAATAATTGAAGCTTCGATTCCTATGGCAACTCCTTTGAAGATTGGAGTTCCTTTATGAGGCAATCTGAGCAGAAGTAGAAAAAGGTTAGAACCCGCAGGCTCTGATACCATGTAACAAAGTAAGGAACAGAGAAAATCTATAGGAATTGAAGGGAAGAATTTCTGTGTTGTTCTGTATTCAATGTAACACAATTCGTGTATTTAATTACAAGGGATGAATCAATAAAAGGAAACTAGATATTCTTCTATTCTTCTAGTCCTAAAATAGACAAGATTTACAATCCATTACAATTCGATACGATTTAGTGAATCATATCTTCCAACACTTAAGGTAAACGGTTCAGACAAAACACAGAGCGCACGCACTTGATCTGTACATCAAGATTTTCTTTATGTACAAGATGACAGGATTTCCCTTAGCCGTCGTGTAAGAATTTTAAAGGGCTTGAATCTCTCTCTTGATCAGCTGACTGGTTGCGATCTTGATCAGCTGACTATTTTTCCTTCTTTCTAGGTTTAGATACGCGGCCCCCGGTGCTTTTTGAAATATCGGGTTTGAAGTCGACCTTGGAGTACACACCAGCGACATAAATTGGCCGTTGCCTGCACACTTGTCCACAGAAAATGACTGAGCCATTCTTTCTTGTTTCGTTGTTATTTTGAGTAACGCCAAGATTTTTAATGGCAAATAAGTTTCTTATAAACATAAAATTTCACCTTCATTTTACAATTGTCTTTACAAACAATCGATTCTCTCTCGAACCTGTCATCGTCTCGATATTATTGAATGTGATTGTTGTGGCCACTCCATCCAATGGCACGCGCCGGCTTGGGAAAGAGCTGTACTAGTTCAAGGTTGTGCAACTTGACTAACTTATCAAACGTTTGAAGTCCATATCAATGAGCCTTATAACTAGTCAATGAATGGACGAGAATGATGTGATTCAATTGCAAAGTATTGCCAATTGACAAGTTGTGCACAAAATCATTGGCGTCTCTCCATGACCCCACGTTTAGGTATTGTTGACAATAAGAAAAGATGATTTTATAACACCAAGCTCATGAATTAGGGTATTATAAATGAGTATATTTAAGATGTATTTTCTTAACAAGTTCCTCATGAACACTTGTTAAAAAGACAAATCAAGGAATTTTTTTGGTGATATCCAATGCACCGGTTGTGCTCATGATAACATTTTGAAATTATAGATTTCCTCGTCACATAAAACTTAATGAGCGTCTCAAGTTTACTCTCGATCATTCTTCGAATATGTTGTAAAATATTGTATTGCAAATATATAATATAGAGAATAGAGAGATTGAGTAGAGAAAGCTAGACACCAAAAATCGTAGAGAAAACTAGAGGAGAAAATTTTATTTTCACTATATCACCATATATCTATGAACAATCATGCACTTATCATTAATATCAATGTATTGAATAATACATATATTGGATAGGGAGATAAATATTCATTGTAAAGGGAGATAAGATACACATGTATCATAATAAGTACATTAGATAAGATGAATATAATGAATATTCATTCATGTATTTCATAACACTCTCCTATAAATATTCACTGTATTTATTATATTACGAATGTGCATCGAATGATACTACCTTATTAAAAACCTTAAGCTGGAAAAACCCAGTGAAATAAAAACCGGACAAAAGGGAAAAAGAGTACAAAGCACAAATTTTATGATTTCTCCCTTTTATGGATGTATTAATTACCTCGTTAAAAAATTTAAGCCGGAAAAATACTGTGGGAAAAAATCGGACAAAAAGAAAAAAAAAAGTGCAATGCATAGTTCATAATATTCATAATATCTCCCATCAATTGAGCTATATACCTATTGCTGGGGCTAGTCAATCTTGCATTTGTGAACTTGCGGCATAATTTTTCAAAAGTTGATGTTGGCAATGATTTGGTAAAAAAATATGCAAAATTATTTATGAATCAAATCTATTTAATATCAATTTGTCGACTTTCTTGGAGTTCATGAGTATAGAAAAATTTTAGCGAGATATGCTTGGTCCTATCACCTTTGATATATCATCTCCTAACTTGTGCAACACAAGCAACGTTATCTTCATAAATTATAGTGGGAGAATTTGTAATTGATATTAAACAACAAGAATTGTGAATATGCCTTATAATGGATCTTAACTAAACACACTATTTTCCAGCTCCATATAAAGCAATAATCTTAGAGTGGTTAGAAGATATAACTACTAGCAATTGCTTCGTAAAACGCCAAGAAATAGCGGTGTCTTTATAACAAAATAAATAACCGGTTTGAGAGCGAGCCTTATGTGGATTAGATCTATATCCAGCATTAGCATATCCAACTAAAACAGAGTTAGTGGAATCCCCGAATAATATAATCCCAAATCTATGGTTCCTCAGAGATAACAAAAAATATGTTTAACTCAATTCCAGTGTTTTTGAGTTGGCTCAAAACTAAAACGTGCTAATAAATTTACTGCAAAAGCGATATCTGGTCTTGTATATTGTGCCAAGTAGATCAAAACCCCAATTGCATTGAGATATAGTATTTTAGGACCAAGTATTTATTCATCAGATTTTCTAGGACGAAATGGGTTCTTTTAGGGATCTAGAGATCTTACAACCTATGTAGCACCGACACGGACACGTGACACGCGACACGACACGACACGACACGCCGACACGTCATTTCTTAAAAATAGAGAATTTCGACACGTTCGACACGTTATATATTAAATATATTTTTATATATAAATGCATAAAAAAATAAGAATAAAAATAGCCTAGAATTAATTTACACGAAAAATATTAAATAATATCATTTATTATTTTAATTTGTTACAATAATACACAAAAATTAGAGGAAAAAAACATTGTTTAAAGAAAAATGTTGAAATGATATTTTTAAATTTATTTATTTATCATATATAGCATTTTTTATTACTTCTTTCATAGTAAAAGACTTTTTAAAAAATAAAACAATTCTAAAAAACAAAACTGAAAAAAAAAAAAAAATTTGACCCCGTGCATGTATATTTAAAGCAATTTTATTACTTCTTTTATTACTTCTTTTGTGTATATTTATATTTTGACCACTCAAGTATTAGAAATTTTAAAATTAACCCCGTGTGTGTCGGAATTGCGTGTCGGAATTCTGGACTCACGTGTCGGAGCGTGTCGGAAAGAGTTGACCACATGTCGGATTTTTCGACACTCGTTGACCGCGTGTCGGAGTGTCGGACACGACACGAAGGCTTCCGGAGAGTGTCCGTGCTTCATAGCTTACAACCATAGGGTTGTTAAATGAATGAGCTTTGTCCATAGTGAAGCGTTTAAGTAATTTTTTAATGTATGCTAATTGATAGATGATTATTCCATTTGCTTTATGCTCAAGCTCTAGATCAAGACAAAGTTAGTTTTACCTAAATCTTTAACTTCAAACTCCATTTTCAAATACTTAGTAGTTTTAGCTAACTCTTATGGAGTTCCAATTAAATTTATATCGTCGACATAAACTGCTACAATAGCAAATCCGGTTTTTGATTTCTTAATAAACACGCAGGGATAAATATGATCATTTTTGTACATTTCCTTAATTGGGTACTTACTTAAGCGTTGATACCACATGCGAGTGGATTGGTTAACCCGTATAAGGATCTTTGTAATTTTATTGAGAATAAATTGCAATGAGTGCACGCATCAGGCATTTTGAATCCTTTAGGAATGTATCAGAGTCTAATGAACCATATAGATATGCCATCACAACGTCCATAAGATGCATTTCCAATCTTTCAGAGAGTGCTGAGCTAATAAGAAAACGAAATGTAATCATATCAATTATAGGTGAATATGTCTCATTATAATTAATCCCAGGTCTCTAGGAGAATTATTGGGCAATGAGTCGGCTTTTAAACTTGACAACCCCATTTTTCTCATTTTGTTTTCGGAAAAATACCCATTTATATCCAACGGGCTTTACATTATCTGGAATTCAAGTTACGGGTCCAAAAACCTGTCGTTTAGCTAAGGAAGCTAATTCAACCTTAATTGCTTTCTCTTACTTAGGCCAATCTTGTCTTTGACGACATTCAATAATAAATTGTGGCTCACAATCATTATCCATAATTTTATGAGCAACTAAGAATGAAAAAGTATTATCAATGACTATTTCATTTCGATCCCAAATTTCATTATAATATATAATGGAATTCTCAATATTCCCAAGATCGGTGTTCCTTACATGGGTTTGCTCCTCTTCACGGGCAATAAGCTCTTTGGGAGTAAGCACAACACCAGGTTCTTCTGGAGTGGATTCCTGATTCTTTCCCCTTTGTTTTCAATGAATAGTATCTTTTGATCCTATCGGTTTACCACGCTTCAAGTGCGGGAGATTTTGATCCATTTTAACCTGTCATTCGAGAACAATTATCTTAATTGGAGCATTTGCAGCTAGAATATGAGACTTCGTTACCTTAGTAACATCATTAAATGTGTCAGGAAATCTATTGGCCATAACATGTAAATGGATTATGCGTTACACTTCGTTTTTGCACTCAAGAATCCTTGGGTCTAATTAAGATAAATTTTTCTCATTCCAAGAGAAAATCTTAACTAGTTTTTGTTTTGCAGTCATGGAAGTTGTAGATGTCCCAATTAATGGAAACCTAGTCTCATCAAAATGACAATATGCAAATCTAGTAATAAAAAGATTACCGGTAGTTGGTTCCAAGAACCTAACGATGGACGGTGAATTAAACTCAACATAAATGCCCAAACGGCGTTGGAGACCCATTTTCGTTCTTTTTGGCGGTGCTATAGGCACCTGTACTGCACAACCAAATGTGCATAAATGTGAAATATCTGGTTCATAACTTGGGGTGTAATTTTATTAGGGCTGCTGCATACAAAACTGCATGATCCCATGTTGTATCGTTGATATTCATTCTTAATAATAGAGTGCAAGTAATGATTTGGATATAATTAATCAAGAATTTTGTCAATCCATTTTTAGTATGAACATATGCAATCGGGTGCTCAACCTCGATTTCGAGTGAAACACAATAAATATTAAAACTCTTTGATATAAATTTACCAGCATTATCTACCCTCATGCTCTTAATTGGATAATCATGGAATTGTGCCTGGAGTTTTATAATCTGCGCAAGTAAACGTGCAAATGTGACATTGCGCATAGATAATAGAAAAATATGGGACCATTTATAGGATGTGCCCATTAGTACCATAAAATATCGAAATGGTCCACTTGATTATTGTATTGGTCCATAAATATCACTCTGAATTCTTTACAAGATTAAAAGGGATTCAAGATTAACCTTTATTATAAAATGTTTGATAATGAGCTTTTCTTATGAACAAACCTCACGATTATAATCTTTAGACAACAATACCTTGGTATCCTTTAAAATGTGTCTTTTTGTATTATGAATTATTCTACACATCATTGACGTGCCAATGTGACCAAGGCGATCATGCCACAGTCCAAACTGATCAAGGTTTACCAATCTCTAAGATGTGGTGGCGTAGGTTTCAATAGCCTTAATCATGACACAATACAAATCCATAGAAGAAGCTTCTAACTTCTCATGGATGGTTTTCAGGCCTATCTTATAAGAAGTAATGACAATATATTCTTTATTTTGTTCATAAATATTATCAATATGATACCCATTATGGCGTACATCTTTGAAATTGAGCAAGTCATTTTTGATCTATCTGCTTAGAAACGCATTCTCAAAATGCGAGATGGTGCCATTTGGCAAAACAATTGCGGCATTCCCAAAACCATCAATAATCGGAACATGACATGATATTGTATGAATTTGTGCCTTACGCAATATCATACTTGAGAAAAAAAAATGTTTACTAAGAAATATGATATGTGTTGTTGTACTATCTAGTAAAAAAAACATCTTCATTTTTCTTGGTATTTTCCATTTGCATTTATGTTGACAATTTCAGATGTCAAGTATCATAAAATTTGTATATTAGTTATATAGTCAAATAAAATTTCAAAACATTAAATATATATTACATAACTATATTAGAAAACGATAAAAGGTAATACATTTAAACAACTAGAAAAGAAATTATTACAATCATAAAATTAAAAATCCAAGTTATCATCCACTAGTTTGAGGATGTATTTGCTACTTCAGGAGCAAGAGGAGTCCCACCAACAAAGATATTGTTGGTGTCAACAGTGGTTATGGCAATATGATTGATTTCAATGGTATGGGATTCACCGCGCTTACTTGTATTTTTTTAAAGATGCTTGGTATAAATTAACAAAGTGCTTTGGCATACGACAACTATGTGACCAGTGCCTCGTCATGCCACAGAGATGACAAATACTTTCATTAATCACATTCTTTGGCTTATTTTCTTTGCCATGATTCGAGCCAAAGTTAGATTTCCTAGGGCGGTTAAATTTCTTGTCATCCCTTCTAGGATTATGTTCTTGCCTGCGCTTATAACCCTTAAAATAGCTAGTATTTTCCTCGAGTTAGCATGTGCTTCATGCAATGCTTTTGAGCCAGCATGTCTAAGATCATGATTTTTTAGTAGACATTCATTAGTTTGCTCAGTAGTGAGGAACACAGAAATTAATTCAGAGTATGTGGCAAATTGACGCTGCCGCATTGCTATTGCTATTGCAATACAATATTCGAAGTATGGAAGGTGGAAAATTTTTTTCTAACAATTCCGCATCAATGAGTTTGATATCATATAACTCAAGCCAAGAAATAATATAAAATAAAGTAGAGTTATAATCGACACGATTTAAAATATTACAGTCCAAGATTTTGTCAGTCATATTGTGCTTGAGGGATGATAACAGTCTTGGTATGATCATACCCATCCTTCAACTTCATCTACAAGGTCTAAGGGTCTCGAACGGATAAATATCGAGTTTGCAGGCTCTCATGCAAATGACGACGAATAAAAATCAGTGCATTTGTTTTATCTTTTGCAATTGGGGTTCCGTATTTTGTAATTGTATTAGTGAGACTTGCCATTAGAGATGCATTTCCATGTCAAGGCACTAGGATAGATAATTCTTTCCACTCACTTTTAGGATATGGAATTTGGGCTTTTTAATATTTGTCATAATTCTTGCAAAAATAAATCCTTAAATTAATTAGAAGGATTTCCAAATATCCATCGCCACTTCAGAAGTAGAATGATACTTTTAGATTTGAAATTTGGCTTCGAGCCAAGAAAAATAAAAATGAAAAATTGATAGGAAAAGATAAAATATAAGTTGATTAATGAAAATAAAAATAACACCTACCTTGCAAAAATTACTTATTCAAATTGATAGATCTTCGTGCCGATAACGTGTTGTAAAATATTGCATTGCAAATATATAGAGAGATTAAGTAGAGAAAGTCAAAGGAGAAAATTTTATTTTCACTATATCACCCTATATTTATGACAAAAACTAAACCCCTATTTATAAGAAAATAAGGATGCATTTATCATTAATATTAATGTATTGAATAATATATACATTAGATAGGGAGATGAACATTTATTGTATAGGAAGATGTACTTAGAATATAAGGTACAAATGTACCATAATAAGTACATTAGATAAGATGAATATAATGAATATTCATTTATATATTTCATTCATTCATCTATTTCATAACAGAATATACATAGTAAAATAATTAAATAAAGAGAAATTACGATATCTACGGCTATAATATCATCTATCTTTAATATTCAACCTCTTATCAAATGACACTAGCCAATCTCCTAGAAAGGCTGCTTAACAAGACCGACGCAATTAGACACTAATTCTTCCAAGGGGGGGGGGTTGGTCCAAAGGTTGTTTTGTTTTGCCGTGCCAAGTTGAATTAAATCCAATGATGAGACTGTCTTGTGCTGCGATTGACAAGGACAAGGAGGTTCCCATAATCCCTCCCAAAATAATTTTCTGCATTAATCAATCATTAATTGATTCCCTAATCTTAATTAGCATCTTTAAGAAACTTGTCGGCACGGTCGCATGTTTACTCAAGAAGGCAAAATGGCCCAGGCGAAAGAGACTCCATCGTGGACCCTGCAGACGCAGTCCTCCACGACCCACGGGCTTTTTGACCATTGACGGGCTGACCCAACTAGATCCACCCGACCCTTCACGGGTCAAGAACTCCGAACCGGTCCGTGCCTAGAGACGACAATCTTCCCATGACGACAACCGCGGGTGGCAATGGCGGCGGACGATCCTGCAGCTTCGTCTTCCGAATCCTCCTAGGGCGGTGGTTGATGATGTTCGCGTCGTTCCTGATAATGGCAGGTGCTGGCGCCACCCCTACCTCTTCGGCGTCTACTCCAAGGACAACAGGTCCACCTCGGCTACAGCCGGTCGACCCTCAACCTCCTCAGCTCCTGCAAGGACCTCGGCGCCCAAGTCGGCGTCCTCTCCAGCCTCATCGCTGAGGTCTCCCCCACGTGGCTTGTCCCCCTCATCTGCTCCGCCGTGAACTATGCTGGCTATTTCCTCATCTGGTTCGCCGTCACCCGTCCCATGCCCCGGCCGGCGGTCTGGCAGACGTGCGACTTTGGGTGAAAAGCAGAAAGCCACAAAAACCGGCTAAAATAGCGCCGGGGAAATAAAGTCACGTTGTAGACACATGATATAAATGAACACATGGTGGGAGTGGGGGTGGGGAACATATATAAATATACAGCATGTGAATCAAGCTGTCCCCCATATTTATTTCCTTTTCGACGAGGTATGACCGACACGTGCCGAAGGATTATTACTAAGAAACAAATCAGGTCGGAAACGTAATTAATTTCAAGTGGAGAAGATCACGAGACATCGTCCAATTTTCTTGGTTTCATACCCTTCGGAGTAATCTTCAATTTGCTCTCCTATGTGAATCTCCTATGCATTGAACCTTCTCCCTTTAGAAGACCCCAAGTCAACACTTAAATCCTCTCTCTCTCTCTCTCTCTCTCTATATTTCCAAAATTGCAGGCACAGGCATTTCGTCACACTTTTTCAGATCTAATTCTATATATAACCCTAAGTCCCAATACTACACCACAGTCTAGTAATTAACAAGAAGGTCCTTGTAACTTCTCTCTAACACTCTCACGCCTGAGAGAGAGAGAGAGCCGAGACATGCCATACAATGGTGGTCGCCGGATCCCCCGGAGGGTGCGGAGGCCTTGCGGGCCTCTTGGACGTGAAGCACCTGGCAGCACAGGTCATCATGGGACGGTGGTTCATGGTGTTTGCGAGCCTACGGATGATGGCAGCCGCGGGGGCGACCTACATGTTCGGGCTCTACTCAGGGGACATCAAGACCTCGCTCGGCTACGACCAGAGCACCCTCAACCCGCTGAGCTTCTTCAAGGACCTCGACGGGGGCATCGGGATCCCCTCAGGGCTCATCAACGAGGTGACGCCACCGTGGTGGTGCACTCCATTGGGGCAGTCCTCAACTTCTTCAGCTACTTCATGATATGGCTCGCCGTGACCAAGAGGATCATGACACCGCAGGTGTGGCAGATGTGCCTCTACATATGCATCGGCGCCAACTCGCAGGCGTTTGCCAACACTGGCGCGCTCGTCACCTGCGTCCAGAACTTCCCGGAGAGCCGGGGCGTCGTGCTGGGGATACTGAAAGGGTAGGCTTACACGAAATTTGGTGGTTCATGCTTGTTTCATGCAGTCACGATTAGCTCAATGATTGGACGATTGAGTCCAAGACAATTTAATAGAAAAAGAATAAGTGGTTTTTATGTGTGAAAATGACATGCGAACGACATTTCCTTCCGAGCTGCTGGTCAAAAGAGAAGACCATTTTATGATCTTGCAAGATAATCAAGGCTTGAAATGTTGAGCATCCGGTCGATGGCTAATGTTCTTCAATCCAAAGTCGAGCATCTGACAAAGGAGAATGAGGAGCTGAAGCGGAAGGTTCAAGATGCTTAGTTGCTGCTCGATGGCTTTGATCTTCTTCCTGGTTGTTGTACTGTTGTCTATCAGTGGCCTTCAGAAGTCCACTTGTTCGATGTACCTTGTAAGTCGTCGTAGTTGTAGTGTTTCTGCCTGTCTGTGTCCCTTGTCTGTCTTGAACTAAAAATACTTTGAACCAGATAGACAATGATTTGGGCCTATTCCCCCTTCTATTATGTTAATTTGGGAAGCAGCACCTGATTGATCTCTTGAGCAATCCTTTTGTTATGGGGTCGCACATGATTTATTTATATGGAGCCGTTGCTACTTCCGGGGATACCAATGGAGGTTATGAGTTTGGCGTTCTAACTGATGATGTTGCATTGAGTTACTCGGTTCATTGCTTGCCGTTCGAGTGGATTGATGTCCACAGGTCTTCCTTTATCGTCCTGTTTACGGTATTTTAGGTGGGAAATTGAAAGCCAACTAGTTAAGTTCTATCGTCACTCTTCGTAGCAAGGGTTAATGTATTATCTTGTGTCGATTGGATGAAGCTAAATCCTTTTAATCTACTATCTGTAGCCTGTTAAAGCAACTGTGCCCAGCAGTTTCATCGGGTTCTAGACGTACGAGCTGACTTGAGTTTGCTTGTGATCCTGAAGAGTGATGTGACGGAGAAATTCGATGCTACTAGGCATTGGCACTGAGAGCTTGGTATGAAGTGGATCTCATGCTATGACGGGCTCGTGGCACGGTGAGTCCTCTTTGCGCATCTTAGGAGATCCGATCTGAACCAGTGTTCTTCGTCCAAGAACAACAAAATCACGCCACTTAAGGGATATCAAATTGGAGGAAGTAGCTTCCTACTGGTGTTCCAATATCTGGTCAATGCACTTCAATCTGCTTGTTTCATGTGTTTTCGAGTAGCAGTGAGCATCGGTCCAACCCAATCCAGCCAATCCTGGTGCATTTTTTCAACAGGATTGGGTCGGTCTTGATTCTGAACCTCTAGATTTTGCACTATGCAGGTTGATCATTGATCCTGGGAGTTTGAAGTTCATCCAATCCGGATATATATGTGTGTGCACGCGCATGCTTTTGTCTCCTCCAAACCCTAGTATCTCCTCTTCTGGTCTCTTCTTTCTTATGCTATTTAGTTTACTGTGTAAATTAGAAAGTAGAAAGAAATCCAGTTCTAATTCAACCAAAAAAAGTAGAAACCCTCTTTGCACGCCTTGCGGCTCACCTCTTTTCACTCACCTCATCATTCGCCTCTCTTCGCTTGCACTCACCTTGCCACTCGCCTCTGTTCATTCACCTTGCCACTCACCACACTCACCTCTAACATCTCCTCACTCGCCTCACTGTTCTTTTTGTGGTTTACTACTTGTAGTAAGTGTGGAATTTCTATTGTTACATTATCTTACATTGGTATTCGTAGTTTGGTTGCTCAATGTCACATGTTGATATATATATATAATTTGAAATAATATGTTTGTCTTTTTAATGAACACAAAAAATAAAATAAATAATCATTAAGTCTAGAGTTGACCCTAAAATTAGACCGACCATGGTTTCAAGCTCAAGAGTCAATCCTTGGCCCCAAAAATTAAGTACCAATACTATGCGGATCGATCCCTAGGTTAGTTACTAAACTAGCTCACCTTGTTCATGCTTACCCCCATTTTTTAGTAACAAGTTGACCCCTACTAGTGGACATATTCAATTCAAGAATATGCAACACATGTTTGATATTTCACGCAAGGATTAGGCGTTAACCAAGAATATGCAGCACGCATTTGATATTTCACGCGAGGATTAGGCGTTAATTGCCGGTGCTTTATCCAGTAAATGATCAGGTCATTATCAAATCCTCTCTGGCTATTATTGTTTGTTGCTAAAATGATCTAGTCCGAGTCGATACTCCCACATCGATTTCAATTTGGTTGGAGACATCTGTCCCTGGCCAGCCCCAGAAGGCAGATTCGCAGGCATGGAATCCAAGCCATGCGAAGCATAATAATAATAAAAAGGTTTCTTGTTTGCCTGACTGGCAACGGTGCATGAAGCATCAGACAAGAATCTTCTCAAATTTTTGAAAGAATCGACGGCTTGGTCCCCACGCTCTAGCCGGCCGCTATCACATGTAACGTCCTTTTATCAAATCGTGTCGCTAGGACGACGATGTTTACAATGACAAACCTTAATTTCGACGTACAGAAAAAGACAATTGAGATAGCTCAAATATTCTGCTTCGGCATTAGAACAGCCTCCAAAAGAATTTCTGAGCCTCTGAGAGTGTTTGCCATCTTCAAGTTGGGAGTACAAATATGTCAATTGAAGAAGGGTCCTCTGTTCCCAGCGAAGAAACAAGACAACGCAGCCCCTGTGTTCATAGAACAAGCGGTTTCGATTCAAGAACCGGAATCTTCAACTCTCTCGTCGAGCTTAATGAGCAACAAAAAATCCTGACCAATCCCAACCTCGACGTTGCTTCGTTTGTGCTCTCGCAATTCCCACATGCTCTTGCTGAGTCGCGTATCGCACTGATTGATGCGGCCACAAACTGCCAGATCTCATATGCACATCTCTACCGCTCCATCAGATCGCTCGCCTATGGATTGTATCATGCAGTCGGGGTCAGAAAAGGCGATGTGGTCTTCCTGGTGGCTCCGAACTCGCTCCTTTACCCGACTATATGTCTTGCCATACTATCGGTCGGTGCGATTCTCACTCCAGCTAATCCGCTAAATACCACACTGGAAATAGCTAAGCAAGTGGCTGATTCCGGAGCGAAGCTGGCAATATGTGCACCAGAAGAGCTACATAAGTTGATACCAACCAAGCTTCCTACTATGCTAACAACCAAAACATGGGGTGGCACTTTGCTTTCTGTGGAAGAACTCATAGAATGCTGCGACCCAATTGATCTTCCCCTAGAAAGGCCGACTCAAACGGATACTGCGGCTGTCCTCTACTCCTCAGGAACCACTGGAACTAGCAAAGGCGTCATATTGACTCATGCGAACTTGATATCCGTCATCACGCTACTAAAATGGTCAGTCAGTGCATCCTCGTCCCAAGACGACGTGTTCCTATGCTTCATCCCTATGTTCCACATTTATGGGCTTGCTTTCTTCGTGCTTGGGTTGTTCTGCTCAGGAATCACTACATTTGTAATGCAGAGATTCGACTTCCAGGCCATGCTCGATGTCATTAAAGTGCATCGAGTCAATAACATCCCTGCGGTGCCCCCAGTGATTCTTGCACTCGTGAAGCACGCCAGTAACGTGAAATGTGACCTCTCGTCACTTCGAAGAGTGGGTTCTGGGGCAGCACCACTGAGCAAAGAGGTGACTGATGGGTTCCGAGAGAAGTTTCCATGGGTCGAGCTGAGGCAAGGGTATGGGCTAACCGAAACATGCGGTGCAGCCTCTTTTTTTGCATTGGATGAGGATGCAAAGGCCCATTCTGGATCTTGTGGGAGTTTGCTACCGCACTTCTTGGCCAAAATTGTCGATATCGAAACCGGGTCACCTTTGCCACCTAACACAGAGGGAGAGCTGTGGCTGAGAAGTCCTACAATAATGAAAGGTTATCTGCGGAACGAGGAAGCAACGACTGCAACGCTAGATCCCGAAGGGTGGTTAAGGACTGGTGATCTCGGTTATTTCGATGAAGATGGGTTTCTTTACATTGTTGACAGGATAAAGGAGCTGATCAAGCACAATGGTTATCAGGTTAGTTACCTCATCGGGCTGATCAATTTGGTTTGATCTAACATGTAAACTGAGGGATAGTGCACCTCTGGAAGATCAGAATTTAGTTTAATGAGACCTGAAAATTGGAAAGGATGCTCAAATGATCTAGTAATTGAACCATTCTGACCCGTGGATCCTATATACGATATTACAGGTTGCTCCTGCAGAACTGGAAGCTCTACTACTCAGCCATCCTCAGATTGTTGATGCAGCTGTCATACCGTATGTCATCTCTCTCTCTCTCTCTCTCTCTCTCTCTCTCGCGCACACATATGCCTGTGCATGTTGCACACATGAACATGCATCTTTATGTGTACATGATATGTAGATTAAGCAAAATGCTGATAGTATGCAGATTAGAGAATGAGGAAGCAGGACAAGTACCAATGGCATATGTAGTTAAAGCATCCGGTTCGGAACTTACCGAGAATCAAGTCATTCGATTCATTGCTGACCAGGTTTCTTATCAGTCACTGTCTACTACTTCCTCACCCCAATAATATGCGGCATCAGAAAAGAACAAAAAGTAAGATTTTTCTGTGTGTTCAATTGAAAATTTGTAGGTTGCACCATACAAGAAAGTGAGAAGGGTGGGGTTCATCAGCACCATTCCAAAATCTGCTGCGGGAAAATCTTGAGGAAGCAGCTGATTTCACAAACCCAACAACAACTCAATTCTAGATTGTGAAGTAATGAAGTTAGACGATGATTGCCAGTGTGTTGAATTAAGAGAAAGAACTCCAGTAGTTATTCAAGATCTAGCTACGGTCTTGAGGCTTTACCAATAAGGAGTTCAGTATGCAATGTAGCTCGAAAGTATCCAGTATTTCAAGTCATTTTCGTCTTCTGAAGTAATAGCAATCGATAGCTATTAGTTGCCTGTCATCTATTGTCCATGAAACTAGTTTCCTTCATTTGGGTATCATGCTTTTTTTTAAGGATTGTTAGGCCATGTTTGATTCAGCATTTGGAAGGGGCTTTGGGCAAAAGCAAGTGGTGTTTGGTTCAATTTTTTTAGGACTTTGGGGAGATGCAATTGCATCTCCAAGGGGCTTCAAAGGGCTTTAGGGGATTGAAGGGTCCAAGGTGCATTTGAGAGTAGCATTTTCGGAATGCTGGGGCCTTTGTTTAATGAAAATATGTCGTTGCCCATTTTACCCTCATTTATTAACTAAAATCCGTTTTTGCCCTTTTCGAAATAGAAAACCCTAAAAGCCTCCCGTAGCCTCATGCCTCTTTCCGTCGTCCCTCACCGTCTCCTTCGCAAGCTATTCTCCGGTGTCCATCTGAGATCAGCCATCCCAACCTCGAAGATTGCCTCCCGCTGTTCTGCTGTCGTGCTCGCGTCGCGCTCATAGCAGACCAGTTGGGTAAGCTCGGAAACTTCGATTCCATCGCTCGTTCGTCCGATTTTGTGGTCGCCGCTAAAGATTCCGCACGAGATTACTCGCGAGGGCCGTGGGCATTTCTTTTCTTACACTCTCACGCCTCTCTCTACCTCACTTGTTGTTTTGTGGCTGACCCTCACGTTCTCTCTACCTCACGATTGTAACAGTGGAGCTTTTGGAGAAGAGTATCCAGAAGATTGTTGAATATGTGATGAGGAGTCATCCATGATAGTAGATGGAGTTGATGGAGTTGATGTTGTGGTGGACACCCCCTGAAACTATGGGGGCTTAGTAGAGGAATAACTAATGCAAACAGGAGAACTAGGCGATAGTGATGACAATTGACTAGATTGTGATTTAGCAAATGGGAAGAAGTTCTCCTGGAAAATCACATGGCGAGAGACATATATTCGGCCGTGCTACAATGAAGACAATGATAGCCACGATGATGAGGATGTTGGAGAAAACTTCCTTGAATGTTTTGAAGTTGACAAAATGTTTCCAACAATCTAGTTTGAAGACTTGCAGACTCTTTCATCAAAGTCTGAAGACCACCGAACCGCGACTCAAGACTCAAAGTCTATCCTCATTGACAGTTTCTAGATCGTCAAAGAAGGCTTATTCAGAACTGAGTATTTCGTTATGGATTTGATTCTATTGACTGAAGAAGATCTCTTGGCTAGATATAGCATGTCGGAATCCTTTATTCAAATTGAGATTGATTCAGGGATTTTGGATCCGTTGATTGGCAAAGTATACTTGGAACTATTTATGGAAACCTAAATCCGATTGTATGGACGAGCATGATTAGTGGGCTATCGTCATATTCTTTAAATAATTCGAAGTATCCCTAATTGATTCTGTCCAACAAGTAGATTGGAAGAACTCCTTTGGTACGTGTCAACGGGTGTGATGGCATGAAGGAGTATATAAGGAAGACGTTCCAGCTATTCGAGTGTGTGCGTGATAGAAGAATTCCAAAATTTGAAACTCCTTATTCTTAGTCAATTCAATTGTTGAGCGAAATCATGTACTCAAAAGAGAGTTTATACCTCTGTGAGACCTTGAGGAAGTGTAGCAGAGTCTCTACACTGTGGAATCAAGGAAGAGTTATACTATAATAACTCTTTTGATTCATAGTGAAGTCCAGCCAGTGGGCTGTCGGTGCGAAGAGTGGATGTGGGCCTGGATTAAGCCGAACCACTATAAATCTTATGTTCTTATTTTCTTCCCTAAGCTCTTTTACTTTGATCGTAATTCTGTTTTATTATTATAATCTAATTTCCTTTTCATAATCTATTGCTGAACAGAGTTGTTTTAAAAGTAAAATCACTCACTTCACTCTAGAAAATTTGTTTTCGCACCTATTCACCCCCTCCAGGTGCTTGTACTAGCTTTCACAGAGGAAAATAGCCAATGAAGATACATTGCATTGTTCTATCATCAAGTTTATTGCGAGTATAAGGGCGTAGACAAGGGTAGCATGCACATCCAAAAACACGCAATTGTAAATAATCGGGTTTCTAGCCAAACAATTTCTCATAAGGAAACAATCCACTCAAGACCGTTGTAGGTGTTAAGTTACTTTAATTGAGTTATTTTTAATTTTTAGAATTTTATTTCTCTTTTACTTACATAAGGGTATTATGGTCATATACAATTTATATTTAATATAAACACAATGGATGTAGGGTTTCTGTTATATAGAAACCTACAGCCCTCTCTTTGTTTCTTTTACGTTCTCATTCTCCTCCTTCTCTCTTCATTCTTTCTCTATTTCTACTTGCTATAGGTTCTCTAATTAGCTTTGTGACATGGTATCAAAGCATGTCTAACTACCTATTGATCCTATTGCTAGTTTGAGAGTACCCTAGTAACCCTACCTTTTCTCCGTGCGCTGCCACCTAAAGCTATAATTTTTATCGGTTTTTTCTTTGAGTCTCAATATGTATGAGATCAAAAAATATCAGATTCATCAGTTCGATTTGTGAACATGGATTACAACACTTACTCGATAAGTGGATTCAAGAATCAGATTACTTCATTGATTATGGTTGATTGATCTTGCTAGGTTTCCTTTGGTTAACTGATGGAGCCAATTACATTTGATTATACATTATTGTTGCTGTTTTGTTTCTTGCACTAAAGTTTTAGCCTTCTTGATTAAGCGGTAGATATATTTATATTGAGACTATCATCATGAGTGATACTAAGGCTTCTACAGATAGTGTCAATGTTCAAATTACAACTATTAAATTACATGGATCTTCCAATTACTTGTTATGGGCCCAAGCTGTGAAGGTCTATATTAATGCCAAAGGGAAACTCCATTATCTTACTACAGACCCTCCCGTTGAAAATTCTAAAGACTATAATGATTGGATGAGAGAATGATACACTTTTGGTGTGGTTATGGAATAGCATGGAACCATCCATCGCTGCTAATGTCATAATCTACACAACTGCTAAGGGAGTGTGGGATGATCTTATAGAGAGTTACTCACAAGACAAAAATATGTCTAGAGTTTATGAACTATATGAGAAGATCTTTAATTTTAAACAAGGAGACAAGTCTCTTGGAGAGTATTATAGTGCTTTGAAAGGTATGTGGGAAGAACTTAATCTTTATCAGCCCACCACTATTGATCTTGAGAGACTTAAGACACAGCGAGCTGAATTTCAAGTGGCCAAGTTTTTATCTGGCTTGAATGCCGACTTACAGCCTATGAAGAGTTGGCTTCTTGCTAGAGAGAGAGAGTTCTTTCTATGAAGGAAGCATTTTGTCGAATTCAACACATTGTCCCTCCGTCTTCTACGTTATCAAAAGACAATTAAGCATTTGTGGCTAGTAGTGGTGGTCATGGTTATGGTGGTTTTTCCAATAGAGTTCATGGTTTCGGGGGAGGTCATAGTCGTGGTGGTGGACGTAATGGACAAAGTTCTGATTGAGATAGCCATCAGCATATATACCGTGGCAAATCAGGTCATATTGTTGACACTTGTTGGGCCAAGCATGGCAAGCCTGAGCGAGCTCAACGATTAATTACTGCAAATGCTGTTGTGTCTGAAGGGAGTGTTGGAAATGTGTCTTACAGTGCCATGAACCCATCTATCTCACCTAGGGGTAGTTCTTATGAGTTTACGACTCAAGATGATATGGTTGCACAACTCGTCTAACATGTCCAACAACTAAAGGCTTCCAACTTCTCATCCACTGCCACTCTTGCATATACAGGTAACATGGCATCTTTCTCCACTTTGTCTCTTAGCACTCCTTAGGTCATTGACTCGGGAGCTTCTAGTCATATGACGGGTAAGCAATAACTACTTTCTTCCCACCATAACTCTAGTCCTTCATCATAAGTTATTTTAGCTAATGGTTCCTCGACTCAAATGGTTGGATTAGGGACTGCTTCACTTACACCTTCCTTATCTTTGTCCTCTGTTTTACATGTTCCCCAACTTCCTTTAAATTTTTTATATGTTAGTCAGTTAACTAAAGCTCTTAATTGTTCAGTTACATTTCACCCATCTTATTGTGTTTTTCAGGACCTTCAGACAAAGAAGATGATTGGTGGAGGGCATGAACGTGATAGACTCTACCATCTAAATGGTGTCTCTACTGCAGATGCCAATGGTCTAGCTCAAGTTCTATTAACCCCCTATTATGGAATTCTCGTTTAGGGCATTTATCTTTATTTAAGTTACAACAAATAATTCTTGAGTGTAAATCAATTTCTACTCTTGAGTGTGAAGCTTGTGAACTTGGGAAACATCATCATAGTTCTTTTCCTAGTCGTAATGATTCTCGTGCATCTACTTTACTCGAACTTGTTCATTTAGACATTTGGGGACCTTCCCGCATTATTAGTAGAAATGATTTTAAGTATTTTGTTACTTTTGTGGATGATTATTCTCGTTTAACATGGCTCTATATGCTTCATAATCGTTTTGAATTTTTACATGTTTTCCAATTATTTCATCATGAAGTTACTAATCAGTTTAATACATCCCTTAAAATTTTGCGAACATATAAATTATAATACTCTAGAATATACACAGAAATCAATTTTTTTGTTTTGTTCTAATCTTGGCATTATACATCAAACAAGTTGTACTTATACCCCTCGGCAGAATGGCGTGGCTGAGAGAAAGTACCGTCACCTTCTAAAAGTTGCTCGTTCACTCTTATTTCATATGCGTGTGCCAAAATCATTTTGGAGTGATGCTGTCCTTACCGCATGTTATCTCATAAATCGTATGCCTTCCACTGTCCTTAATCATCAGTCACCAATTAGTGTTATATTTCCCGACAAGTCATTATTCCTTCTTACCCCGGCGTCTTTGGGTGTGTTTGTTTTGTTCATAACCTACATTCCGGTTCTGATAAACTATATCCTCATGCCACTAAATGTATTTTTCTTGGGTATTCATGTACACAAAAGGGGTATCGGTGTTATGATCCAATAACTTGTACCCAATATGTTAGTGCCGATGTTACTTTTTTCGAGGGCACACCATACTATTCTACTTAGGGTAAAGAGTTTTCAACTGACATTGTAGTTGATCCTCCTATCCCACATCTTATCCCCTTAGATTCTATTAGTTCTTCTCCAGTACCTCCTCCCTTGCAGGTGTATTAGCGGCGAAAGCAGTCTACGACACCACCAATTTCTAGCTCTTTGTCGCGACCAAATTTTTCGGGTTCACCACCTAAAACTAGTTTAATGGATTACTAAGCCTTTAAGGTTAGCTTGGGCTCTCCCAAGCCCATACAAATTTGCGACTTGTGTTTAAGCTCTTAACATACAAATGATTTTCAGGTACATCGATTAGACACCTAAGTAAAATAATTGGAGAATTACTTTACTCCTACGAACCAGAGACTAATAGTACGGGGACTTGGTTACATTAGATTTTTCTAATGCCCTTTCGGTACCATTCTTTTTATCTTCAAAAAATATTTTTTGCAGGCAGCTGATTTATTTTAACCTAAATTACTATGATGCAAAAAGTGACCACACGGATGCTCAAACATTCAATAAATAAATTGCATCACACAAAGCAAACAATTTTTTGGGTTTTCTTGAAATTAGATTTTTTTCATAAAAACATGCATTTTAACTACATGACCTAAACTATATGACATGAAGAAATGCAATAATTAAATGCAATCTAAATGACCTAATTCTAATGACATACAATGCAATGCAATGACATACAAAATTATTTCAACTAAAATGACACGCAACATACAATTTAGTATGCGGGTTATATGTCATGCGACATTTATTAAATGACTTAGTCTAATGACGATGAAGTTCTAATTAAATGAACCTAATAAAAACTAAATGACGTGCATTTGATATTTCTATGCAAAAATGATCTAGCTAGATTAAAATTCTATCTAATTTAAACTAAGGATCAAGTCACATTAAATCCTAATTTAAACTAAGATATTATCTTAATCTAACATGCAATTTATCTAATATGCAATGACGTGCAAAGAATGCCTTAATTCAACATGATATATGCATGATGATTTTTTTTTTTATGTTTTTATATTAATTTCGGAATTAAAATTTCACATGCAATTCAAATAATAATAAAACTAACAACCTAAATGAATGCATTTTTTGTTTTTTTTTTTTATATTTTCCTAAATTCGGAATAAAATCCCTATTCTAGATATGCAAGATAACAAGAAATATTCCAAAACAAACTGAATCCTAATTCAAATATTTTTTTGGATTTTTTTAGTGATTTTCCAAAACAAGCAATTATCAACTAAACATTAAATCTAAACAATCAAGATATTCAATCAAATAAAGGATTAAAATAATCGAAAAAATAACCTATTGTCTCACAGTCAAATTAACGATTATCCTAACCTTAATTATCACGACAAAGAGTTCAAAATAACTAAAAATCTGATCTGAATTATTACGGATCGAATTAATAATTATATTGATTCAACACTTAAAATGCTATCGACAAATCCCAAGAATTAATATAATTAAAAAAATGATCCGATATCTTACAGATCAAATTAGAAATTACAATAATTATGGGGAAGACCCCGCGAATAATGCCTAATTTCTTTTCCTTTTTTTCTTGTTTTTTCTTTTCTTTTGAGCAAAGCAGCACGTGGTGGCCGGTCCGGTGAGGAGTCGCCGGCGTTAGGGGATGATCGTCGAGCTCGGCGAGAGGAAAACAGCAAGCAAGCGAGCGGCGAGGAGGTGAATCGGTGGTAGCTTCACGGACAAGGGTGTCGGGTCGACCGCGATTTGGCTTGGGTCCGGCCGTCGGGCGATAGACACCGGCGATCGCGGGCGTCGGGAGTAACAAGTGGCGTCGGGCAACGGGTGGTGGTGTCGTGGCGGTTCGAGCGACGACAGCGTCGAATCGTGGGTCAGCCGGTGGTAGGGATGGCTCGGACTTTTGGAGGCCGGATGACGGCGCGCACGAGTCTTCGGCTCCGAGTAGCGCAGCGGCGTTGGGCGGATCGATTACGGCGGAAAGCGGAGGAGGATGTCGGACTTCGCGAACGGCGAGGAATGGTGGTGAAGAAGTAGTCACGCGGTGAGGCGGAGGAGCTTCGGGCGGAGGGCAACGGGAGGCACGGCAGCAAGGGCGTCGGATCTATGCCGGGCGATCGTGGACGACCAGCGAAGTCGCAGCACCTAGTGGCATGGCTGGGTCGCGGTGAGGTGTAGCTTCGTTGCTGGGGTCGAACAGCGAGGCAAGTGCAGCGCTTTTGAAGAAGAGCTGGCCGGTCAATTGCGAGGTGGGGCAGCGGATTTGGGGAAGATGATGAACAAAAGGTCAAATCACCCCTTTACTTGTTTCGGCCTTTACGCTTCCCCCTCAAAAGGAAAAGAGCCCCTAGACCAAAATTCTCTTCCCTCTCTTTTGATTTTTTTTTTCGAGAAAAGAACCCCCCTGCTTTACCGTACACGGCCCTTTTATAAGCATGAAAAAATGTCATCTTCGGATATTTCGAAGATTTCTATAACCTCTTGATTATAAAAATCTTTTTATTCTCCTTATCTCCTAAATATTTTCTACTGATTTTTAAAGATAAGATCACAATCCATTTTTCTCAAATTTCAAAAAGATCATCATTTCAAATCTCAATTTCAGAAAATGGGCTTGGGCTAATTTGTATTCTTCATGGGCTTAGTCCGACCTGTTAATTTAAAATTCAAAACTATCAATTCGACCCATCCACCACCGGTCCAATAAATAAATGTAAAAAATGCAAATTAAAAACAAATGCACCTAAATCTATATGCTATGCAATATATATATTTTTTTAGGGATAAAATTAACCCCTAATTTTTTAAGGCAATAAATGACTAAATGGGTTGCCAAAATTTAGGTGTCAACACTCTTCCATGCCCTTCGTTCAATCTTCCCCCTTGTCTCCTGGTCCGGATGATCTTCCAATTGCCCTTCGCAAAGGTACTTAATCGTGCACACAAAAATCCTCTTTGGCTTACCCTATTGAGCATTATGTGTCTCTTTCACATCTTCATTCTCCATTACATGACTTTGCTCTATCATTACAAACTCACACAATTCATACTTCTACCACTGAGACTTTGTCTCGCTTTGAGTGGAAGAAAGCTATGGATGTGGAAATGGAAGCTCTAGTGTCTCACCAAACGTGGTCATTAGTTGATCTTCCTCTTGGGAAAGATGTGGTGAAGTGTCGTTGGGTGTACACTATCAAGTACAATCTGGATGGCTCAATTGAGCGTCTTAAAAATCAGCTCGTTGCTAAAGGTTTTACTCAAACTTATGGAGTGGATTACTTTGAGACTTTTTCACCTGTGGCATGTCTCAATTATGTTCGTGTTATTATTTCTCTTACCGTGAATTTTGATTGACCATTATATCAATTGGATGTCAAGAATGATTTTCTTAATAGCAATTTGTCTGAAGAAGTATATATGGAGCAACCTCCTGGGTATGTTGCTTAGGGAGAGAATCGTAGTAAAGTATATCGGCTACATAAGGCCATTTATGGGTTGAAACAGTCTCCAAAAGCATGGTTTGAAAATTTTAGTTCGGTAATTTCCAAATGTGGTTTCCACCAATGTTATTCAGATCATTCTATTTTTGTTCGCAAGAAGGTGGTCATTCTTATGGTATACGTGGATGATATAATTGTCTCTGGTAGTGATGTGACCGGCATTTATGAGGTTAAGTCATTTCTTCAACAACAATTTCAGATTAAAGACTTGGGAACCCTTAGATATTTTTTGGGTATTGAAGTTTTACGAAGTAAAAAATGTATTAATTTGTCTCGGTGAAAGTATGTTCTTGATCTTTTGTCTCGAGACTGGTACACTAGCTTCCAAGCTAGTTGATACTCCTATGGATTCAAATCAAAAGTTTGGAGTTGATGATGGAAATAAAATTGAAGACAAGCAACAATATCGACGTCTGGTTGGGAAACTAATTTATCTTACTGTTACACATCCTGATATTTCTTTTGTTGTTAGTGTGGTGAGTCAGTTTATGGAGTCACCTAAGAAGGTTCATTGGGATGTTGTTTGTCACATTCTTCGATATCTTAAAAACTCTCCTGGTAATGGACTAATTTATAAACCTAACGGTTCTTCCACTCTTGTTGGCTATTCTAATTCTAATTCTAATTGGGCTGGGTCAACGTATGATCAACGGTCTACGACTGGGTATTGCACCTTTATTGGTGGTAATTTGGTTACTTGGAGAAGCAAGAAACAGACTACCATTGCTAGGTCTAGTATGGAGGCTGAATATCGTGCTATGGCACATACTGTGGCCGAATTGTTGTGGTTGAAATCTCTTCTCCAAGAGCTTGGATTTTCTATTAATCAACCCGTTTATATGATGTGTGATAATCAAGCAGCTATTTATATTGTTGGGAATCCTGTTTTTCAAGAGTGAACTAAGCATATAGAAGTTGACTGTCACTTTGTTCATGATGCTGTGAAGTAGAAGTTGGTTGCTACTCCTTACGTTGCCTCTAGAGATCAACTTGTTGATATGTTCACCAAAACATTATTTCGTCCTGCTTTTGTTACTAGTTGTTCCAAGCTAGGCATGGGTGACTTATATGCTCCAGCTTGAGGGGGAGTGTTAAGTTACTTCAATTGAGTTATTTTTAATTTTTAGAGTTTTATTTCTCTTTTACTTACATAAGGGCATTATGGTCATATACAATTTATATTTAATATGAATACAATGGGTGTTGAGTTTCTATTACATAGCAACCTATAGCCCTCTCTTTGTTTCTTTTACGTTCTCCTTCTCCTCCTTCTCTCTTCCTTCTTTCTCTTTTTCTACTTGCTGTGGGTTCTCTGATCAGCTTTGTGAAAGTAGGCGTGCGGTTAATTAGAAAGACCGCAATGAGGAAGGCATCATTCCAATATATACGAGGAACAAAAGCTCGAGTAAGCAATGTGATGCTAGTTTCCACAATATGACGGTGTTTGCGCTCAGCCCGACAATTTTGTTTCTATGTGTGCAGGCATAAAAGACAATGTAGGATGCCATGAAGACAAAGATAAGGATCAAATTTCTTATACTCACCACCTACATCAGTTTGAAGGGCCTTGATCTTACAATTGAAATATTTTTCCACTTGCGATTTAAATTGTACAAAAGTAGACAGTGCATCAGATTTCACAGTAAGTGGAAAAAAGCCATGTATATTCACTATAAGCATCGATAAAAATGATAAAATAACGAAAATCATTCACTGAAGTAACGGGAGATGGTCCCCATGGATCAGAATAAAGTATCTCCAAAGGAGCATTACAAGTAGTTGATGATCTAGTAAAGGGAAGACGACGCGACTTGCCCAAGTGACACAATTCACAGAAACTAGATGAGGAAGATGGAGATATCGACAAGCCATACTTTGAAATGACTAAAGAAGTAATGCGGGCAGTTGGATGACCCAAGCGCTCATGCCAAATAGAAGCAAAAACTCATTCACCAATGAAGCGGGATGGAGCTGGTGGTGATTTATTTGACTGCAGAGGGACCTTATTGGTGGTACGTGCATTATTAAGATAATAAAATCCATTCTTATGATGGCCTTTAATTAGGAGGTTCCCCAAGGATCAATCCTTAACACAACAGAAAGTATGATGAAATTCAAACACCACATCATTGTCTTTAGTAAATTGAGAGGCTGCTAATAGATTCTTCTTGATAGAGGGAACATGATAAACATTTCCTAGTTTAAAAGAACTGGTAGGAGGATATAAGATGGAAAAACCGATATGTGATATTTGCAAACCTGACCCATTTGCAGTACGGATTTGATCGATGCCAGAATAGTTGCTCCGAATGTTCAAATTTTCCATGTCAGCTGTAAGATGATGAGTGGCACCAGAGTCCGGGTACCAGTATGGATCAAATGACTCACCAGTTGAAGATGCATACATAGTAAATGGAGAGTCACTATTAGCTTTATAACTAGGATTAAATCGCCGGTAGCATTGGAGAGCTGAGTGACCTGCACGACCACAAACTTGACAAATGAATTGAGAATGAGAGGAACCTCCTTCATAAAAATTGCGACCACGGCCTCGATCGCGTCCTTGTCCTTGATCGCGTCCTTGTCCTCGACTGCGTCCTTGACCATTGGAGGGAGGATTCGGGCAACAGATGATTTGACCGCAACATTCACAGTTGGAGAAGACTCTATTGGAGATTCAGTGGTGCGGCTTTGAAGAATAACTTCTTGATTGTAAAGCAGGCCAAGGAAGTCATCAAGAGGTAGTGGATCAAGACGAGATGTGACTGAGGTAACAAATGTATCATACTCCAAACCTAAGCCACCGAGGATGTTGAGAACTAATTGGGAATCGGAGGTGGGATGAGTAGCGGCAGAAAGTTGATCCGCAATGTTCTTGGCTTTTTGAACAAAGGCTTCCATGGAAAGAGAGCCCTTCTTTAGAGATCGAAGCCAATACTCTAACTGCATTATGCGAGCTTGAGATTGAGGAGCATAAGGTTTCTCAAGCGAGGTCCAGACATCATGAGAAGTCTCAAGATCGACAATGTGTGAGAAAACTAATTCAGTAAGAGTGGAGAGGATGCAGCAGAGGATGAGTTGATCTTGATAATGCCATGCAGTATGATCCAGGTTGTCGATCACAGTATTATCAGCATTAGTGATAGTGGGTGGCGGACAAGGATATGAGCCATCCACAAACCGAAGATACCCATGAAGACGAAATAAAGGAAGAAATTGTGCTCGCCATAGAAGGTAATTGTTGCGATCTAGCTTGATTTGGAAGACATGAGATATATTGCCTAGAGCAAAGGGCAGCTGGGAGGGGGATAAAAAGGATGAAGAGTTGACGATAGTAATGGTGTTTGAGATAGTAATGGTGTTGGAGGATGTAGAAGAAGACATTGTAGTGGAGAAGAGAAATAAGATGGAAAAAAAAAATTGCGAAGCTCGATACCATGAAAAAGTATGAATTTAAGCTTGATTGCACACCAATCGGTGTGAAGATTTGTATTATATTTATAATATGTACATAAGCAGGAAAAACACAATTAAAAAGATTTTACAAAGATAATAATTTAAAATATCAGTGATAACAATCTACAGTATTTAGTACAGATTGTGAAAGATTTGCTCTATCAACAGAATTGACACAAATCGTGAAAGATCGGCTCAATCAATGGGATTGGCACATATTGTAGAAGATTGATGTATTATGGGAGATTTGCTTTATCAATCTGAACTGTAAAATTTTCTTTCTATACAAGACGATGCAGTTTCCATCTGTGGTCGTGTAACAACTCGAAGGGCTAGATTCTCTCTTAGGAGAAGAAGATTAATCAGAGTAAGCATGGAAGGCCGTGTAGATCTGGATTCCGGATGCAGTTGTTTTGACTGATTACGGTCTTGATCAGTCATTGAAGGTTGAACCTTCTCATCTCCCACTCTTGATGGGGGATGACCCTAGTCGTCTCGTCTTTTTCCTTGGTGCATCTAGGGTTTTGAGTAAAACAATCCCTTCTAGTTTCGAAATATTATTTATATATTCAATTCGGAACTGACTATTTTTCATCTTCCTGGGTTCTTGAACATTTCGGGCCCGTTGTTTTTCTGAAATATTATACTTGAAGTGGACCTCGGAGTACGCATAGGTAGTCACCTTTACGTGTGTCCGTGGAAAACACCTAAACAATTCCTTTCTCTTTTTTGTTAACTTTGGAGGAGAGGTTAATTAGGTGGCCCAAATCTGATGGATCTTTCGAGTGATGAGAAGATTTTTAATGACAAAATGGGCTTTCGTGCAAATATAAAATTTCACAGTTATCCTACAATTGACTTTACAAGGAATTCAGTTCGCTCGAATCTATTGCTATCAAGATATTATCGGTCATGGTTGTGACCGATTCATTCATCTGACTGGTTTGAGGTCATGCAATTTGACTAACCTACCAAACATTTGAAGTCCAGGCCAATGAGCCTAACTAATAATTCATTTTTTTTATACAACTAGTCCGATGAATGGATGAAAATGATGTGATCCTACTGCAAATTATTGCCGATGGACAAGTTGTGCACAAGACCATTGGCATCTCTTCATGACCCCACACTTAGGTATTGTTTTCAATAAAGTAAGCTGATTTTAGAACGCGCAGCTCACGATGGATTTAAATAAATGAGTTTATTTAAGATGGGTTTCGTTATCGAGTTCCTTACACTTGTTAAACAATCTATTAAGGAATTATTCGCAGCTCCCAATGCATTGATTGTGCTCGTGATAATGCTTTGACAACGTAAATTTCCTTGTCACATAAAATTCAACTAGCGTGTTTGGCTTACTCATGAACATAATTTTTCGAGCATACATTATAAGCGATCAAATAAAGGGAAGTCGCGGTATCAATAGTTAGAATTGTTAAAGGAAATGATGACGTACCCTAATTCAGCTGCAATCTCTCCACCGCTTCCTCATCAAGCAAGATCAATTCTTTCCAAGGAAAGAGATCACGATGACGTGTTTTGATTCAGCTACAATCTCTCCACCACTTGCTCATTAAGCAAAATCAATTCTTTCCAAAGAGAAGATATCATGATCGTGTCCCTCATTAATTCTGTAACCCTAACTTGTATTATATAAAGACACCACCCTACATAGCCGAAGTATGTAACAAAAATTCTATCACTGAAACACAAAAACACTTATTGGCAATTGCTACTCATTCTCATCTTGTTAGTTTATTATTTTTACATGGTATCAGAGTCATATCTTACAAAAGTATTAAGGGCAAACCAATCAGATTCACCCCTATCTTCCTCAAACTCAACTGCTAGCAATCAATTAACAAGTAACCAAATCCCAAGTGTTGCTAATCTAAAAGACCTCATCAAGAATGTTGTCCCATCGTGTCCTCTCATCCCTTCCACAGGGGGCTCATCTGGATCAATCACATGCCTTGTAGTTGGTATCAAATTAACCAGAGACAATTACATCATATGGAAGGCACGCCTCCTTCCCTTTCTACGGGCCAGTCGACTCCTGTCAATTGTGGACAGAATTGAACCATGCCCTCCACACGCTATCACTGAAATTAGCGAGGATGGTGTTGCCAAAAGTTTACCAAATCTAGCATATGAAACATGTTTTACCAGAGATCAAATTGCCTTGGAGTGGATTCTCAATTCCACAACCGCCAACATCGTTGCACAGCTTTCCAATTTAGGCTCTTCAGCCGCCGTGTGGTTTTTCTTGGCTCAATCATATGCAGCACGTAATAGTGTCCGCACCACACATCTACAAATGAAACTTCAGACTCTTCGCAAGGGAAATCAAACAATCACGAAATATCTACAAGAAGTAGCCTTCCTTGTTGATCAACTTGCCTCGATCGGTGAGAGTATCTCTTCACAAGAATATCAAACTCACCTGTTCAGGGGACTCGGAGCGGAATATCAAAATTTAGCAGCGTCGATATCCGTTCAAAGTCAGTACCAATCCCTTATAGGGGAGTCTCTACACGGGCTGCCCTTGGCTCATGAGGCACAACTTGATTTGCTTGAGCCCATCATCTCCACTCCAGGAGCGTTCATGACGTGAACAGCACACCAAGCACCTCAATAGCTTCCTTCTCGCATGGACAGGTCACCACGGCCTGGGCAACAAATTCCACAAAGTGGGCAGCACTTTGGCCCACGAAATTTACCCCAAAATTACTTATCAAAGGAGGGGCAGTGTTCGATGTCAACTTTACAATCAATTTGGCCACCGAGCCAATGTGTTACGTGATCGTGGGTCTCCACCACAATCTTTAGGCTCGGCCACAACTCCACATTGCTGAAATTCCACCGCCACCGTCAGTCTTTTCGGACGCGTGGCATCCAGATTCCGATGCCAGACACCACGTCACAAATAATTTGTCTCAATTGTCCTCTCTTCAGCTTCACACAGGCAACCAACATGTTATCATAAGTAACGGGTCTAGCCTCCCGATAACTCATACAGGTACTCTTGTTTCTCAAAATTTTCAGTTGTCTAATGTCCTAGTTGTTCCCTCCAAAAAAAAAAAAAAACTTACCTAGTTGTTCCCTCTATAAAGAAAAACTTACTTTCCATTCGTCAATTTTCACAGGAAAACAATTGTGATTTCATTTTTCTCACCTAATTGTTTTCTGTGAAGTGCCGCCGTACGGGCCGGATTCTCTTCCAAAGGAACCTTAATCAGGGATTCTGTCAATTTTCGGATCAGTCCGAGCTTTCTCTTTCAGCTTATTACCTTTCTCAGTCCAGCTCCTTTGTCCGTTGGCACCATCGTTTAGGCCATGCTGCATATTCTACTATTTCTCGCATGTTCAATAAGTCGTCAGTTGTTCAATCAACTTGCTCAGCATGTGCATCTAGTAAGAGTCACTGTCATCGTCATCCTCCCACTTTTCATAGATCCAAGGTTCCCCTAGAATTAGTTCATTTTGACATTGGGGGCCGGCTCCTGTAACATCTCATCAAAATAATAAATATTATGTTTGTTTTATTGATGATTACTCCAAATTTTCTTGGCTTTATATGTTCAATTCTCGTGATCAATTTTTACATATTTTAACAGTCTTTCTAAACTTTGTTGAAAACCAACTCAATACCCGAATTAAAGCCATCCAAAGTGACTATGCCAGAGAATTTCTTTCTGCGTCTTTTAATAAATTGTCATAGGAGTGTGGCATTTATAAATGGACATCCTGTCTTCGCCTGGCCCTTCAAAATGGTTCAGCCGAGCACAAACATAAACATTCTATTCCCTCTCATTTTTGGGATTTTACTTTCGAAAGTACAATTCACATTATCAATCGACTGCCTACTCCCATTTGGCAGCAGAGCAGCCCTTATGAAGTACTCTTTTCTACTGTACCACCCGTTGACCATATTCAGATTTTTGGCTGCGCTGTGTACCCAAACCTACAACCTTATGCCAAGCACAAACTGGAGCCTAGGTCACATCGGTGTATTTTCTTGGACAATCCCTCAGGTGTCAAGGGCTATCACCGCTATGCTCCACAACAACAACAGTTCTACACAGTTGTAGAGACCATTTTTTATGAGACTATTTTTCCATTTGCTGCTCCCGTCACTGATGTAACATCGAATGTGTCTTCACCAGCATCATTGGAGTTACCCCTTTATGTTCTCCTACTGATGCATTTGCAACCTGATGATTCACATATGCAGGAACCGAGGATCAATGCATCCCACATGTCGACACCTGTTTACGGCAGTCTCACAACTTCCCTCTTAGTATCTTTCCAATTGCAACTAGAAATGCCATCTCTTACCACTGAAATTATCCTACAGACCATCGCCAGCCCACCCCCATGGTGACCAGACTTCGAGACGGCACCATTCCCCGTTGACATGTGCAAAAGGATCGCACTTATGCACTCACCACTTCAATAGCAGTCTCATTTGCACCATCTTGTTATGGTCAGGCGATAAAAAAATCCCGAATTGGCAGGCAACTATGCCTGAAGAGTACACCGTACTACTTAAAAATGGGAAAAGAACCAAAAAATTCCTAAACTTTTTGTTTTTGTGCTGATTTAGTTCTAAACATTTTTTTGGTGCTGATTTAATCCTAAACTTTTTTACGTTGTGTCAATTTAGTCATTTTCGGCTAATTTTGACTAAATTTTGCTGACTAGACACCGGCTAGCTAACGTGGCCTGATCGGTGTTGACGTTGATAACTTTTAATAATATTTTAATATTTTTGAATTTTTGAATTTTTTCTTCTTCTCTCTTCTTCCTCTAGCCGATCGCGTACCTCGGCGACAAAGAGGTCAAAATCTCCTCTTTCATTTAGCAAAATAAGTAAAACATAGCAAAACGCACCAACTAAAGTTACCCACATGAGCCATCGCTGAACTCCCGTAAAATCCCTTCCATCACCCCGTTAGACAGAGAAAGTGAGAAATTAGGTAGAAGAACAGCCCATTAAGTGCCATAACTTGGCACAAGAGGACACTTAAGTGTCATAACTTCAAAATGGTACACTTGAGTGCCAGTTTCGAAGTTAAATGGAACACTTAAGCGCCACTCCGACGAAAATCCGGCCAAATAGCTTATGTGGCAACTTTCCGGAGAGTTTGGTCCAAAACGGCGTCGTTTTGCATGCGTACGTGGCGGAGAAAATGCAAAAACGACACCGTTTCGTATCGACATGTAAATAATAATATAAAAATTAATTAAATTAGATTTAAACTTAATGTTATTTAAAATATTCAAAAAATTAAGAAAAATTAAAAAAAACTTAAAAAATTTAAAAAGGGGAGGTCGAACAGCGGCCGAGGGCCGAGCCCTCGCCGCCGCCGCCGCCGCCTCCCCCACCGTCGCCGGAAGGGCCGGCAATGGAGGGGGAGGGTCGGCCGAGGTCGCCGGCTTCGCCGGCCCCCGGCTAGGGCCCGACGACCCTCCCCACTCTATTGCCGACCCTTCCCGGCGGCGGCGGGGGAGGTGGCGAGGGAGCCCTCGCCGGATCCGGGCGAGGGCCGCAACCCTCACCACGGATCCGGGGGAAGGCTCGCGTGGGGTGAGGGTCAAGGGCCCTTGCCGCCGTCAAGAAAAGCCGGCGACGGAGTGGGGAGGGTTGGCCGGGTCACCGGGGCCGGGCGGCGAGGGCCCGCGAGCCCTCGCCCGCATCTAGGCCTAGGGTCGCGGCCCTCGCCGCGATCCGGCAAGGGCTCGCAGCTCTCGTTGTCGGTCGGCCGAGGGCCGCGCAACCTCGCCCGACCCTCCCCCTCCATCGCCGGCCCTTCCGGCGACGGCGGGGAGGTGGCGGCGGTGAGGGCTCGGCCCTCGGCCGCCCGTTCGAACTCCCCCCTTTTTTTTTAAAAAAAAATCTTAATTTTTAAAATTTTTTAAGTTTTTTAATTTTTCTTAATTTTTTTAAAATAAAATTAAGTTTAAATCTAATTTAATTAATTTTTATATTATTATTTACACGTCGGACATGAAATTGTGTCGTTTTTGCATTTTCTCCGCCATGTCGCATGCAAAACGATGACGTTTTGGACCAAACTCGCGGAAAATTGCCACGTTAGCTATTTAGCCAAATTTTCGCCGGAGTGGCACTTAAGTGTTCCATTTTACTATGATATTGGCACTTAAGTGTACCATTTCAAAGTTATGGCACTTAAGTGTCCCTCCGTGCCAAGTTATGGCACTTCGTGTGTCACAACCTCGAGAAATTACCCGGACAAGCTAGTGCCGGATCCGGAGCCGGAGGGGGGGCGCGGTGGTTTGCCGGTCACGCGGTAGTTCGCTGTCGAAGAAAGGGAGGGCAGACAGAGACGCAAGGAGAGACAAAGAGTAGGGGATTAACGAGTCGGGGCCGGAAGCGGAGCCGAGGGGTAGCGCGGTGGTTCGCCGGTCGGAAAGAGGGAGGGTAGAGAGAGAGGGAGGTCGCACACCGGTCGGTCGGTCGGAAAGAGGGAGGGCGAGAGAGAGAGGGAGGTCACACGCCGGTTGGTTGCTCGCGGTCGTCTCGCCGGTGTCCTCCTGGTTCATCGGTTGCTCGCGGTGGTTCGTCGGTCAGAAAAAGCGAGGGCGATAGAGAGAGGGAGTTCGTCGGGGAGGGAGAGCGAGGGTAGAGAGAGAGGGGCAAAGAAGAACCCGCGCAACGTAAGATCCTCTCTCCGTGGCTACGGTACAAGAAAATTTTCAAAATGGGCGCCTGAAATTGTGGGTCCCACGAGACACATGTCGCGCTCCCACCGCCTTCTTATTTGCCACGCTGGAGCGTCTTACGTACCTAATATTTTCTCAGAGCTCAGTCCAAATTTTTTTCAAAATGACGCCTGATTTTCTCCTCAGTCAGAGGAGAGAGACGATCTGCAAAGATGGGCTGGGGCTTATGCTCGAGAGAGTAGAGAGAGAGGCTTCTGCGCGTTGGTTTGAAATGGAGAAGTGGGACGACATGGACTGATGCACGGACAGGTGTCACGCTCTGAATGGTTCAGAGCACGGATTGCATGGCACTTTTAAGGTACCTTATATTTTCTCCTTATCCTCCCCTCCCCATACAACGTTGCCGTTTGCCCGATGTGACACGTGGGCCTCGGCGAGACATCACAACCTTACATGCAAAGAAGAAATCGCCGATCACGCGGTAGTTCGTTGTCGAAGAAAGGGAGGGCAAACAGAGACGCGAGGAGAGACAAAGAGTAGGGGACGAACGAGTCGGGGTCGGAAGCGGAGCCCGGAGGGTAGCGCGATGGTTCACCGGTCGGAAAGAGGGAGGGCAGAGAGAGAGGGAGGTCGCACGCCGGTCGGTCGGAAAGAGGGAGGGCAGAGAGAGAGAGAGAGAGAGGTCGCACGCCGGTCGGTTGCTCGAGGTCATCTCATCGGTGTCCTCCCGGTTCGTCGGTTGCTTGCAGTGGTTCGTCGGTCGGAAAAAGCGAGGGCAAAGAGAGAGAGGGAGTTCGTCGGGGAGGGAGAGCGAGGGTAGAGAGAGAGGGGCAAAGAAGAACCCGCGCGACAGAAAATCCTCTCTCCAGGAGCTACAGTACAGGAAAATTTTCAAAATGGGCGCCTGAAATTGTGGGTCCCATGAGACACGTGTTGCGCTCCCACCACCTTCTTGTTTACCACACTTTGGAGCATCTTACGTACCTAATATTTTCTCGGAGCTCAATCCAAAATTTTTTCAAAATGGCGCTGATTTTCTCCTCAATCGGAGGAGAGAGACAATATGCGAGGTGGGTCGGGGCTTATGCTCGAGAGAGCAGAGAGAGGCTTCCATGGATTGGTTTGAAATGGAGAAGTGGGACAACATGGACTGACGCACGAATAGGTGTCATGCTCTGAATGGTTCGAGCATGGATTGCGTGGCATTTTTAAGGTACCCAATATTTTCTCCTTATCCTCCCCTCCCCATACAACGTTGCCATTTGCCCGATGTGACACATGGGCCCCGGCGGGACATCACAACCTCACATGCGAAGAAGAAATCCCCCCCCCCCCCCCCCCAAATCTTAAATGGGGCATCACAACCTCACATGCGAAGAAGAAATCCCCCCCCCCCCCCCCCCCCAAATCTTAAATAGAGGTTCTCCCCTTAGATTCTATATGATGATAATGTACTGATGCGTGAGGCCCCGGTGTGATATTTACAGTCGAAAAGGATCCTAACAATGTACCGATGAAACCACCGGGGTTCACCCTGTGGCCACCCTTCCAACTTGGAAGGGGGAGGTGAGGGTTCAAATCCCCACATTCTCATAAAGGATTAGGGTAGGGACGATTTCATTTCAAGAGTGGGTTTTGACTCCCACGTCTTGCAAGGAGGTAGGGCAAAAGTCTGAGAGTGAGTGTTAGAATAGGCTTAGCGTAGAACCGACCAAAAAAAAAAAAAAAAAATGTGCTGACCGGTGTGCGACCTCCCTCTCTCTCTCTCTCTGCCCTCCCTCTTTCCGACCGACCGGCGTGTGACCTCCCTCTCTCTCTTTGCCCTCCCTCTTTCCGATCGGTGAACCACCGTGCTGCCCCTCCGGCTCCGCTTCCGACCTCGACTTGTCCATCCCCTACTCTTTGTCTCTCCTCGTGTCTCTGTCTGCCCTCCCTTTCTTCGATAGTGAACTACCGCGTGACCGGCGAACCACCGCGCCCCCTCCGGCTTTAGATCTGGCACCGGCTTGTCTAGGTAATTTCTCGCTTTCTCTTTTCTCTCTTTCTCTATCTGACGGGGTGATGGAAGGGATTTTACAGGAGTTCAACGATGCCTGATGTGGGTAACTTTAGTTGGTGTGTTCTGCTATGTTTTGCTTATTTTGCTAAATGAAAGAGGAGATTTAGTGCAATGCATTTGGCTTCTTACTTTATCTCACTGTTTGGTATAGACCTATGCGATCTCCTGATGATGATTTTTTTTTTTTTTTTTTTTGGGATTTTAACTTTCTCTGCATTTAACTTGGTCCCAAAGATGTCCTGCCTAGAAAACGAAGCATAATTGCAAAGAAGGAAATAGATAAAATAAATAAGGAAGAGTTACAGATAGTCATTGAAGAATGCAAAACAGATATCCCCTGAGATCAGAAATGGCCATCCTTCATGAGCTTACTTAAATATTATCTGGTGACAAACTAATGTGAAGTTATAAAAAAATAAAAAATAATAATAGTTGGAATTTTGGGTTGAATAAGCATCAAGAACTGTCACCGGTTAAAAAAAGTATGAGAGATTTAGACCCAAGTTGTTGGTTACTTCATACACTCCTTTGATTGGCGTTATATCTCATGGAAATTGCCCGCTTTCATATTCAAGGAAAACATGTCGAGTTTGACTGCCATTTTATGAGAGAGAGTACTTGAAGGTAAAATAGAGGTGAAGTTGTCGAAACAGAAGCAAGTTCTTTCCTCTGCAAAGTTGGCAACATTCAGAGAATACTTGGCTTGATAGCAAAACTGAATTAGGTTGGAAGGAGTGTTAACAATAACAACCAACTTGCTGGCTTCTTGAAGAGTTTAATCTCTCCCCATGAGGAAGGATTTTGTGGAGTTGGTCTTTCAGCTTTAATCTTCTTTAAATTTGGCCTTTCACTTATGTGGCTATGTGGTCTCTCCTGTCCGAGTATTTAGTTATGCAACTGATATCAACGGGGTCGTTTGCTTTTAGTTTTTCAGCGAGCAAACACAATCAAGAAGCTAGCAAGCATTTTTGGAATAAACGGTGTATATGCAAGCAATTATGGCACATATAGGCTTTGCAAGAGAGAAGTTACTTGAAACAGAAATAGAGATGAAAGTGGCTTTGAGTGTCCGCTACGCAGTGGAGTGTGTAATTGGAGTACTCTGTGCACAGATGCTTCATGTTTCTTTATAAAAGAATTTCAGCTTATGGTTTCATTGCACACCTTCATTTCAAGTAGAACATGCCCTCTAACAAATGGAAATTCCCATGGCACCACAATCATATAGTTTGGTTGACACCACATTACCACATTTGAGGTGTGGAGGATGTAAGATCTTCTGAATGTTGAGGTTGGTACTCGTTACAATTATTAGGCTCAAAGGTTGTCCATAGCGAAAATGCATCCATGCATTATCATCCCTTTTTCAGGGAACCGTTTCATCTAGTTTCTGGCTTGTGTGAACTTGTGCATCTCTGGTGCTGTTTCACAGGTACTCAATGCATAAATTTCTTTTTGGTTATTTGTCATCTCATTTGACTTATAATTCGCTTGTGGCCCATTGTTCCCTAAGGAGAAAGAATTGGCTGCTGTGAAGATCAATGCAGCTGACGTTGATATAATCGCTAATGAACTTGAGGTCAGTCAGCTTATGCCATGTGCTTGAACGCATTTATTTTCACTGGCTTGAGCTTTCTAATATTGTATGGTAAATTCTGAAAACAGCTGGACCGGAAGGTGGCTGAAAGGACTTTACGTGAGCATAAAGGTCATGTTGTTGCTGCAATTCGTTCCTTGCTTCGATAAAGAATTGTGGCACGAAAAATGGGATTTGTGATTTTTCTGAGGACATACCGACTTGCCCATAACATTGTCCAAGTAGGATCAAAAAGCTGTATGAGTCGTGCTTCTTTTGGGGATACATGACTTGCTTTCTGGGAGAGTGTTTGTACTCTCGCCGATATTGGTCGCTAATGTTCAGCCCTGCATTTTTTCCCTTCCATGTAGTTCATGCCGGGAATTTTAGAGTACGAAAATCATTTACAATTTTGATGAACAAAAAATCATAAATCCACGAGCCTATGCTCAATAATGTGAGGTCGATTTCTGATACAAAGATGGGAAGAGTTGTTGGGTTGATGCCTGGTTGGATGGCGACCCTAAGTCCGAGTTCATTAGACTAAATTTAATTGAAGAAACTAAAGCATCAAACTTTCTGGAAAACTGAAGACTTTTGATTGCATGTAAAATTTTGTTGAAGTAGCCCCTAGCACAATCGGCTATCGACTGTGGAAAAGGCATGGATATCTTCATTGATGGACTTCCATGGGGCGAACAACTTGGCTAACGGCAATTTAGAAGCAGAATCTGCCTTGAGCTTTAGTAGTGCGCAACCCCTATTACCATTGCAAAACTCTCTGTTTCAGCACTAAGAGCCGTCAAAGTAGGGGTGTGCAATGGGAACCGCCCGAACTGGGAACCGGTCGGACCGGACCGAACTGGCCAGTTTTGGGCGGTTCCCACGGTCGGGTGTCTGGTTCCCGGTTCCTAATCTTGGAACCGGTGGCGGGTCGGTCCGATTCCCGGTTCCAAGGTGGGAACCGGACCGAACTGAATTTTTTAATATATAATTTATATATATAATTAATAAAATATATAAACATGATAACTTATTGCAACCAAAATTGCAATATGAGGTAAGAACCTCTTATGTGGCCAAGAGACCATTAAAACCATTTTTGTTACTCTTTTATTTGTAGAAAAAATCTCCTTGTTAGTAACGTGGGCTGTGACTTGAGTTCTCTGTTTTCAAGGTTCCTCGAGTGGTAACGCAAGTTAGTTATCAAGAGAAAGAGGGAAAGTAAGAGACTCTTTCTTCTTTAATTGATTTATTGGGGATTTTGGGATGAATGGTTGAATAATCCTTGCTTTGTGTTTTGTTCTGCTTGCTTGAGGAAATTAAATGATATACTCTTTAGTGAATAAGATTACAATTTTTTGACTTCTAATGATTAAAATGTCCCCACGTTACTTGTTTATAGGATTACAATTTAAGCCAAGTCCAACCTTTAGCCAAATTGTTCATGGCCTTTATGGTTAAAGTTAAGTGTGATTCACACTTCGTGTGTTTCACACAAGTGAAGTTTGAATATTTTGCATGTGAGAACATGTGTGATTAGTTTCGTTGAATTGCCAGAGAATCGAATTGGATTGATCGGTCTAGAGCGCGGTCACTCTTTAGTGCAAAAAAGTAGAGCCGATTTTATTGGACCAAACAGTCACTTTTTAGTGCAAAAAAGTAGAGCCGATTTTGTTGGACCGGACCGGAACCGATGGTCCGGTCCGGTCCACGGTTTGTAGTTTTGGGAATCAGTGCTCACGGTCCGATTCCCGGTTCCAAGGTGGAACCGGACCGAACTAGGAACCGATCGCCCCTACGTCAAAGTCAATTTGATTCGTACAGCTTTATGATGAGAATCTAATGTTCCCCTATAAATGTATCACAAACAAATGGATGGAAATGCCTAATGTGCTCAGCCTCCGATCTCCACAACACTTTGCAACATATCTACAAGATCCTTTGTGACTTTTCTGGTAAATGCACAAAAGCAACATACAATCGTCCTAGATCCACCCGCAATTGAATTGCTCAAACGAAGGACAAACATTCTATCCTCTCGAAATGGTCCCAAAATCTGGTCGCCAAATTTCATGGTCCAGAAGCAGCAAAGCGAGTCGAGATTGGTTGGCAACATCAACTTCCTGGCGAATAGCCAAGTTTGCTTGGACTGTTCACCAATGTAATGAATAGACAAATCCTCTTGATGCACCGGATGGTTCATGCTTCCCTTGGAGTGCTGTCGCCACCAGCAGAGCGGGAAGCCTGGAATTGAAGTGCGTTCTGTCTCTGCAAATCTTTGAATCTTTCCAGTATTTCCTGGAACGTCGGTCGGCATTTTGGATCACTGGTTAGGAGAAAATGCAGTTCCCACATCAGTATTGAATTGTAACAAATTGACAATTTTTTTCCTCACAAAAAGGGAAAAAAAAAAAAAAACTCCTGAATGACATCAACTTATGCCAGAAGAAAAAAAGGTCATGAAACTGCCTAAGAGATTCAAGGACTTCAAATCACGATGAATGATAGGTGGATTGTAATGATGCAGATAATTCATGCCCCTAGCTTGAAAAGTACCCAATTCAATAATTACATGTTAAAAGCAGCAAGATAACATACAAGAGATAGTAGAATTCAAATAACTGCCAAACTCTAGAGGCCAAAAGTCACGGGCCAAGCAGTCTCAGGAAGTTAGGAATGCTAAGGTTCAAGACACCCGTCTCAAATTTTTATTAGCATGGAAGTAAAATGTACATTTAAAAGATATCAACAAGAACAAAAAGAGGGCAATATAAAAAGGAGCAAAACAAACGCTGACAGGGAAACAGATGGAAAAAAACATTCAGGTGACCAAAATGTAAAACACTGCACCTACAAGAGGATGAATTTGGTTAAATGCTAAACGTACATGTAAAAGATATCAACAAGAACAAAATGAGGGTAGTATAAAAAGGAGCAAAACAAATGCTCACTGAGAAACAGATGAAAAAAAAAAAAAAAACATTCGGGTGACCAAAATGTAAAATACTGCAAAGTACTGCACTTAGAAAACAATGGATTAAGTTACACGAATAAGAAGCAGATACTTCCCACATCAAAAGCCATATGAAAACAGCGTCTCCAATCCAACTTGGCTGTGTTCCTCTGCAGTAAGCAAAACAAACTTCCACTGCGTTGACACTCGTAACAACTGTTAGTTCCATAGAGACGGGATATCGACAGAAATTACAATCACTGAAAACCAACAAACCAGACATTACAACAAACTTTAACAAGATGCACCATATAATCAAAAAGCCTGCTTTTCAAAAGCATTGAGAAAGTACCGTGGAAGAAACTCTGTGACTATGCAGAGGCGCTGAGGTGAAGTTACTGCTCCCATGAAAAGCAAAACATTGGGATGCCGAAGTCTTTTCATAAGAGACACCTGCAAGGACAAAAAAAACTGTCATATTAATGGTACTTTATAAGAAGTGAGAAAAATTGTGGCAACATCAAAAGAGGTTCTCAGAAAATGCATGGTACTACGCATGCTCATGCTGAGGGGGAGAGCATGGACATATAACAATCACAAAGTCCTAGGAGAAAGTTCCTCATTTTGAGTAAAACGAGAAGGTATAATCCTTTCGTAGACCCACATGCTATTACATCTATCCAACACAACACAATTAATCATAATGCAGTGGATCAAGGCATGGAAAATATAAGGAAAAATATCCATAATCCTTTGGCAAAAAAAAAAAAAAAAAAAAGAAAGATCAAAACCTGCTATCTCCACATGTACCATGTACTGGAAATGTTCGTTGCTGTATTAGTGGAACAACACTTGAATTAAAATTGCCAATGCCATCACTAATAGAGCTGACACCAATAAACTATATCCGTGCTTTGGGAAAAAATCCCAGTTGCTACAGAATAAGCACCAAAAATTCTATTCATTAAAAGGCTTCAGAATTTTACAAAATAATAAAATACGGCCTAGTCATACAAGTGCAGAGAGATAGAGATAAATGCATGCAGTTCGAACATATTAGTCAATCTTACTTCATCTCTTTATCACACTGGTTTTCAGAATGTTCTTTCTAAACCATCTGACTATGTAGTTTTTATCAGGAAAAGGAAAAAGAAAAAAAATAACAATTAGAAGATGTAGGGGCAAGTGACACCATAGATGGAGTCATTTGGCACCCCGATGTTGACTCGTCACATCCTGGGATAATATAGATCACTTTTTGGGCTCATTATCAACTAAAAGGCCAACCCATTATCCCTCTCTGCCTCAGTCTGAATCTAGATTATCAACTGCAATTACAACCTGTTAAGGAAGGCCCTTATCAAAATTAAACCAGCCAGGTCGCATCCAGCAATCACTAAATACTATCATAACAATGTTTTCATGATTTCAATTAACAAGTCAAGGACAAGCCAACAGGCTTAGAGCAAGACATAGCCCGCATATCATGTCCTACGAGAGATGCCTTATTCAAATTAAAAAGTCTAAATGACCCTCAGCATGTCCTGGCTGAATAATATTAGAAACAAAGAGAATGAGATATAGTGAAACAAAAAAGAAAACAAACCTCTTCTCTAAAGGAATTTATCAATTCTTTTGAATATTCTTGCATCGAGAATACCTTCACTGCCACATCCTGCAATTGGATTAAATGCAGAGAAAGTTAAAATCCAAAAAAAAAAAAAAAAAAAAAAATCATCATCAGGAGATCGCATAGGTTTATACCAAACAGTGAGATAAAGTAAGAAGCCAAATGCATTGCACTAAATCTCCTCTTTCATTTAGCAAAATAAGTAAAACATAGCTTTATGGGCAGAAGAACAGCCCAAATGCCATAACTTGGCACGGGGGACACTTAAGTGCCATAACTTTAAAACGGTACACTTAAGTGCCACTTTCTTTTTTTAGTGGGACACTTAAGTGCCACCTCCGGCAACCCTTGCCGGAAATCCTATGTGGCAATATTTTTTATTATTTTTTGCCTACGTGACTCGCTAGAGAGCTGAGTCGGCTGTAACTCACCAGAAACGACGTCGTCGCATAATAAAAGCCCTAAATCTTCCAAAAACGACGTCGTCTCCCCAAATGCCTCAAATCTAAAACCCTAAATCGGCCAAAATCCCTATTGAAGTGCTCGAATCCAAGTCTCGAACCCTAATTTTCATTTGCCTAAAATTCATTCGTCGAATCTTGGAAATGGAGAGCAGGACTTGCAGCAACAGCGCCTCAATTTCCTCTCACCAAAGCGAAGGAGAAGGCCAGAGTTTCTGTTTTTGTGGGTTACTGAGTCCAAGAAGAACATCGTGTACTCAAATCAATCCTGGGAGAAGATTTTATGGATGCGCCTGATATAAAGAAGCGTCGAAGTGCAAATACTTCAAATGGATCAATACGAAGTTCTCTGACCGAGCCACAGAGGTGATATTGAATCTACTTCATAAAAGACAGCAATCTCCATATGTGTTCATGGACGACTTGGACGATGTTGACTCAATGCAAGCTCAAGCGACTTCAGTTAAACTTTTCAAGAATGAAGTCTCAATGCACGCTCAAGCATCTTCAACTAAACCTTTCAAGAATGAAGTTTCAATGATGAAAATTGAACGAAAGTGTTACCAAGCGTGTATTATGGTGTTGTTTTGTTGTCTATTGTACTTTATGATGAAATGTAAAGTACTTGAAAATGTGAAAAAGTTTCTCCGACTGCCATAGTTAAAAATGGTGTTGTTCTGATTAAACGTAACTTTTTTTCTTTTTGAAAGATGCGAAGAAGTTTGTGTCGTTCCACAAGATCATTATAGCTTTGTTGTTTGTGCTGTCGTATGGAGTTGCCATAAGTTTACCATCATCTTCTCTGTTTTGATGCAGAATCATCTTCTCTGTTTTGATGCAGAACAACATATGTGACATCCTGAAATTCGATCATGTTTCGATAAAGTGAAATGTGCATTTCGTCGACGTGCCTATAGTCTTTTTCTCTCGAGCTGATCACTCACGAGTTAGCTAACCTATTGGGTGAAGCCGTTAAGGGATATAACCGCGGTAAAATCCATAAAAGCTACCTAATTAGTTGGATTTGACTAAAATCGCGTCCGATCGATTTTAATCATGAAATTTAATTCAGTTTTGGGAATCAAATATTCGGACGTGTCACAATTCATTTTTAGGACCGTTTCATCGTCTATCAATTTCTTGCCGAGTCCAAAATTTCAAGAAAGAAATTATCGGATGAAAAGAATTGAAGACCAAAAGAAAATAGAAAGCGAAAGGGAAAGAGAAAAAGAAAAGAAATAAGAAAAGTATTATTATTTGAATTCTTTTTCTCTCTCTCCCTTTTCTCTCTTTTTCTCTCTCTCTCTCTCTCCCCTCCCCCTTCGTGCGAACACTCCCCCTTGCCAATTTTAAATTGGCTTCTCCCTCTCCTTTTCACTTTTGACTAGTCAAAATTCTATCTCCTCCCTTCTTCTTATCTCTTTCTTTTCTTCTTTCCCTCCCTCCTCTCTTTTCTCTCCCATGCGACCGAACCAGCTTCTTCTTCTTCTTTCTTCACGTGCGAACTAGCAAACAAGAAGCGATAAAGCAGCTCGCTGCGGCAGCCGTCGCCGCTCGTCCCGCCGCCGCGCGCCCAAGACGCCGCCCGCGCGCCCGCCCCCCGCGTCCGTCGCTCGCAGCCGTCTCTCCCCCGTGCGACCCGGCCCCGTTCGACCTCTGTCCAGCTCGATCCGGCCACCTCCGATTACCGTTTGAAGCCGCCGGACCTCCACCGACCCTCCTCGAGCTCCACCCGCTCTCCCAAACCCTTCTCCGCCCCTAACCATTTCTATTTTCCCCTGTTTCACAGCCAACTAGCAACCCACAGAGTGGGTTTCCAGCCCGTTCGTGGGCCGTTTTGGGCCGTTTCCGGGCCTCAAACCCGAGCCGTGCTTTGGAAGAATTGTTCCTCGAGTCGCCCCCGTCGGATTGATCCGATTTGCGCGCGATTTGGTGAGTAATCTCACTAATCCCGGATTAGTTGGCTAATTATGCTTAAGATTGGTTTAGTTTTAATTAATTATGTTTAGGTTGTTAGATTAGAATAAATTAGCGATTATTAGTCAATTGTGATGCGATTTAGATAAATTGATTGCGCAATTAGCAAGTAGACGTGGTCTACTAATTATTGGAAATGCCTCGGGATTTTTCCCGACCCTTCGTGGGCTTCAATTAGGCTTTTCGGGCCTAAGTGGAATTTTTGGTATTTAAATATTATTTTTTGGAATTAAATTAATTATTTATTTATTTTCCGAAAATTCAACTGGGATGGCTAGTGACCGGAAAATTATGCTGATGACCGTGGTGAAGTCCGTTTATTGAATTGAGCTTTATTTTGAGCTAAATTGAATTTTTAATATTAATTATTTAATTTTCGAAATTAATTAATTATTTATTTATTTTTCAGAAATTAAGGTTGAGATGGCCGACGACTAGAATTTCGTGCTGATTGTCGTGGCGCAGTCCGTTTATTTATTTGAGCTCCATGTTGCATAGAATTAAATAAATTGTGATATTTTAGAGATTTACCCTAAATTGATTGGAATTGATTGAGATTGAATTATTGATTGGTAAATGGCCAAGTATGTTATTCAGCATTTATAATGCCTTGTTGAGTTGATTGTTAATTACTTGATTGAGAAATCATTGGGTATTAGTTATCACCTGAAAGAAAATACGTGGGCTCGGTGAATCGGAATATCACCTAGAGAATGCACGTGTATTCGGTGGTTGAATATGTCGTCTTGGCGAAGAGGTTGCCTTAGAGAATGCACGTAAATTGTTGAATACTTGATCATGCATGTGTGGCGATAGTTGATCATGCTTGTGTGGCGATAATTGATCGTGCCTGTGTAGCGATAGTTGATCGTGCCGTGTGGCTGAAAGTAATTGGAATGCCTAAGAGCATGCATATAAAGTGTTTATTGTACATCACGTTGGCGAAAGCGACGCACGAGAGCATTAATGTAGCTCGTGACTAAGGCTGCGCATGGTAACCTTTCTTGGCCGGGAACAATTTCTTTTCGAAATAGTTCTTTTCTATTTCTATTATGGGGAACAATTTATATGTAAAAAAACCCGCTTTGGTAACAACACAAAATTTTTACTCTAGAAATAGAAAAAGAATAGAAATGCGTTTGGTAAAAAACAGTTTCTTTTTTATATTTATTTGTTTTTTATTTTTTGCCGCGAAGACGGCTGCTGCCGCCGCACGCCGCCGCGCCGGGCCGACCACCACCGGCGGCGACAACGGTAGGCCGGGTGACCGACGACGGCGACGGTCGGTTGGCCGGTGGTGACCGGGCGGCGGTAACGGTCGGTCGGCGACCGGGCGGCGACGGTCGGTCGGCTCTCCGGCAATCGGCGGCGGCGGCGGGTCGATCGGCCTCCGGTGGATCGGCGGCGGCGGCGGCGACGGTTGATCGGCCTCCGAACCGGACCGGGCGGCGGCGATGGTTGGTCGGCCTTCGGCGACGGCGACGCGGTCGGGCCGGGCGGTGGATCGGCGGCGACGGCGGTCGGTTAGCCTCCGGCGACCGGCGGCGGTGGGCGACGGCAGTGGCGGTCAAGGGCGGTCAATGGCGGTCAGCAAGAGAAGAATAAAAGAAAAAAAAAATTCACTTATTTTTAAACTTGTTCCCGAGAACAAGAATCAACTTTTTTTTACTTCTCATTTCTATTCCAAAACCATTCCCGGGCTAACTTTTTGTTCCCGGGAACAAAAAACTAACTTGCCGTTATCAAACATGTTTCTATTCTTTTCTTGTTCTGGGGAAGAAAAGAATAGAAATTGTTGAGCTGGGATGGTTACCATGCGCACCCTAAGTATACTATTGGAGATTGTATAGTGTGGAGTGAGATGACCTAGAAATGGTCCAACTGACATGTAATCGACTAGGTCGATTGATCATTGCTTTGATCTGATGTCGTAATCCGATTGATTGAACTGAAATGACCAATGAATGGTCAGATTGACATGAAATCGACTAGGTCGATTGATCGAGATATCGATCTGTGATGTGATTACTTGGGTGCCTATTGAACTGTGCTAATATGCAGGTGGAATCTGAGGCCAAGGTAAGTCCTCTGCCCTATGTGTGTTTAGGCAGCCTATAGTATAATGGTTTACTAATCGGGCCTTAGTGGGGTAGAACTCGTTGAGACATAGTCTCATCCCGGTTTAGAGAAAACATTTCAGGATCCCGATGAGGAGCTGAGGAGGAGGAATCTGAGAAGGAGAACTTTGAGTTGAAACTTGAGAAGGAGGATTTTTGGAAGAAGAAGATAATACCGAGAGAGATCTTGAGTACGACCTGGATGGATTGAGATTCCATCTTCTTTTGTGAACTCCAATTGATGTGAATAGTTATGAAGTTATTTGGTTTGTGTTTTGTATAAAAGTTTGGTTATAAGTTTCAATATGAAAAATATAGCCTTACTTTTCTATCTCATCGTATTTATTGTCTGGGGATTATAACCGCTTCCGCATGTGCTTAATAAAAAGAAAGGGTCGGCGATATATAGTCCTAGGATATTGCATTATCAAATCGACCAAGGGAGAAGGATGTGTGCATGCCCGATGATCGGGGCGTGACAACATATACATAAGACAAACATGAGTGATTACCCGAATGCCATAAGTTGTATTTAGTAATCACTTAAGTGCTAGTCGCGATGAAAAAAGGATCACTTAAGTGTCAAGTTATTATTAAAGTGATCGTTAGGTGTCACTTGTAGTTAAAAGTGAACAGTTAAGTGCCAAGTTTTTTAGAATATGATTAGTTAAGTGCCAATTTTTTTTATAGGTTTTCTCTAAAAATTGCGCCAGACACCAGCACCGGCTGCACCACCAACCATCACCACTAACCACACTACACACTAGGCGCTCCAGCCACCACCATGCTGGTGGTGTTGCTGTACAAGGTACTAGTGCAAGCTGAGCCTTGCACTAGCTTGCACCAGTACACATGGTGTAAGATGTGCAAACTGCAAACTTGTACCAAGTGTAGGTGCAGTTGTTTAAGCCTATAACCCCCACCATAAACCCATAATCACCGAGCATCACCACCACCACACCAGCACCCCACCACCACATTAGCACCCCAACAACAAACTCACTACCACCAAACATCACCATCCACCACCACAGATACACCAAAGACTCCAGCCTATCACCACAGAACACCAACAAGCTAGAATAAGTAAAAGCAGAATCCATGATAAACAACAACATAAATTGACAAGCAGCGCAAGATCATTTCATTGATATTGAAATTAAGTCTGACAACATCAATCAATGACAAACTAAAGCAAAAAAAAAGATAACCATCCATAGCAAGTCTGACAACATCAACGTTTACATAATTGTTTTGACTCCTAAGCTCCACAAATCCTATCACATCTCATCTCATCAATCAATATGCACGACACCCCATGTTCATGCTCCTTTCGATGGGCCTTTCACTTGATTCATAATTCTGGCACTCTTTATAACTGGACGTGCAACTTCTTCTTCAACCTTCTCAGTATCCACCGACTTAGATGGAGCTGCAAATGTCCTAGGCCGAATTGAATCAAAAGGAGCTGGAGCTGGGTTCTTTATCTTCTTTTTGTTGGCACAAACTTGATGTTTTCTTTTTTGTTGGTGCAGCCATTGATTCTTGAGTTGGGCCCGAGATAAGAACCTCTGAACTTCTCCCAAGCTACAAAAAAACAATAAATTGTTAGCAAAAGTCTACAGCATAAATTAAATTAAATGCAGCCAATAAAACTTATATTGAGAATAACTGTTCCAATACACTCATCTGTATAAATGCCATAGCCATATTGTCTTAACCTCTTTCTAAGTGCCTCTCTTGTTTGAATAGGGGCGTCACTTTCAAGAACTTGTGATTTGTTGCCCCTTTTTCCTGCTTTCTTGGGCCCTTCAGCTACAGCCGAGGCTTCTTCGACCAATTCTTCAGCTGGGCGTCTTCTAGATGGCCTTTGAGTAGCTACCCCTTCACCTGGCCTTGTTCTAGTTGTCCTTCTGTGTAGCCCTTCAACTTCAGTGACACCTTCTTCTGTTGGGCCTTATGGTGGTACTGGTGGTGATACTTGTGGTGCCCTTTGCAGTGATTCTTCCGGTGGCCCCTGTAATGATCCTTGAGGTGACTCTTGTGATGGCCCTTCAATTGGCGCTTGAGTTCCAACTTGCTTTCTTCGAACTGAGAAAGAGGCCAAAAGATACCATAAATATAATATCGAGACATATAATAATATAAAGAAAACGAAAAACTGAATACAAATGGTTGAATTTACCACTTGGGTATTTCTTTCGCTCGCTGAAGAATCGGCCGACGCACTAGCCACAATGCTGCTTGGGCTAATCCTTCAGCTGGCCTTGATCTTTGCTTGGGTCAATCTTTCAAATGGCCGTGATGCTTTGCTTGAGCCAATCCTTCACCCGGCTGTCTTCTACATTGCCTTCTTCGAACAGTGCTGTTCGGTTTCATGACTTACGAGGTTCTTCTTGTGACCTAACAAACACATTACATACAAGGCCAAATAAGATATTATGTACATTTTTATGATAAACGACAAAGCAACATAAACATAAAATAAATTTCATGACTTACCAGGGTTCTACTTGTTGACTGAAGAACAGTCGACTCACTTGGCCCTACTGTGTGCATTTCTCCAACTGTCTCTTCACTAGGCCCTTCACCTTACCTTAACGGTTGTTGTTGCTTCCTCAATTGACAACCTTTAATATTGTGGCTTGCTAGGCGACAATAAGAGCACGTTATCTTTGCACCCTACCTGCTCATTCTTTGCTAACCCGAGACCTCTCCCTCCGCCATTCTTCGTCTTCGTTTTTTCCTTCCAATTTTCTTCTTCAGTGGCAAAGGTTGAGGTGCTTCATGATCCGTGGGCTCCCAAAACTTGCTATTTCTAATTGGCTACATCATGAACTAATAGGAAGCAAGATATTTTGATTTATGGTACCAATCATCGATGTAATCATCTATATTGTCGCCATTCAATTGGATGGCACATATGGCATGTGCACATGGAATTCCACTTACTTGTCATGCTCTACATAAACACTTCCTACTTCCTAGATTAACAACATACTTATTTGCACCCTTCATTATCTCATATCCGTTATCTCCATTCCAAATGGGATGACAATGCCTACTCGCAGCCAAATTCTCATCCAATTTCTTGGCAATCCTAGGACCATATTGTCTTGTCCATTTTGTAGCCTCATCTCTTTGTTTCTGCAGCCGAGTCATAACCGCAACTCGTATATCTTCAAGCATTGAGATGACTGGTTTGCATTTGGCATCTATTATCTTTGAATTAAATACTTCACAAATGTTGTTGTCAACGTTATCGCACTTGAACTCCTTACTGAAGAATGCCCTGCACCAATGCTTCAGTTTTAGTTGAAATAGGGTAGCACAACCTTCCTTTGTCAATTGAAGCAATCCTTCTTTGGCTATTCTAAAGTCAGCCATGTTTGCACTCTTTGCTAATTGCTAAAATTGCAATTGCAGTTTATCCCCTTTATAGGTCTTTGCCCAATTTCCGTATATGTGCCACGCATACATTCGATATTCAGCATGGGGCAACAATTCAGCTATTGCCGAAACCAATCCCTGCAATAATTCAAAGTAAGAAATACTATAGCAAATTACATGTTCATATTACAAAGCAAACTATTGACTAAATTTTTCAAAAAGCAAGCATTACCTTTTGTTGGTCGCTCATGAATGCCCACCCTTCCCCATTTGTTATCTCCAAGTCAACCATCAGATTTTTCAAGAACCAGGACCAATTGTCATTATTCTCAATCTTTACAATAGCCCAAGCTAGTGGGAACATTTGGTTATTCGCATCTCTTCCAATCGCGCCAACAATTCTCCCTTGCACAAGCCCTTCAAGAAACAAATCGTCCAATCCTATAATCCGTCTACAACCAGCTAAAAATCATCGTCTACATACATCAAAGCACACATAGAGCTTATCGAACTTGGTCCCATGATCAAGAAGCGGTCTCTCAATCACCTCTACATACACTCTACTTATAGGGTTTTGTAGCCTACACTCTCAAGCATACTCCCACACCTGCCCATATTCCTTAGCATATTGACCAATAAGTATCTTTATCACATTTTACTTTACTCTTTTGCACCGATTCCTAGATACATTGATGCCTACACGCTCCTTCACCAGCATCCTAAAGTTAGTAATTTTCATCTCGGGCATCAGCTTGATCAGATCGAAGAAGTACTTGGACAACCATGCACTTGTTACCCTTTTATTTTGAAAATTAATGTAACAAGTGTGTTCCTCTTGGTAGGCTCTAATCTGGAAAGACTCACTCTTCTTAACAAACGCACCATAAATCTTCCATGGACAGTTTTGCTGCGAACACCTAGATCTTACAAATTTCTTGGTATTTCTAATGAAATCAATATTTCTTTGTGTAGCAATGGAATTCTTCAAGTATAGCTTCCCTAAATTGTATCGTATCATGGAATTTCATACCTCGACTGTCGCGACCTCTTTTTTTCGTCCGGGGAAAATGAAGAAGGTTTAGGGGTATTTGCCTAAAGAGACGGACCAATGGCCCTAAATTAGGCGCGGGCTCTCCCAAGCCCATACCTCGCGACGTTGGATTTCATATTTCAATTATTAACAACCTAAATATTTCTAGGAGTCGCCACTAACCTATTGGGGTCGGCTAGAAACCAATCGAGATACGGGAGTGGTGTCTCGATTCCTACGCAACCAGAGATTTCTAGGAACGGGGACTTGTTTACGCCAATGTTTCTATTAGCGCCTTACGGTACCACTAACTTGGAAAGTTATTTATCTAAATGGCCACACATTCTTGATTACTAACTATAATCTTTATGAAACCACTAAGTGTCCATGCAAATGTTTTTGTAGTTTTTTTTAATGTCTAGACTAATCCTAACATAATTTAGAAGAGAAATTTACACTCAAATTATTGAAAAGCGGTGTGTAAGTAAACATCCAAGAAATTGAAATGACTTGAAAATAAACGCGAAAGGTAAACCCGATACAAGTCGGGCAAATAATATTACATGGCCTTGTTATCACGCCCGGGACAGGACCCCCATGAGCAAAATGAGAATTCAAATATGCATGAAATTGCTATATGTGCATGAAATTACTTTAAATAGTTTTAATCTACGCAAAATGGATTATTTACAAAAATGGTTATAAAATAGCATTAAATTAGGAAAATGACATTTTAAAATTAGGAAAATTTCATATATGTTATTTCTATCCTAATTTGATGCTATCTAACATTTTTTGATATTTTTGAAAATTTCATATTTTTTCTTTTTTTTAATTATTATTATTTTTTAAATAATAAATTCTTTAAGCCGATCTATGCTAACATGGAGTAACACAGCACATGAATATCACAATAATTAAGCTCAAATCGACTGCTTCAAGATCGAAGCTTAGTTTGGGCATTTTGTCGAACACTTGGTGTGCATTAAACTAGCCCCAATAGCCTCCTCGAGCCATGTTTGCAGCCTTCAATCTCCACTCATAAGCAATGTTATGTGGAACTAAAGTATCAAGATCATATTACCACATGCAGGGAGCAAGATCAGATAGAAATAATAACTTAAAACACACAAAAACTAGGTTGAAATCGGTCTCAAATATGCAAGTCTGAACTGATTTTTACAAATCTGGGTTTGAACCCAAGTCAAGCAAACAGGTTACATGTCCATATTCAAGCCCCAACACTCATCACATACGAGATCTAAGGGAAATGCTACTTAATCCACGTGAAAGTAGGTAACATGGGCTTTCAAATGCAACAAACATCATAGAGAATGACTCACCGAAAGACATCAAAACGACCTCTCCAAGAAGCACACATGCAAAACTCTTGAAGAGATTTCAAACACTTAGAAAAATTTCAGCCTCATAAATCAGTCTTCCGGGCTGGTTTTCCTCTTGATTTTCATGATCAAAACATGCACAAACTCGAAAATAAATACATCTAGGATGCTTACCTTGCTTCCTAGTTTCCTTTTCAAGTGGTTATTGGCCGATGAAACCGACAAATTATCCTCGGGGGCCTGTGGAAGTTGGCTTCTTCAACTGGAAATGAGATCTGCAAAAAAAAGAACTGACAACGAAGGTTTTCATTGACCTCTAACATTAGACTTCAAGACATATTTTGTTGGAAAAATTGACACCACGCCAAACCATATGTATTCTAGTTTAGATTAAAAGTAAATATTTTCCTCATTTGTCTCTCAACTTTCTCAAAAACACTGGCTTTCCCTCACTCGTGACCAACCAGTCTCAACACTTAGAAAAATTTTCGGACTTTCTTGGCCCGCCAGGAGGGCACTGTTTCGGGGGCTTTAGGAGGCCTTCCCGATCTCCATTTGGCACGTGCGACCTATGGTTGGAAAGATATTTGAATGAAGTTTCACTCTCTAGTTGAAGATTTTGGATAATTTTGGCCACAGGTATGTGAAAATCTCACTTTTCTCTCTCTAGGTCGGTCTGGAATTTCTGGGTTTTTCTTTTCTGGAGTTGCTTCTGAGGGCTTCTTTGGAGATCGATTCGAGCTCTCTCCTCTCTCCCTTTGTCTTCTCTCTCTCATGCCTTGAAAGACCTTGCTTCAGTGATCTTATCCCCCGAATTAAGGGATTTTTGGTCAGCCTTTTGTCCACCTACCGAGCCTGTCAACATGGCTACTTCACCTACTCTTCTGACTTAGCCAATTTTTTAACTTCTGCAGCTGTTGAGTGTGCAGGTTTTGCTGCGATTTTCCGGTGCTGTCAGAAGCTTATCTCTAGCCAATTTTCGTCCACTTGCACTACTATATACGGTCTTCCATCACGTGCAAAGATCGGGCTGGTTGGACAGCTGAGGAGGATATGGTGGGGCCACCAAATTGCTTACTCAGCAACTCCGGATTAAGACCAACTCGTGGACTGAGTTTTGGCTGCTGATTTGAGTGCTTTAATCCACTAATTTGGCTGCGTTTTTTGATTAATTAGAAAGCTCATGTATAGTAGTTTAAGATCTTGATCATTTTTCGCAATTATCTCCACCCAATTTTGCAAGAAAGTCCCTCAAAGTTGGCCATTTTCTTGCCCGAAAATGCAAAATTCAATGCAATTAGGTCCTTTGGCTCAATTTGATTGATTCTACTTGGCCCAAATTCAATTTCAACTTAATTGATGACCAAGATGATGATTTAAGGGCTCGGGCGCAAATTTTGCAAAATTTACGAATTGGTCCCTCGACTTTTGGAAATTACATTTTGGCCCCAACTTGCCATTTAAATTCCAATCTAATCTCCTGGGCTTGGCTAGTCACATTTAGATCATTGGCCCCAACTTTTTTTCTTTTTTTTTCTTTTTAATCTTTTTTTTTAATTTTTTTATCTTTTATCTTTTTTTTTTTTATAGGGAAAACATCTTCCATTTTAAATACCTAGATAATCTATATGTAATAATTTGGGCAAAAATTAGGTGTCAACACTGACAAAGTAAGAGAGGCAACAGATGGATCATAGGAAGGAAACTTATTTTTCCTTCTACGCACAACTCGTTGATCTTCTTCAACTTCGTCCTAGGAAGTTGCGGTGTCGATGCTTTCTTCATAATCTATGTCCAGGACCTGGCCAACAACACCAACATCTGTAGGGCCTTCGTCTCTGTTTGGATGTTCATCAGCTACATGCAAAGTTGCAAATCTATCTGATAAAAAGTCCCTTTGTTTTTTCATTGACTGTGTAAGCTCCTCATCGTCGGCGTCACTTAAGATTAATAAATTTTTAGCTTCAGCAGCCAACCCTTCATCGTCATCGTCATCATCACCGTCACTAGATTCAGCTACTTCCCAATCTAATTCAATGATGGTGACATCACCCATGTCACAATCACTCTGGTGAACAGCATATGCGCCCCTTTCCTCCCTATCATGTCTATCATGCCCTACTTCATCCTTAACCTCAGTACTAGCTTGAATACCATCTCCTCCTTCTCTTACTTGGGTGTTATCTCTGTCATCATCTCCGTCCTCACTATCACTATTGTTTTCAACAAATACTTTCACCTCTTCGCCATGAAAATAATGATATAAGACATCTCGAAAACCATTATCATCTTCCAAAACTCTCAAACCATCTCTCAAGCCTTTCCCAGGAACACAAAGTACAGAACTTTTGTACTCTACAAGGCAAAAATGTCACTATATCCCTAACAAATCCAATATAAGATGCCTTCTTTATATGTACAAAGATAGTACCCCCATTCCCCCCCTCATACTCCCACTCATCCTCTCCAATCACAAAATCTCCACCGTAGTAAACGATGACAACAACATAGTCTTTATGCGCCATTTCTGTAACAAAAGAGGACAAATATACAATTAACTTTTGGGACCACATTCACAAAGGACACACAATTGCAAGTGGAGGTCCCTACACTCTTTATTAAAGAAAAGAAAAGAAGAAAGAGAGAGAGGGAATATGCGGTCAGACGACAGCTGCAGCTTGAAAAGAAGCCTCGGGACAAGGACAAATAAAGATGGGACCCGACAACTGCTTTGATTATGCCGTCGCATTCCTTTAAAATATGGAGAGATTCCTCAGCATGGGTCATCAACAATGCAATTTATTAAAAAAATATCCAGAAGTCCCCATCCCCACAACCTTCAATTCGAACATGCCCAAAGTCCAATACTCTGAATCCTAACAATCACCAATCACCATCGCACATTTCACATCGGACCACTACAAATTACTTTCGCACATCACAATTCAACATCCTGAATGAATCACACATCACAGTGGATGAGGCGACATCAAGCCCTACACCGAGCTTTCCCAGCCGACCCCCAAATTTCAAGTCCGAGCCCTAATAAACGAGTCGGAGCCCTAATTTCACCACAGGGGAGAGGAAGAAGAGAAAAAACCTAAGCAAATCGACGACAGCGAGCGATGACGGCAAGCGACGACGGCGAGCGATCACCTGCGAATGGCGAGCTGTGAACGGCGATGGATGGAGATGACGTCAAACCTGGTGTGAACTAACGAAAGATTAAAATCCAAATAAGCAAAACGACGTCGTTTAGTTTGGCCAAATGCACAGTGGATGGAGCGACGTCGTTTTCCTCCTCCACGTGTGCTTTTTTTTTTATAAAAAAATTGCCACATCGGTTAAGTATGTCGCCGGAAAATGCCACGTCTGCATTTTGGCCGGTTTTTAGCTGGATTGGCACTTAAGTGTACCATTTTAAAGTTATGTCACTTAAGTGTCCCTTCGTGCCAAGTTATGGCACTCCAAGTGTCCTAACCTCCAGAATGCACCAACTAAAGTTACACACATCAGGCATCACTGAACTCTTGTAAAATCCCTGCCATCACCCCGTCAGAGAGAAAAGAGAAAGCGAGAAATTACCTGGACAAGCCGGTGCCGGATCTGGAGCCGGAGGGGGAGCACGGTGGTTCACCGATCACGCAATAGTTCTCTCGTTGAAGAAAGGGAGGGTAGACAGAGACGTGAGGAGAGACAAAGAGTAGGGGACGGACGAGTCGGGGCCGGAAGTGGAGCCAGAGGAGGGGCGTGGTGGTTCACCAGTCGGAAAGAGGGAGGGTAGAGAGAGAGGGAGGTCGCACGCCGGTCAGTCGGAAAGAGGGAGGGCAAAGAGAGAGAGGGAGGTCGCACGCCGGTCGGTTGCTCGCGGTCGTCTCGCCGGTGTCCTCCTAGTTCGTCAGTTGCTCGCGGTGGTTCGTCGGTCGGAAAAAGCGAGGGTAGAGAGAGAGAGGAGTTAGTCGGGGAGGGAGAGCGAGGATAGAGAGAGAGGCGCAAAGAAGAACCTGCACGACAAAAAATCCTCTCTCTAGAAGCTACAATACAGGAAAATTTTCAAAATGGGCGCCTAAAATTGTGGGTCCCACGAGACACGTATCGTGCTCCCACCGCCTTCTTGTTTGCCAAGCTGGAGCGTCTTACGTACCTAATATTTTCTCGGAGCTTAGTTCGAAATTTTTTCAAAATGGCGCCTGATTTTCTCCTCGGTTAGAGGAGAGAGATGATCTGCAGAGGTGGGCCAGGGCTTATGCTCGAGAGAGCAGAGAGGCTTTCGCGTGTTGGTTTGAAATGGAGAAGTGGGACGAGGTAGACTGACGCACGGACAGGTGTCACGCTCTAAATGGTTCAGAGCATAGATTGCGTGACACTTTTAAAGTACCCAATATTTTCTCCTTATCCTCCCCTCCCCATACAATGTTGCCGTTTGCCCGATGTGACACGTGGAGGTTCTCCCCCTTAGATTCTATATGATGATAATGCACTGATGCATGAGGCCCCGATGTGATATTTACATTCGAAAAGGACCCCAACAATGTATCGATGATTTATTTATTTGATTTGGAGGGACGCTGGACGCTATTGGATCATGTCAACGTTATGTGGGAAAATTGGGTAAAAGATGGAAATCCAATTTCGATCCAAAGAGTGCGGGCCGGCCAAACCACCCATTTTCCCCAAAACAAGGTCGGTGCTAAGAGGACTTGAAAGTTCAAACCACCACTCACGAACCTCATTCAGTTGCAGCCTTCAGAAACAAGAAAAGCTCTCTGCAAATCATTGGTTTTCACCTTCTTCTTCTTCAAAAGGTTTTCGAGCGGTAGACATGGTGATCAAGTCCCTGGAGGTGACGGTGATGTCCGCCAAGGACCTCCACAACGTCAACGTCATCCATAAGATGGACCCCTATGTCATCGTCTCCCTCTCCGGCAACCACAAGCAACGCACCCACGTCCACAAGAACGGCGGCACCAGCCCCAGGTGGGTCAAACTCCTCGCCTTCCCCGTCGACGAGGCCCATGCCGACCTCCTCATCCTCATGTTCGAGATCATGACCGAGAAGACCTACGGCGGCGACAAAGAGGTCGGCAGGGTCGAGGTGCTGATCGCGGAGCTGCTCGAGAAGCAGGGGGACGGGAAGCCCAAGCAAATAAGCTACAGCGTGAGTCTGCCGTCCGGGAAGACCCAGGGGGTCCTGGAATTTAATTACAAGTTCAGCGATGAGCTGCCGGGGGATGTGGAAATACGCCGGCCCCAAAGCAGGGGCCTACAAAGAAGAGCAGCGGGCAGGGTTGGATCGGCAGGTTGGCCGCCGAGTTCACCAGCGGGTTGGTCGACGGGTTGGCCGGCAAGTTGGCTGGCGGGTTGACTGACGTGTTGTTTGACATAGCGCAGTCGGAAGCCGCAGTGGACGAGCCGGAAGCTGCAGTGGACGGGCCGGAAGCCGCAACGAACGGGTCGGAAGTCGCGGAGGACAAGTAAGATGATGTTCTTGATATATAAAGCTGGGTTTTTTCTTGCTTGGTCCGCTATGTTTGATCTGTAGTACGCTAGCGTCACCCGAGGTTCGGTGGTGGTAGTCCCCGGTGTCTGATGTGCGCTTTTTCTAATTTTCTGTGTGTAATTAGACTAGAGGCGTCAGTCGATGATGCCGCGTTCGGTTTTTCTTTTTTTTTTTCGTGTGTAATCACTTATCATAATGGACGCGTTTATTTCATGGACCAAAATAGCGATCTGACCTTTCGATTTTGTCTCTTTTTCCTTTCGGTTGCTTTCTTTTTGTAATTTATGGCAGTGAATTGGATTGTAGAGTTGGTATCTCACTAAAATAATGACACAGTTAATGAAAAATACATTGAGAAAGAAATTCTGGGAATATGAATATTGACCAATCTTTACAATCCCTGTGTCGATCATCTAGATCAAGTATCATCGCTGCTTAGGTGACCTCGATCTGGGGTCATCCATGGCCTCAAACAGGGTGGATGGGGGTGGGGAGGGGCGGCGAGCAAGATCAGCCACCGCCGAGGACAAGGGCTGCGGGTGCCTTGGTGTTTTTCAGCCATGGAATGGATGGTTAAACTACGAAAGTTGAGGAGGGCTTTTGCGCATTTTCCATATAGTAGGACTTATAATAACATTGATGCATATTAACTCGAGATTATCATTCCAATGGAGTAACTTCAATTATTGTAATGTTTAAACTTGTCTTTCCATGGCGTTAATTGTTAGATTAATGATAGTCAAGATTCTATGTGTTGATTTTATAAGTCGTCTCTCATGTGAAGACGTCACAACCAACCTCACGCACTTTGTTGTTTCTGTCAACTAAAAGAAAGGAGAAAGGGATAGAGAGAGTTGATCGGTGATCGCCTTCGCATGCGTCAGCAGAATACGCCGAAACAATTCATTTTCTCTTTTGCTACTTTGGAGGAGAGGTTAATTAGGTGGCCCGCGGATGATTTTCAAGAACCAAATCTGACCTATCTTTCAAGCGATGAGAAGATTTTTGTTGGTGAAATGGATTTTCACGTAAATATAAAATTTCACCGTCATTCTGTAATTTACTTTACAGGAAATTTGGTCCGCTCGAATCTGTTAATATCAAGATATTATCGATTGTGGTTGCAACTAGTTCATCCATTTGTGCATGCATGTCGCATTGGAATGAAGCCGTTCTAGTTTGAGGCTGTGCAATTTGACTAACTTATGGAACATTTGAAGTTCAGGTCAGAGAACCTAACTAATAATCCATTATTCTAATACAACTAGTCCAATGAATGGATGAAAACATTGTGATCTTACTGCTAATTATTGCCAATGGACAAGTCGTGCACAAGACCATTGGCGTCTCTTCATGACCTCACATTTAGGTATTTCCGTCAATAAAGTAAGACGAATTTAGATGGCCAAGCTCTCCATGAGTTTAAATAAATGAGTATATTGAAGATGGGTTTCATTATCAAGTTCCTCATAAACACTTGTTAAACAATTGACTAAGATATTTTTCGTGACTCCCAATGTATTGATTTTGCTCATGATAACGCTTTGAAAATGTAAATTTCCTCATCATGTAAAATTTAACAAGCGTGTCATGAACATAATTTTTCAAGCATACATAGTAAGTGATCAAATAAAGGGAAGCCGCAGTATGGATAATTAGAATATCGAGGTACCCTCTTATCAAATAACATTAGTCAATGTCCTAGAAACACTACTCAACAACACCAATGCAATTAACACTAATTTCTATGTTGGTGGACCGAAGCTTGTTTTCTTCTGGCGTGTCAAGTTGAATAAAATCCAATGACAAACAAAAACCCGCCTTGATTTGGGATTTCAAGGACAAGAAGGTTCCCCTAATCCCTTCACAGAAAAAAATAATAATTTATTTTTCATATTAATCAATCATTAAATAATTTCCTAATCCTAATTAGCATCTTTAAGAAACTCGTCCGCACGGTCGCACGTTTGCTCAAGGGAGCTCTCGCGAGCCCATGAAGGCGAGAAGGCCCAGACGAAAGAGACTCCATCATGGACTGCAAACGCATTCCTCCACGACCCACGGGCTTTTGACCATTGATGGGCCGACCCGACCGAATCCAACCAAACGGATAGGATGCGGGTTTTTCTTTTCATCCGACGTGGAATGAACATCTATATAGTCGAGAACGGAAGATAAATCTATTCTGACCTTATCCGCTTAACTAAATCTTCTCTGTTTCAAATCTCTATCAATGATCTCCACCATAAAACCCATCCAAAGTCCGCATTAGAATCCTCCTTCAGACGACGATCTCTCTTCCATGGCGATGACCACTGCCGGCGGCGGCGATGGCGGCGGCTGCTGCGCCTTCGCCCTCCAGGTCCTTCGGGGGCGGTGGTTCATGATGTTTGCGTCCTTCTTGATCATGGCGGGCGCCGGCGCCACCTACCTCTTTGGCGTCTACTCCAAGGACATCAAGTCCACCCTCGGCTACGACCAGTCGACCCTCAACCTCCTCAGCTCCTGCAAGGACCTCGGCGCCAACGTCGGCGTCCTCTCCGGCCTCATCGCCGAGGTCGCCCCCACATGGCTCGTCCTCCTCGTTGGCTCCGCCATGAACTTCGCCGGCTACTTCCTCATCTGGCTCGCCGTCACCCGTCGCATCCCCCGCCCGCGGTCTGGCAGATGTGCGTCTACATCTGCGTCGGCGCCAACTCCCAGAACTTCGCCAACACGGGCTCCCTCGTCACCTGCGTCAAGAACTTCCCGGAGAGCCGCGGCATCATGCTCGGCCTGATGAAGGTATTTCATGGACGACTGATTTCTCGTCAAATATTCATATCGGCGACGTAACGACTACGCGAAATGCTTTCTCTCGTCTCGTGCAGGGATTCGTGGGGCTGAGCGGCGCGATGATGACGCAGCTTTACTACGCCATCTATGGGGACGACTCCAAGTCCCTCATCCTCCTCATCGGGTGGCTGCCGGCGGTGATCTCGATCGTCTTCGTGTACACCATCCGGACGATGAAGCTCGACGCACCCCAACGAGCTCAAGGTGTTCTACGAGTACCTGGCCATCACGGTCGTGCTCGCGCTGGTCATCATGGCCCTGACCATCGCCCAGAAGCAGGTCAGCTTCTCCCATGGGGCCTACGTCGTGAGCGCGGTCGCCGTCTGCATCTTGACCTTCCTCCCCCTCGGGATCGCGGTGAGGGAGGAGTGGGCCATGTGGAAGCAGAGGAAGGCACAGAAACCTACGACGGCGACCGTGGGAGTTGCTGATGATGACGCCTCCAGTCCTGCTCGTGATTTGGAAATTCACGCGACTGATCAGCGGAGGCAAGAAGAGCAAGAGGCTGCCAATCCGAATGACACTTCGTGTTGTGCCGATGTGTTCAAGCCTCCCGAAAGAGGTGCGGACTACACGATCATGCAGGCCCTCTTGAGCTTGGACATGATCACTCTCTTCGTGGCGACGTTCTGCGGCCTTGGATGCAGCCTGACTGCGGTCGACAACCTGGGCCAGATCGGCGAGTCCCTGGGCTACCCGCAGCACACGATCGGCACGTTCGTGTCCCTCGTGAGCGTGTGGAACTACTTCGGCCGGGTCTTCGCCGGGTTCATCTCGGAGATCATATACGACAAGTGGAAAGTGCCCCGCCCCGTCATCATGATGCTCTCGCTCGTCGTGTCGGGGGTCGGGGACCTCCTCATCGCGTTCCCGGCCCCCGGGTCGGTCTACGTCGCCTCCCTCCTCATCGGGTTTTCCTTCGGCGCGCAGCTCACGCTCCTCTTCATCATCATCTCCGAGCTCTTCGGGCTCAAGTACTACTCGACGCTGTTCAACTGCGGGCAGCTGGCTAGCCCCCTCGGGTCGTACATCCTCAATGTGCTGGTCGTGGGCAGGCTTTACGACGTGGAGGCGGCGAGGCAGCTTACGGCCAGGGGGCTGACACGATCGGCGGCGAAGGAGCTGACCTGCGTCGGGAGGCGGTGCTACCGGACGTCGTTCAGCATCCTGGCGGGCGTGAACGTGCTCGGGGCGCTCGTCTTGCTGGTTTTGGTCGTGAGGACTAGGGAGTACTACCAAGGGGATATCTACAAGAGGTATAGAGATCAAATGGTTGAGAATGAGAAGGGGATTGCGTTGAGCAATGCCGGCATTGACGAGCCCGTGAATGTAAAAGATAAAAATTGACAAGGATCGAGTGAAGTTACGAACCCATCTTCATCCTTTTCCTCTTAAGTTTTTATGCTTGCAATTTAGTGCGAACACGAGTTGCTTAATGTACACGAGTCTCCTCTTCCTGGTTCGTCTTATTGTTTTTTTCCCTCAAAGATTTCAATCAGCGGACGTTCTCGATCACGTTCTAAAGTTTCATTTAATCCGGTGACTTTGACAAACTCAATAGTAGTCAATCGGATTAATTATTAAGATGATTAACTGTTATTGAATCTTGGCCAAACAGGGTAAATTTGAAAAGGAAAACACTGTGGATAACTTATGAAATTTGAATCCCTTCGGCAGTTAAGTTAGATGAGATCATCCCACTTGTAATCTAATCACCAGAAAGTATTTTTCGTTATTTTCTTACCGTCATTAGTCAGAGTAGGTAGAGTCAAATTTCATGCAAAGTGGCTCATGGGGCAGATCCAAATGGAGGTAAGGCCAAGACCCATCTGATTGACTCGAGGACCCGAATGGCCCCCAGTCCAGCCCAATAGCATTTATTGATATCGTGATGCTCTTGGAGCGCCCAAGTTATTAAAATCACCTAATTGGGTCGTGAAATTCTTTTCTTTTTTTTTTCGAGGAAAATAGTTTGACAATACTAGGGCTTTTCTCGGATGAATGATCAACGTGATGCTGCGAGAGCGCTCGCTAATTTATCGGTCACATGCACAAAATCAAATGGAAAAAAGAAAAAACATTCGAGCAATTTGGATATCCCTTGTGTGGATTTTCTTCCTCTGTCATAAAAAAAGAAAAAAAATAAAAATGGGGTTCGTAGTTGATAATAAATTAATAATATTGATCTTTCCCAACTCAATATCTTTTTTTAATTGGTCCACGGGAATAGTGTGGAGGATTTTTAGCTCGGAATCACCTATTCGGATTTCACGACCTGTGTGCAAACTGCTTAATTCTAGGCCAAAATCACTCGCATGGCAAGGATAATATATCCAGGTTTAATCAAGTTTCAGACCTGAGTATGTGCTTAAACTGTTTCGTCTGATATTTCCTTCTACACAAGGGAGATAAAGATATACCCAACAATTAAGGGACTTTCTTAGGTGGAGAGAGAAGACTACCATAACTCCTTCAGAAGTTGTTTGAGGAACTAATAGGTAACCATAGTAACTGCCCGTGCCAGTGGGAGAGGGAGGTGAAAGCCCTCCTGTTAAGCTGACCTGTGCTTCGCACAATGGGTCCATTGAAAGAAGACACCATTGTCAGTTGAAAGATACCATGTGAAGATAATATATCCGAGCTTAACCGCGTTCATTAAACTTGTAAGATGGTCAAAACACTTGCAGACTGTCCATCAGATCTCTTTCGTCTAGTGTTTCGAAGGAGAATATATGTATGGATTAGCTCATTTAATATTGGGATAAATGTATTAGAAGTCCTAAAAATTCTCCATTTTCCCACATTTTAAAGGAAATTGTGGGAAACGCCCTCATTTCTTGCCTCGCGGCCCTCTTTTTAGCTCTTCCAAGAAAAATCAATAACCACCAGCTCTTTCTTAAGTTATTCCTACCACGGTTTCCGAACAAAGCAAAAAACCTTCCTTGCATTTTCATCTTTGCAGGAGACTGAATGCCTCCATCTTAAGAAGACTCCTTCCTCGTCCTCCTCCTCATGTGGCACCGGCAACCCCAACGATGACTGATGGTGGTGTGACCCGAACTGGGTCTCGAACCAGCAGCACCTGGCGAACTGCGACATCTAGTTCGGGCAATCGGCGCTGGGGGGTCGTGATGGGCGCATCTACGTGGTCACCGACTCCTCACTCGGACGTGGTGGACCCGAAGCCGGGGACGCTCTGGTACGAGGTCCTCCAGAGGAGCCCCTGCGGATCATCTTCTCAATCGACATGATGATCTGGCTTAAGCATGAGCTCATCTTCAACAACTTCAAGACCATCGACGGCCGGGGGCACAACATCCAAATCACCAACAATGGCTACCTCACCATCCAAGACGTCTCCCACATCATCATCCACAACATCCACGTCCACAATTACCAGCCCTTGGGCAACACCAACATCAACTCCAACAATGTCCGCCCGTAGACTTGATCTCGGAATGAAATTCTATTCGCATCCAAAAAGCTAAGATTTGAATAGAAATAGCTCACGTTGATGGAGTCCAAAATCGGATCTCTTTTCAGACGTACACTTTCTCCCGATGGATTTAACCCCATCCGATTTCTTCACATTCGCCCACACCCATTCTAGGTTTAAATTCGCATTTTGTCATCATCGTTAAAATCAATCGATTTTGTCCCCGGTACCTCTCAAGAGCCTCCATTGCCCTTCCTTTAGGAGCCCTCCATTTTCCGTGGTCTCTATCATCTTATACTTTAATGAAGTGCCGGTGACTTTCAACGACATGATAATTTTTGGACTCTACTGGGTCAAGCTTCTTTCCGCATTTGCAGCTCATCGTGGGAGGAGAGCTTAATCGGACTTTGTCGCTGACAACTTCATCCTCGAGACCATTCGACGGCCGACATCTTCCTTTTGTCTATAGGAGGCACAAGAAAGATGACCACTTTCTCGACAATGAACAAAGAGTAGAAACAAGAGGAGAGTGCAGGGTTTTGAAAATTTGGGGGTAGAATAACCGTGGATTTGAAAAGAGAAGTTTAACTTTGAACACTTCTTTTTCACCGCCAAAAATAACTTCCTCTAAAAAGACAAGTTTTCAAATTTCACACGACATAAAAGAACATCATCCAGATAGAATAGCAACTTACATCCATGAATGATTGAGTCTCGTGATTTAGAGTCTTAGAGCCGGCTCTAGACTCTTCACGCTTCAAAATGTTGAGTCTTGAATGGTTGTTTTATCCATAGAATCTCGCAGTCCAAGAGCTACATACTCGCTGCCGTGGGTGAGAGCTACGTCCCCATCCGGAAGTGCCGACTCCTCGGACTAATGGTGGACCTCTATGGATCTGATTGAAACCAGCCACAAAAATATCGACCGCTCCCACCTTACGTTTTGATCTACTTTCTTCCCTTCTTCATCCTTGTCTATCTTCCCATCTTAAGAAGACTCCTTCCTCGTCCTCCTCCTCATGTGGCACCGGCAACCCCAACGATGACTGATGGTGGTGTGACCCGAACTGGGTCTCGAACCAGCAGCACCTGGCGAACTGCGACATCTAGTTCGGGCAATCGGCGCTGGGGGTCGTGATGGGCGCATCTACGTGGTCACCGACTCCACTCGGACGTGGTGGACCCGAAGCCGGGGACGCTCTGGTACGAGGTCCTCCAGGAGGAGCCCCTGGGATCATCTTCTCAATCGACATGATGATCTGGCTTAAGCATGAGCTCATCTTCAACAACTTCAAGACCATCGACGGCCGGGGGCACAACATCCAAATCACCAACAATGGCTACCTCACCATCCAAGACGTCTCCCACATCATCATCCACAACATCCACGTCCACAATTACCAGCCCTTGGGCAACACCAACATCCGGTCGTCGCCAATCAAAGTCGGTTTCCGTGGGGTGTCCGACGGGGACGAGATATCGATATTCGGGGCATCGCACATATGGGTGGACCACTGCTCCCTGTGGCACTGCACCGACGGGCTGATCGACGCCATCATGGGCTCGATGGTGATCACCATATCGAACAGCTACTTCGCGCACCACAATGAGGTGATGTTGCTGGGCCACAAGGATACGTATGCCCTGGACTCCGAGATGCAGGTGACCATCACGTTCAACCACTTCGGGGAGGGGCTGGTGCAACAAATGCCGCGGTGCCGACATCCACGTGGTCAACAACAACTTCATGGAGTGGTATGTTAAAGTATGTCTCGAGTTTGAGTCCAATGTAAAATTCCGAATATTCTGAATTGGATATGTTACGGACATTTTAAAAGAAATTGAGCCAAAAAGATTCGAAGATCAACTTCCCAAAGTTTGAATCTACATTGGAGAATTTGGCCGTTGAAATAGGAAAGTTCAACTTTGACTTGAACTTGGATTTTGTTTAAAATATACAGAGATATGTTTTGGATAAAATCGGGCAAGATAGGAAACAGAATCCTATAAGAAGTTGACAAAAGAATAAATGTCTTACTTATATATATATATTGTGGCCGTAGATGGAAGAGGGTTGATCATGAAGAAGTTTTCTTGAAACGTCATCTAGTCGTTGAGTGCTTGGGAGGGATTTTCTTTGTCGTTCTTGTCCGTGAATTATATCCAAGAAAGATTAGTGTTTAGAGCCGATATAAATCATGTGGTAAGATTTGCGTGTAATTCCTTCGTGAGATTGAGGATTATTTCTTGAGGAATTTCGAGGCTAAACACTGCATGCGTTGTTGGATATAATTGGAGCTTGGGAAACACCGGAAGAGTGTTTAAGTGACTTGAGTGTATAATCTCATTGTATTGCTTGATCTATAGTAAAATTCGTTGATACTCTCCCCGTGGACGTAGGTCTTTACGATCGAACTACGTAAATCCGATGTCGATATATTTTTTTCTTCTATCTATATTATTGTTCGATTGCCCGTTTTTTCGCAACAAGTGGTATCGAGCTAGGTTTGGCTAAGTTGAAGCGAATCGATGGCAACATGAAAAAGTAAAAGTGAGAATTGACAGATTTCATGAAAAGGATTTTAGTTTTTGGAAGATGCGGATTGAAGATTATCTTTACTAGATGAAACTACATTTGCCCTTATCTTGGGAGAAACCATAGTCGATGAAGCAAGCTAATTGGGATTTGCTGGATAGACAAACTATGGGTGTTATTCAACTGACGTTGACTCGTAACATCACGTTTAACATCCTAAAGGAGAAGACCACTGCTGATTTGATGCAAGCCCTGTCGAATATGTACGAAAAGCCCTCTACGATCAACAATGTCTATTTGATGCGACGTCTGTTTAATTTGAAGATGAGCGAAGGTGCATCAGTTGCAGATTATATCAATGAATTCAATGTGATTGTTAGTCAATTGAGTTCAGTTGAGATTGATTTTGAAGATGAGGTACGTGCTTTGATTCTCGTTATCCTCATTGCCTAATAGTTGGAATACTACTATTACTGCTGTTACTAATTCCTCTAGGTCAACAAGTTTGGTGTTTAATGGGATTTTAGATTTGATTCTGAGTGAGAACATTCGTAGAAGAGAATCTAGCAAAATTGTATCTGCTGCTTTAGTAGGTGAAAATAGAAGAAAATCTAGAACACATGTAGGTAATAATAGTACTAATATGAATAGGCGTAGCCAATCTAGGACTAGTGATGTTGTCTGTTGGAGCTGTGACAAGATGAGGCATCTTAGAATGAATTGTCTTAAGCTAAAGAATGAGAAGGGTAAGAGAATTATAGTTGATTCTGCAAATAATGTTACAGTTATAGCAGATACTGTCGATCATGTCTTATTTGTCACTAACGATTCATTGTTTAATGGATGGATTACGGATTCTGATTGTTCTTTTCATGTCGCACCAAATAGAAACTAGTTTATCACTTATCAATACATGAGTAATGGTAAAGTCCAGTTAAGGAACAACGCTGAGTGCGATGTTATGGGTGTTGGTGATGTTAAAATTAGAATGCATGATGGCATTGTGAGGACATTGACTGGAGTAAGACATGTTTCAAAATTGAAAAAGAATTCAATTTCTTTTGGTGCCTTAGATTCAGCTGATTGTAGGTATTCTTCATAATATGGAGTTTTGAAGGTTGTTCGAGGTGTCCTGGTGATAATGAAAGGAATCAAGCACAGAGGCATGTATAAATTTCAAGGTCAAACAGTGACAAGTTTCGCTGCAAAAATGTCGGATGTATCTGTTCGAGAATCTATTGACTGCTCGTGGAAGATCTGGGTGTTTGTGCCAATGCACAAGTTTGATGCTGGTGTCAGGATCACACGGTTGAGAGCTTTGACAAGACGAAGACTAGTAAGTCAATCAAGCATGTGCGGACTGACAATAGGATAGAGTTATGCTCGGAGCTGGCAAATAAATTCTGCATGAGAGAGAGTATAGTGAAACATCGCACTAGTGCCAGTAAATCACAATAATTTGTAAAATTGATGAGCTGAACATTACTAGAGACGGCCCGTAAAATGATCTCTGGTGTTGGTATTGCTAGGAGAATCCTAGCTGGTGTACTTAGTACGATAAGCTACCTGGTGAATAGATCCCCATCAACTGCTATTGAATGGCGGACTCTTCAAGAAGTGTGGTTAGGTAACGTTACTGGTTATTCTATTATTAGAATGTTTGGTTGCCTGTGTTATTTTTTAATGAGTGATGGTAAGCTCGATTGGAGGGCAAGGTGCATATTCCATAGCTATGCACAAGGTGAGCGGGGCAATCTGTTATGGTGCCCAGATATAAATTCACCTGTTAACAGCAGAGAAATTACCCTTGATGAGTCTCTGATACTTCTAGCTAGGAATGTTTGTGGCAGTGTTAATATGGATCTAGATGGTGTTCAGTTTGAGGTGGAGTTGCGACCAGAAACTCTTAAGGTAGCAAGTACGAGTACTAGCAAAGTAATTAACATGGATGGTGCTTATAGAGAGGTGGGTCGACCTCAGCGCCCAGTACTCCCAAGGCCTCCAGCCTCGAGCCCAAGTCCGCCGGCCTCATCAACCAATTGACCATGAATGCCGGTGTCTTCGGCGATCCTAGGTACACTCTCCCTCTCTTCCTTGCATGTTCTTTTCCCGGCATTTTGGTTAGTTATTATTTGCTTCAAAATTTGACTCATTTTACTCTGCTAAGCTCATGCCTCTCGGATGCCGAATTTAGATTAGAAGGCTGTTTTGCATTTGTTAGAATATATAAATATTAAACCACACATTTATTTAACAATTTAAACTTTTAGAACAATAAGTGATGGTCCATGAAATCTCACATCACTCTAATTTAGGGGCAAGAATTGGGATATGATAATTTTGAGATAGCTAGTATAAGCACCTAGAGGGGGGGTGAATAGGTGTATAATAATTTTTCGTGATATGCAAGCAATATTAAGCAGACAATAGAAAGGAAGTTCTCTTTTGATTAAGAAAATGAATTACGATCAAAGTAAAGCAGAGAGTAGGAAGAGAAAATTGAACACAAGGTTTATAGTGGTTCGCTTATTCCAAGCCTACGTCCACTCTTCCGCACCGACAGCCTAGGTTGCACGGACACGTTATATGGGCTTCCGTGTCATTTCCGACACGTGTCGGAGCGTGTCGGACACGTCGACACGCTCGGACACGGTCGGACACGTGGTCAACGCGTGTCGGATTTTCCGACACGCGATCAACTTTCTCGACACACGTGTCGACGCGTGTCCGGAAGACGATGGAGGGTGGAGGCGAGGGAGGGCAAGGGAGCAGAGGCTGCAAGCGTCGGCGAGATGAAGCCACGAACGGACCACCGCGACGGCGAGAGACGGCTAAAGGAGCCGAACAGAGAGAAACAAGAGAGAAGGCAAACTCCCCGCCGGCGAGACGAAGCCACGAACGGACCACCACGATGGCGAGAGACAGCCAAAGAGGGCGAGGGCCGCCATTGTTGCGATGGATCGGCGACGAGAGGAAGAGGAGAGGAGGGAAGGGGTCGTGCGGCGAGCAGCAAGGAGGATAGGAAAAGGGGCTCGACGGCTCACTAGGGTTTTCATAAAGAAATCCAAAAGAAATAAGAAATGAGTTCTACCGTCTAATGGCGTGGGGGTCCTGGGGGAGGGGGTTGAAGTGACAGCTCACCTGTCACTGTCAAGTGGTGGGGGAGGGAAAAAGGTAAAATAAACTTGGGGTGGAGGGAAAAGACGAACGAAAGAAGGGGTGGGTTTTGGGGATTATTTTTTTAACTGAAAAATTAAATAAATGAAATTAAAAAATAATTTCGAAAAAGAAAGTATTGAATTTTGAATAATGATAAATTTTAGTTATGGTAGAAAATTATGGATTTATTTAAATAAATTGATTATAATTTCTTATTAATTATTAGTTGCATCGATAACTTTTGTTAAAATTAAAAAAATATTTTGCATTAATTATGAATATATCTTTCGAATTTCAAATGAATTGATTTGTTAATATTATTAGTGTAAATTTATTATAAGCTTTTTTAATTATTTATTTATTTATAAATTTGAATCAAATTAATTAAAAATAAAAAATATTTATTTAATATACAACGTGTCGCAACGTGTCGGAATTCTCTATTTTTTTTAGAAATGACGTATCGACGTGTCGTGTCGTGTCGTGGCCGACACTCGTGTCGTGTCGCGTGTCGGTACTTAAATCTATTGCCGACCCACCTACTGATTTCACTATGAACAAAAGAGATGTTACGGAAAGTTCTCCCTTGATTCCACAAAGTGTAGATATTCTACCACACTTCCTTAAGGTTTCTCACGAATATAGACTCTATTTTGCGTACAAGATTTCGCTCAAGTAAATAGACTAAGAACAAGGAACTTCAGACTTTGGAATTCTTCTATCGTGCACACCCTCGAACAACTGAAATGTCTTCCTTATATATTTTTTATGCCATCATACCCGTTGGCACTTACCAAAGGAATTCCTCCAATCTACCCGTTGGACAGAATCAATTAGGAAGATCATTCAAGCTATTAAAGGAACATGTCGATAGCCCATCAATCTTATTCGCCCATACAATCGATCTCGGTTTCCATAAGTAGAACCTTCCAATAATACTTCGCCAATCATCGGATCCTTTATCTCCGAATCAATCATCATCACTTAAAGGATTCCATTATGTCATATCCAGCCAAGAGATCTTTTCCAGTCGATAAGGTCACATCCTTAATGAAACATCCATTCTGGATAGACCTTCTTCAATGGATTAAAACTCACATGAGGATAGACTTTGAGTCTTGAGTCCGGTAGTCCGGAGGTCTTCGACTTTAAATATCAAAGTTTGCAAATTTTCAGACTAGGCGATGGAAACGTTTTGTCGCTTCAAAACACTTCACGAAAATTTCTCCAACAATCTCCCCCTTTTTGATGGTGACAAAACTTTCCTGCAAATTTGGATAACTTTGACCCGCAAAATATTACTCAAACAAATATGGATATCTTATAAAGATAAATGACTTAATGATAACACTAGAATCTGCAACCATAGAAAATAGGTTAGTCTTGCATTTGAGTAAAGCCATTCATAAAATATCAATAGTACTTAATATAAGCAGTTAAATCCAAATCCCAAATTCAGTCCACATCCGACACAAAAGTAAAGTCAAACATCAAAACAATCTTCAAACATCAAAACAATCCAAAAGTTCAAAAGATATAAGGTTCAAAGTTTTCAAATCTCGCATCTCTCCCCCTTTTTGTCGCATAAAAAAAGGTTGAGATGAAAATGGAATAGAGTCAAGATTACTTGGGAACACGAACAAGCTGGAAATCTCCCATTGACTGGACAATGCCTTCTAGCTTTTTCAATTCCTCCTTCAGTTGAGCTACATCTCCACCCTTAGCATTTGCTTGAATCTGAAGAGCAAGAGCTTAGATCTGATCATTCAAAGAAGCCCAAGAAGCTTGACCTACATTCTGCAAATTCTAAACTTCATATCCCAAAGCATATATCTCCGACCCCGCATTTCCAAGAGAACATCAAGAATTCTGCAAAAATATGCTGAATTATCGGTCAACGTCGGCTTCGGCACGATTTGATGGAGTAAAGGCGGGACGATGGCAAATCAGCATAATTACGCATATTTGGCGATGAAACATCATGTCCTTCCTCAAGAAATTGAGAGGCATAAATGTCCTATAGATCTGCTGGAGAGCGACTAACTCCCTCACCGGTAGCGGGATATGAGGACATTCCTCTTTTCTCTCGGTCTCCCCTGTTTCCATGCCTTCAAGTGGAGAAGAGTGTTCCTCATGTTCTCCTTCATCTTGATCTCTTTTCTCTTCTTCTTCTTTTTCAACTCTTTCCTTCTCAACATCTCTTTCTTTTTCTTCTCTTTCCTCTGTTTCTTTCTCCTCTGCTTCTTTCTCTTCTCTTTCTCCAGTCCTCTACTCTAAGTCTTTCTCTTGTTGTTCCTTTGATTTTGGAACAGAACGGCTCAGGTTCTTTAATGCCATTACATAAATGGTGATGTCTTCCTCATCATCTTCATCCTCAACGATGAGAGCTCTTCTTTTCTTGGATGGAGCAACCATGGGCTCCTTCCCTTTTCTTTTTGCTGCAGAAAAGATTTGATAAGTTTTGATAGGGGTCTTCTCCTTCAATTTCTCCAACATCTTGCTAAGTTCCTTCAGACGCATTTTAGTCACCATTTTCAGTCCTACCACCATATGATCACAAGAACGAGTACAGAGAATTCGTGGAGGCTGAACATTTAAATGTCTGAATAATTTTGTCACAAGACATGGATAAAGAAGTTGTCCTTTATCCTTCACCACTACTCTATACATATGGAACATAATAGTGTGAGGAAGAGAAAACTTTTTCCAGTAATGATGGCATACATCGCTTTGTCTCTGATTTTGAAACATCGTCTTTGAAGTAGATTTGGGTCTGAGGCAATTAATGACAATCTTGTGAAGCAGAATGTTAAATGCGCTCATCCTTAAGTAGGAAATCTTTTCCTCTATCCTTCTATCATTAACAAGTTCCAATGTAGCACGAGCAATTGAGACATTGATCGGTTGATATCTCCCTCTCTTAACCCCAATCAACCAACATATCTACATCCACCACATAGTCCTGATCTCGGACACTAAAAGAGAATCTATTCGCATCTAAGAAACTAAGATTCGAATAGAAATAAGTAGTGAGTTCAGCATAGGCTTCTGTAGAGTCAGAACAAAACTGTTCAAGTTGAAGAAGATTGAATTTTTCCCTCAAATTAACATTCACAGCATCGAGGAAATCAAAATCCACACTTCTAGGGTTTATCACCCCATGCTTCAACAACTTAGAGTAGAGATACTTTTGTTCCTCCAAACGAAACAAGTCGGTCCTTTTTCCCCGAATTTTTGCCGCAACACCCATTCTCGGTTGAAACTGAATGTACAACTTATTATCATCATTCCCATCTGGCTTATTCAACCCTCTAACACGCGGATCAATTGGGATATTGGCAAGAGTTTCTTCTGCTAACCCCGTGGGGGAAATTCCCAAACGCTCCATATTTCACAAAAAGATGTACTCATTTCCATACCCTTTGTCCTTAAGAAACTCATCGATGTAGTTTAATGGAGTTCAACCTCTTTTCAATGCACGATAAAGCTTGTAAATAAAAAAGGGCTTTTGAATTCTTACGGATCTGCGCCTTCGATGATTTCTTCATTTTCTTAATGACCAACATCCTGAGGACTAGATGGAGGAGAATGACGCTGTTGAGAATGTTGTGGACTCTGCTGCTGACTAGGAGACTCTTCTTCCTCGGTGAGATCGAAGTGCGTAGGCCCCTCACGCATTTGCGGTCCCCGCTTGCAATCCTCGAAGACTTCCTTCGATACGACATCTTTCACAGTCTTTGAAAGATTCCAAACTTGACTTTCCCAAGAAAGATGACAACTTTTTCGAAGATTAAACAAGAGAAGAAAATAGGAATTGAAGATTGGTGCTTTCTTAGGGTTTTTGGAGAGTAAAGCGAAGAAGAAACAACAGTGCATAAACAGTTAAAGAGAGGCATACGAAACGTCATAAAAGAAAGTAAAAAGATGCATTTTTAAAAAATAACTGTCTTTTTTGAGAAAATAGTCATAATTCCTTTTTCGAAAAGGAAACGTTGCAATAATCACGTCAATTAAAGATAGCGATTGAGATAGCAATAATCAAACATGGTTGATGATCATACCTTTTCAAGATGAGATTTGAAAAATAAAATAACTTACCAAAAACTTGATCGTCGAGTCTAGGTGTCTTTAGACTTTCAATTACGAGTCTAAATTTCCTCGACTTTAAGATTTTGAGTCTGGAGCGAATAGCTTCAAATTGATTTTTCTTCAAAGGCTTTGTGAATATATCCGCCAATTGATTCTTTGAGTCAATAAACTGAATCGTAACTTCTCCATTTTGAACATGATCTCTAATAAATTGATGTCGAATCTCTATATGCTTTGCTCTTGAGTGAAGAATTGGATTTTTGGTGAGATTGATTACGCTGGTGTTGTCACATTTAATCTCCGTGCATGAATCTTCAATTCCAAAGTCTCTTAGCTGTTGTTTTATCCACAGAATTTGTGAACAACAACTTCCAAGAGCTACATATTTTGCTTCTGCTCAGAGAGAGCTACCGTACTTTGCTTCCTTGAAAACCAAGACACTGTCCTGCCTCCAAGTAGTTGACAGGTACCCAAGGTGCTCTTTCTATCAACTCTGCATCCGGCTAGGTCTGCGTCTGAGTATCCAAGAAGAGTAAAGTCTCTCTTTTTAGGATACCAAAGACCAAAACTTGAAGTTGAAGCAATGTATTTAATAATACGCTTTGCAGCACTTAAATGAGATTCTTTAGGGTCTGTTTAAAATCTGGCACAAATACAAACACTAAACAAAATGTCAGGTCTAGAAGCAATAAGATAAAGAAGTGAACCAATGATACTCATGTATAACTTCTGATCGACTTTCTTTCCTCATTCATCTTTGTTTATCTTCAAGGAACTTGACATTGGTATATCAGCCTTTTTGTAATTATCCAGTCCAAACTTTTTGACAAGATCATTAGCATATTTTTCTTGATGAATAAAAGTTCCTTCCTTCAGTTGTTTTACTTGAAGCCCGAGAAAGAAGGTTAACTCACCCATCATGCTCATTTCAAATTCATCCCGCATTGTCTTAGAGAATTTCTTGCACAAACTTTCATTAGGAGATCCAAAAATAATATCATCGACATATATTTGAACAAGCACAAAACTTTTGCTTTCTCTTTTGATAAATAGAGTAGTATCTACCTTACCTTTTACAAAGCCTTTTTGAATCAAAAACTTACTCAGCCTGTTGTACCACGCTCGAGATGCTTGCTTTAGACCATATAAGGCATTTTTGAGTCTGAATACTGAGTCTGGTTTCCTTGGATCTTCAAACCCAGGTGGTTGTTCCACATAGACTTCCTCATGGATAAATCCATTTAGGAAAGCACTTTTGACGTTCATTTGGAATAACCTGAAATTCTTATAACAAGCAAATGCAAGTAATAATCGAATTGCTTCTAACCTTGCTACTTGGTGCGTAAGTCTCGTCATAGTCTATCCCTTCTTCTTGCATATATCCCTTGGTCTCGAGTCTTGCTTTGTTTCTTATGACATTTCCTTTCTCGTCCATCTTGTTCACACCCTCGAAAACCCATTTAGCACCAATAATAGATTTACCTTCATATCCATTGGTTTAGGAGTTAACTCCAATCTACATCATTAATCAATTAGGAAGATGCATTCGAGTTATTCTTGCATAGCTTCAATCCATGTTTTCATCGATCAAAGCCTTCTTCTATGATTTTATCTCTATTCATCAATTAAATAAGATATCCACATCATTAGACTCTTCTCGCATTTTGGATCTTGTGCGAATTCCTTCATTAATGCCGCCAATAATAAGATCTTTGGGATGACTAGGACTTATGCTTCCGATTGCTGGATAATTTGTTAGGTTGATGATCACTTCCTTCACTTGAATCTTCAATAGTCATTTGTTGCTGGTCTTTCAAAGTTTGAGCTGCTTCTTGAGATTTAAACTTTGTAGAGTCTAAAGTAGGTTCAGGTTCTTCAAGATGAGTCTGAATAGATTCATTTTGCATATAATCTAGGAATTTAACATTTATTGATTCTTCCACAGATTGAGTCTTCTTATTGTAGACTCTGTACGCTTTGCTTGAGGTTGAATATCCAAGGAAGATGCCTTTATCTGACTTTTCTTCAAACTTGCCAACTCGATCATTTGCATTTTTCAATATAAAGCATTTGCATCCAAACACATGAAAATATGAAACAATAGGCTTCTTTTCTTTGAATAACTCATAGGGTTTTTTTTCTAAAATAGGCCTTAGAAAAACTCTATTGATAATATAACATCTGTAGAAACTACTTCAACCCAAAAATTTGATGAGATATTGCTTTCTATTAAAAGAGTTCTAGCCATTTCTTGAAGTGATCTATTCTTTCTTTCTACAACTCTATTTTGCTCTGGAGTATATGGAGAGGAGAACAAGTGCTGAAAACCAGATTCATCACAAAATTTTGTAAAATCTTGATTTTCAAATTCACCTCCATGGTCTGTTCTTATACTTGAAATAACATATCATTTTTCATTTTGAACCTTTTTAGCAAATTTTTCAAAGTAAGAGAAAGTTTCGACTTACTTGCCAGGAAATATACCCAAGTAAATCGTGAGTAGTCATCCACAATTACTAGGCAATATTTCTTACCTCCAATGCTCGTGTTCGGTTGGTCCAAAAAGATCCATATGCGAGAAGCCGCAAGACACGGTTAGTGGAAACTTGATTTATTGGTTTAAAGGAATTTCTTACTTGTTTTCCCAATATGCATGGTATATATAAATCAGACTTTTGGTATGAAAGATTGGGTTGACCACGAACAAGCTTCTAGACTGAAATTTTGGCTATCTGCTTCATATTGATGTGCCCAAGCTTTCTGTACCATAAGTTCGCTTTGTCTTGGATTGAGATTAGACATTGCGATTCATCTGGTTTCACATCCAAGAGGTAGATATTTCCATGTCTTCGACCCATGAATGAGTGAGTAGAATCTTTACTGGTTTCCGAACATATTCCCTCTTAAAAGTAGATTTTGAAACCGGTATCACACGTTGACTAACATTTAGCGAGATTGTAGTTGAGTCCTTCAACTAAAGAAACATTGCTTATTGTGAGGTTTCCAATCTTTACAATTCCAAATCCCACTATTATTCCTTTGCTATTTCCTCCAAATGAGACTTTTCCACCATTCATTTGAACAAGCTTTATGAAGCAATTTGAATCTCATGTCATATGTCTTGAGTATCTACTATCTAGATATCATTTTACATTTTTCTTGACAGTGACCTGCATTTAAAAAAAGAAACTCAAACTTTCTTTGGTACCCATATTTTCTTGGGTCCATTGGTGTTAGTATGATATGCGATTTTTACCCATATTTTCTTAACATGTTTCCAAACCATAGGACATTCTTTTTCAAAATGATCTGCACTATTGCACTTTGAACATCTAAGAGCATTGCAACCTACTAGTTTTACAAAGATCCTTTTAAAATGATTTTTGTAAGCATCTCTTGTGGGTCTTTGCTTAATTCTTTCTTTCACTTTTAGAAAATCAATTAAAGAAATTGTTTCGCAGTCATTCCCAAACCAAGATGTATTGAAATAAGGTCTTTGAACAAAAGAATTTTTTTCTAGTTTCTCAGATCCTATAGAAAATCTTTTAGAAATATTTGAGATATCATTTTTCAATAATGCATTTTCTTTCGAAAGATTATCTTCACTTTCTCTAAGAGAATAAACATTCATGTCTAAACAATTCACCTTTTCTTTCAAAACATTTTCTTGTTGTTTTAGAGCAGAATTTTCTCTTTTGAATTCGGAAATCTTTTTAAGAGAAGTTTTAAGACTAAAACACAACTCATCAATGTATTTAAAAACTTTAATAGGGATTTTGAAGTTACTCACCTCAAATTCACTATTTGAATCAATCCTCGAGTTTGAATTTGAATCCGATTGTGCCATCGATATATATTGGCATAATCATCATCACTTTCTTCACACTCTGTATCACTCCAGGTTTGTGCTTTAAGAGCCTTTCGATACTTTTCAGCTTTTCCTTTCTTCTTCCTCAGAAGAGGACAGTTTGGTCTGATGTGTCCATTTTTCTTACATTCAAAGTAGACTACATCTTTGTTTGATTCATCATCCTCAACAGACTTAATCTGTTGCTTTTAAAAACTTTGTTTCTTTAGATTGAATATTCTTCATTTTCTGTTCAGCTTTCTGAATCTTCTTATCATGAGAGCAAGCTCCTCATCATCCATATCGTCTTCGTAATCGTAACATCGAATCATCATTGGATTTTAATGCAATGGATTTCTTACCTTTAGGGTCTTCATCTTCATTGATTCGTTCCACTTCATAAGACCGAAGAGTCCCAACCAACTCATCAACGAGATAGTGGCATGATTCTTTGGGTCTCTCTCGATTGAGGTCTTTATGTGATTCCAATCCTTGGAGAGTCCACGCAATAGTTTGTTTACCTTCATGGGATCATAAATTGGTTGACCTTAATTTTCAAGACCATTCACGATTTCTGTAAAACGACTAAACATGTCAATTATAGATTCTCATGATTTCATTTTGAAGGCTTCATATTGACCGAGGAGAATGTTGATTCTGGTCTCTTTCACTCGATCGGCTTCTTCATAGGTAATATGTAATCTATCACAAACTTCTTTTGCTGTAACACAAGAAGATATCATGTTATATTTAGTAGGTGACAAAGCACGTATAAAGAATAAATTGCTTTTGCATCAAGAGCTTGTCTCTTGGTTATCTCTTCCTAAGTCATTTCACTAGACTCAACAGTATCTTTTCCTCTCTCTGAGACAGGTGCAGCTTTAGGAATGATTCATTTTTCTACAACGTCCCATTCTAGATGATCCTTTGATCTTAGGAACGCCTTCATCTTGTTTTCCCATATGTTGTAATCCTTTCCATCAAAGTAAGGCGGTCTAGTATTGCTTTGCCCTTCTACCAGCCTTGGAGCCAACATACTAGCCATGGATCTTTAACTCTGAAGTAAAACACTTCAAACAAAGTGAGTACACAGGCTCTGATACCAATTGAGATAGCTAGTATAAGCACCTAGAGGGGGGTGAATAGGTGTATAATAATTTTTTTGTGATATGCAAGCAATATTAAGCAAACAATAGAAAGGAAGTTCTCTTTTGATTAACAAAACGAATTACGATCAAAGTAAAGCAAAGAGTAGGGAAGAGAAAATTGAACACAAGGTTTATAGTGGTTCGGCTTATTCCAAGCCTACGTCCACTCTTCCGCACTGACAGTCCATCGGCTGGATTTCACTATGAACAAAAGAGATGTTACAGCAAAGTTCTCTCTTGATTCCACAGTGTAGATATTCTACCACACTTCCTCAAGGTTTCTCATGAATATAGACTCTCTTTTGTGTACAAGATTTCACTCAAATGAATAGACTAAGAACAAGGAACTTCAAACTTTGGAATTCTTCTATCGTGCACACCCTCGAACAACTGAAATGTCTTCCTTATATACTCATTTATGCCATCATATCCATTGGCACTTACCAAAGGAATTCCTCCAATCTACCCGTTGGATGGAATCAATTAGGAAGATCATTCGAGCTATTAAAGGAACATGTCGATAGCCCATCAATCATGTTCGCCCATACAATCAGGATCTCGGTTTCCATAAGTAGAACCTTCCAAGAATACTTCGCCAATTATCAGATCCTTTATCTCCGAATCAATCATCATCAATTAAAGGATTCCATTATGTCATATCCAGCCAAGAGATATTTTCTAGCCGATAAGGTCACATCCTTAATGAAACATCCAGTTTTGAATATACCTTCTTCAACGGATTAGAAACTATCAATGAGGATAGACTTTGAGTCTTAAGTCTAGCAATCCAAAGGTCTTCGACTTTAAATATCGAGTCTGCAAATCTTCAAACTAGACGATGGAAACGTTTTGTCGGCTTCAAAACACTTCACGAAGATTTCTCCAACAAATTTGACATCAAGTTCAAAAGATTACATCACCCATTTTCTACAAAGTCGCACTAAGTTACTAAGCTTTCCATTGGTTCGTCATGGCAAAGCTCTAAATCATGGTAACTTTTGATAGTATCATACTTTATTGGCACATGATCCGGATTAGGATTTTTGTGGAGTTCATTGTTAGTTAGTAGAAAAATAAGTTCTACGCCGAGGTGTTACTAGTGCTTTCTCGCTTTTCAACTATCTATCTCAACTGTCAAGCAGATTTGGCATGCCTATTTATACTTGAATACAGCTCTTTACAAATGCATTTTCATCCGAGAGATTCGGGTAAATTGCATTCTTCCAGGAGTATTTTCTTGGAATAGAGAACAAATAGTGTGTTTTATCTGATTGGTCTTTTGTTAGATCTTGATAGCTTTTGCTTAGGTACCCTTTACTTTGAATGACTGATTTTTGCGATTCTCTACAAATTGGAAGCATCTACCAATTGGAACGGTTGGATCGATAATTCTCAGGGGAGAGATATTCTATTTATTTCTTTGTTTTGAAATGACAACGAACCAAATATGAATCCGGATTTAACACCTTGCAACCGTTCCTGATAAAATTATTGGTGACCACAGAACCCTGTCACTTTAGATGTCACTATGAAGGGGGTATAATTCGTCTTCGTCATCGTGTGCCTGCTTTTCTCTTTCCCAATTGCTCTTGTTGATCCATGGCCTTTTAACCAACAAGGAGAGCAAGTTGTTTTCGCTGGAATCTCATTTGGAGCTAATCACCAGATCATCATGAAAAGTCACCGATATAAAAAAGATAAAAACTTTCCACTGCATGTAATAATATAACAGACATTATGGTGAGCTTTTTTCTATTATTTTGTCATTCTATCTTTGCACGTGATCTTGTGAGGCTTAAAGAATCTTTCAAGAGGGCCAACAGTACAGCATTTTAGTTCAGTTGTCCTTTTCCTTGTGTGCCTTTTCCAGTTCATCAATAATCTGCAGTCCTTTGCAGTGATTTCTTCTTCTTTTTTTTTTATGAAAATGGAGAAGTAAATCCTCTTTTTGCCCTCTACTTTTTACCTTTTTCTCTCAGTAGGCCATTTAGCAATTCTTGAACAATCCCTAGGTATGCTAGTCGAAACCTATACTTGAGTCCATTTAATGCATGCTTTCATCATCGCATTCATTTGCGATCAAAAGTCCTAGAATTTATTCTACCAATTTGAATCTCTAATTTCGGCGACAATTGCTTCAAGAAAAATAGGTGAAATGACGTAAAAATGCATATTCTTTTTCCCGGTATTGTTTGGATAGGGCAAATTGCACGCCATTTTCTCCTAAGTTTTGACAAGTTCAAATTTTTTGGAGTAGAATCCCTTGTCTAATGAGAAGGCTCACTCAAGCTGATGAGTAGCTTTTGCGATGTGGACATCCAGGCTTGTAATAGTAAAGTGAACCCAACCATGTGACAATCCTGCCTAGGAATAGCATACAGGACAAGATGAGATGCTTTTTAGCTTTTTCTGGCATATGGGTTTGAGTGGAGGGGACAGTGACTACTTTTGAAATCATATTTGGGAGTAGGGGTGAGCAGCGGTCTAGGGTCGACCTTGGACCAACCCTCGACCGGCCCAACCCTACTTACTTGGTCCTGTCCGGTTCCCAAGGGACTGGGTGGTCCTTGGTCCTAAATTTCGGGACCAACACCTGTCTTGAGGCTTGGTCTTCGGTCCTAAGAGTTTTGGGTCGGTCCAACCCCGACCTACCCCGTATATTATATTATATTATTTATAATTATTTTATATATTCAAACCTAAGTAAAATGTCTGTTATATTATATTATATTGAGATGTTCTATCAATAGCACTAATAGTAATTTCAATTTAAAACTTTTGTTGAGTATTAATTAAGTGTCGTTTATTTTGTTTTCAGGTGTTTAGAAGTTAAAGTGAATTAAGAAGATGTGAAGTTATATATTCATGGTTTATATTAAGTATTTTGAACTTTTTATGATTTAATTGTATTTTACTAATGAATTTCAGCTGCACTTTGCTTTGTAGAAGTTTTTGAAGAGTAGAGTAGTATTGTAGTTGTTACGGTGATTTGTTAGTCAAATGGTGTGAAGCTCATTTTTTGGTTGAGTGGACTCTACATAATCAAATGTAGGAAAACGCTTTTACACATGGTGTTATGAATATTAAAGATAGATGATTACAAGAACTTTCAATCTTGTCCCATATCTTGATGAGTGGTTAGCGTACGAAATTTCTATTATTGTGTCATCTTAAATTTGCTAAATATGTATTGGTATTTGTAGTTTAGTTGCACAATGCAACATTATCGATGAATGTGTAATTTGAATTTGTAGGTTTATTTTTTTAGGGAATATAAAAAATAAGACGAAAAAAATTATCAATCGATCCGGGTTGACCACGGCCCGGACCGAACCCATTGGGTCGGTCTAGTCCTTGGTCCTAAACTCAATAGGGTCAGTCCTCGGTCCTAAAAATTGAGGACCGACACTGTACGGATTGGTCCTAGGATTAGGGGGTGGCTCGGATCAACCCGGACCATGCTCACCCCTATTTGGGAGCACGCTCCACCGGCACATTCATCAGCCACCTCCATCCTTTTGTCTTTACTAATCATTTTGGTTTTGTACACTATCACTAACCATGGTGCTCTATTATCATTGCAATTATTGACATTGTAGAAACATTGGAGAAAAGAAGAAAAGTCTTTTCATGCTCATGCATAACAAACACTGAATAGAGCGAAAAGAACAAAAAGAAAATGAAAAAAGAAAAAGAGTTTCCCTGACTAGTGTGGTTGCATTGCATCGAGGCATACCCACTACTTTATAATCAAAAGTGCATCGAGGCATGACGTTTTGGCAAAAGAAGTTGAATGCATAATGCTCCTTCTAATCTAGTTTAGTGAGTTCAACGTCGCAAAATTAGAAAAAATGGAAAGATGAAACAGGTATTTGATTTGATTTGCTTCTTAACTACTATCGGGTTTGGTTATGTTTCTAGTATTCTTCAAGACGTATTTATGTGCTTTGCTTCGGTCATTGATTTGACACTCGGTGAATCGGGGCTTGCACACGCCACGAGCCCCGTCGTCAATCCGCTCCGTGTGCGATGTGAATGCATGTGGTCGACGGATTTTGGTTTTGGGCCTGGAGTTATTTTCTTAAAAGGCTAGAAAAATCGCAACGCCCTTGCCCGTTCAGGTGACCAAAAAGACTTGTATTTCTCCCGAAAAATACCAAAAAAATCCCTTTTGTGTCCAAAAATTAGAAAATGACTCAAAAAATTGGGGCTTAGGTACTACTTGCTGCATTAATTTCAGGACATTATTTTTTTCCTTCGTTTCTCTACCCCACATCATCTTCATTGGTCCTTTGATCACAGCGTTCACGAGTGTCTCCACATTGAAATAAATACGATTTTCGAGAAATTTATTTCCCGTGACGGGAAAGAAAACTATTTTTTTTTTATTAGTCTACTCTAATCTTACTCTAACATTCACTCTCGAGACTTTTGCCTTACCTCCTTACAGGGCGTGGGAATCGAAACCCACTCCTGAAATGAAATCGTCCCCACCCCAATCCCCTCTGAGAATGTGAGAATTTGAACCCCTAATCTCCCCCTTTCAAGTTGGAAGAGTGGCCACTGGGGTGATTGAAATTCTCTAAATATCCTTCGAACAATCGTCAACAAAATCTTTCAGTTTTTGTCATATATACTTTCTCAAAAAGCGATGAAGTAGGCCTGAGTTCGAACATGGGCTTGTCCCGGAACAACATTGGCCCTGCCAAACCGTCAAAACTGAAATTGGGCATGTGCCACCATCAAGAAGAAGCCCTAACCACCGGTCAACTATCCCCAGCACAACAATCGCACCGCATAACTTTAGTAACTTGAACACTAAAGCCAAAGGAAAATAAATGGATAGAGGGTAGCTCCTATTTCGAGCCAATTTATGTAATTCGTCGGCTAATTGAACCCATTATCAATGCCGGTCACATGTCGTCCCGGGTTGCCTGATCCATCATTGTACAAAAATGTTTGGGCTGCTCCCATGATCCCGATTTGGAATGAAAAGTTGATCAAGTATAATGTATTATCACATGAATTATTACCAACTTAAAGTCTCAGATGACATTAAAAGCAACCACTTTATATCCGAATTTCTCATCAACCACTTTATAGATATTTTATAAAAAATGCAATCTTCACTCCATGGCAAGTCAAAAGAATCATAAAGTGTGACCCGATAAATCACTTTTTAATTTCCTGGACCTTTAGGCTGCGCATGATAATGTTTCTATTTATTAGAATTTATGTTCTTTTGTTCCCTAGAACAAAAAAAAACAAAAACCAGGTTTGGTAACGCCAAGTTGTTTTTCTATTTCCCATAATAAAACTTAGCCAGGAATGGTTTTGGAATAGAAACGAGAAACAAAAAAAAAAAAAAAAATTGCTTCTATTCCCAAAAATAACTTCTAGAAATAAGCTAATTTTCTTTTTTATTTTTCTTTTATTTCTCTTGCTTGCCATTGCCACCTCCAACCGCATGCCGTCGTCGCCGCCGCCCACCGGTCACCGCCGGCCGCCGGCGATCCGTGAGCAAGAATAAAAAACGAATAAATACAAAAGAGAATCGTTGCGTTCTAAACGCAATTCTATTCTTTTTCTATTCCAATAGTATAAATTTTGTGTAGTTAAGAACCTGTCTTTTTACTTTCGAAATTGTTCCTTATAATAGAAATAGAAAATAATTATTTTTGAAAAAAAACTCTTTCCTAGTCAAGAAGCGTTGTCATACGCAGCCTTCTCCTCCCCTCCCTCGTCCCCTACAATGTTGTCGTTTGCCCAACGTGACACGTGGGCCCCGGCGGGATATCACGACCTCACATGCGAAGAAGAAACAAGACACCTCCATCCATCGCCTCTTTAAGCCATCCGATTCTTTCCTTTTTGGCACCTCCAATGCTGCGCCTAGCCCAACCACAAAACACATTATTTGCCCCGAAAAAGGCTTTTGATTTCGTACCGAATTCTTTAATCACGGCCCCCAAATCTTAAATAGAGGTTCTCCCCCTTAGATTCTATATGATGATAATGTACTGATGTGCGAAGCCCCGATGTGATATTTAAAGTTGAAAAGGACGCCGATGATGTACCAACAATTTATTTATTTGATTTGGAGGGGCACGGGATGTTATTGGATTTTGTTAACGTTATGTGTATATATCGAAGGAATTAACAGCTTGGAAAGGGCTAAAATGACAGTGGTGGCATTATACATTTATTAGGAAAATGATTTATCTATGGCACAAGATCCTGTTACTTAATTTCATAGATGAATTACACGTGTTGGATCCATGTTAAGGAAGGATTGCACAATCTTTTATTTTATTTTATTATTATTTCTTTGATTTTTTATTTATTTTTATTGTTGAGTTGATGGAAATACAATCCGTCATCCTTTTTTCCGTTTAAAGATAACTTTGTCCCGAAAGAGGGAGTCCCTAAGGACCCTACCATGATCGCTTTGATAAAAAAAAAAAAAAAAAAAAAAAAAAAAAAAAAAAAAAGATTTGGTGGGAAATTTCTGTTGCCTCACATCTATTGATGATTTTAGAAGTAAGCTGCATGCATCAAAATACGCACTCAATTGCATTCTTAGAAAAAAAAAAATTGCCTACTTTCCTGCGAATGAGAAAATCGGGTTTCGAGTTTCACATGCTTTAGCACAGTACAAATTGTGACAATTTCATTCATCCTCATAAAAGTACCGATAAGAAAGGAAAAAAAGGCATCCTTAGAAAAATTGTTTTTTTTTTAAGGGGAAATAAATTCGAGAACCCTTGAAATTTAGCGGGAAATGGAAGTAATTAGGAGTTTATCAAGACCCATTTTGATGACAAAGAATAAGATTACCTTCTAGTAAGGGATAAAATGAAGTGAAAAAAATGAGGTGGGATTTTCAATTTGCTCTTTCTTCGGGGGTGGAAATTACAAGATGAAAGCCTTTTCCTGAGTCAAAGAATCGGGTACGTGTCTAATGCATGAGGAATTGGGGATTCTCATGTTGCATCTTTCTCCTGCAGGAGAGTCGAAAAAGATCTTTGGCACCGATCTCTTCAAAAAAAAAACCACTGGGATCAGCCAATGGCTTGCATTGTCCTCGAACCACTTAATTCAAGAAATCCAACCCTCGGGGCGTCCCAAATAGTGAACCACCGACCGCGTCCCTTATCCTCCCCTCCCCATACAACGTTGACGTTTGCCCGACGTGACACGTGGGCCCCGGCGGGACATCACGACCTCACATGCGAAGAAGAAACAGACAAGGCACCTCCATCTCCATCGCATCTTTAAGCCATCCGACACTTTCCTTTTTGGCACCTCTAATGCCGCATCTAGCCCACCCACAAACCACATTATTTGCCCCGAAAAAGATAAGAGGTTCTCCCCCTTAGATTCTATATGATGATAATGTACTGATGCACGAGGCCCCGATGTGATATTTGAAGTCAAAAAGGACCCCTGCAATGTACCAATGATTTATTTATTTGATTTGGAGGGGCGTGGGATGCTATTGAATCTTGTTAACGTTACGTGTGTGTGTGTGTGTGTGTGTGTGTATATCGAAAAATTGGGTAAAAGATGGAAATCCAATTTCTATCCAAAGAGTGCGGGGCCTGCGGGCCAGCTAAGCCACCCCTTCTCTTTTCCCCAGAACGAGGTCAGTGCTAAGAGGACTTGAAAGTTAAAACCACCACTCACGAACCTCATTCAGTTGCAGCCTTCGGAAACAAGAAAAGCTCTCTGCAAATCATTGGTTTTCACCTTCATCTTCTTCAAAAGATTTTCGAGCGGTAGACATGGGGATCAAGTCCCTGGAGGTGACGGGGATGTCCGCCAAGGACCTCCACAACGTCAACGTCATCCATAGGATGGACCCCTATGTCATCGTCTCCCTCTCCGACGACAGCCACAAGCAGCACACCCACGTCCACAAGAACGGCGGCACCAGCCCTAGTTGGGTCAACCTCCTCACCTTCCCCATCGACGAGGCCCGCGCTGACCTCCTCACCCTCGTGTTCGAGATCATGACCAAGAAGACCCACGGCGGCGACAAAGAGGTCGGCAGGGTCAAGGTGCCGATCGCGGAGCTGCTCGAGAGGCAGGGGGACGGGAAGCCCAAGCGAATGAGCTGCAGCGTGAGTCTGCCGTCCGGGGTCGGAAAGACCCAGGGGGTCCTGGAATTTACTTACAAGTTCGGCGAGGAGCTGCCGGCGGGATGTGGAAAGACGCACCAGGAGCCTCCAAATAAGAGCGGCGGGAAGGGGCTGCTCGGCGCGGTGACCAGCGGGTTGGCCAGCGGGTTGGCCAGCGGGTTGACCAGCGGGTAGGTCGACGTGGTGCAGTCGGCAGCCGCAGAGAAGTAAGATGATGTTCTTGATATATAAAACTGAGTTTTTCTTGCTTTGTCCGCTACGTTTGATCTGTAGTACGCCAGCGTCACCCCAGGCTCGGTGGTGGTAGTCCCCGGTGTCTGATGTGCGCTTTTCTTAATTTTCTGTGTGTAATTAGACTGGAGGCGTCAGTCGATGACGCCGCGTTCGGTTTTTTTTTTTTTTTCGTGTGTAATCACTGATCATGATGGACGCGTTTGTTTCATGGACCAAAATAGCGATCTAACCTTTCGATTTTGTCTCTTTTTCCTTTCGGTTGCTTTCTTTTTCTTTTTGTAATTTATGGCAGTGAATTGGATAGTAGAGTTGGTATCTCACTAAAATAATGACACAGTTAATGAAAAATACATCGAAAAGAAATTTTGGGGATATGAATATGACCGATCTTTACAATCCCCGTGTCGATCATTTAGATCAAGCGTCATGGCCGCTTAGGCGACCTCAATCTGGGGTCATCCATGACCTCAGACAGGGTGGATGGGGGTGGGGAGGGGCAGCGAGCAAGATCAGCCACCGCCGAGGACAAGGGCTGTGGGTGCTTTGGTGTTTTTCAGCCATGGAATGGATGGTTAAACTACAAAAGTTGAGGAGGGTTTTTGCGCATTTTCCATATAATAGGACTTATTATCACATTTATGCATATTAACTCGAGATTATCATTCCAATGGAGTAACTTCAATTATTGTAATGTTTAAACTTGTCTTTCCATGGGGTTAATTGTTAGATTAATGACAGTCAAGATTCTATCTGTTGATTTTATAAGTCATCTCTCATGTGAAGACGTCACAACCAACCCCACGCTCTGTTGTTTCTGTCAACTGAAAGAAAGGAGAAAGGGATAGAGAGAGTTGATTGGTGATCGCCTTCGCATGCGTCCGTAGAATACGCCGAAACAATTCATTTTCTCTTTTGCTAATTTGGAGGAGAGGTTAATTAGGTGGCCCGCGGATGATTTTCAAGAACCAAATCTGACCTATCTTTCGAGCGATGAGAAGATTTTTGTTGGTGAAATGGATTTTCGCGTAAATATAAAATTTCACCATCTCATTCTGTAATTTACTTCACAAAATTTGGTCCGCTCGAATATGTTAATATCAAGATATTATCGATTGTGGTTGCAACTAGTTCATCCATTTGTGCATGCATGTCGGATTGGAATGAAGCCGTTCTAGTTTGAGGCCGTGCAATTTGACTAACTTATGGAACATTTGAAGTTCAAGTCAAAGAACCTAACTAATAATCCATTATTCTAATACAACTAGTCCGATGAATGGATGAAAATGTTGTGATCTTATTGCTAATTATTGGCAATGGACAAGTCGTGCACAAGACCATTGGCATCTCTTCATGACCTCACATTTAGGTATTGCCGTCAATAAAGTAAGACGATTTTAGATGGCCCGGCTCTCAATGAGTTTAAATAAATAAGTATATTGAAGATGGGTTTCATTATCAAGTTCCTTACAAACACTTGTTAAACAATCGACTAAGATATTTTTCATAGCTCCCAATGTATTGATTTTGGTCGTGATAACACTTTGCAAACGTAAATTTCCTCATCATGTAAAATTTAACAAGCATGTGCAATTTACTCATGAACATAATTTTTCAAGAATACATAGTAAGTGATCAAATAAAGGGAAGCCGCAGTATGGATGATTAGAATATCGAGGTACCCTCTTATCAAATAACATTAGTCAATGTCCTAGAAACACTACTCAACAACACCAGTGCAATTAACACTAATTTCTATGTTGGTGGACCGAAGCTTGTTTTCTTCTGGCGTGTCAAGTTGAATAAAATCCAATGACAAACAAAAACCTGCCTTGATTTTGGATTTCAAGGACAAGAAGGTTCCCCTAATCCCTTCACAGAAAAAAATAATTTATTTTTCGTATTAATCAATCATTAAATAATTTCCTAATCCTAATTAGCATCTTTAAGAAACTCGTCGGCACGGTCGCACGTTTCCTCAAGGGAGCTCTCGCGAGCCCAAGAAGGCAAGAAGGCCCAGACGAAAGAGACTCCATCATGGACTGCAAACGCATTCCTCCACGACCCACGGGCTTTTGACCATTGATGGGCCGACCCGACCGAATCCAACCAAACGGATAGGGTGTGCGGGTTTTTCTTTTCATCCGACATGGAATGAACATCTATATAGTCCGAGAACGGAAGATCAAATCTATTCTATCCGCTTAACTAAATCTTCTCTGTTTCAAATCTCTATCAATGATCTCCACCATAAAACCCATCCAAAGTCCGCATTAGAATCCTCCTTCAGACGACGATCTCTCTTCCATGGCGATGACCACTGCTGGCGGCGCGATGCGGCGGCTGCTGCGCCTCGCCCTCCAGGTCCTCAGGGGGCGGTGGTTCATGATGTTTGCGTCCTTCTTGATCATGGCGGGCGCCGGCGCCACCTACCTCTTCGGCGTCTACTCCAAGAACATCAAGTCCACCCTCGGCTACGACCAGTCGACCCTCAACCTCCTCAGCTCCTGCAAGGACCTCGGCACCAACGTCGGCGTCCTCTCCGGCCTCATCGCCGAGGTCGCCCCCACATGGCTCGTCCTCCTCGTTGGCTCCGCCATGAACTTCGCCGGCTACTTCCTCATCTGGCTCGCCGTCACCCATCGCATCCCCGCCCCGCGGTCTGCGCAGATGTGCGTCTACATCTGCGTCGGCGCCAACTCCCAGAACTTCGCCAACACGGGCTCCCTCGTCACCTGCGTCAAGAACTTCCCCGAGAGCCGCGGCATCATGCTCGGCCTGATGAAGGTATTTCATGTAGGGGTGTCAAAAAGACCCGACCCGACCCGAAACACGACCCGAACACAAAACATGGATTAACGTGTTTCGTGTTCGGGTCGTGTTCGGGTAACAAATATAAAACAAGCAAATAAAATGTGTTTCGTGTTCGGGTCGTGTTCGAACATTGTTCGACCCGAAACAAGTTCAAAACCCAAAAACACAAACTCTTTAGGGTTTAGACTTTAGCCCCAAAAACACGACAGTTGAACACAACTCAAGCACTTTGAAGGCTAAACTTGAAGCACATACCTCGTCGGCGGCTCTGCCTTCTTCTCCGACGAGTGCGCCTTCTCGTGGAGTCCGCTGCCGCCCTCCGATCGATGCGCCTCCGCCTCGCCGTCGCCTTCGCCACCCCTCGCCGACGCCGAAACCCTTGCTTTGTTGTATTAAGATGTGAGGGATCTTCTCTATCCTTTCTTTGTTGTATTTGACAGAGAAAAAAGTGGGCTGCTAGTGCTAGATGCGTGGTTCTTAGTTTTGAGTTTGAGCTCTAATTTCATCACTATCTCTCGTTGCCTTTCTTCCTCGTCGACGGTTGTCCCGGGTCGTCGTCTTTTTTTTTTGGCCTCTCCCTAAAAGTTCCTTTCTTTGATCGATTCTTGGTTATGCGGGAAGACATAGATCTTATTGCAAAGCTTGGGTTTGATGCTTATCGATTCTCCATATCGTGGTCCCACATATACCCCGGTATGCTTTTGCAAGATTAATTATGACTTTTTATAGAAAGCAAGTATCTTTACTGAAATTAAAGGAGATGGGTGCTTCAAGGTTGAGATAATTTGTTCTGTTCATACGGAATTGCTCACTCATCGAGTGTTTGTGTACCAACGAGCATGAGATCACATCCTCTTCATGTCTTTGTGTTGTGCTAGAAATTGTGCTTGGTTGTATTAAGTGGGTGCAAACGGAGTGCGATAACTAGGTGTTGAAGATGATCTATGGTTACAATAAGCTGTTGAAGTTCTCTCTCGATACTGATTTTTCCACTTAGAATTGCAGGTTTTCATGTTGATGACTCGAAGTAACTCTAAATGTGTGCTTGGGTAAGCAATTTTCTGGTGGAGAGCTTTTTTTCCGGGGCACACGTTGTGATAAGCATGTGAACACGGCACTCATTCGAGAGGTACATTACTAGTTAAATGTGAATCAACATGTAAAATGCTAACAAGATTTCGTTATCTTACTATTTAAACAAGCCTTTGCTTGGGATGGAGGCCCTACTTCCCCTTAAATTATTGATGGTTTAATTTAGCTATCTCGGGCAACTAAAATTCTCTTTTCGAGAGCGGTGGAATCGTATTGTCCTCCTAATTGTATGATACAAATGCGCCAATCAGCATTGATCTACCTTTAATTATTCTTTTGATCTCTCGTCAAAATTTCTTCATTTCTGTTCTGGCATTGCGCTTTGTTCACTATGGCTTTAACCACGAATCTCTGGATTACTTAAGGTGGACAAGCAATTGATAATTGAACACACCAAAGTTTAGATTTGCGTGATGTGTCATGATCTTAGCTTGAGTGGCCGGGGGCCACACCACCTAGACAAGCTTAGAAAATAGCCTGATGCCTTTGCTTGTGTTAGTTGTCACATAAGGAATAGGTTATATATGTAATCAAACTATGTTGAATTGATTTATTGTTTTAGAGTAATGTTTCATGTACATTTCATTTGATTTTGCTTACTTTGTATTTCCACAGAGATGCATGTTAAGTCTGTAAATTTTAGAACAAGCCATGTGCACATGATGCACATGTTTATGATGAGATCAAAGTTTGTCTACATTCACTTCTACATGTTTGGTTGCAGCTGGGCATTCGCTGGTTTTTAATGTCTGTCTCTGTCTCCGTCTCCATGGGAGGTCCCTGTTATGTTGGTTTAGATTGTGCTTGCACTGGGGTATTGATTAGTGAATAGATCATTACATATCCACTAATTGAGGGTCTGTGATAGCTACCTTACAGCTCTACCTACTTTGACTCATGGCTGCTATACTATACTTGGTTTAGATCCTACAACTTGCTTTCTTTGTGGCATTGATTACAAGGCTAGGTAGACACAGTTACAAAAATTGGACATTTGATAGAAAGCCGGTCAAGGAATGATATTCCTAATAGCGGTCCCTTTCATTTCTTTCTCTCTGTTTGGTGCGCTAGAAAACTGCTGGAATCTTGTCGGCTCGAGATAAAATGTGCAGGCACTTCTCTCTTTTCTGCATATGCAACTTGTGTAATCCTCCGTCTCTTTTTGCGCTCCTAACAATGCTGCCCTTCCTGAATTTATTATTGGAAGCTTTGGACAGAAAATGTTATCTTTTCACTTGAAGATCCCATGTGGCCAAGAACGAGTCTTTGGTCTTGGGTGGATTTGGCCACTGCGGTGAGGTTCAAGATCATGGTCTTTGCAAACAGAGTGAATTTTGTTTGCCTTCTTAAAATTCTCGTGTGAAAGACTGCATTGGGAGAGAATCTGGTTTTGTTAATTTTTGTGTATCTTTGGTGTGTATCGATCAATAGCATGAGATTCTTGCTGCACAAGATGTTACTACAAAATTAGACAGCTCGATTCTCCATGTGTAAAACCCTTTTCAGCATATTTACCGAGCTCACCATACCTTATGAATTCTTGGGCATTGGCAAGAAGTGCAGCTTTTCTTATTTCCGATTCTCTAGCATCTTCTTTTTCAATTGTATGAATGTATTTCTTAAATATTTACTTCTCTCCGACCCCATTTTAACTTCTTTCTTTTCCCCACATGCATATGCTTGTGCTCATTTGTAGAAGATACATTCATTTGCGGCCCAATGCCCGTTCGACTCTCACCCGAAAAAAAAAAGGAAGACCCGAAAACCCGACCCGACCCGACCCGAACCGACCCGAATTTCATATGCGAGTTTAACGTGTTTCGGGTCGGGTCGGGTCACAATATGCGACCGGTATGTTTCGGGTCGGGTCGGGTAACATCAAGACCCGACCCGACCCGACCCGTTTACACCCCTAATTTCATGGACGGCGATTTCTCGTCAAATATTCATATCGGCGACGTAACGAATACGCGAAATGCTTTCTCTCGTCTCGTGAAGGGCTTCGTGGGGCTGAGGCGCGATGATGACGCAGCTTTACTACGCCATCTATGGGGACGACTCCAAGTCCCTCATCCTCCTCATCGGGTGGCTGCCGGCGGTGATCTCAATCGTCTTCGTGTACACCATCCGGACGATGAAGCTCTCGACGCACCCCAACAAGCTCAAGGTGTTCTACGAGTACACGGCCATCACGGTCGTGCTCGCACCGGTCATCATGGCCCCGACTAGGGGTGTGCAAAATACCGGGAACCGCCGGAACCGGCGGTTCTTGAGGGAACCGGTCCGGTTCCCGGTTCCTAATTTTCGGAACCGGTGGGTACCATGGGCGGATCCGCCCACCCGGACCGGATCGGAACCTTTTTAATATTAAAAAAAATTTACTAAAAAAATCATAGATTAGCCTTTTTGGCTTTCATAGTTACAATTTTCACTAAATATAGTCGCTGAAAACCGTAGTCTCCAAACTTGCATGTTTGTGGCTTTTGCCTTGAGTATTGAAACAATTATGAACCAAAATATGTTACAATCCTACATTTGACACGTAAGATGTAAGTTGACTTTCTTTACATAAATCTCCCATAAAAGAAGCATAACCAGGAACCTAAGCAGATAAAACTATGCCTCCGACAATAACCAGTTGAATTGTTTTCTTTTTTAGATGCCGACATATTAAAAGCTACTAGCTAGAAACGGGTGTGTCAAAAAGGCCAACCCCAAAAATTCTGATAGCCCAATTGACCATAAATATTGATTAATATTCCCTGTATTGGATTAACCACAAGAAGCAACCAAGGGACCTCAACCACCACATGGGCGTCACGAAATGCACTTCAAATTAGCTTGCACCCTGTGATTTGTTTAAGGCAATGAAATATGTCCTCCGATATTTTCTAAGAAAATGCATATCGAAAAGCTACAGTCCAAAAGGAAAAGTAACATGGCCTAACCTGCCATGTAAATGCATGAGAAGAAGAGAACTTGAGCATAGACCGATCGATGGAGCTCCGTATAGAGAGCTCCCCGTTATATTGCTACAACCGCTGCTTTTTCACCCCCTCGCGGTCAACCGCCACCCTCCATAGCCACGGAAAATTGTTTCGCGACCGTTCTATGTTGAAAACCAAATTATTTTGCGTCAAGATCGGTTCCATGGATCCACCGGGAACCGGACCGGACCGGCGGTCTTGTTCCGGGTGGATCACGGTTCCAATTTTTGGAACCGGTCCTTAGCGGCGGTTCCGGTTCTAGGTCGGGAACCGCCCGCCCGACCATGCACACCCCTAGCCTTGACCATCGCCCGGAAGCGGTCGCTTCTCCCATGGGGCCTACGTCGTGAGCGCGGTTGCCGTACGCTTCTTGACCTTCCTCCCCCTCGGGATCGCGGTGAGGAGGAGTGGAACTGGATTGATCTCGAAACTGGACCGAACTCATTGGGTCGGTCCGGTCTTAGTCCCGTTCAATAGGGTTAGTTCTCATTCCTAAAAATTAAGAACCGATATCTTTGTATGAGTTGGTCCTAGTGGTCGGGACCAATTCGGACCATGCTCACCCCTAGCGAGCAAGCGAGCGAGCGCGTGCATGGGGGCGCGGGGCGGTTTCGGGATAAAAGAATGATTCCTTTCTCGTGCTTTGATACTTTCGTGCGTCTCGTCAGAGCAGTTTCAGTCAATTTTTTTAAGTCGATTATTCATAAAGAAACGATTTTTACAATACCCTTTTGCATTACACAAGACGAGGTGAACTCGCGGCTTTGAAAAACGAAGAAAAGTTAGCGAGCGTTTAGAGGCGCTGTCGGATTCATTAATAAAAATCTGATTTTTATGAGGGAGGGGGTGTGGCTCGTCGAGCTTTTTGACTTCAGCTTATCTGCGCCTTGATGGGGACGGGTGTCCCGTGCCGTGCCCGAGGTGGGGGTGTTTCCCCACTTGCCGTGACGGAGCGTGGGCGCGAGACGCCGCCGGCCCTTGCACTAGTCCAGCCTGGTACTCGACGTGGAAGCTTTGGTTGGTCCGTGTCGTCCGATGGATCGACTACGGTCTTATCGGTGTTGACACCATGCAACCGCAGAGTTTTTTTTGGTGCCGAACTCGATCCAATAGTTTTCGAGCCGTTTCACATTGAGGGTGCGCTTGTTTCGGATCGGAGGACGTTTCTTTCCGGGGATTTGATATGTTTGTTACGAGGCGAAAGATTTGACATCGATAGGCCCCAATGACGCTATCCCAATGCGGGTGACGAAGCGCGTGGAGACGGAGGAGAACGAGTGGACGGACTGGAACCCCGGCGGACGGATGGGGACATCATGGTGAACGGCGCCTTCTTTGTGCCATCCGGGTCGGCCTCGGCGCCCGATACTCTAAGGCCTAGGGTGAGCAGCGGTCTAGGATCGACCATGGACCAACCCCTGGATCGGCTCAACCCCGATCTTGGTCCGGTTCCAAGGATTGGGTCGGTCCTTGGTCCTAAAATTCCCGACCAACACCGTGCGGGTTGGTCCCGGTCAGAGTTTTGGGTTGGTCCAACCTTAGACCAACCATGTATATTATATTATATTATATTATATTATATATAATTTTTTTTTATATTCAAATCTAAGTAAAATGTCTGATAAAAAAAAAAACCTAAGTAAAATGATGTTAAAGCCGTTAACTCCTTAGGCTCACAGTCATGGATAGATGGCATCCAATTCCAAAAGGCGTGAAGTTTACGCCGTAAAGGTCTTCACGGCCTCCTCCTCCATAGTCCGAGTACGTTCTTCACCGTGAGGACCAAGGACTCCTCACAAGTCATGGACTCGCGACGTCCAAAACGGCGCGAAGTTTACGCCGTAAATCTCCTCACGGCTTCCTTCCCCAAAGTACGTTCTCTTCCATTCTGCTTCTTTGTTCTTCAATTTGCCAAAATCAAAAGTAGCAACATCCCGCTCGCCGCATTGTGGACCCTATCTTGTCCCATATCTCGATGAGCGGTTATTGCAGTTACGAAATTTATATTATCGTGTCATCTTAAATTTGCTGAATATGTATGGATATTTATAGTTTAGTTGTACAATGTTGCATTGTGGATGGATGTGTAATTTGAATTTGTAGGTTTGCTTTTTTAGGGAGTATAAAAAACAAGACGAAAAAAATTATCGATCGGTCCCGGTTGACCGGAATCGGACCGAACCCATTGGGTCGGTCCGGTCCTTGGTCCTAGGCTCAATAGGGTCGGTCCCGGTCAAAAAATTGAGACCAACACCGTACGGGTTGGTCACAGGGTTAGGGTGGCCGGACCATGCTCACCCCTACTAAGGCCTCCAGCCTCGAGCCCAAGTCCGCCGGCCTCATCAACCAGTTGACCATGAATGCCGGCGTCTTCGGCGATCCTAAGTACACTCACCTTCTCTTCCTTGCATTTTCCTTTTCCGGCATTTTTGTTAGTTATTATTTGCTTCAAAAATTGACTCATTTTACTCTGCTATGCTCAGTCTCATATGCCGAATTTAGATTAGAAGGCTGCTTTGCATTTGTTAGAATATATAAATATTAAACCACGCCTTTATTTAACAGTTTAAACTTTTAGAATAATAAGTGATGGTCCATGAAATCTCACATTACTCTAATTTGGGGGCAAGAATGGGGATATGGTAATTTGACATCAAGTTCAAAAGATTACATCACCCATTTTCTACAAAGTCGCACCAAGTTACTAAGCTTTCCATTGGTTCGTCATGGCAAAGCTTTAAATTATGGTAACTTTTGATAGTATCATACTTTATTGGCACATGATCCAGATTAGGATTTTTGTGGAGTTCATTGTTAGTTAGTAGAAAAATAAGTTCTACGCTGAGGTGTTACTAGTGCTTTCTGCTTTTCAACTATCTATCTCAACTGTCAAGCAAATTTGGCATGCCCATTTATACTTGAATACAGCTCTTTACAAATGCAAATTGCATTCTTCCAGGAGCATTTTCTTGGAATAGAGAACAAATAGTGTGTTTTATCTGATTGGTCTTTTGTTAGATCTTGATAGCTTTTGCTTAGGTACCCTTCACTTTGAATGACTGATTTTTGCAATGCTCTACAAATTGGAAGCGTCTACCAATTGGAACGGTTGGATTGATAATTCTTAGGGGAGAGATATTCTATTTATTTCTTTGTTTTGAAACGACAACGGACCGAATATGAATCCGGATTTAACACCTTGCAATCGTTCCTGATAAAGTCATTGGTGACCACAGAACCCTGTCACTTTAGCTGTCACTATGAAGGGGGTATAATTCGTCTTCGTCATTGTGTGCCTGCTTTTCTCTTTCCCAGGTGCTCTTGTTGATCCATGGCCTTTTAACCAACAAGGAGAGCAACTTGTTTTCGCTGGAATCTCATTTGGAGCTAATCACCAGATCATCATGAAAAGTCACCGATATAAAAAAGATAAAAACTTTCCACTGCATATAGTAATATTACAGACATTATGGTGAGCTTTTTTCTATTATTTTGTCATTCTATCTTTGCACGTGATCTTGCGGGGCTTAGAGAATCTTGCAAGAGGGCCAACAGTACCGCCTTTCAGTTCAGTTGTCCTTTTCCTTGTGTGCCTTTTCCAGTTCATCAATAATCTGCAGTCCGTTGCAGTGATTTCTTCTTTTTTTAATGAAAATGGAGAAGTAAATCCTCTTTTTGCCCTCTACTTTTTACCTTTTTCTCTCAGTAGGCCATTTAGCGATTCTTGACCAATCCCTAGGCATGCTAGTCGAAACCTATACTCGAGTCCATTTAATGCATGCCTTCATCATCGCATTGATTTGCGATCAAAAGTCCTAGAATTTATTCTACCAATTCGAATCTCTGATTTCGGCGACAATTGCTTCGAGAAAAATAGGTGAAATGACGTAAAAATGCATATTCTTTTTCACGGTATTGTTTAGACAGGGAAAATTGCACGCCATTTTCTCCTAAGTTTTGACAAGTTCAAATTTTGTGGAGTAGAATCCCTTGTCTGATGAGAAGGCTCACTCAAGCTGATGAGTAGCTTTTGCGATATGGACATCCAGGCTTGTAATAGTAAAGTGAACCCAACCCATGTGGCAATCCTGCCTAGGAATAGCATACAGGACAAGATGAGATGCTTTTTAGCTTTTTCATGGGTTTGAGTGGAGGGGACAGTGACTACTTTGGAATGATATTTGGGAGCGAGGCTCCACCGACACATTCATCAGCTACCTGCATCCTTTTGTCTTTACTAATCATTTTGGTTTTGTACACTATCACCAACCATGGTGCTCTATTATCATTGCAATTATTGACATTGTAGAAACATTGGAGAAAAGAAGAAAAGTATTTTCATGCGCATGCATAACAAACACTGAAGAGAGCGAAAAGAACAAAAAGAAAATGGAAAAAAAAAAAAAAAGAGAGTTTCCCTGACTAGTGTGGTTGCATTGCTTACCCACTTCTCTATAATCGAAAGTGCATCGAGGCACGACGTTTTGGCAAAAGAAGTTGAATGCATAATGCTCCTTCTAATCTAGTTTAGTGAGTTCAACGTCGCAAAATTAGATAAAAATGAAAGATGAAAAAGCTATTCGATTCGATTTGCTTCTTAACTACTATCGGGTTTGGTTATGTTTCTAGTATTCTTCAAGACGTATTTATGTGCTTTGCTTCGGATTGATTTGACGCTCGAATTGCACCGTGCTCGCTCCTGTGCGATGTGAATGCATGTGGTACGGATGGCTCTGGTGACTATTATAGGGGCTCTACTTGCTGCATTAATTTCAGGGCATTTTTTTCCTTCGTTTCTCCAGCCCACATCATCTTCATCGGTCCTTTGATCACAGCGTTCACGAGCGTCTCCACATTGAAATGAATACGATTTTCGAGAAATTTATTTCCCGTGACGGGAAAGGAAACTATTGATTGAAATTCTCTAAATATCCTTCGAACAATCGTCAACAAAATCTTTCAGTTTTTGTCCTATATACTTTCTTAAAAAGCGATGAAGTAGGCCTGAGTTCGAACATGGGCCTGTCCCGGAACAACATCGGCCCTGCCAAACCGTCAAAACCGAAATTGGGCATGTGCCACCCTAACCACCGGTCAACTATCCCCAGCACAACAATCGCACCGCATAACTTTAGTAACTTGAACACTAAAGCCAAAGGAAAATAAATGGATAGAGGGTAGCTCCTATTTCGAGCCAATCTATGTAATTCCTCGGCTAATTGGACCCATTATCAATGCCGGTCACATGTCGTCCCGGGTCGCTTGATCCAATATTGTACGGAAATGTTTGGGCTGCTCCCATGATCCCAATTTGGAATGAAAAGTTGATCAAGTATAATGTATTATCACATGAATTATTACCAACTTAAAGTCTCAGATGACATTAAAAGCCATCACTTTATATCCGAATTTCTCATCAACCACTTTATAGATATCTTATAAAAAATGCAATCTTCACTCTATGGGAAGTCAAAAGAATCATAAAGTGTGACCCGATCAATCACTTTCTAATTTCTTGGACCTTTAGGCCGCGCATAGTAACGTTTATTTATTAGAATTTCTGTTCTTTTGTTCGCTAAACAAAAAAAAGAAAAAAACCCGTTTGGTAATATCGATCAAGTTGTTTTTCTATTCCCCCTAATGAATAAAACTTAGCTATGAATGGTTTTGGAATAAAAAGCGAGAAAAAAATCTTCTGTTAAACAATTTAAATAAACTAATTTTCTTTTTTTTTTTTCTTTTATTCCTCTCGCTTGCCGTTGCCACCTCCAACCGCTTGCCGCCGGCGATCCGTGAGCAAGAATAAAAAACGAATAAATACAAAAAAGAATCGTTGAATTACCAAACGCAATTATTCTTTTTCTATTTCATAGTAGAAATTTTGTGTAGTTACCAAACGGGTTCTTTTACTTAGAAATTGTTCCCTATAATAAAAATAGAAAAGAACTATTTCTAAAAAAGAAAAAACTATTTTCCAATCAAGAAGTGTTGTCCTGCGCACGGTTCTAGTATGAATCTGAGGTTTGAATCAATTCATAGGGTCTTAACAAGGGAATTCCTATCAATAATAAGAAAAGAATAGTAAAGCTGCATTACACACAAAAAAGGAAATAAAAATAACAAATCAAAGAAAAAGAAGTAGGTAAATAGAAGATTCAAGAGACTTGTAACTATCAACGTAAAGACGGACGAGTCGATTTGATATTTTGGTATTACAACCACTTTACCCTCCCCTCTCCCGTCGCCTACAACAAAGCCGTTTGCCCGACGTGACACGTGGGCCCCAGCGGGACATCACGACCTCACATGCGAAGAAGGAAGAAACAAGGCACCTCCATCTCTGTCGCATCTTTAAGCCATCCTACACTTTCCTTTTTGCCCGCGAAAAAGGCTTTCGATTTTGTACCGAATTCTTTAATCGCCCCCAAAGTCCAAAAGGACCCCGACAATGTACCAATCAACGTCATGTGGAAAAATTGGGTAAAAGATGGACATCCAATTTATTTCCAAAGAGTGCGGGCCAGCTAAGGCCTTGTTTGGTAATCATCCAAATATAATAAATTCCGATTCTTTGTTAAAATCAGTTTAGCCTGCAAAATCGCGTTTGGTAAATTTTTTGTTAACAAATTTGTTCCTAATCAGTTTTGACAAAATTTAGAATTAGAAAAAATGTGATTCTTGATTCTGAATCAGAAAAAAGAATCAAAAAAAGCGGCTATTTCTCATCAACGTCTCTCTCCTGCCCACGTTAAATTAAAATTAACATCCATCCATATTGAATTCAAAATGGATTAGATATTTAATCATAGAAATGTAAATATTTATTGAAAATGAGAAATCACCATGATTAAAAAAAAAAACTCATATTTAAATATAAATGATATTGAAATTCTAATAAGAAAAAAATTAAAATAACAACAATTTTCGTTTTTATTTTTATTTATTTCTATATTTTATTTTAATTTCGTCCTATTCTGAAATATATATTTGCTATATATATAATACATATTTAATTTTTCTTTATAATTTAGTATTTATATTTATTACATATTTTAGGTATATTAGTATAATTTATACTATGGTTTATTATTAACTATTTAATAAAAATTGATTAGTTAATATTTTTATTACTTAGTATAAATATAATTAATCAATGAGGGGTTTATGAGAATTCAATATCAAATTTATATTTATCTAAAAAGGTAATTAAAAAAGAATTGGAATAGAAATTTTATGCGATTCTACCAAACACATTTTTTGTTCTTTTTCTATTCTAATCATAAATTTTATACGATTATCAAACGCGTTCTTTTCCGAGAATCAGTTTAGAACATAATCAAAATGAATCAATTGATCGAATGTACTAAAGAACGAATCGTTACCAAACGCGCCATAAACCACCCATTTTCCCCGAACGAGGTCGGTGCTAAGAGGGCTTGAAAGTTCAAACCACCACTCACGAACCTCATTCAGTTGCAGCCTTCAGAAACGAAAAAGCTCTCTGCAAATCCCTGGTTTTCACCTTCATCTTCTTCAAAAGGTTTTCGAGCGGTAGACATGGTGATCAAGTTCCTGCAGGTGACGGAGATGTCCGCCAAGGACCTCCCCAAAGTCCACCTCATGCATAAGATGCACCCGTATGTCACCGTCTCCCTCTCCGGCAACCACAAGAAGAGCACCGACGTCCACAAGGACGGCGGCACCAGCCCTAGTTGGGTCGACCTCCTCACCTTCCCCGTCGACGAGGCCCGCACCGACCTCCTCACCCTCGTGTTCGAGATCATGAGCAAGAAGTCCCACGGCGGCGAGAAAGAGGTCGGCAGGGTCAAGGTGCCGATCGCGGAGCTGCTCGAGAAGCAGGGGGACGGGAAGGCCAAGCAAATGAGCTGCAGCGTGAGTCTGCCGTCCGGGGTCGGAAAGACCCAGGGGTCCTGGAATTTACTTACAAGTTCAGCGAGGAGCTGCCGGGGGATGTGAAAATACGCCGGCCCCAGAGCGGGCGCCTCCAACGGGGAGTCGCGGGCGGGGTTTGATTGACCAACGGGTTGGCCAACGGGGTGACCGAGGGGATTACCTACGGGTTGATCGGCGGGTTGACCAACAGGTTGGTCGGCGCGGTGCTGCCGGAAGACGCAGCGGACCCGTTGGAAGAAGCAGTGGACCCGTCGGAAGACGCAGCGGACCCGTCGGAAGAAGCAGCGGACCCGTCGGAAGCCGCAGAGAAGTGATGTCGGAAGCCGCAGAGAAGTAAGATGATGTTCTTGATATATAAAGTTGGGTTTTTCTTGCTTTGTCCGCTATGTTTGATCTGTAGTACGCTAGCGTCACCCTAGGTTCGGTGGTGGTAGTCCCCGGTGTCTGATGTGCGCTTTTTCTAATTTTCTGTGTGTTATTAGACTAGAGGCGTCAGTCGATGACGGCCCCGTTCGGTTTTTTTTTTTTTTTCGTGTGTAATCGCTTATCATAATGGAAGCGTTTGTTTCATGGACCAAAATAGCGATCTGACCTTTGGATTTTGTCTCTTTTTCCTTTCGGTTGCTTTCTTTTTGTAATTTATGGCAGTGAATTGGATCGTAGAGTTGGTATCTCACTAAAATAATGACAGTTAATGAAAAATACACCGAGAAAGAAATTTTGAGGAATGAATATGACCGATCTTTACAATCCCTGTGTCGATCATCTAGATCGAGCGTCATGGCCGCTTAGGCGACCTCGATCTGGGGTCATCCATGACCTCAGACAGGGTGGATGGGGGTGGGGAGGGGCGGCGAGCAAGATCAGCCACCGCCGAGGACAAGGGCTGCGGGTGCTTAGGTGTTTTTCAGCCATGGAATGGATGGTTAAACCACAAAAGTTGAGGAGGGTTTTTGCACATTTTCCATATAGTAGGACTTATTATCACATTTATGCATATTAACTCGAGATTATCAAAAAAAAAAAAAAAAAAACTCGAGATTATCATTCCAATGGAGTAAACTTCAATTATTGTAATGTTTAAACTTGTTTTTTCATGGAGTCAATTGCTAGATTAATGATAGTCAAGATTCTGTCTGTTGATTTTATAAGTCGTCTCTCACGTGAAAGCAAGGAAAGTTGTAGCCTATGATTGAGACGTCACAACCAACCCCATGCGCTTTGTTGTTTCTGTCAGCTATCGCCTTCACATGCGTCCGCAGAATACGCCGAAACAATTCATTTTCTCTTTTGCTACTTTGGAGGAGAGGTTAATTAGGTGGCCTGCGGATGATTTTCAAGAACCAAATCTGACCTATCTTTCGAGCGATGAGAAGATTTTTGTTGGTGAAATGGATTTTCGCATAAATATAAAATTTCACCGTCATTCTGTAATTTACTTTACGGAGAATTTGGTCCACTCGAATATGTTAATATCAAGATATTATCGATTGTGGTTGCAACTAGTTCATCCATCCGTGCATGCATGTCAGATTGGAATGAAGCCGTTCTAGTTTGAGGCCGTGCAATTTGACTAACTTATGGAACATTTGAAGTTCAAGTCAAAGAACCTAACTAATAATCCATTATTCTAATACAACTAGTCTATGAATGGATGAAAATGTTGTGATCTCACTGCTAATTATTGCCAATGGACAAGTCGTGCACAAGACCATTGGCGTCTCTTCATGACCTCACATTTAGGTATTGCCGTCAATAAAGTAAGACGATTTTAGATGGCCCGGCTCTCGATGAGTTTAAATAAATGAGTATATTGAAGATGGGTTTCATTATCGAGTTCCTTATAAACACTTGTTAAACAATTGACTAAGATATTTTTCATGGTTCCCAATGGATTGATTTTGCTCATGATAACACTTTGAAAACGTAAATTTACTCACCATGTAAAATTTAACAAGTGTGTCAAGTTTACTCATGAACATAATTTTTCAAGCATAGTAGATCAAATAAAGCCGCAGTATGGATGATTAGAATATCGAGGTACCCTCTTATCAAATAACATTAGTCAATGTCCTAGAAACACTACTCAACAACACCAGTGCAATTAACACTAATTTCTATGTTGGTGGAACGAAGCTTGTTTTCTTCTGGCGTGTCAAGTTGAATAAAATCCAATGACAAACAAAAACCTGCCTTGATTTGGGATTTCAAGGACAAGAAGGTTCCCCTAATCCCTTCACAGAAAAAACAATAATTTATTTTTCATATTAATCAATCATTAAATAATTTCCTAATCCTAATTAGCATCTTTAAGAAACTCGTCGGCACGGTCGCACGTTTACTCAAGGGTTCAGCTCGATGACGACGACAGCCCATGAAGGCAACATGGCCCAAACAAAATTAGACTCCATCATGGACTCTGCATACGCAATCCTCCACGACCCACGGGCTTTTGACCATTGATGGGCCGACCCGACTGGATCCACCTGATGACGGGTCAAGAAATCCGAACCCGTCCATAGCTAAAGGAACTCATGGATTGTGGGCTTTATCCGCTCCAATCCAAACGGATACGGTGCGGGTATTTTTTTGTCATCGGACCCGATGGAATGAACCATCTCTCTCTCTCTCTCTCTCTCTATATATATATACTTAACTTTGCTAAGACAACGGTACCGTCATTTACATTTAATAACAGTGTATTTCTCACCACATATTTGTTTGTCCACATATTTGTGTTACAAGTTCATGGCAACTGGGAGGACTTGTAGATGAATTTAAATATAAATTTTATAAGACACACATACCTTATTTACTTCAACAAAGAAAGCTAAAAAGAAAGGATAATGGCACACTAAACAATGTTATATTTTTATTTTTATTTTCAAATTGGTCATTATGTTAAAAAAGTAAAATCGAAAATACTAATGAGATCGACTAATCTTGTTAGCTAGCAATGTGATACCTACTTGGCATCTGATGTTGCTTTCGAAATAATTAATTAACAATTATAAAACAAAAGAAATGTAGAAGAAAACAACCGTTAATCACTTGACCACTTGTCGTCGCTCAAGAGAATTTCAATGAATTTCACTTACTTAAGAATTTGTCTTAGATAGGTCATCGTAGCTATTTTCCGTCAAGGAAGAATAGGGGTTTTCAATTGTCATTAGTACTTATTATTATTTGAAGAAACAAATTGACCTCTAATCCATAAGAAACGAAGTAAAGTCAAGTCTCACATGGTCATGTAAGTTTTCTCAATGAACCAATATTCGTGGTTGATAACGATATTAATCTTCTCCGACTCCATATCTTCTTTTAATTGGTGCACGGAAATGGTGTGGTGGAAGATTTTCAATTTAGGATCATCCATTTGGATTCTGAGAGCTGTGTGCAAACTACTTAATTTAAAATCACCCACCTGCATAAATAATAAATCTGGCTTAATTGAGTTTCAAACATGAGTATGTCCTTAAGTTGTTTTGACTGAAATTTGGGACGTAAAATTCATGGTATTCTCTTTTGCATAGAAAAGACAAAGATACCCAAAAATTAACGGACTTTCTCAAGATATCACCCTACATAGCCGAAGTATGTAACCCTAGCTTGTATTATATAAAGATATCACCCTACATAGCTGAAGTATGTAACAAAAATTCTATCGCTGAAACACAAAAACACTTATTAGCAATTGTCACTCATTCTCATCTTGTTATTTTATTATTTTTACAAGAATATCGAGGTACCATCATATCAAATAACATTAGCCAATGTCCTAAAAACGCTACTCAATAACACCAGCGCAGTTAACACTAATTTCTATGTTGGTGGACCAAAGGTTGTTTGTTTTGGCGTGTCAAGTTGAATTAAATCCAATGATTAAAAAACTTGATTTGGGATTTCACGGACAAGAAGATTCCCCTAATCCCTTCACAAATTTATTTTTATTTTTATTTTTTGTATTAATCAATCATTAAATAATTTCCTAATCCTAATTAGCATCTTTAAGAAACTCGTCCGCACGGTCGCACGTTTACTCAAGGGAGCTCTCGCGAGCCCAAGAAGGCAAGAAGGCCCAGACGAAAGAGACTCCATCATGGTTCACTGCAAACGCATTCCTCCACGACCCACGGGCTTTTGACCATTGATGGGCCGACCCGACCGACCGAATCCAACCAAACGGATAGGGTGCGGTGTTTTTCTTTTCATCCGACATTGAATGAACATCTATATAGTCGAGAACGGAAGATCAAATCTATTCTGACCTTATCCGCTTAACTAAATCTTCTCTGTTTCAAATCTCTATCAATGATCTCCACCATAAAACCCATCCAAAGTCCGCATTAGAATCCTCCTTCAGACGACGATCTCTCTTCCATGGCGATGACCACTGCTGGCGGCGGCTGCTGCGCCCTCGCCCTCCAGGTCCTCAGGGGGCGGTGGTTCATGATGTTCGCGTCCTTCCTGATCATGGCGGGCGCCGGCGCCACCTACCTCTTCGGCGTCTACTCCAAGGACATCAAGTCCACCCTCGGCTACGACCAGTCGACCCTCAACCTCCTCAGTTCCTGCAAGGACCTTGGCGCCAACGTCGGCGTCCTCTCCGGCCTCATCGCCGAGGTCGCCCCCACATGGCTCGTCCTCCTCGTTGGCTCCGCCATGAACTTCGCCGGCTACTTCCTCATCTGGCTCGCCGTCACCCGTCGCATCCCCCGACCCGCGGTCTGGCAGATGTGCGTCTACATCTGCGTCGGCGCCAACTCCCAGAACTTCGCCAACACGGGCTCCCTCGTCACCTGCGTCAAGAACTTCCCGAGAGCCGCGGCATCATGCTCGGCCTGATGAAGGTATTTCATGGACGACTGATTTCTCGTCAAATATCCATATCGGCGACGTAACGAATACGCGAAATGCTTTCTCTCGTCTCGTGCAGGGCTTCGTGGGGCTGAGCGGCGCGATGATGACGCAGCTTTACTACGCCATCTATGGGGACGACTCCAAGTCCCTCATCCTCCTCATCGGGTGGCTGCCGGCGGTGATCTCAATCATCTTCGTGTACACCATCCGGACGATGAAGCTCTCGACGCACCCCAACGAGCTCAAGGTGTTCTACGAGTACCTGGCCATCACGGTCGTGCTCGCACTGGTCATCATGGCCCTGACCATCGCCCAGAAGCAGGTCAGCTTCTCCCATGGGGCCTACGTCGTGAGCGCCGTCGCCGTCTGCGTCTTGACCTTCCTCCCCCTCGGGATCGCGGTGAGGAGGAGTGGGCCATGTGGAAGCAGAGGAAGGCACAGAAACCTACGACGGCGACCGTGGGAGTTGCTGATGATGACGCCTCCAGTCCTGCTCGTGATTTGGAAATTCACGCGACTGATCAGCGGAAGCAAAAAGAGCAAGAGGCTGCCAATCCGAATGACACTTCGTGTTGCGCCGATGTGTTCAAGCCTCCCGAAAGAGGTGCGGACTACACCATCATGCAAGCCCTCTTGAGCTTGGACATGATCACTCTCTTCGTGGCGACATTCTGCGGCCTTGGATGCAGCCTGACTGCGGTCGACAACCTGGGCCAGATCTGCGAGTCCCTGGGCTACCCGCAGCACACGATCGGCACGTTTGTGTCCCTCGTGAGCGTGTGGAACTACTTCGGCCGGGTCTTCGCCGGGTTCATCTCGGAGATCATATACAACAAGTGGAAAGTGCCCCGCCCCGTCATCATGATGCTCTCGCTCGTCGTGTCGGGGGTCGGGGACCTCCTCATCGCGTTCCCGGCCCCTGGGTCGGTCTACGTCGCCTCCTCCTCATCGGGTTTTCCTTCGGCGCGCAGCTCACGCTCCTCTTCATCATCATCTCCGAGCTCTTCGGGCTCAAGTACTACTCGACGCTGTTCAACTGCGGGCAGCTGGCTAGCCCCCTCGGGTCGTACATCCTCAATGTGCTGGTCGTGGGCAGGCTTTACGACGTGGAGGCGACGAGGCAGCTTGCGGCCAGGGGGCTGACACGATCGGCGGCGAAGGAGCTGACCTGCATCGGGAGGCGGTGCTACCGGACGTCATTCAGCATCCTGGCGGGCGTGAACGCGCTCGGGGCGCTCGTCTTTCTGGTTTTGGTCGTGAGGACTAGGGAGTACTACCAAGGGGATATCTACAAGAGGTATAGAGATCAAATGGCTGAGAATGAGAAGGGGATTGCGTTGAGCAATGCCGGCATTGACGGGCCCGTGAATGTAAAAGATAGAAAGTGACAAGGATCGAGAGAAGTTACGAACCCATCTTCTTCTTTTTCCTCTTAAGTTTTTCATGCTTGCGATTTAGTGAGAACACGAGTTGCTTAATGTCCACGAGTCTCCTCTTCCTGGTTCGTCGTTTTTTGCCTTCAAAGATTACAATCAGCGGACGTTCTTGATCACGTTCTAAAGTTTCATTTGATCTGGTGACTTTGACAAACTCAATAGTAGTCAATCTGATTAATTATTAAGATGATTAACTGTTATTGAATCTTGGCCAAAACATGGTACATTTGAAAAGGAAAACACTGTGGATAACATATGAAATTTGAATCCCTTCGGCAGTTAAGTTAGATGAGATCATCCCACTCGTAATCTAAATACCAGAAAGTATTTTCTCGTTATTTTCTTATCGTCATTAGTCAGAGTTGGTAGAGTCAAATCCAAATGGAGGTAAGGCCAAGACCCATCTGATTGACTCGAGGACCCGAATTGCCCCCAGTCCAGCCCAACAGCATCTGTTGATTTCGTGATGCTCTTGGAGCGCCCAAGTTATTAAAATCACCTAATTGGGTCGTGAAATTCTGTTTTTTTTTTTTTAATTTTCGAGGAAAATAGTTTGACAATACTAGGGCTTTTCTCGGATGAATGATCAACGTGATGCTGCGAGAGCGCTCGATAATTTATCGATCACATGCACAAAATCAAATGGAAAAAAGAAAAAAACATTCGAGCAATTTGGATATCCCTCATGTGGATTTTCTTCCTTTGTCATAAATTAAAGAAAATGGGATTCGTAGTTGATAATAATATTGATCTTTCCCGACTTGATATCTTCTTTTAATTGGTCCACAAGACTGGTGTGGAGGATTTTTAGCTTGGAATCACCCATTCGGATTTTACGACTTATGTGCAAACTACTTAATTTCTAGGCCAAAATCACTCGCACGACAAGAATAATATATCTAGGCTTCATCGAGTTTCAGACTTGAGTATGTGTTTAAACTATTTCGTCTGAACTTTTAGACATAAAATTTGAGGATATTTCCTTCTACACATGGAGATAAAAATATACCCAAAAATTAAGGGACTTTCTTGTGTGGAGAGAGAATACTCCACCATAACTCCTTCAGAAGTTGTTCAAGGAACTACTAGTAAGCATAGTAACTGCCCGTGTCGGTGAAGGTGGGAAAGGGAGGTGAAAGCCGTCCTGTTAGGCCGACCTGTGATTCGCACAATGGGTCGGTTGAAAGATACCGTGCGGAGATAATATATTTGAGCTTAACCGCGTTCATTAAACTTGTAAGATAGTCGAAACGCTTGCAGACTGTCCGTCATATCTCTTTTGTCCAGTGTTTCGGATTATCAAAAGAGAAAATATATATACAGATTGGCTCATTTAATATTTATGCCGCTACGGAGCCTTTTGCTGAAGGCAAAGGCAGGACATTGTATTGACGATGACAGGCTTTTACGCTGTGCTTTTGCTCCTCTATGTAGTAGTCTGCGGAAAAAGAAGGGGAAAAAGAAGAGGGCAAAAGGGACCTCTTTTATACCAGATCCGCAGCAGCCATTGCCAGAGCAGCCTCGTCTTCTACCTCCGCGAAGCAAATTTTAACTGAATCAAAGGAAGAATCTGACCCAGAAATCATCAAAAACAGAACCTTCACTCGCACAAAAGAAAAGAAAAGGAAAGGAAAGGAAAGGAAAGAAAGAAAACCCAATAGAATAAAAGTGAAAAAGGTCTTTGTCCACATTGTTGAGGAAGAACCCGAGCAAAGAATCTCCATCCCGCATGCAAGATAAAAAGGAGATGACTTGCTCATCCATTTGGATATGCTCTCCCTCCCTCCCTCCCTCTCTCTCGTTTTTCTCTCTCTGTCAATTTGGTTTGTCTAAGTATTTGTGTAGAATGATTAACAAGGAAGGTAGGAATGTGAGTGACCGAGAGGGTCGTGCAAGAAACAGAGGATTAGGGTAGAGAGATACAGAGTGGGGGTGGTTCCGTCTTCTCCTCCTCATTCCAGCTCTCAGGCGTCCTCCTTCTCTCTCGTCTTTCTCTCTTTGTCAATTTGGTTTGTCTAGGTATTTGTGTAGAATGATTAACAAGCAAGGTAGGACTGTGAGTGACCGAGAGGAAGCCAATATTTTCTCGAGGGTCGTGCAAGAGTTTCTCCAGAGAATTAGGTAGAGAGATGTCGGAACCCCGCCACGTGAGCCCTAGCCCACCACCCCTTGGTCTGACTCTATAAAATGAAGAATCCGCCTCGTCCGTCCGAGAAGTCATTTTAGCGATATCTCTCGGGACTCGCAGACTCTCTGTATGTTTGTGTGTCTCTCGCTTTTATAGTAGTCTTTGAACGATCATGACGATATTTCTGAGCTACTTACTAAATTCGGGTTCATTTGATCTTCGGTGACAGGAAAATGAGCCAGAACAGAGTTCCTTTTGAGGTTCCGCCCGAGCTGGATCGAGACGACGATGGCCGTTGCAGGCGAACTGGTGAGTGAGCAAGACACGAGCACTTGAAAACTCTGTGTTTTTTAATCATTTGCGTTTCTCTCCTCGAATGAAATCCAAAGGAATCGCAGAAGGAGTAGAGTTGGAAAATGTTTATTTGGATTAGGAATGCGAAAAGAGTAAGCAGTTCGGCCCGACACGAATATTTCAGGACCTCTTTTTCTTTCGTGGATCAGGCATCATTTTGGTAATGGTTAAATCTCCAAATTTTCCATCTTCTCCTCTCGAAAAACAGCCCGGTCCTTCTCCTGTTATTTAATTTTGTGATCCCACATTTAGACCCACATTTTTCTCCTAAAAGTTGCGACTATTCGACATGGAGTTTCCACGCTTCGTACCCTTTCGTGACAACCACCCATTGGTTACCGTTTTGATGGAAGACAAGATATAAAAGGAACGTATGTTCATTTCTGACGGGTGATGACAAGGTCTAACTCAAACTCTCTTATTTAGAATACACCATCGATACGAGAGTGAATTGGGGTAGTAGAGTGTCCCATATTTTCTTTGATTTCGGTTTTCGACGAACGTGAACAAAAACAATGGTTGGAGGTTTGTCTTCGATTGATCCTGGCTTCCGCATATGATTTATTTTGTCTTACATTTGGTATCGAGCATGTTTATTGCCTTTTTGGGTGTATTTTTCGGGTATTGGAGAGATGAACCTTGTTTTTTCGAATTTTTGGGTGTATTTTGACTCGGGTCATCCCGCTTAAGGGAGAGATGAACAATACAAAAAAAAAAAAAGTAACTTTGAAGTTTTGAGGCCAAAGAAATTCGACAATTCCGGGCAAAATCCGCACGACCCACCCTTTGATTTTGGACCCATACGGTCGCACCGCCATGAGGAATGTTAGCCATGAGTTTTTCCGGTATATTGGTGTTCACCGGAGGCTAATCGGGCGGCGGAAGTCTCGTGGTTGAGGATTTGTGTTTTGGGAATTTTCTTATGATTTGGGGCTTATTTTTTCATCATTTTCGCCAAAACTTGAACCCATGTAGTCGTGCCGGCATGTTCTTCAAAACCCATAATTTATTTTGGTCTTAGATGGGTTCTTGGAGAAGAAACGGCCAGCAAAACCGCGGCGGAACGGCGAATGGCGAAAAGAAATGCTTCGCTCGTGCGAGGAAGAAGGCGCGTGGAGCCCACGCGCGCTGCGGTTGCGGAGCGCGTGGAATCCACGCGCCACGCGCTCTCACACGCGGCGGCAATTGCCAGGCCCGTGCGGGGCACGCGCCCGTTACAAGCGCGTGCGGGGCACGCGCCCGTCGTCTTCAACTGCGCGCTGTCTTTTACATTTTTGCCCTAAAATTTTTATGTTTTTACAATCTTGCCCTTGGCCAATTTATTTATTTACTTGATGTATTTATTTATTATGTCATTTCATGCATTGTTATGAATATTTTATGCATGAAATTTAATGTCCAATGATTCATATAATTAATTAATTAGAGAGTAGCCACAACATCTTTAATTAATTAAATTATATATTAAGAGCCTCCGAGTCATATTTAGAAATGGACATTGATTGTAATTAATTATATTAATATGATGAATTTTATCCCACAAGAATTTTCATTATATTAATGTGATTAATTAGGAAGAAATATCATATTATTTTCTTAATTTACCCACGGGGATTAAGAAAAGGCATATAATATGGTAGTTTCTTCATGAAGTAATTATGAATCTATTTAAATTAAAAACTTAGCCCACATGTAGTTTTTATGTTATGTGATTCATATTGTGACATGTTTACATTGTAAAATATGATTTATTTATATTTGCCTCAATTTTTGTGACATAAGCATGATTATTTGATATGCGGTTTAGCAACTTTGTGAATTTCTCTGAATTTAAGTTTGATGTTCCTATACCGAATGGTGAGAATTATAAAGTTTGGAAGGAGTTAGTTCTTCTTCAATTGGGGTGGATGGACATTGACTATGCTATAAGGAAAGACGGAACCACTTGCTCCCTCGATTCGAGCACTCCGGTTGAGATAGCTCTTTATAACCAATGGGAGCGGTCCAACCGTGTTTGTGCCATGTTTATAAGAGCTAAGATATCTCCTAGTATTCGTGGTTCGATTACTCAGCATAGTAATGCTAAGGCTTTATTGGAGGCCATAGATGCACAGTTCGTGAGTTTTGAGAAGGCGCATGCCATGACCTTGATTATGAAGTTTTCATCATTGAAGCTCACTAGTGTTAGAGGTGTTCGTGAGCACATCATGCAAATGAGGAACATTGCAGCTCAGCTTAAGAACCTTGAGGTTGAGATATCTGAATCCTTCCTTGTGTATTATGTTCTCGAACACTCTCCCACAACAAGTATGCACCTTTCAAGATCTCTTATAACACACATAAGAATAAATGGTCTATTAATGAACTCATGACCATGTGTGTTCAAGAGGAAGAAAGACTAGTTATGGAATTGGTAGAAAGTGCTCATTTGGCAACACAATGAAAGAATAAGGGCTATGGCAAGCATAAGGGAAAATGTAAAATACCTCCCCAAGCTGACATTAAAAAAGAATCCAAGTGTTTCTTACGTAGACGAAGAGGGCATATAAGGAAGGATTGTGTCAAATTTAAGGCCTGGCTCGAGAAGAAAGGTGATCCAATCTCTTGTGTTTGTTATGAATCTAATATGACTGATGTAAGTCACAACACTTGGTGGATTGATTCTGGATCTACAATCCATATTTCGAATTCCTTGCGGGGTTTTCAAAACCACGGGAAGCCGGTGGGAAGTGAACAAAGTATCTATTCGGGAAACAAAATGCGTTTGCATGTGGAAGCTATTGTAACATATAGACTAGTTCTCAATAGTGGTTTTGTTTTAGATTTGGAAAAGACCTTTTATGTTCCTAGTTTTTCTAGAAACTTAATTTCAATTTCAAGACTTGTACCTTTGGGATACTCTTTTAACTTTTCATATTCAAACTTCTGTTTATCATTTAAATCTGAAATTTTCGGGAGTGGTACTTTGTCGATGGTCTTTTTCGAATTAATTTACAAGACAATGCCTATTATGATGCGATGCATGTTCATGATAAAGCTGGTATGAAACGATGTGTTGTGAAAGAACATTCTTCTATGTTGTGGCACCGGAGATTGGGACATATCTCCATAGAAAGAATTAAGCGATTAGTAAATGATGGAGTACTCGGTACTTTAGATTTTACTGATTGTGATACTTGTGGGGACTGCATAAAGGGAAAGTAGACTAACAAAACAAAGAAATGTGCCAAAAGGAGTACACAAATATTAGAAATCATACACATGGATATTTGTAGTCCGGATATGGACTCTTGTGGTCAGAAATACTTCATCTCCTTCATAGATGATTACTCACGTTATATGTATCTCTACTTGATTCATAATAAATATGAAGCATTAGATGCATTTAAGGTATTTAAGGCGGAAGTAGAGAAACAATGCAATAAACAAATTAAGATCGTGAGATCGAGATAGAGGTGGAGAATTCTATGGTAGATACACTGAAGATGGACAAGCACCTAGTCCATTTGCAAGATTTTTTCAAGAGTATGGGATAGTTGCTCAATATACTATGCCTGGTTCTCCGGACCAAAATGGCGTAATGGAAAGAAGAAATCAGACCTTATTAGACATGGTGCGTAGTATGCTTAGCAGCTCTAAACTTCCTAAATTCTTATGGACTGGAGCACTTAAAATGGCAGTGTACATATTAAATCGAGTTCCGACCAAGGCTATCCCAAAGACACCTTTTGAGTTATTTAAGGGTTGGAAACCGAGTTTACATCATGTGCGCATTTGAGGATGCCCATCGAAGTGAGAATTTATAATCCACAAGAAAAAAGTTGGACCCAAGGACCATAAGTGAGTATTTCATTGGATATGCCGAAAGGTCTAAGGGATACGGGTTTTATTGTCCATCTCATACCACTAGGATTGTGGAATCAAGAAATGCTAAATTTCTTGAAAATGACTTGATCAGTGGGAGCGATCGACCGAGGGATCTTGTTTCTAAGGAAGATCATTCAGACACTCAACCTTCCACCTCAAGTTTAAGGTTGGTTGTTGCTCATAATGCCCCTTCAATTCAACCGGCTATTGAACAACCAATTGTTGAAGTTCCACAACCTGCGATATTGATCCAAAGTAGATCCAGTTGTTCAGCAATTACCGAAAATTGTTGAACAACTAGTTGAGCAACATGCTCCTCAAGAGAATGTTGATCCAACATTGAGAAGATCTACTAGAATAAAGAAATTGGCTATTCTTAGTGATTATATTGTGTATTTACAAGAGTCTGACTACAATATTGGAGCTGAGAATGATCCCGAAATGTTTTCACAAGCCATGGATAGTGATAAATCCAATTTGTGGTACAATGCCATGAAGGAAGAGATGAGTTCTATGGCATCTAACAAAGTTTGGGATTTGGTTGAGTTACCCGATAATGCGAAGGCTATTGGTTGTAAATGGGTCTTCAAAACTAAGAATGATTCATTGGGTAACATTGAAAGATATAAAGTTAGACTTGTTGCCAAATGATTCACTCAAAATGAAGGAATCGATTACACGAGACTTTTTCTCCTATATCTAAAAAAGATTCTCTTCGTATTGTTTTGGCTTTGGTTGCTCATTTTGATATGGAATTACATCATATGGATGTGAAAACGGCGTTCCTCAATGGAGAACTAGAGGAGGAGGTTTACATGAAACAACCTGAAGGATTTTCCTCTAGTAAATGTGAGCATTTTGTGTGCAAGCTTAAGAAATCTATATATGGCTTGAAACAAGCATCTCACCAATGGTACTTAAGGTTTCATGATGTCATCTCTTCATTTGGTTTTATAGAGAATGTCATGGATTAATGTATATACCAGAATGTCGTGGGAGCAAAATTTGTTTCCTTGTACTTGTATGTGGATGATATATTACTTGCAACCAATGATAAGGGGTTGCTACATGAGGTGAAACAATTCCTCTCTAAGAGTTTTGACATGAAGGATATGGGTGAGGCATCTTATGTCATTGGCATTAAGATACATAGAGATAGATCTCGAGGAATTTTAGGACTATCTCAAGAAACCTATATCAATAAGGTCCTAGAGAGATTTCGGATAAAAGATTGTTCACCAAGTATAGCACCCATTGTGAAGGTGACAGGTTCAATTTGAACCAATGCCCGAAAAATGATCTAGAAAGGGAACAAATGTACAACATTCCATATACTTCGCTGTTGGAAGCTTGATGTATGCTCGGGTTTGCACTCGACCCGACATCGCTTTTCTGTGGGAATGTTGGGAAGATATCGAGTAATCCGTGGTTTAGACCACGGAGAGCTGCAAAGAAAGTGTTGAGATACCTTCAAGGTACCAAAGACTATATGCTTATGTATAGATGGACCGACAACCCGGAAGTGGTCGGTTATCCGGATGCGGACTTCGCGGGTTGCATTGATTCACGAAAATCAACATCCGGATACATTTTCATGTTAGCTTTGGTGGAGCCGTGTCATGGAGAAGTGCCAAGCAGACTTTGACTTCTACTATGGAGGCTGAGTTCGTTTCTTGTTTTGAGGCTACCTCGCATGGTGTATGGTTGAAGAGTTTCATTCTTTGGGCTTAGAATTGTTGATTCTATTTCTAGGCCATTAAGAATATATTGTGACAATTCAGCTGCAGTTTTTATGGCTAAAAATGCCAAAAGTGGTAGTCGAAGTAAGCATATCGACATTAAGTATTTAGCCATAAGAGAACGTGTTAAGGAGAATAAAGTGGTCATTGAACACGTTAGCACTGAATTGATGATAGCCGATCCTTTAACTAAAGGCATGCCACCAATGAAGTATAAGGATCATGTAACTAGTATGGGAATAGGTCCCATAATGTGATTTGTCGACATATGAACGATTTTTGTTGTATGAAACTCTTATTCGGTTGTAATGTTGATTCTCAATTTTTGTGTACACATTTTGTTGTTTATGAGAATAACATTTATCTTTGGTTCTGGAATAAACATGAGGTTTATTCATTAAGATATGTTGTCACATATAGGCTGACATTAAAGAAATAAGATGCATTGTGATACATGGAAGATATTACTCACTCTTAGAGACATGTCGCCATGATTCATGTGTTTTGTTTCTTTTCTTTAAGCATAAAGTTTTCGTGGAATTAGTTGGATGATTCGTATGATGAAAATGATGGGATCAAGTGGGAGAATGTTATTTAATTTTGTGATCCCACATTTAGACCCACATTTTTCTCCTAAAAGTTGCGACTATTCGACATGGAGTTTTCCACGCTTCGTACCCTTTCGTGACAACCACCCATTGGTTACTGTTTTGATGGAAGACGGGATATAAAAGGAACGTACGTTCATTTCTGACGGATGATGACAATGTCTAACTCAAACTCTCTCATTCAGAATACACCATCAGTACGAGAGTGAATTGGGGTAGTAGAGTGTCCCATATTTTCTTTGATTTCAGGTTTTCTGACGAATGTGAACAAAAACAATGGTTGAAGGTTTGTCTTCGATTGATCCTGTCTTCCGCATATGATTTATTTTGTCTTACATCTCCTTCCTTCCTCCACACAAGTCGGACGATTCTTCCAACTCCGTAGTAGCATCCTCTCGTCGAACTGAGTTGGGGGCTTCATTTCAAAAAGCAAAGCAAAAAATCTCCTTCCGCAAAGAAAGCTAGGCATATGGAGTCTTACCAAATCTCCTTCCGCATGAACCCCCCCTGTTTTTTTTTTTTTAAACACTTTTTTTTTTTTTTGTTCTAAATGGGCTTAAAGCTTAGGCATATGTTTTTTGCCATGCTGCATTGAATTCTGTGGTTTTGCCTTCTTATATGTTTCGCCGTATGAAATTGAGTCGTCGTCTGTTTTGGTAGAAAAAGGGGGCAAGCCCCGAACTGCGTTTTCGAGCTCTTCACTCTCTTAAAAAGACACGTTAGTTAATTTCCTGTCTACTTGAGAAAAGAGGTTGCTTTTTCTGCAATATTTAACGGCTCCAGAGTTGGATTTTCCGTTCTGGGTTCAAACCAGGGACCGTGTGGACGGCCATTGCTACCGTTATCGCGGCTGTGATCGGGTCGGGAGTGCTGTCTCTGGCATGGGCGACGGCACAGCTCGGGTGGATTGCCGGGCTGGCAGTGACGTTCATGTTCTCCATCATCACTCTGTACACCTCCGCCCTTTTGGCCGATTGTTACCGCATCGGCGACCCTGTCCGTGGAGAGCGAAACAGCACTTACAAACGTGCTGTCCGGGCCATTCTCGGTAATAATACACAAATATATATATATATATATGTATGTATGTTGTTCTACCCACCATATCTTTTCGCGTTAAGATACTCCCTTTCATTTGATTTGGTTGATTGAATTATCTTATTTGTCTTCTGTTTTTCTAATATTCGCAGGTCGGGAAAACGCGAAGTTATGGGGACTGATTCAGTACCTCCACCATTTTGGAGTTCCCATCGTGTACACTATTGCAGCTTCCATAAGCATGACGTGAGTGGTGAATTTCATTCTACTCGGAATTCAACTTACACGCCATATAGATTGAAAAGAAAATTTATTGCTAAAGTTGTTAATTAGGGGCGCATGAGTTTCATCTTAATTTGGGTTTTGCCGAATGTTTGAGTGGACGGGGCATTCATCGAATCAGTCTGCTTCCACATAAAGAGTGACAAAAGTCGCTGCAGCACGAGTAGCAATCTGTACATGACCATATTCAGGGTCATCGAGATCATTCTGTCCCAAATCCCAGACTTTGACGAGTCATGGTGGCTCCCCATCGTGGCATTGTCATGTCATCCATTTACTTGACCATTGGAATTGGCCTCGGCATTGCAAAAGTCATAGGTAGCTAGCGAGTTTTCATTCTATCAATTATTTTGTGTATGAACATATTATGTGATGATTAAAGTAAACTAGAAAGATGAGTAGAAGCAAACCTGACGTTAACCCTCATATCATGTCTTTCTCAAATATCTCTTAGAAAATGGTAAATTTGGAGAAAGTCCCGGTGGGTCAAGGATTGACACTGTCACTCAGACCCAAATGATATGGAGGTCCTTCCAGGCTCTGGGTGTCATTGCTTTTGACTTCTCATACTTCACCAACCTCATCGAAATTCAGTTAAATTCATGCAATCCTGTTTATTAGTTGTATGAAAGAAACTATTCCTAGACTTTTGAAAAACACCCCTAATTTCTCTAATCATTGGCTGTGGTAATTAATTGATCATTGCGATGTGCAAAACAGGATACCATTAGATCCCCTCCACCAGAGGCCAAGACGATGAAGAAGGCCATGTCGGTAAGTGTGGCGGTCATAACTTTATTATACATGCTCTGCGGCTGCGTGGGCTATGCCGCATTGGGGGACTCAGCACCTGGGCACCTCCTCGCGGGTTTCAGGTTCTTCAACCCTTACTGGCTCGTCGCAATAGCGAATCTCGCCATTGTGATCCACCTCATCTGCGCCTACCAAATGTTCGCCCAACCTCTCTTCTCGCCTCCATGGAGAAATACGCCGAGAGAAAGTTTGCAGGCCGCCGATTAATCACCGAGGAGAACAAAATCCCCGTCCGGGGTTTCGGAAACTACACGCTACTTGGCTTCCGGCTGATTTGCCGAACAATTTTTGTGATCGTAACCACCGCGATCTCGATGCTGCTTCCGTTCTTTGACGACGCGATGGGACTGGTCGGTGCTCTGGGATTCTGGCCTTTGATGGTTTATTTCCCGGTTGAGATGTTCATCGCCCAAAACGAGATCCCCAGGTGGAGTACCAAATGGATATGCCTCCAAATTCTCAGTGTAGCTTGCCTCATCATCAGTGTCGCCGCCGCTGCGGGCTCGATCGCCGGTGTAGTAGTTCATCTCTAGTCCGACGAGCCTTTCGAGACTGCTATTATTGGGTATACATATACAGTAATATAATAAGAGGCTCCTACCTGGATTGAGAATCCTTTGTCATTTGCATGACTTTAGTTTGATACAACTAGAGAAGCAGATGAAATATTTCAACCCTATCATATGATGAACGGCAAGCCAAATTCTTGTATGGGGAATACAATTTGATAGTCATCACTTATTTGTAGGGGAAAAGAAAATGAGTGGGGAATCAATTTGGAAACTCTTTAGCCAGGTAGAGCTGCAAAGAGGAACAAGATTCGATAGGCATGCTAATATGATACAACTCAGATACCTAGCTTCGAACTATGACGTCGGTTCTAATCTGAAGAGAATTGTGTCGAAGCTTCATCGAATTGATATCGTCAATCATCAATTAGCTCATCGTGATGGAAATATCCTGATATAGCAGAAACCTTAGGTGTTAAGTTCAAGATTACCTAAGTGGAAAAAGCTAATCTTTTGTTTTCATTTACTTTATTTTCTCCTAGCGAGCATGCTACCCTGTGAACTTGCATCTTCCTCGGGTTTCAACACATCTATTTTTCCTCTACAAGAGGTATAGAGATCAGATGGCTGAGAAGTGAGAACGAGAAGGGAATTGCGTTGAGCAATGCCGGCATTGACGACCCTGAGAATGTAAAAGATAGAAAGTGACAAGGATCGAGTGAAGGCGACGAACCCATCTTCTTCTTCTTTTTCCACTTAAGCTTTTCATGCTTGCAATTTAATGCGAACACGAGTTGCCTAATGTACACGAGTCTCCTCTTCCTGGTTCGTCTGTGTTTTTTGTTTTTTGCCCTCAAAGATTTCGATCAGCAGATGTTCTTGATCACGTTTTAAAGCTTCATCTAATCCGGTGATTTTGACAAACTCAATAGTAGCCGATCGGATTGATTATTAAGATGATAACTGTTATTGAATCTTGGCGAAACAGGGTAAATTTGAAAAGGAAAACACTCTGGATAACTTATGAATTTTGAATACCTTCGGCAGTTAAGTTAGATGAGATCATTCCAATTGTAATCTGATCACCAGAAAGGATTTTCAAGTTATTTTCTTATCGTTATTAGTCAAACTAGGTAGAGTCAAATCTCATGCGAAGTGGCTCGTAGGGCAGATCCAAATGGAGGTAAGGCCGAGACCCATCTGATTGACCCGAGGACCCGAATTGCCCCGGTCCAGCCCAACAGCATCTGTGGAATGTGGATTTCGTGATGCTCTTGGAGCACCCGAATGATTAAAATCACCTAATTGGGTCGTGAAATTTTATTTTTTTATTTTCAAGGAAAATAGTTTGACAATACTAGGGGTTTTCTCGAATGAATGGTCAACGTGATGCTGCGAGAGCGCTCGATAATTTATCGATCGCATGCACGAAATCAAATGGAAAAAAGAAAAAAAACATTCGAGCAATTTGGATATCTCTTGTGTGGGTTTTCTTCCTGTCATAAAATAAAGAAAATGGGGTTCGTAGTTGATAATAATATTTTATCTTTCTCAACTCAATATCTTCTTTTACTTGGTGCACGAGAATGGTGTGGAGGATTTTTAGCTCAAAATTACCCGTTTACATTCCACGACCTATATGCAAACTGCTTAATTCTAGGTCAAAATCACTCACATGGCATGGATAATAAATCTAGGCTTAATCAAGCTTCGGACCTGAGTATATCCTTAAACTATTTCGTCCAAACTCTCGGACATAAAATTTGGAGATATTCTCTTCTACCCACGGGAGATAAAAATATACTAAAAAATTAAGGGACTTTCTCAAGTGGAAAGAGTAGACTCCACCATAACTTCTTTAGAAGTTGTTTGAGGAATTAATAAGTGAGCATAGTAACTACCCATGCCGTGAAGGTGGGAGAGGCAGGTGAAAGCCCTCTTATTAGGCTGACCTGTGCTTCGCACAATGGGTCCTTTGAAAGAAGACACCGTTTTGGAGATTAAAAGATACCGTGTGAAGATAATATATCCGAGCTAAACCGAGTTCATTAAACTTGTAAGATGGTCAAAACGCTTGCAGACTGTCTGTTCGATCTCTTTCGTCCAGTGTTTCGGATTATCAAAAGAAAAAATATATGTACAGATTGGCTCATTTAATATTTATGCCGCTACGGAGCCTTTTGCAGAAGGCAAAGGCAGGACATTGCATTGACGATGGCAGGCTTTTACGCTGTGCTTTTGCTCCTCTATGTAGTAGTCTGCGGAAAAAGAAGGGGAAAAAGAAGAGAGCAAAAGGGACCTCTTTTATACCAGATCCGCAGCAGCCATTGCCAGAGCAGCCTCGTCTTCTACCTCCGCGAAGCAAATTTTAACTGAATCAAAGGAAGAATCTGACCCAGAAATCATCAAAAACAGAACCTTCACTCGCACAAAAGAAAAGAAAAGGAAAGGAAAGGAAAAGAAAGAAAGAAAACCCAATAGAATAAAAGTGAAAAAGGTCTTTGTCCACATTGTTGAGGAAGAACCCGAGCAAAGAATCTCCATCCCTCATGCAAGATAAAAAGGAGATGACTTGCTCATCCATTTGGATATGCTATCCCTCTCTCCCTCCCTCTCTCGTTTTTCTCTCTCTGTCAATTTGGTTTGTCTAAGTATTTGTGAAGAATGATTAACAAAGCAAGCTAGGAATGACCGAGAGGGTCGTGCAAGAAACAGAGGATTAGGGTAGAGAGATACAGAGGAGGCGGTTCTGTCTACTCCTCCTCCTCATTCCAGCTCTCACGGCGTCCTCCTTTCTCCTTGTTGAAACGAAATAGAAAAGCCCCTCAAAACAAAAAAAACCACCCCCGACCGCAAGAAAGTATAAAATGCAATTTTGCGGCGCATAATATTATTCCTATAGTTACCGTTTAAGCTCTGTTTTGTTTTATAAAGCCACCTCCCAGCACAAGTTCCCATGAATATGTAGCTTCCGCTTCCCTAAAAGCAAATGTCCTTTCTTTTTTTCTCCTCTAATATTTTCTCGGGGGGGTTTTGTCTAAAGCTTTTTGAGCTTTAGAGAAGAAAACAACCAGCTCTAGCGGCAACAGCGCCTCCCCCATTTGCCTCATTATTGCTTGTCGTCCCTTGGAGAGGATAGAAATGTTGTTCCCGACCACCTGCATTCTCCCTGCGTGCATCGTCTTCGTCTCTCTCACACTCTCGGCTGCTCTGAACCTCACCCTCCCTCACCAACATCCGGACCCTGAAGCGGTAGTACAAGATGTACACAGGTATTTCTAAGCTCTAATCCTCATCTGCATTCATCCACACACCATGCAATGTCTTCTTAGGCCTGGAAACCTTCTGGCTGAGGACAGGTCAAGAGATCCACTCTGTTTTTTGACCCACATTGCTCTGTTTTCTCCCCCAAATCTCAAATCTGAGATATTTTCCCCTTTCTTTTTCTCAAAAGAGATATCTCCCCAGATATTTCTTCCTCGAAAGATTTGTTTCCCCTTTTTTTTCTCCATGACAAGGAAATCGTCCATCTGCTCGCTTCCCATTTTCCTTTTTTGGGCCACATTCAGCTCATCTTCTGAGCTCATCCAGCAGAGAGCATTTACATGGTACATTCTCAAGTCCCAGCCATTAACCCATCCCAGCGTTCTCCATTTTCCCACATTTTAAAGGAAATTGTGGGAAACGCCCTCATTTCTTGGCTCGCAGCCCTCTTTTCATCTCTTCCAAGAAAAAACAATAACCACCAGCTCTTTCTTGAGTTATTCCTACCACGGTTTACGAACAAAGCTAAAAACCTTCCTTGCAATTTCATCTTTGCAGGAGACTGAATGCCTCCCTCTCAAGAAGACTCTTGTCCTCGTCCTCCTCCTCGTGTGGCACCGGCAACCCCATCGACGACTGCTGGCGGTGTGACCCGGACTGGGCCTCGAACCGGCAGCGCCTGGCGGACTGCGGCATCGGGTTCGGGCAGTCGGCGCTGGGGGGTCGTGACGGGCGCATCTACGTGGTGACCGACTCCTCGGACTCGGACGTGGTGGACCCGAAGCCGGGGACGCTCCGGTACGGGGTCCTCCAGGTGGAGCCCCTGTGGATCATCTTCTCCGCCGACATGACGATCCGGCTTAAGCACGAGCTCATCATCAACAACTTCAAGACCATCGACGGCCGGGGGCACAACATCGAAATCACCGGCAACGGCTGCCTCACCGTCCAAGACGTCTCCAACATCATCATCCACAACATCCACGTCCACGACTGCAAGCCCTCCGGCAACACCAACATCCGGTCGTCGCCGACCCACGTCGGGTTCCGCGGGCGGTCCGACGGGGACGGGATATCGATATTCGGGGCGTCGCACATATGGGTGGACCACTGCTCCCTGTGGCGCTGCAAAGACGGGCTGATCGACGCCATCATGGGCTCGACGGCGATCACCATATCGAACAGCTACTTCGCGCACCACGACGAGGTGATGCTGCTGGGCCACAAGGACTCGTACGCCCCGGACTCCGGGATGCAGGTGACCATCGCGTTCAACCACTTCGGGGAGGGGCTGGTGCAGCGGATGCCGCGGTGCCGGCGAGGCTACATCCACGTGGTCAACAACGACTTCACGGAGTGGCAGATGTACGCCATCGGCGGCAGCGCCAACCCCACCATCAACAGCCAGGGCAACCGCTACATGGCGCCCGTCAACGCCGACGCCAAGGAGGTGAGCGAGCGAGCGAACGAGCGCGCGCGAGCGCGTGGGGGCGAGGTCGGTTTCGGGTTAAAAAAATGATTCCTTTCTCGTGCTTTGATACTTTCGTGCGTCTCGTCAGGAGCAGTTTCAGTCAATTTTTTTAAGTCCGATTAATCAAAAAGAAACGATTTTTACAATACCCTTTTGCATTACACAATACGAGGTAAACTCGCAGCATTGAAAAACGAAGAAAACTTAGCGAGCGTTTTGAGGCGCTGTCTTCATTAATAAAAAATCTGATTTTTACGAGGGGAGGGGCTGTGGGTCGTCGAGCCTTTTGACTTCAGCTTATCTGCGCCTTGATGGGGACGGGTGTCCTGTTGTGCGACGTGTTTCCCCACTTGCCGTGACGGCGCGTGGGGCAGCCGCTGTCCTTGGCCTAGTCCAGCCTGGTACTCGACGTGGAAGCTTTGGTTGGTCCGTCTCGTCCGATAGATCGACTCTGGTCTTGTCAGTGCTTGACAGCCATGCAACCGGCAGAGTTTCTTTTGGTACTGAACTCGACCCAATTGTTTTCGAGCCGTTTCACATTGAGGATGCGCTTGTTTCGGATCTGGAGGACGTTTCTTTCCGGGGGATTTGATACGTTTGTTATGAGGCGAAAGATTTGACATCGATAGGCCCCAGTGACGCTATCCCATTGCAGGTGACGAAGCGCGTGGACACGCAGGAGAACGAGTGGACGGACTGGAACTGGCGGACGGATGGGGACATCATGATGAACGGCGCCTTCTTTGTGCCGTCCGGGGTCGGCCTCAGCGCCCAGTACTCTCAGGCCTCCAGCCTCGAGCCCAAGTCCGCCGGCCTCATCGACCAATTGACCATGAATGCCGGCGTGTTCGGCGATCCTAAGTACACTCACCTTCTCTTCCTTGCATTTTCTTTTCCCTGCATTTTTGTTAGTTATTATTTGCTTCAAAAGTTGACTCGTTTTACTCTGCTCAGCTCAGTCTTGGATGCCGAATTTAGATTAGAAGGCTGCTTCGCATTTGTTAGATTATATAAATATTAAATCACGCATTTATTTAATAGTTTAAACTTTTAAAACAGTAAATGATAATCCATAAAATCTCAGATTACTCTAGGGGCAAGAATGGGGATATGATAATTTGATATCGAGTTCAAAAGATTACATTACACATTTTATAAAAAGTTGCACCAAGTTACTAAGCCTTCCATTGGTTCATCACAGCAAAGCTTTAAATTATGGTAACTTTTGATAGTATCATACTTTATTGGCACATGATCCAGATTAGGATTTTTGTGGAGTTCATTGTTAGTAGAAAAATAAGTTCTACGCTGTGGTGTTACTGGTGCTTTCTGCTTTTCAACTATCTATCTCAACTGTCGAGTAGATTTGGCAAGCCCATTTATACTTTGAATACAGCTCTTCACAAAAGCATTTTCATCCGAGAGATTCGGGTAAATTGCATTCTTCCAGGAGTATTTTCTTGAAATAGAGAACAAATTGTGTGTTCTTTATTTGATTGGTCTTTTGTTAGATCTTGATAGCTTTTGCTTAGGTACCCTCCACTTTGAATGACTAATTTGTGTGATGCTATACAAAGGAGAGAGATATTCTATTTATTTCTTTGTTTTGAAACTACAATGGACAGAATATGAATCCGGATTTAACACATTGCAATCATTCCTGATAAAGTCATTGGCGACCACAGAACCCTGTCACTTTAGCTGTCCCTATGAAGGGGGTATAATTCGTCTTCAGCATTGTGTGTCCGCTTCTCTCTTTCCCAGTTGCAAGTTGTTTTTCGCTGGAATCTCATTTGGAGCTAATCACCAGATCATCATGAAAAGTTACCGATATAAAAAAGATAATAACTTTCCACTGCATATAGTACATTATGGTGAGCTTTGTTCTATTGTTTTGTCATTCTATCTTTGCACGTGATCTTGCGGGGCTTAGAGAATCTTTCGAGAGGGCCAACAGTACAGCCTTTTAGGTCAATTGTCCTTTTCCTTGTGTGCCTTTTCCAGTTCTTCGATAATCTGCAGTCTTTTGCAGTGATTTCTTCTTTGTTTCATGCAAATGGAGAAGTAAATCCTCTTTTTACCCACTACTTATTACCCTTTTCTCTCAGTAGGCCATTTAGCGATTCTTGACCAATCCCTAGGCATGCTAGTCGAAACCTATATCGGAGTCCATTTAATGCATGCTTTCACCATCGCATTGATTTGCGATCAAAAGTCCTAGAATTTATTCTACCAATTCGAATCTCTGATATCAGCGACAATTGCCTCGAGAAAAATAGGTGAAAGGATGTAAAAATGCATAATCTTTTCCCCTGTATTGTTTAGACAGGGCAAATTGCACGCCATTTTCTCCTAAGTTTTGACAAGTTCAAATTTTTTGGAGTAGAATCCCTTGTCTGATGAGAAGGCTCACTCAAGCTGATGAGTAGCTTTTGCGATATGGACATTTATGCTTGTAATAATAAAGTGAACCCAACCCATGTGGCAATTCTGCCTAGGAATAGTATACACGACAAGATGAGATGCTTTTTAGCTTTTTCTGGCATATGGGTTTGAGCTGGAAAACCAGTGTCTCCATGTCAAAAGCTCGAGACTTTGAGCATGGTGGATAAAATGGAATTTCTATGTGCAAGAGGCCTTGATAAAGGAGGCCATTTTTTCTTCCTTTGGTTTCCTTTATCTGGTCTAATTGGGGGGCTGCTTCATTATAGTCAGAGAAAATGTCATTTGCCCACTCAGGAAAGTCACAGAAAAGGGCGTATGGGTTTGGGTGTGTATCGGGGTTGGAAGTGAGTTGAGCGAGTGAGGAGCGTACACACTGCATAGTCGCCTGCATCTGCTGTCCAGCCAACAGTCGTGGGACCTGCCTATGACAAATTGCATTTTTTTTTAATTAGGCAGGACCGTAGGATGCGCGTCGTGGGCCCCACCCACCTGCTGGGGGGATCTGATATGAACTAGACAGAGAGAACCAGCTTGTCGTACCCGTTACATATAATAAAATTGAAAAAAAAAAAAAAAAAAGAAGAGAGAGAGAGAAGTTTTTCCTCCAAGTGACCTTGTTCGCTGTCCTATTCTCCTATTCTACACTAAGCCACTTTTCACGTCGGTATGTTCAATGTTATTACCGTTATGTCCCCCCAGCCATGCTGTGAAGGTTTGTTTCTGAACACACCTGAACAGGGGAAAGGGAGAGAGATGGTGCCTCCTCCCGACTCCCATCAGCCGCATCTTGTTTCGAAACCATGGGATTTTCGAGCGAATGCTTTGCCTCAACCCGGGTCAGCATAGGCTGGGGTTAGTCACATTTCATGGCTATGATTGTGTACCTGGTGAACTGTGGTCAGGCGTGAGGACCTGAGATCTAGATCCTCCAAAGAATGCACAGTGCTATATTTCCTTTTGACCATGTCATGCTAGCTTCAGATCCATACGAGGATCAGTGGCTACTCTAAATGAAGTCGAATTTTCCAAAGTCCAGTTTGAAGTGTAGCTTGAATGGATTCTCTCAGAACCGAGAAACAGAATGGGGATTCCTCTACTCCAGAGCAATATCTATCATTTACCAGTTTCTCTGCTCCTAGAACTTGGAACGGGTAGCTGGAGTCTTCTATGTTAGGTTGCAGATACATGACATTCGACAGAGGAGACCTATCAATGGCGATTGAATGATGCGAAAAAAGTCAATAAACCTGCTTGATTAGGCAGAGACAGAAAAGCAGGGCTGACACAGACTGATAGCACCTAGGATGGTCCCATTGCTATAATGGAACTGCGCCTTGCTGCAATTGGCCTTAGTTTAGTGTATGCGCGTCTTCTCATTTAAAAGCAAGAGCACTTTGAGTGATTGGTTCAATAATATACACTTCTCTTTCTGCAGCGTCTGTATCAAAGTATCATCAATTTGACTGCACTTGAGTTTTGAGATGAGCATAGCAGTGAGGGAAGGTTCCCTCTGGGACAGAGCATTTTTTAAGAAGACAATGCAGCCAAATTTCCAGTTCAGTTAGATTGAACCTTACTCCTACCACTAGGATCTTGCACTCTGCAATTTAAAAATGTATTCTGTTGTTGTTCAGCTAGATTGAACCTTGTTCCTACCACCTTGTCCATCACCCTTTGTTTAATTCCTCTAGCATGATGTCAGGACTTTGTCCTTCGATATGATTCATTCAGAAGGGTCCCTTATTTTCTCTCTTTTTTCGTGGTTTGTTCATTCACAGGGACAACAGCGGCATATCTAATCCGGGGTTTTCTGGGGCCGGGACCACCACAGCCACCGCCGACGGCGGCGGAGGCAATGGGTCCAATGGAGGGGACAGTGACTACTTTGGAATGATATTTGGGAGCGACGCACCACCAGCACATCCACCAGCTACCTCCATCCTTTTGTCTTTACTAATCATTTTGGTTTTGTACACTATCACCAACCATGGTGCTCTATTATCATTGCAATTATTGACATTGTAGAAACATTGGAGAAAAGAAGAAAAATAATTTCACGCGCATGCATATCAAATTCTGAATAGAGCGAAAAGAACAAAATGAAAATGAAAAAAAGAAAAATAAAAAAAAAAAGGAGTTTCCATGCACGACGTTTTGGCAAAAGAAGGTGAATGCCTAATGCTCCTTCTAATCTAGTTTAGTGAGTTCAACGTCGCAAAATTATAAAAAATTGAAAGATCAAAAAGCTATTCGATTCGATTTGCTTCTTAACTACTATCCAGTCTGGTTATGTTTCTAGTTTTCTTCAAGACGTATTTATCTGCTTTGCTTCGGTTTGATTCAACGCTCAAATCACTACGTGCTCGCTCTTGTGCGATGCCGGCAACATTCGATTTAAGTTTTTTTTTTTTTTCAGTCCTACTTTACAAAACGCTTGATCAGCAGGAAAAACCTCCCCCTTCCATGTTGGAAGGGTGGCAAAGGAAAAAGGGCAAAGTGAATGCATGTGGTACGGATGGCCCAGGTGACTATTATAAGGGGGCTCTACTTGCTGCATTAATTTCAGAGCATTTTTTTCCTTCGTTTCTCTACCCCACATCATCTTCATTGGTCCTTTGGTCACAGCGTTCACGAGTGTCTCCGCATTGAAAATAATTCGATTTTCGAAAAATTTATTTCCCGTGACGGAAACTATTGATTATATCCTTCGAACAATCGTCAACAAAATCTTTCGGTTTTTGTCCTTTATACTTTCTCAAAAATCGATGAAGTAGGCCTAAGTTCGAACATGGGCTCGTCCCCGGAATTGGGCATGTGCCACCATCAACAACAAGCCCTAACTACCGGTCAACTATCCCCACACCACAACAATCGCACCGCATGACTTTAGTAACTTGGACACCAGAGCCAAGGGAAAATAAATGGATAGAGGGTAGCTCCTATTTCGAGCCAATTTATAATAATTCTTCGGCTAATTAGACCCATTATCAATGCCGGTCACATGTCGTCCCGGTTCGCCTGATCCATTATTGTACGGAAATGTTTGGGCTGCTCCCATGATCCTATAATGTATTATCACATGAATTATTACCAACTTAAAGTCTCGGATGACATTAGAAGCAACCACTTTATATCCGAATTTCTCATCAACCACTTTATAGATATATATATTTTTTTAAATGCAATCTTCACTCCATGGGAAGTCAAAAGAATCATAAAGTGTGACCCGATCAATCACTTTCTAATTTCCTGGACCTAACTTTTTTGCTTTATTATTTTATTTTGTCTTTGCTAGGCAAGCATGCCCTCTTCTAGTTCCTCCACTCTTTTTCACCATAATTATCATAATTAAATGTTTCATTTGACTTGAATTGAGATTGATGGAAAATCATGTCATGTCTTCTTCACTCAATTGCCTTCTCCAGTTGGCCCGTTGCTCTCAGCTTGAAGGAAAGTGAGTCATGTCGACATCTGACGTGACCAAATCAAACTCATACATTAACTTGCACAAATGAAATTAACAAGAAATGCAACTGGCAATTTTCAATTTAAATTTGTTAATTTCCAACTTTTTTCGATTGAAGTTGCAATCTTGAGAAGTACTGTCACGCCCCGAACCCTGAGCACGCGCATATCCCACTACGGTCGATCAAATATGCGACATCCTAGGATACGTCGCCGACCCATTCATTTTATTATGCATACGGAACGTATTACAAAACCCCTGACAATGAAATACGGATAGAAAAGCAGAAGAAAATCACAACATAACACTTTCATAATTCAACAAATTACAAACAGAGGTCTACGGTCGAAAGTCTACAAAAGACCGGCTCTTAAAAAGGAACTGTCCTACGACCTATAAGTCAGACACGTTCTCCAATCTTTATGACTTCACCTCCACAACTCCTCAAGGCCAACCAAAGCTATCTGGCCGCTCTGTCCACCAGGGACCTGAAATTTTAATCCCACAACCGGGATGAGACGATGTCTCAGCAAGTTCAACCCCCTAAACCCCTATTAGAAAGAAAATATGCCCCAGGTGGCTTAGCCACATCACGCAGAAGACTTACCTCACATTAGCCTTCATCTGCAGTTAACACAATTTATATAATTCAACAACGTGCAATTATGATAACCAAACAACTGCAGCAAGACAATCACATTATCGAACAATTCAACCACTTGGATCATCTTAGCGATCAATCGAACTCGGCCGATTACATGTCATTCTAGCCAATCAATCATTGCTCTCAATCGCAGCCCTATAGGAAGGTTTAATAACCAGTGGCAATCACGGCCCCACTCGGCACGAAATTTAATTAGGTGGTCCATCATCACGGTCCAATCAAGCACGACCTCTCATAGGTGGTCCATCACGGCCTCACTGGGCACGACCTCTAATAGGTGGTCAATCACGGCCCTATTAGGCACGACCTCTCATAGGTGGTTCATCACGACCTCACTGGGCACGACCTCTAATAGGTGGTCAATCACGGCCCTATTAGGACCTCTCATAGGTAGTTCATCACGGCCATCACACGAATAATAGGTGGTCAATCACATTAGGCACAACCTCTCATAGGTGGTTCATCACGGCCTCACTGGCACGACCTCTAATAGGTGGTCAATCACGGCTCTATTAGGTAAGATGACCTCTCATAGGTGGTTAATCACGAATCTCCCATCAATTTCCACCCTTAGGATTTTATAAAGAATCCCTATTTATCGCAATCACACTCAATTTGCCACAATCAATCATCAAACTCAAATTCCACATGCATAGCGTGATCAGCACGAAATTCTAAGAGAACAAGGTCCGGCGAAATTTTCGGAATTTAATAAATAATTAAATTTATTCCGAAAATTAATTAAATAATAATATCCATATTTTTCGTCATCCACATTCAATTTATAATATCCAACCATCAATTTCAAAATCCAAATACACAAGTAGCGATCGGCGATCGAAAAATTCTAAACAATCGGGGTCAAAAATAATTTTTCCCTTTTTTTAAATAATATTTTAATAATTTCGGAATATAATATAATATTATAAATTCAAGAATTTCAAAACATTTAAATAAATCAAAAGTAAAACCTATTATGTCACATCAAGGTTTATTATTAAATAAACCCTCTTAACCTTTAATTAAACATGCTTTAAATTAAACAAACATCTTAATGTAAATCACAATTAAATAAACTAAACTAACCACCTAATCTTAATTAACTTAAGCTAAGCACACCTAAAGCATAATTAACCCTCTAAGCGAGGTTTAGTGAACTAAACTCACCATATTAGCGAACCGAGCGGACCAAAACAACGAAGATGACGCGAGGATCGACTTTCCTCAAGGCGGGCCGAGCATCCGGGCTCGAGAAGGCGGCCAAAACGGGCCAAGACTAAGCTGCCATACCCATTTTTGCAGCTACTGATTTGGGGCTGGAGGAGGCGGATCCGGCGCCGGTTTGGGTCGGAATGGGCGAAGGAGAGGGGCGGCAACTCATGCAGTGACTAGCGGTGGCTTTGGTGGTCTCTCGGTGGCCTTGGCGGCGGCGGCAACAGCTGGACGACGCAAGTGACGGTGCTGGAGACTCGACGGAGGTGGAACGGCGAGCTGGCCTGCGAAGCACGCGTGCGAACGAGCAGCGACCGCGACGACTCCGGCAACGGCGTGCAGCGGTGGCGACTCTGGCTACGGCGTGTGGCGGCGACAGCTACCCTAGCTTCGCTGGTCTTCGGTTGCTGGGTGTTCGTAGAAAGGAGAGGGAGGAGAGAAGCTGCACGGCGGCTGGATGGGCGGAGCGACGATGAGGACGAACGGCGACGGCGAGACCTCCGGCTAGCGTGCGTCGAGCTCGAGCGAAGGGGGGCCGGTCGGGCGGAGGGGCGTGCGTGCGGCTGGGCGAGCTGCTGGTTCCAATTGGCCTCCTCTCTCTCTTCCTCAAGTCCCAAGACAAGTCCCTTGATTCAAGGAAGAAGATGATGGTGATGGGTCACCTTTTCTCGGGCAAATCTCCACCGTCCACGTGTCAAGATCTCAACCCTTGGCCTCAACCACCATGACATCATCCCATGTCATCTTCCACTCACTCAAATCCTTCACAACTTCTCCAATGGTTGCACTTTCATTTTCCGTCGGTCGATTCCAATTGTGCATCAAATTCTTCAATTATAATCAATCCACTTCCAATTGAGTCCAAATTGAAGCGTAAAATTAATCCAATGTCACCACACTTCAATTCACATCTTCACTTGTCCATAGAACCAACTTAAATCCTAAAAGCAAGACCAAAAGCGGGCCTACTAATTTCTCGGGTCAAATTAACCATATTCTAATTTAATTGCTGAAAAACTCGGCTTGCATGAAAAATCTTCCGAAGATTAGTCAATACTCCTAAAATGATTTGTGACACACCTGACTTCCAATTTCTAAATTTGATCTCAATTTCACAATTAATTTCACTTTGACACGATCTAGTGCGGCCCAACCTACCGGGTAGCCTTTAGAAATTTTCATGCATTTGACCTGTGATTGATCATCTCAAGCCACAATGTACATCTTTGAAACATTGGTGACTTTCGGTTATCGGGGGGTAATCTTAAGGTTTCAAATACGAACACAGGGTCTAAATCGATGAAAAAGTCGGTCCAGTCTTAGATCGACAAAATTGTGCGATCTGGTGGAATCACCCACACCTATCACATGCCTCTGTCGAGTCGACATATCTATGATCTTTAATCGATTTTTAATTGTCTTAGTAATGACCCTTGCAGATTAGCTCGGTCAAAAGATCGCTTCTGGTCAAATTCTCGAGTCCTATGCATTAGAACTTCTTAACGAACTTCACTTTAATAGTAGTTTTCACATGAGTATTTCGAAAAAAAAAGAACTATATGCGTCTTGAAACGAAATGCCCATCTCAATTTATTGAAAATATAATTGGAAAATTGGGATGTCACAAATATTTTAAATTTGGACTTATTAAGAAGCAAAACGATGACCAAAGTCCGAAATTCTTTTCTTATTGCTGCAGTTTGTCTTCTTCTTCTCTTTTTTTTTTCAATGAAATCGGCTTTGAAAAGAGGCCATAAAATTATAAATGTAGAGTACATGCAATGCAATGTAGTCTTAAACAGTCAATTTATTAAAGCTCCATCTATTTTAAGGGAAATGAATGATTTGGAAAATAATATCCTAAAGATGATCGTTTGTATTGCTTTAAATAATTAATTAATGAAAGACGTTTTCATTTTCGACAACAATTTATATCTAAGCATTTTCGTAAATGTTTTAAAAAAATTTAAATTTTTTTCTAAGTGATGAAAGCAATCATTTTTTAAAAAAGATAATTTTAAATCACTTATTTTCCACAAAATAAACACAACTAAAGAATATACACACACACATGCATATATATTTTATTCTTTTCATTTTCTTGTGTACAAAAAAACCTTACCGCCAGCTAGATCGAATAGCAAATACATGGTGGACATGCATTAAAATTGCTAAGTTAATGGTCAGACAGGTATAACAAGTTGTCTTTTTTTTTTTTTTTGTCGGTTAACAAGTTGTCTTAACGATAATGATTATTGTTAGAGAAGGCAAATTTATATCGTGGGTCCTGCACAAGATCTAACTTTATGTGCCAAAAGTATATGATCTTTTGCTTCGATCGGGAGAAATGCTCATGACTTTTCGGAAAGACAAAAGTAACAAGTTGATGGAGTAAAGGTGGTAAGAAATCTCGAAATAGCTTTTCTTCACGAGTCGTGGCCGACAACCCCCACCCCCCCCCCGCTCTCGTCTTCTTCTCTCCCAATTTGTGCCCCCGCCACAGCATCATCTTTCATGCCAAGTAGTTCTCCTCTTCACCAAAAAAGAAAAAAGAAAAAAGTAGTTCTCCCCAAGGTCTCTATGAAAAAAAAAAGAGAAGTGGTGTTGAAAACATAATTTTTAATCTTTTGCTTCGATCGGGAGAAATGCTCATGACTTTTCGGAAAGACAAAAGTAACGAGTTGATTCGAGTAGGTGTAAGACATCTCAAAATAGCTTTTCTTCACGAGTTGAGCCACCCCCTTTCTTCTCTCTTCTTCTTCCCTCCCAATTTGTGCCCACGCCACAGCATCATCTTTCATGCCAAGCAGTTCTCCTCTTCACCCAAAAAAAAAAAAAAAAAAAAAAAAAAAAAGTAGTTCTCCTCCAAGGTCTTTATGAAAAAAAAAAGAAGTGGTGTTTGAAAACATAATTTTTAATTTGATATCTAGTGAAAACTGTCGTTTTAAAGTTATTATTACGATGTCATCAAAGCATTTGGTCCGGCTTTAAGTATGAGTTTTTAAGCTTTAAAGACCTTTGGACTAGTGTTAAGTTGTTAGCAAATTTTTGAGAAGGCTTTGGGAGAAAAGTTGTATTTTCAAAGTCTTCCAATCTTGAGCCATGAGCATTTCCAGAATATTAATACATTTTTTTTTCAATTTTTCTCTCGCCAATGCACGATGGCGATGATGTCATATTTGAACTCCAGTGAAACTAATCTACCTCAACAAGTCAGATCCAATACCAATGACCCTCATCGGGGACACCTAAGGCCCTGCATGTTTTCATTTCTGAAAAGTGTTCCTGGAACACTTTTTTTGTTTTTTTGTTAGGAACAAAAAAACAAAACGCGTTTGGTTGCGTTTTTGTTCTTTTTTTGTTTTTTTGTTCTTGGAACACAAAAAGAATAGAAATGAGAAACAAAAAAAAGTTGTTCTTGTTCCATAAACGATTTTAAAGAAACGTTTCTCTTTTCTTCTTCTTTTCTTCTTCTTTTTTTTTTTTTTTTCTTTCGCCGGTCGTCGGCCTCGGCCATGGCCATCGAGGGGCGCGACGCCGTCGAGGGTCGGTGACCTCGCCGGAGTGTCACCGGCCCTCGGCGAGGGGGCGGCGATGCTTTGCCTCGCCGGATGCGGGCGAGGCCGAGCTCGCCCAACCAAGACGAGGCTCGACCTCGCTATGCGCGGGCGAGGCCAAGCCTCGCTTTGGCCGGGCGAGCTCGGGCTCGCCCGTATCCGCGAGGCCGAGCCTCGCCATGGCTGGGCGAGCTCAAGCTCGCCCGGATCCGAGAGCCTCACGTGGCCGGGCGAGCCTCGCCGTGGTGGGCAAGGCCGCCTTAGGCCGAAAGAAAAAAAAAAAAAAAGAAAGGAAGAAATGAAAAATAAATAAAAATATTAAAAAATTAAAAGAAAGAATAAAATTTACCAAACGTGTTTAAATTCATTTTTTATTTCCGAAATAATTTTACCAAACGCGTTTTTTTATTCAAAAATTATTCCCCTAACGAAACTCTTTTTTTTATTTACGTTTTTTAACAAAAAAAAGAACAGTGTTTCCATGCAGCCCCTAAATTTCAAGCCATGGTTGCTAGTGCCAAATCTGGCCATATTGGCTCGTTGAGCTCGCCCGATCCGGAGAGCCTCACGTGGGCCGGGCGAGCCTCGCCATGGCTGGGCAAAATTTTGCCAATAAAGAAGAAAAATAAAAAAGAAAGGAAAAAATGAAAAATAAAATAAAAATATTAAAAATTAAAAGAAAGAATAAAATTTACAAACGTGTTTTGTTCATTTTTTATTTCCGGAATAAGTTCACCAAACGCGTTTTTTTATTCAAAAATTATTCCCGGAACATAAACTCTTTTTTTTATTTACGTTTCTTTAAACAAAAAAACGAAGTGTTTCCATGCAGCCCCTAAATTTCAGGCCATGGTTGCTAGTGCCAAATCTGGCCATATTGGCTCGTTGGCGTCCAATAATCACAAAGTAGATTTTCTTTTGCTTATTTACTTAAAGTATATACCTTGAGTTTTTTTACAAGTTTGGTTTTTTTTCCGAACAACATTTAAACAACAATTGATTCTCATGACACTTTTCAATTACACTATACCAAAAACTAGTTGTATTTGGGAAAAAAAAAAAAAAAAACCTTGGGGTTTATTCATTTCACATAAAATATTGCAAATCTAGAAAATATTTTCCAAGAAACTATTTTTCGGGATAATGTAATTATTTTTCAATTGTTCAAATGAAACTTAAAATTGAAGTGCAAAATATTTTGTTTTTGTTAGATAAGGAAAATCATTTCCTCTATATACACTTTTTTAATAATTTATTATTATTTTATTTTTAAAAATCGACTTTTCATTATAATTTATATTCTTTAAAAATAGCTTATTAAATTATTTTTTCTTTGTTTTCCTCCTCTTCTTCTTTCTCGATCGGTCGTTGGCCATAGTGATGGTTGGCGATCTAATGACAGACCACGGTGAGCCTCTAGTTTGTCGGCGAGCTTGAGGCTTGCCCATCTCTAATGAACTTAGGCTCACCCCTCACCAAAGTGATGAGCATAAACGTCAAGTTTGACACTCGTCGATCTAGGGAGGCTCAAGGCTGGCAATCTCGAGGCTTGCCAAATTAATGAGCACGAGCCTCACAAAAGCAGTAGTCGTCAATGATCAAAAACGAAACCTTAAAAACCTCAAGATCGACCTCAAAATCGACACCAAATTTTCAACTTCAAGGGACAATAAAGGGAGGACTGAAGACAGAAACTCACCATTGCCTGCTGCTTCTTGAGATTGCCATCCGCCATTAGAAAAACCTTATTCGAATGCTTGAGGATTATTGCACGGACTAATGGTGATCGTTGTATTGAAGCTCATTGGCCTCGGGCCTTGGTGGATTGGCAAGCTTCGAGCTCAAGGCTTGCCTATGGCTGGTCGTTGACTATCACCGTGGCTGGCTATTGACCAAGAAAGAAGAAGAAGAGGAGGAAAAAAAAAAACAAAAAATAATAATTTGAATTAAAAAAAAAAAGAAAAAAGAAATTGGGACTTGTAGAGATGTGAGATAAGAGAGAGTTAAGCGAAGAAAATGATTTCCATTTCTCAAAAGTAGAAAATATTTTCCCCCATTTTAGAAGCATTTTGTTTCCCTTTTATGGAAAATGTTTTCCTAAAACAATTCATTTTTTATGAAACGAACTTTGAAAAATTCAAAAATATTTTTTTGGAAATTATTTTCAGTAAACGAATGAACCTTAAATTTTTTGCAATTTTAAAAATATTATTTAAATAGCCGATCTAAACATAGCTATTCTCTTTAACTTTCTTGGTGTTTGAATGGTTTTTTATTTCGTTTTCTAATTTTTCGTATTGTAACGCTAAGCTGGTTTTAGAACTTCCATCAATTATGGTGTTGGTCGTTTGGGCTGTTAATTGCAGACATGGGCCTTGATGATCGCCATGTGGGCTTCACGCTCGTTCGGGTCAACGCTAGATGAAAAGAGGCTCGTGATATTCTTGTGGGAATACGTTCTTCGCAATAGCTTACCAAAGTAAGGTGCCTATTCGTACTTCAAAATAATTATAACTTTTTGGGCTTACATCCTTCAAGAGCTCCAAACTTTAGGTCCAATCCTACTTTACCCCCAAGTTTTCTTTGAAAAAAAAAAAAAAAATCACAAACTTTCATTGTAGTCCCCTGTGTGGAAAAGTCACCATTAATTTTTTCAAAATTATCAATATTAGGGTCAAGTTAGAAGGCTATTATTAGAACCCACGTTTTCATTGAATCATCAATACCATCACATTTAGATGGAGCAATAGTAGTCTTTTGATATTGATAATTTTGAAAAAATCAATGGTGATTTTTGAATGTGAGGATAAATTCAGGACTAGAGAGAAACTTGGGGATTTTTTTATTTAACAAAAGGAAGAAGAACAATTCAGGATAGAATAGAGATTAAATATGATCAAGAGCAAGTTAGATCAAGCCTAGCTCATCAATCAACTTAACACGGTCTTATTCAAGTCCAGTGATGACCCATTGAATTTGCTCGAGAATTGCACTTTCATCGGACGCATTGAATTGGATTAGGACGGACTATGGATTGGGCTCAACGTGTATTATTATTTTTTTTTAAATAGAAGGTCCGTTCTTTACTAAAAATAGAATTTCAAGGCCCAATCTCCCTTTGGGTTTAATTCAAGAAATCCAAACCCTCGGGGGCGTCCCAAATAGTCAACCACCGACCGCGTCCCTTATCCTCCCCTCCCCCATCCCCCGTTCCCCGTCCCCTACAACGTTGCCGTTTGCCCGACGTGACACGTGGGCCCCGGCCGGACATCACGACCTCACATGCGACGAAGAAACAAACAAGGCACCTCCATCCCCATCGCATCTTTAAGCCATCCGACACTTTTCTTTTTTCGCACCTCCAATGCCGCGTCTAGCCCACCCACAAACCACATTATTTGCCCCGAAAAAGGCTTTCGATTTCGTACCGAATTCTTTAATCCCCCCCCCCCAAATCTTAAATAGAGGTTCTCCCCCTTAGATTCTATATATGATGATAATGTACTGATGCGCGAGGCCCCGATGCGATATTTAAAGTCGAAAAGGACCCGACAATGTACCGATGATTTATTTTATTTTGATTTGGAGGGGCGCGGGATGCTATTGGATCTTGTTAACGTTATGTGTATATGTCAAAGGGATAAGCAGCTTGGAAAGGGCTAAAACCACGCTGGTTGCATTGTAGATTTAATAGGCAAATGATTTATCTATGACAAAAGATCCTGTCACTTAATTTCATAGGTGGATTACACGTGTGTTGGATCCATGTTAAGGAGGGATTGCACAATCTCTTATTATTTTTTTTTTTTTTTTTTTTTTTTATTGTTGAGTTGATGGAAATACAATCCGTTATCCTTTTTTTCCATTTAAAGATAACTTTGTCCTGAAAAAGGGAGTCCCTAAGGACCCTACCATGATCACTTTGATAAAAAAACAAGATTTGGTGGGAAATGTCTGTTGCCTCACATCTCTGACTGACGATTTTAGAAGTAGGCTGCATGCATCAAAATACACACTCATTGCATTTGTAGAAAAAATCGCCTACTTTCCTGGACACAAGAAAATTGGATTTCAACTTTCACGTGTTAAAGTACGGTATGAATTATGCAATTTCATTCATCCTCATAAAAGTACCGGTAAGAAAGGAAAAAAGGGCATCCTTAGATTTTTTATTTTTTTTAAAAGGAGAAATAAACTTGAGAACCCTCGAAAGTTAGCAGGAAATGGAAGTGATTAGGAGTTTATCAAGACCCATTTTGATGACAAAGATAACCTACTAGTAAAGGATAAAATGAAGTTAAAAAAAGTGCGGTGGGATTTTCAATTTGCTCTGTCTTTGGGGGGTGGAAATTACAAGATGAAAGCCTTTTTCCGAGTCAAAGAATCGGGTATGTGTCTAATGCATGAGGAGTTGGGGATTCTCATGTTGCCTCTTTCTCCTGCAGGAGAGTCAAAAAAGAAATCTTTGGCACCGATCTCTTTTAAGAAAAAACCACTTGGATCAGCCAATGGCTTGCATTGTTGTTCACCCGACTCTTGGGGTTCGCCTATCAGGATCACCACGCTCGTTGAAAAACACTCATTCCCTCTCTAAAAACGCGTTATGACGGCTTCGTTCGCTCGCGAATGAGAAGAATTTGCACCGCAAATCCTCAAACATATGTACGGATTGTTATTGAACCTTAAACTTTTCGATGGGTTCAATTTAGTTTTAAATCTTTTATCGCAAACGCAATCAAGTATTGAACTTTTCAATTGGCTTTGATTAAGTCCTCAACCGTTATCCAAAAGACAACATCGAGTCCCAAAGTTATGTTGCACTTTGCAATTCAAGATGCGACGCAAGTACTTTGAGTAGCATGAACGTAATTTTGGGTGTTATTTATAGAAAGGATTTGATTGTACCTTTTAAAAAGAGTTTATGGCTTAACTCAACCAATCAAAAGGTTTAGGATTTGATTGCATTCCATACACAAGATTTAGGACTTCTCGTGTAATCTTCCCCCTGAATTATACTTAATTTCTAATCCCTACAAGTGTGTATACAAAGCTGTATCACTTTGTTGCACAAATGAGAGAATTTTCTAAAAAAGGAGATCATTGTTATATCATTCTTCTAACTAGTCTGACAATGAAGTGTATCAATGAAAAAAGTCTCTCAATTAAACTAAACAGAAACAAAGCTCTTTTTTTTTTTAAAAAAAAAATTCGGGGAAATTAATATCTTCTTTGGTGGTTTGTCCTTCCATTTTCTGCAGAGAAAAATGCAGAAAGGGAAGCTATCAAGGCTTCACTGACTTCCCCGCCTTGCCTCAGCCTATCAACTGGCGCTGTGCAGAAGGGTATGGTTAAAGTAGAATGAAGTGCCTTGTCTTATGTTCTTTTGGATCGATTGAGGAATATGTGCATGCGGCATCAATAACATGATGCAGGAACTTCCTTTTTGAGGTGCACGTGCCAGGACGGCAATGTTAAAGATGCTACAATCAGATCAAGGAACAGTGGATGTTCAAGTTGCCACCTTCTTGGCTAATGCGTACACAGGATGGAATCTACTGATAATCTTCCAAAGGTGTAGAGTATGTCCTATTGTCCTTTTGTCCCTTGTGGCGTTGTTGCTGTTCAACATGTCCCTTAAGCTTAGGTATGAAAAGAAAAGAGCGAAAAGAGGGAATTAGAGGAAAGTGCCCAACAGTGGAAAAAAAAGGATCCCGTTTCTGATAAGTAGCGAAGATCGCGCCCTCATTTCGAGCATCCCCTCCAAAAAAACCACAATAGACATTCTTTCGCTCGACTCTTTCTCACACCAGACTCCCTTCATCATCCATGGAAGACCAATGCAGCCCATTTAGCTGGGAATTCTGCTACCAGGAAGAGGTAAGGAGAATTACAAGAAAGAGCCATGGAATTCGCGTCTTTCTTCTTTGTGTCCTGGTCATGTAATTCACATTGCCTGGTACTCACTCTGTCACAAAGTTTCTTGTTTCTTTTCTTCAGGTTTGTGCTAATGGGTGTTTGTTTTCGCAATTCAATCTTTTTGTAGGGCATGGAGGAGCTGAGGCAAGCTTTCTTGTACGCTACTTTGGAGCTGCAGAGCACAATTGCCTCAGCCAAGGAGGACATCACAAGGAGAGAGCTAGAGATAATTCAAATCAAGGATCTGCTGACCAGGACCATGAAAGAGAGGGATGAGTCTCAATCCAGATGTAAGGAGCTGCAATTGGAGAAACTTATCCTCCACCAACAATTAAGCAGAATAGTGCAACCGAAATTAGTGGCAGCTCCATCGCCACACAAAACTTCCAGTAGTGACGATGAAGCAATGTTCGTTTCCTCCAGAGTAAGTAATTCTCCAGTGTCCCCATCGCCGCCGCCGCCGCCGTCGGCCACACCAGTGTCAACAGTAGCCCCAGAATTTGTGGTCCAGAAGCCATTGCCGCCCCAAGGGAAGCTATTGCAGGCAGTGATGGATGCCGGGCCGCTCCTCCAGACGCTTCTCCTCGCAGGTCCCCTGCCTCAGTGGGAGCATCCACCACCACCACTTGACTCTACCGAGATTCCTCCTGTGGCCGTTCCATCTCCGAGCTCCAGCGCAAAGTTCAATGGCCGTTTCGGTAACAAGAGGAGTTCAGAATGCAGTGAAACCTCGGAATCCCCCAAGAACAAGCATCAGAAGCTCATTTTACATTGATAGAAGAGCAAGTGCTTACTAAAAACTAGAACTTTAGTGTGCCCTTTTTCTTTTTTTCTCCTAGCATGATGAAATGGGTGGCCCTTTTGCTTCACTTTAGAAGTAGACTAAGTCTCTCCTAGATTTTCGAAAGAGGGATCTTTAACTTTCATTCCGAGATGGAAATAGACAATCTTGTTCAGTATTGAGTGTACTAATTGTGGATATATGTGTGTATAGAGTTCTGGTATAACTTGTTCAGATTAGTAGGGGGGGTCATCTAACGCCACCATGTACTGGCTCTGCTAACTTCTGAATACAACTTTTGGGACTCTTGAGACCCTCTTTGGATATTGGTGGGGGAAAAAAGAAGAATGCCATGACTTTCACTACTTGCTTTTCTGCTTTTCTGTTGGATGTGTTAAAGCGAATGATGGTGATGATGAGTGTGTGAGGCCATGACATGCAATCATAAATCTCCCCAGGGATTTTCCTTCCATGTTTGGTGCCTGCCATTAAAAGTGCATCTAATTGGATTTCACCACCATCATGACTTCACTAATTTAATATCACTTAGAGAAAAAGCATTATCACTGAGAAATGACAATGATTCTATGGTGCAACCATCTCAGAATCTCTTCAATCTTTTTTATGTTTGATCCAGTCCAGCAAAAGAGGTCTACAAAATTATAATGACCAGAAGCACAACCGACTGCAACGGTCTTTGTTCAATCGAGAACCACACTCTTGTGAAAATCTAACCAATATTGAATGAGCTCACGGGCATAAGGAATATAATATATATCACAATTCAATAACTTTTTCAAGAGTATTCTCGTGATAGCGGTATCGGCCTGCAGATAAAATACTTTATCTTGATAAATTAATCATAAGGCTGGAGATTTTGAATGCTATCTTTCGAGAACAGGAGAGTTTTTCAACAGTCACATGAAGAGGAGGAAATCATCATCTCCGGAAGAAGTCAAAAGGGAGGGATTGTTATAGGAGCTGAGGAGGCTAAAAGGTAATGAAGGTTGCTTTCTTTGAACGGTTTATGAGCATTATCATGGGGACGCACATGCTGCTGAGCGAGGATTATACATTTGATTAGGAGGTCCCACGCGCTTTCAATTGAAGACCTACCCTCTTGCACCGTTCTTTATGTGCAACAGGGGAAGGGGGCTTTTGCTTCCAACATTCTACGACGGATTAGATGGATAATGTCTGTGACCCTTTAGTCACTTCACACGAAATCTTGTTTGTTTTAATGTAATTTATACTTGTTTCCATTCGCCCTATTTTTTAAATCATTATAATGGATAAACAATTATCTCAATCCGTGAATCTTGTTACGTTATGAATTCGAGATGACACTAAAAAAATGGCTAAATATAATATTAAGTCTTCAAAAATTAGGCTTGATTAACTAATGTTCACATAGAGAGAATTTAGACGGGGATCACTTATACTCTTTTGTAGTGATAAAAAAGGGAGCTTGTTATTATTATCACTGTCTCAAGTTTTTCTCTTTGAATTTTGATATCATAAAATGAGAAATCTATGCTTCCGGTATGTTGGTATTGTATTCATAAAGATTGATTCATTACGAGACATCATAAATTATTTGTCTTAAAAACCTATTATGTGCCTTCGTTGATAGAAGCGAAGGAATTGAGCAATTCCTTAATCTTCTTGTTCAAAATCTTCTATGAATATCCTTGAAATGGACTGTATAAACTTTTCTGTATTGTGTGTTTAAAGATTGATTATTTAGGCACTTCATCAAATGTTATCATGGAAAGCTAAAGAAATCAATTGAATTGCATTATAAAATAGTATAACTATCATTTCCGGACTTTAAAAGGTGAAATTGCCATGATGATCGACTTTAGGTTCTAACTATAATTTAATCACATCAAATGTAATATCTATTCATTTATCAGCTAAAGAAATCTATAATCTACCATCTATCCGAAAATTCCAATTTATCTTGGATCTGAAGACCCAGAAAACACAGGAAAAAAGGAAACAAGAAAGCAAAAAAGGAATAAAAAAGGAAGATAAGTGATGTAAAATACAAAAAAAAAAAGAGGAGTGACAAATCCACAGTGCCAGCTTCTTCATCTCTCCAGCTAGATTCTCTGCAAGACGAACCCAGATGTCCTTGCTCCACTGCCATCCGTTTCCAATCCCGCTGTCACCAACTCGCCATCACAGGCGTCTTCCATGTCCAAGACTCCATCTTTCCGCCACCAAAAGCAGACCCACTTTCGCTCTCCCGTCGCTTTCCCCACCCCTCTACAGACACCCCTTTCGCTGCTCCTCCTCCATGTCCGTTCAGGAAGACAGTCCCACGTCTCAGGTTCAACCTTTTCTCTTCTCTGAGACCATAACCCTCGTTTTGGTTTTGGCTATGTTTCAAGATTTAGCCCACAGCCCCTCGGATCTTGTAATTTCCTTCTTCATGGAACCGGAAGTCCATGGCAGCTTAAATTGAGTGCTGGACAAGGCGTAAAAAATGTTAATAACTAAAAGGAAAGCCGAGGGTGATCTTAAATTTCCTTTAGTTTTAGAAAGGAAAAAAGAGAGTTAATGAATTTGCAGTTTGGTTATCCCTTGCAAGTGATGGTAGCTTTTGGACGGTGACAAAAAGAGTAGATTTTGTGACTTCTGGAACGAGGACACAACCTTATTCCCTTACGTGCGACTAAGAGCGGGGGTGTTGTTATATTCTGAGGGCGGACCAGTGCGACGAAAAGGTGATATACGCTTCGAGCCACCTGGACTCCTTGGTAGATGTCACAGACATCGAGAAAGGAGTCCGGGCAATACCCTTGAACAATCAAATGAAAGAAATTCTAGCAAACGGGTTTTTTTTTCCCTCAGTTCCTCAATCCGCCCTTGACATTGGAAAATGCTAAAAGAGGTGTTGAATGTAGCACCAATTCTGTTTCTTTTCCAAGTGGTAATTGGTCAAGCTAATGGAATGGGACAATTTTTTTCTTTTTGGTTAATGTCTGGGAACTTAGGCAAGCATTGTCCCAAATCTGATGTACTAGTGCATTTGGGACTTTGCATTGGCCTGGTGATGCCTTCCTTCCTTAAGAGTAGGATGCGAAAAGAATGGCTGTTCAGGCTAATCTGCATATAGACCTGGGTGGGCAGATGGAGATTGAAAATTTGCATTTGACTTTAGAGATCAGGAGTAAAGTTGTTGCTGTAAGATATCCGCAGAAGATGATAGTTTTGTAATGATTGTTGGAACCCTCTGGTAGGGTTTTACTTGCTAGTGAAGTAGCTTTTCTACATTTGGCCTCCTAGGCATGGATATAGTTAAAGGAATAAGTACCATGAGAAGTGTGTTCTGTATTATTTTTTCTTTCTTTGGTATAATCCTGTATGTCTCTCTATGCATAATTTTTATATGGAAGGTATCTTGCTAATTTATACTTTTGATATGTCCTGGGATGATGGTCAGTTGCAGGATAGCCTACTCCACTCTAGGGCTTACTGGGTTAATAAATCTTTGATTGCTTGGAATGTGGACATTGAAGATGGTTCCTACTTCTTGTATGCCAGTAAATGCGCTTCATTAGCTGTTACAGATGATGGCATTCAAGGTCTGCATCCTACTAAATATTGGCTTCAACCATCTTAATCTTTGTTTGGGAAAATCCTTATTTATAGCCTACTGAATTTCTTCTAGAAGCTGATTCTTTCTGCATAATAGCAGGTTATGATGTGAAGATAAAACTCAGAAGAGCTGGTCCTCTTCCTGCAGATGTGAACTCCATTTTTTTTTTTTTTTTTTTGACCAAATGATTATCCTTGCTAAGCTCTTTCTTATAAGCATTAACAATTTCTTGCACTTTTGATATTAGGTAATTGAAAAATTTCCACATATTCAAGATTATGGAGCTTGTGAACTCCCTCCTGCTCTGGATGCCAAAACCCTCCTCAAATGCCAATTAGCTATTGCCATATTTAGACGTGAGTCAGACAGATAAACTATATATATTGCCGAGCAAAACTATTTGTTTGCCATTGTCAAGACTGTCTCTGCCTGTCATTGTTTTCTCTGCAGTTTTAATTTTGGAGTAGCCCATACTTTTACGATTTTGTAGCAGCCAATGATGCTTCACAGGTGATGGCCTGAATGTAGTTTACTATTCTTGCTTTCTCATTAAGTACGAAAGGTCTGCCAGGTGATGCTCCTCCCATTTCCATAGGGAGGTGGCTTGACGCGTTGATATTTCATTAGCTTGTGCAATTATTTTGGTTCACAACCTTTGACTTGTAACTCTATGCTTAACCAAGACAAATACACCAGACCTATTGCCTGTTATGAATTGGTGGGGTCAGAAGTAATTGGCCTGTATTATTTCTCTTCTCATGAAACAGCAAATGGAAGATGCTGCGAGGCCACTGGTTTGCAGTTACCTGGTGTCCTTGATGAGTTATTTGCTTACACTGGGCCTCTAGGAGCAGTTTTCTCAGACGAAGCTATCTCTCTTTACCTCTGGGCTCCAACAGCTCAAGTATGTCTATCTTGAAGTATTTGCTGTGTTTGATGTGTGATTGAAGTTTGATTTGGTGCTAAGGTGTTTTCTTATTTCCTCCTGTTTGCTTTCTAGAGTAGACAGTACAAGCTTTTCTTTATAGGGAGCCACTGGGTGGGGATCCATTCAAAATTGTGCCCCTAGAGGAGGTTGAAGGTGTCTGGACGGCTAAAGGGCCCAAAGATTGGGAAGGATGCTACTATGTGTATGAAGTCTGCGTTTATCACTGGACCACCTTGCAAGTTGAAAAATGCTATGCAAATGATCCTTATTCCAGAGGGTATGCTGGCTGTTTCCTTTAGTAGTGCCTGCATAGGTTCCATCAACGTGTAGTTTCAGTCTGAACATCATTATGAATTTTAAGTTCTTTTTTGGAATGTGATAATTGCAATCTTTGGTTGGTACAGTCTATCATCAAATGGTCAGCGGACATTACTGGTGAATCTCAAATCTGAAGCTTTAAAACCTGAAGAATGGGATAAATTGGAAGATGAGAAGCCCTGCATTAAATCCTTTGCTGATATCAGTATTTATGAGTTGCACATAAGGGATTTCAGGTTGATTCAAAAGTTTCCTCTGTTTTTCCCTCTTGATGCTCATCATATTTCCTTTAGTTATTTCATTATACTTTGGCTTTTTAAAAGATTAAGGTACATATTACTTGCAAATTCTTGCATGAGAGAATTATTGCTTGAACGTGCTGTTCTGTGCTCTGCCTTAATTGCGCCATGATACTGCTTCATCTTCTTTTGAGCTTAATAGTTATTAATCTTGTGCTTAATGACATGTCCATGTGATACATTCATTGTATATACTTCATGACAACCTCATCCAGATATGTTGGAAATTCCGATGGTATTTTGTGGTGTACTATAATTGTTGAAACCTGTGTTACTTATTTTGTGTGCTGTCCTCCTCATATACTTTACTGCAGTTTTTGCCAGTGCTTCTGCTCATCTCGGTTGTATCTACTGCCACTGCAGTGCCAATGACGGTACAGTTTCCCCTGACGTTCGTGGTGGTTATGAGGCATTTACTTTGCAGGTGACTTCTTGTAATCATAATCCATCCTTTCTTCTTTGAATGTGTTCTACTTTGTTACAGCTAACAGAATAGGGATTAATTTTTTTTTAATATACAACTTGGATTGCATCGTCCAATTTCCAGAGGTTTTTTGTCAGCTCAAAATCAACTAGGATTGAGGGGCACTTAATGGAAGAAGATCGACAATTAGAATGCATTTGCATCCAAGATAATATGTTTTACTTTGTTTAATTAGATTGGTTGCTTCACATAGTCCTAAATCCAGAAACCTTTTCACTGTTTTATGCAAATATTTTGTCCCAGAGAGAGGACTTCTCTGTTTAAATGACATTCAAGTTGAGGAGGGGGGTCCCTGTGCTCCTCACTGTCATCATCATTTCTCTCTAGAATCTACATCCTTCAATCGCAATCATGCACTGGTTACTTAAACTACAGACTCTTTATTGCTGCTGGCCCTTACAACAATCATTTTTGTTGTCACGAACTTCTTGCCTAGCCCATCTATAGAGCTTCAACTCTCACAAAGAAACTGTTGTGCTCATCATCAGTCACTCTTTATAATCTATTTTGGGGCAGTCATGTATTTTCTTTAAAGAGAGATAAAGAGCCTAATCGGTAAATCTTCCTTTGGACATTGCTGCTAATGTTCTTCCAGTGGGTTTAAGCCAAGAATGGGACAGAAGGAGCAAGTGGAAATGTGGCAATGTAAATCTCCGTTGTATTTTTCCTAGTAGTTGATTGTGAATGAGACTCTGTGTCACTACTGACTCAAAGTGAAATGAATTAACTATTTCCGCTAATGCTCATCGCTTTTTGCTATAAAAGGAGTCAGCTGGTGTGCGGCACTTAAAGAAGTTATCAGATGCTGGCATTACACATGTCCATCTCCTGCCGACTTTCCAGTTTGCTGGTGTGGATGACGAGAAAGAGAAATGGAAGTTTGTTGGTAAGATCTTATTTTTACTTGTCGTAATTTCTTAACCCGAATCATGCCCTGCCCAACTCTACTCAGACCAATTAAGATTTTAGTGCAGTAAATTGTGAAAGCATTTCAAGTAAAAGTGTGGTCTCGGTGGGAATCCAGCCATATTATATGGTGTTCTCTTCCTTTCTCATGCTTGATCTTTCAAGCAGCTTACTCTACCATGTCATTGTAGGTCGAAAGTAATTCAACAATTCACTATATTTTTCTCTTTTAAATTTGTGAGACAATTCAATTTTTAGACAAACCAATTGAGAATATCTGCTCTTTTATGCTTTTGCACTTGAATAACCTTAATTTTTCTTATGTCGCATCATCCTTCTCTTGACATAAAAGGCTTTTGCAGATGTCAAGAAGCTGGAAATATTACCCCCTGACTCAGATGAGCAACAATTTCAAATCACAGCAATCCAAAGTGAAGATGGCTATAATTGGGGGTAAGCTATGTAGAATCGCCATTTAGCAGGGCTACTAGGACTTGGGTCTCTTTCTTGGTTGGGGCATCGAGTGCATGTATCTTTACCAGTGGATCAATATATAAACACAGGAGTAGATCCTAAAGGGATCCCATGCTGATACCGTTAGCATTGATAATCTCCTAGAAAAGAGCTGATATCAATGTTAGGTGGATCAGCCTTAAGAAAGGGCTTATGATCAATGTAGATAGACCCCTGGGTCTAGAAAAAGTGATGGAGAAGCTAGCATTATCTTGTTGAAGCTGTTCAAGAGTTCAACACTAATTGGGTGACAACAAAATGATTCTATTGAAGGAGTTGAAGGGCTGGAGACAACTACTGGTGCCTCAGAGAAGAGGAAGAAAAGGAGGGGGGGTATGGTAGGATGATTGTGAGAGGGTTTGCATTGGATGCTCTTTGTGATTAAACTTATAAGCAGCAGGATGTTGTATCCTTGACTTGATGGGCAACTGTTTGTCTTATGAATATATTTCTTTTGAAATTTTATTGAGATTTAGCCATTTTTTCATTGAAGGAGTGAGATGATAAGAACATAAATCGGTGAAGGAGGAAACAACTTGTCGTGTGGCAATTTCCATAGGGAAGGGAAATAGGAGGAAAGGGACCCCTAATATTAGGTTTAGAGGTCCTTCGAAAAGTGGGTGGAAATGAAGGGAAATGAAAAGTACCATGAAGGTCAAAATAGTTTATTTTCAAAATAAATTGTTGGTAGCTAAGTTCTCAGGCTCCCCTTGTGGGAACTGGCTGATGAGGGTTTCAATCCTCATCTCTTGCAATTGCCCCACGGGGTGATGCATGAGGGATGATGCTACTTCAATCCCACCTTTGGGTGCCGAGTTCAAATCCATTTTTGTGTAATTACCACGGACTTACCTGGCTGCAGTTGTGGGGCCCCTGCTTTACCCCCACAAGGAGTTTTTATGCTGCAACATGCGTAAGCAAGAACAGAGTGGGCTTTCCCCACGGTCATATAAAAAAGGATTTCTGGTGACCCCCTGTAATTCATTATTCTTTTCCTTAAGCTTCTTTTGAGCAACCGAATAAGAAAAATAGGATATTCTCTTCCCACTTCCTTCCATTCTCTCGTCTCCAAGAAAAAATTATATTCCTTCTGGTTGCAACTTAAGTCTCCAAGTACTGGATTCTCCTTTAAATCTTACTACCGCAGTGATAATCATTATTTTGCTTGTTTGAATAATGTGCAGGTACAATCCCGTCCTATGGGGTGTCCCAAAAGGAAGCTATGCCAGTAACCCCAATGGTCCCTCCTGTACAGTGCAGTTCAGAAAGATGGTTCAGGTCTGAAAATTGGATCTTCTTTGTTTACTGATATATAATCCATGCTTCAGTGTCATATATAGATCATTCCTGCAATGGAGATGGTAGTATCACTGGTAAAAAGACTCACTTTAATGGTTTTTTCTGCATATGATTAATTGCAAATTGCAGGCACTCAACAAAATAGGCCTTCGAGTTGTAATGGATGTCGTCTACAATCATTTGCATGCAAGTGGACCATTTGATGAGAATTCTGTTCTTGATAAGGTAGTTTTTGTCTATTTACACCATTAAACGATGTCTCAAGCCTTAAATGGTCTGTTATGAGCATTACATTTCACATTACAAAGTAGTCTCATATTGTTAGAAAGCCCAATCCAAAAACTTAAGCTAATAGGTTGAAGGCGACCACATGAGTATAAAGAGCATTTAGGACCCGTTGTCAAGTGATATGGGAAAATATTTCAACACTTCCTCTCACGTGCAAGTCGGATTGTGAGCTGCACATGCAAATTTGACTATGCACATTCACATGGAATTTTTTAATATGCACCTTCACTTAAGGGAATGCTGGCTCTAATATCATGTTACAAAGCTCAACCCAAAAGCTTAAGCTAGTAGGTGGAAAGAGACCACGTGAATATAAAGAGCATTTAGGACCCGTTATATCGAACGATGTCGGACAATATTTTAACACATATTTCTGGGTGGCCTCCTCTTTGCCATGCCGAAGCTTTATTTTTATTTTTTGGTAGATTGTTCCAGGTTACTACCTGAGGAGGAATGCTGATGGTTTTATTGAGCATAGTACATGCATCAACAACACAGCTAGTGAACATTTCATGGTGGAGAGGTTGATTATTGATGATCTTCTATGCTGGGCAGTAGATTATAAGGTGACAAGTCATGACTGACAATTATGTCTAACTCTGATGACAGATTCTGAGTTTCAACTTTCGGTTGCAATGAATTGTTTTTCTTTCAATCGCATTTAGTGGTCTTGTAAGCCTAGGTTAGAATTTCTTACATCACATCTTTTCAAGCTCACATCTTTCATCTACACATTGAGTCTTAGGATTGCTGACATTTGATATTATGCCTCTTTTATTAGGTTGATGGGTTCCGCTTTGACCTCATGGGTCACATTATGAAACGGACAATGGTATGCCACTTTGCATCTCCATCCCTGTTCATATACCTTCTGGTCCCCATTTATATGGGGTGTGTAAAGGAGTCTTTTGAGAATATATGCCAATTGCACTGGTTCTGTTATTTTTCCTATTTTATGGATTACTCAGTGGACCTCTAAGGCTTATCTCAGTTGGATATATGCTTTGAATAAACTATAATTTCACTTTGCTTCAAGCATACAGCTATTTGGTGTTACACATGCATTGCTGAGTCAGATGTGTGTCAAGAGAGACCACATTATAAGCAAGATCAATGAGTGACCATACTAAGAGATGTCCATAGTTGCCTAGCATGTGGTGTTCAATGGGTCAAGGTATGGAACAAGAATGGATATGGAAAATGCCATCCACTAAGAAAGTGGCAGGCTTAGTGAGTTCGCTAAATAAGGTTGTGGTGGCTTTGAAGCATTCAAGATGTGAATCTAATACTTCCTTCATGTGGTTCTTATTTTGGATCACCAAAAAAAAAAAAAAGTACCATAATGATTATTATTAATCATATAACACATTCTTGTTCAAGACTCATCTGATGTGCTGGCTGCAACTGCTAGATATGAATTAATTTTGCACAAATTCACAGCAGTATGTACGCTATTGTGCAAGATTTAAACAGACGACCAATTTGCCTCTTCTTTTCAGCTCAGGGCCAAAGCTGCACTCCATGGACTATCAAAAGAAAGGGATGGAGTTGACGGTTCTTGTATATATATGTAGGTTTGGAGTTTCATCAAACTGTGAATTGGAATTATTTCTCATCACAAACTTGTTTCGTCTCTGCTAGTGGTTTAGACTGTTACTTAATAACAGTACATGCTTTCATCGACTAGATATGGTGAAGGATGGGACTTTGGTGAAGTTGCCAAAAATGGAAGGGGTATTAATGCTTCTCAGTTCAATCTTTGTGGAACTGGAATTGGGAGGTAGTAATACTTTACATTGTCTATAAATAAGTTAATGTACATGTAGACATTAATGTATACATGCACAAACTATATTAGATAGGCCGAAGCATCTGTGCATAGATGCAGACATATAATGTCAATTACTAATCATCTGGCAATGTTAATCAGTTTTAATGATCGAATTCGAGATGCAATTCTTGGAGGATCTCCATTTGGTCACCCTCTTCAGCAAGGATTTGCAACTGGTCTATTCCTGCAGGTAGATATTGAACAGTGTTCTCAATTTGGACATGATTTCTTTCCTGGTGTATTATTCTTGAGAGGAAAATAAACTGCTAATTCTATCTTGTTAATCTTGAGCTTATTGGATTTTACTGTCGGATGCAAAATGTTATGCTATTCAGTAGAGGGAAACTACATGTATGGCCCTTTTAAATCTCATTAGATAAGCAATGTAAGATCACTTGCAATGAAAATGGGACGTGGGATTGACAAATAGAGAGCCACAAACACGAAATAAACTTGGCGTAAAACCTTACTCAGGTACCATGTTGGAATGCGTATTCCAAAAGTTTAAGTTATTAAGTGAAGGGAGTATATGTATATAAGATTCATTTAAATTACAGAAACAGGGAATTTGGGATAGCAATCTGTTGGTGGAGAACTACTTTTTCTGAAAAATACTTGAACTCTTCTTTGGTTCTGAAGTAATTATGGAAAATATTCTTATTCTATCAGCTTGCTGTTAACGACGTGTTATCTTCAGTTTCCTGGACCAAGCTGGCTGATGCCATGTTGTCAATTTTTCTAAATTAAAGTTTCTTGCAAGTCTTCCACTACCGAAATTTTATGCCCCCATATTTCACTTTTCATTTGTACTTATATATTACAGTGTTGATAATCTCATGTACAGAAAGCTGCTTTATCTTGGTTAAGGCCTGACTTATTATTTTGGATGAGTGGATATTTAATCGGAGTTGTAATTGCTCCTCTGTCATATGCTGATTCTTAGGGGAAAGATGCGGCCTCTATGTACTGTATGTATTAATTAGATTATCTAGTTTATTTCAATTGATTAGTTCCTTTCTGCAGTGTAATGGTTATGACCACGGTACACAGGCTAAAGAGAAGCTCATGCTTGCTTTGTCAAAGGATCACATCCAGGTTATTGTGCTTTCAAGTTGTTATTGATTGAGTTAGGGAAAACAATACTAATGGTCCCTTAAGTATGTTCCAATGTATAATGTGGTCCCGAAACTTTTAATTTTTCAATGCGGTCCCTGAACTATACCTCAATGTATAATTTTGGTCTTTGAACTTTTAAATTATTCAATGTGGTCCGTGCACTTTAGGTACATGTTCAATTTGGTCCCTGATGTTCAGAGTTGTCCTTGAACTTGAATTAATGGAAGGACAATATTGAACATCTTCACATAGTTCAGGAAATAAATTGAACATAGTATTAAAAGTTCGGGGACCGCATTGCACATTGGGATAAAGTTTGGGATTGCACATTGGGGTAAAGTTTAGGGGCCAAATTGAACAAATTAAAAGTTCATGGATCACATTGCACATTTGGTCAAAGTTTAGGGACCATTTATGTCATTATCCCATCGAGTTAATATCACAAACTGAAAAGGTATTGCGAAATTGCTTTGTTGCATTAAGTTGAGTAGGGAATGCCATCCATTTTAAAATGGAGGATGTAATGTTACACAGAATGACCAGAAAATGAGCATAAAGGACTAGATTGCGTATACTTTTGATATCAAAAGGTGTGATAGCGTACTGCTGTGCCAAGTTGAAAAATAGGAGATATAGCCAGATGAAGCATCAGAGGGATGACTTCACTTGCTGGCCCACATGACCCTTATTATCTAAATCCTTTTTATCTGATTCTGATGTAATGTTAACATAAGAAACCTTGCATTTCTCAGGTTGGGATGGCAGCCAACTTGAGGGAATATGTCTTCACTAATCACGAAGGCAATGAGGTATGTGTTTAGCTGCAGGATCTCCCTTTTCTCCTGGTGTCTTAGGACCTTCTATAATAGGCATCTGTCTTTGAGTGAATAATTCATCACTGGAGCCTGCTTGTAGAAAATGAATTACAGTACTTCAAAAACTTGTTGCCAGGACACATGTTTAGCTTGTTTCTATATTTCTTGGCATCTATTTCATTTCAGCTAATTGCTGTTGTTCATTTGACTAAATTTTCCTTGGGTAGGAAATATGCCAACTTGCCTATTATTTCTCTAAGTTGTTCAAAGGTATACACAGATACCATGACCAGGATCTGACTGCTTTCAGGATTATTAATAGCCATGAAGCTAATTGATTTTCAGGTAAAAGGGTCTGAAGTTTTAACTTATGATGGAAGTCCCGTAGCATATGCTCTGTCCCCCACTGAAACAGTAAGAAATCTCCATTTCTTTCTTCATGCTGGTTTCTCATCTCTCCTAAGCCTAACGTTTTTACCTGCATTATTCATTTAAATTCTTCTGTCAAGATGGTAGATATCAATAACAACAGAATTACTAAGATAAAATTCGTAGGATGGATGTCATCTTTGTGAAAATAAAGAGAAAGAAATCTCATCAATTGGGAAGATTTGTGTTTGTTGCATGTAGCAAAGACATTATGAAATTATATGCATACTACAAGTTGAGAAAAAGATGCTGATCTATTTTTGCTTGTGATTTTGTATAATATATGACTGCAATGGAGGGTTATCTCCTGAATACTGGATGGAATTACTGTCTTAACAAAATGTGGTGTTAAAATGGTTTGTCTTTGAAATCTTACATTGCCTGGGATAATGCTACAGAGTAGGGCTTACTTTCATGGTTCTATGTGCAGTTGGTAGCCAACACCATTTGATATACTCTCTGCTGAAAACTTTGTTTGTCTATAGCTATTTCCCAGTATTCATCAAATGCATATCCGATATCATTCTCAATGCAAACACATCCAAAAAAATTTCTTACTCTTGATGTTCTTATGATCTGCAAGAACTTCCATCACATTTCAAGTTTCTGATACGATGAGTCTTTCCAATATTTTGCAGCTTAATAGTTGTTGCATTGACACCATTTATTGCTCTAATAGGTTAATTATGTCTCTGCTCATGACAATGAGACCCTATTTGACATTGTGAGCTTGAAGGTATGCAGTTTGCATTTTTGCATACTATAGTGACTCTCTTTTTCTTTTCTTTTTTGGTAGCTTAGAATTTCCCCAACATGTATGCCAAACAGAAATAGGGGAAACTGCTACTTGACTTACTAAATTTGATTTTTCATCTAATCTTCCTTCCCCTACTTTCAGACTCCTATGTCAATTTCTGTGGACGAGAGATGCAGGATGAATCATCTAGCAACAAGTATAATTGCACTTGCACAGGTTTTTGAGGAACTTTCCTGTTCTTTGTGATGTTACACAGCTTGATGCTGTGAATCTTGAAGGATAACAAACATTTGGAGACTCACGTCTCTTTGAAATGCTTGTGTATGCTTATCACACTCTTTTCTTAAGTGTCCACTTGCATGGTAATTCACTCAGGGTGTCCCGTTTTTCCATTGTGGTGATGAGTTGCTACGATCCAAATCACTTGATCGCGATTCTTACAACTCTGGTGACTGGTTCAACAGGTGAAGTTTGAATCTTCACTGTCAACTTTCCACTTTCTTTATAAATGATCCACTTTCAACTGAATGTAAATTATGATGAGAAGAAATTAGTATTTGCTGAAATTGCTCTAATGCCAATTGCTATATTTCTCTTCTTAATCTAACATGAATGTGTTACTATTATTGTTTTCAGACTGGACTTCACTTACAATGATAGTAATTGGGGTGTCGGTCTTCCTCCAAAAGAGAAGAATGAGAAAAACTGGCCTCTGTGAGTTAATTAGAGTTCCAAATTGTTGCTTGATTTTAATTGCCTTGATGTCTGCTCTGATTCTCCCATTTGAGCCATTGCACATACTAACGTGAATTTGCTGATGTTATGTCCATTTCACATAATTGTTTTCCTTTTCTTGTTTTTCTTTCCCAGCATCAAACCAAGACTAGCAGATCCATCCTTCAAGCCTCAAAAGAGTAATATCCTTGCTGCTGTGGATAATTTCTTGAATGTGTTACGCATTAGGTACTCTTCACCCCTTTTCCGTTTGAAGACTGCAAATGCTATCCAGGTGAGTTATAGGCGAAGTACCATTTACTTCTGGCAAAAAAAAGGTACCACACTGTTGGTAGTGGGTGACTTGTGCATATATATGAACTATCTCATAAGTGGAGGGATGTAAATAGAATGAAAACTGTGATAGTAAATGTACTGAATGTGGATCACGCGTGCTTACACATACATGAAAGTAAAGGAGCAGCGGATGACTTACTTTTCAGAAATATTTTGTAAATTTGAGTTCTGTCAACAATTCTGTCCTATATATAGTTCATTGTTCTCTGGTTTTCTAAAATTTATTTCACCTTAATAGACATGGAGGTTCTCTTGTAGATGAGCTCTTCTTTTTCATGGGTTTGCCCTCCTAATGGCGATAGTATGAATGAAACTTTTTGCTTATGAATGGATGAAATAAATATGGTACTTCTTCAAAGAAAAGGGCATAATTATGGCTTCTGCAGACTTTTTCAAATGCACTACATTTGTAATTCTTTTAAATCCTCATTTTCCAGCTGACTGTTTAATTGGCTACTACTATTAATTGATGCAACAAGGTTGACTTTTGCTTAACATGGATAAATTCATTATACGTCAATCACTAAGAAGTAATTAGCTGGCAGATGTGTCATTGACATGTTGGGTTGTCAAAATGAAAACATGATTGTAAAAGTCCTGAAGTGTGCAGACCAAAAGAAAGGGCTTGTGCGTTCTTATGCACTTAGAATTTTGTAGGAACGCGTGCGTTTTCTCAATACTGGTCCATCACAAATCCCTGGTGTGATAGTGATGAGCATTGAAGATGGCCATGAAGGTGTCCCGGGATTGACTCAACTAGACCCCATGTCAGTGAAAGTGAAATACAAATATTGCTTCTCCAGATGTAATTGCTCGATCTCATAGAAATTTGTTCTTGGCAGCTATTCGTACATTGCCATTGTTATCAACGCGGCCCATCCGGGGTATCTTTTTCTAGCCCGGCATTGCAAGGAAAAGCCCTTCAACTACATCCTGTACAGGTAAGGAAGTTGGACTTGAAGTTACTTTGAATCTCCACGATAGAGTTGCCCCCTTGAATACATAAAGTTTCTATAGTTTATCTTTTGCGCTGTCGAATTTGGAAAGCCATGATTTTGACATCTAATAAATGTACTTTTGCGATTATGCTTTGTTGAAACAGCTAATTTCTGTTAAGACTCATGGCTTCAATATGTGTGACGCAGGTTATGTCAACTGATGAGGTAGTGAAGAGCTCAAGCTTTGAGGCATCCTCAGTGTGCTTTACCATTCCCGCAAGGACCACATCTGTGTTCATCGAGCCAAGAAATATTTGACTTTTAAGTGCGGCCAATGAGGCACCACCCGATGTATTACTTCACGGTGAGTTGGTTAGTTTGTGAAAAGTTTCATTGTCCAGAGCTTGCAGGACATACTTCACTCTCTCTTCAGCTAATTTAAATCGAAGCAAAAGGAGTATACCCTTAAAAAGCTGTCGTGATGACAATGACAACAAAAAGCGGCCAGGGGAACTCCTTGTCATGGTCATCGGCCGCTGAATAGATACTGGGTAGTATGCAACTTTTGTCAGCCATACTAAGGTTGGGGGGAGTCGAATATAGAACTATTACAATGCTATTTACGTTGTTATAACAGCGTTGTTTTTAAATAATATTATAGTTAAATCTCATCTGCACTCTCCTCCCAATTTTTCTAAGGTTCTTTTGCTGTAGCTGTCGAGCGGCTGATGAGGTTGCACAAGTTGCTCGTGGAAGCCAAGTGAAAGAGACTTTTCCCTGATTAAACGAGTGGTTTGAAGCTAAAATCGGTGGAGTTGGCATCAAGTCCTTATCCCGAAAGCAAGCTCTATCTATACGTAGTTCAATATAAAATCTACTTGCATAGAAGTAATCAACCTAGCAAGGACTAACTGTTGTCATTTGTCGACATTTCACTAGTCTCTTTCAGGGTTTTTCCTGTATTTGTGCCGTGATCGACTGATATGCTAAATGAACTTTCAAACATTAGTTCTAATTACCCGCGATGTTTTGATCGAAGATCTGAAATGCCTTGTCGCTACCATCAAGTAAGAGAATTCCCGAATTAAAGGTTCCAAAGCAACTCTACTCACAGAAATCTTCATGGGTACTGGGAACATGATGTTGGGCACAGCGGCGTAGGCAAAACCTTCGTGTAGGGGGAGGGGATGCTATAGTATTTTGGGAAAGTCTTCACTTCAAATGGGACGACATGGTTCGCGGATCATTGCCAGCGACAACTGATGATTCTCGCATGATTCACGCAGACTCCACATAATAGAGGGTAGCGTTTAATCCAATCTTTGTGAACCACTAGGTCCATATAGATCTAGTCTCATTCTAATCAAAATCCAAGGAGTTTATACGATCTCATCGCTTGCCTGATGGCATTGGTATAACAGGAGCAGTCTACACGTCTGCGGATCAGCAGAAAAGAAGATATCGATGTGCTTGTCCAAGAAGGAGATGGATTAAAATATAGGATATCCACTGGCGACGGGCTCTTCTTGTTCTAATAATCAGCTGTCGCTGTAAGCTGGGTATGCAAGTTGCTCGAGTCAACTCTATACAGGATTATGGGGTTGCTTTGCTTGGCACTTTAATATTCATGAATGTGGAAAATTCTTTTAGAGGAGGACATCAAGAGCACTCACTGGCCACTCCCACCCACTTCACTCTCTATGAATTCTACCACTTCTTATTTATTTGATTGCAACGAATCTAGGGAAATAATTGAAGTTTTCCTGCCAACTCCCCCTTTAACTTGGCTTATTCTGGGAATTTCCAGCATAATTAGCAACAACTTGTCACTGAATTGCTTAGCTGCAGTTCCAATACAACTTCAGTGAAGGGGAAAAAAAAAAAAAAAACGCGATTTCAAAACCGGAAATGGTATAGTTACAAAGATGAGGTGATATCTGGATCCCCCTCTGCTTCTTGTAGTTGCGGGTTCTGTATCCACAGTGAAGGCTGCCCTTTGTTTTTCCTTCCTTGTCTTCTATGTAATTATGTAAGAGGATGCTTGATCAAGGTAACTGATGATTTGAAAGATTGCGACCCTTGAATTGAAATGTGTTAAGCTAGTTAAGATGTCATCGGTATCTCATCAATAGGGCCATCTATTGCATAGCTCACCTTTCTATTGACCCATGCAGTTCACCTCAACTTAAAATGCTTGGTTGTCACACTGAGATCATAAAGATACAACCTCGACCAAATCAATCGGAACATCCGATCCGTGATCAATTTCTGTACTTGGAAGAACCTAATGAGATCGACCAACTACGATAGGGCATACAACAAAGGACGTGGTTTCACATGATTCTCGTGCACTTGATCAGTCGGGTTTACCGACTTAGTTCACAAGCATTTATATTGACAATAATTTCGTGCTCATTTTCTGTGAGTTGCTGCTGTGCAGTTACTTGTGGACCGAGACGAGGTGTTGCAGTTGACTAAAGAATTAGGCCATAGAATACATTCCATCCATTCTCTTACACATTCCTGTCATATTTGGGGGAGTTATTAAACCTGAGGCCTTGCGGTTGCTTAGTTGCAACCAACATGCTTGTATTGAGTGTCTCAGAAGCTACTTATTCTCTCTCTCTCTCTCTCTCTCCATGGATGCCTTGGGAAGCAGAAGATAGAATAAGAAAGACATAAAATAATGGAAGAGTCGGTTCTATGCGTATTCGGTGGATATATTGTTGCTTATTGTCTTGGGCACTCATGTCAACGGTTTCTTCCCGAGCCATTTTCTGCCATCAAACTCTCACAATTCATCACGCAAGGCTCTTCAAGTTCTGATAGAAACTCATGGGTTCTCACTTATAGTATCATGTATGTTTATTCAATATGTCAACTTCATTTAATATGGAAGTAGAAACTTACCCAACAAGCTTATTTGCAGGTAGCTACATAGCCCCCACGTTAAAAAGAAAAGCCAGGACATTTATTTGATTTTTTGTCATGTATATTGCATATATGGTTAAATTAGTGGAGGAATGGTAGAAAATTTCATGATAGATTGGTATTCTTTGCTTCGGAGGAGAACCCACTTCCTGGGGTGGCTGTGGCAACTTACGTGCTTCACACATTCCACGATCCGATCAATAATTAAATACAAAGAAGGAATTGTTCACGCCAAGGAAGGAAGTCCCTCCTTAACTAACCATGCATACATCACGCCAAATCCCTAATGAGGCTAAAATCGAAACTTCCAATGTCCACCACACATTTATCTTCAAATTTAGCTACGATTTTTCTATGTAATTCGATCATGCTTCCGCCGTTGGATTGTAGATCGAGCGGTCAGGCTTTTACTACCCAATCTATGTGCAACGGTAATTCGAGGACTATAAATCCATCGATTTTGTGCAAGATCATGTGCACTCGTGATTAATGCCATGGCATGAGTAGAGTCCATCACGACATGGCGGATTCGTTCAAGAATAGAATGATGGAATTCGGTTGCCCGCGCATAATATCTCTCGAATCCTTACTGGAACAGCACCAACCACGGGCACTTTGCATAGTTTCCTTCGAAAGAGAACATGTCGACAAAGCCGCTTCATATCAAGTCAACATCAATGATTGCAATGAATTCAGTAACGTGGGAGCGGTAGACGAGAACAATTCTTAGTGTGGTTGGTGTTGAGAAAGTTAAAAGGTAGTGAAGAATGGTGAGATTCACATTGTCGTCCACCCCCTCCTTTTTTGTACCAGATCTAATTTTTTTTTTTTTTTTTTTGGAGGAGATACGACATTAGAATCAAATATCTCAAATTCGATTTCTCATTTTTTTTTTTTTTTTTTTTTGGTGGCCCCTTCCTAAGCAAAATGAGGATGTCGCGACGAGCATGTGACGGGCTACCGACCCGAGGATATCTTCAGTGCAAACGCACGGCTCAGAAGAGCTATGTTCCTGTAGTCCACAGAAGAATTAGACAAAACTTTTTGGACTACCAAAACCGAGATTTGTGTCTGTCTGAATGATGCTGAAATTGGGTGGCCAAACCGGTCAAATGGCACCTTCTTTCGGAGGGGTGGAGTGCACATAGTTTAGGTGATGTGGGGTGGGAGTTGCAAGCTCATATGGATGGTTGCACGAATGAAGCTTCGGTGGGGAGGGTTGTTTCTTAACCCTTTTGCGAAGGAGAGTGAGTTGGCAAAGTGTGAGAAAGAGAGTGTCAAGCGGGGGGACAACACATGAATTTGCAATTAATAAACCCTCTCCTCGCGCACGAAAATTTATGTCCCACCAGTTCTTCAATGATAGCCCACCACCCATCTCCTAATTTTGCATCTTTTCTGTTTCGATTTATGGTGGTTTTTTTTTTATGGGTCTCTCTCTCTCTAGCTATTTTGTGGGGTGTGGGGGTGTTGGGGGGAGTGTCGATGTCCAAGTATAGAAATCGGGTAGTGTATAAAATAGGACTTCAAAGGGTGTTGGAAACTCAAGAAAAGATTGGGACGGACTAATTCACACAGCTTACTGTTCCATTGGTGGTGTCATCACATCCCAACATGACTCCAAATATAACTTAAGACTTTCCATCCCTCTCCTCAGGAGTCTCCCTCTCTCCCTATCTCTCTCTCTCTCTCTCTCTCTCTCCTATCTCTCCTATCTATCTATCTCTCTCTAGTGGAAGAAGCATACCATGGAACCCTCACAAGAAGAAGCAGCAGCCCTTGGAGGTCCCAAAGAGCACACCCAGATCATCGTCAAGGGCAAGCGCACCAAGCGGCAGAGACCGCAGTCGCCGATCCTTTTTGTGAGCACTGGATCGCCGATGAGTTCCGAAGGGGGCGATTGTGTCGACAACAGCGAGAGCGACAAGGCCGCCGACCTCTCTCCCTCCACTTCTACCAAATTCCCCGGCGGCTGCACGGAGGAAGAGGAGGACATGGCCAATTGCCTGATCCTCCTAGCTCAAGGCCAATCCAAAGAGCCCTCGAGAAGGGTTGTTATTCAAGAAGACCACGACAACAGCAATAAATTCACGAGCAAGAGGTACTTGGAGGGCTATTGTGTCTATGAGTGCAAGACTTGCAACAAGACCTTCCCTTCCTTCCAAGCCCTAGGCGGTCATCGGGCGAGCCACAAGAAGCTGAAGTTGGCAACAGCTGCGGCTGAAGAGAAGCCGCCGCTGTATAAGCAATTCATGTTCTTGCCATCCTCGCCGGAACAAGAAGAAGGAGAATTCAAGAAAGTTTCGACTTTCTCTCCTGGGAGTATTGACATTTACGGGAGCAATGGTAATTGCAAGAAGCAGGCCAAGATCCATGAGTGCTCCATCTGTGGCACCGAGTTCACATCGGGCCAGGCCTTGGGAGGCCACATGAGGCGACACCGCCCCCCGGTTGCTGTCGGGGCGAAGCTAGAATCCGACGATGAATCCACGCGGCTGAGCGCCAACGGGCTCTTGTCCCTTGATTTGGATCTCAACCTCCCAGCCCCAGAAGAAGAGAACCGTGATCATTTGTTTCTCTTGAGCTCCAAACAACAGCATCATCATCAGAAGCAATCTCATCCTCCAATCTTTGTCTCGGGCCCCGCAGTCGTGGATTGCCATTACTGAGCAAGAATTAATTTAAGGTGATGGGTTAAGTCAATCACAGTTCACAGATTAGAAAACCACGCGCACGGGTCCATGTTAATTTTCCGATGGACTGTAGAGCATCCAAAGTTTGATTTATCCAGATCTCCTGTCATCAATCGTGGGGATGTTACATGTTAGATTTAAGAAATTACAGAGATATTCAGTTGATTCTTTGGTTACATGTGTATCTTGATTTGGGCTGTTGCATGGACGTCAGTTTCTTCTGTCCGAAAGCAAAAAAATTTCCGGTCATTCATGTAAAGAGCATGATGGCACAGGACCGGCTTTTCTCTTGTTTTTTCGCCCTTCTTGCTTCTTTATGATCAACTTTTTGTTGTTTTCCAGTAGGTAACAAGAATGTGAGCGTCCAGATCACAGAGAGAGAGAGAGAGGCTTTTCTTGCTTTCTAAACAATGAAACCTAAGCCACCACTTTTGGTTGGTGCTTGTGACAACCCCAAGCAAGCCTCTCTCTCTCTCTCTCTCTCTCTCTCTCTCAAGAATAGAATATGTGTGCGTTTTTCAGGAAGGACACTGAACAATGCACTTCCCTGAATCCATCCCTTGTCCTTTTCCTCTTATTACAAGCAATCGCATGAAAATTTCTCCTCTTTTTTGAGCTATTTTATTTTTGTCTTCATGTTGCATGATTCTCCCACTTGTTTTCCAAATCCAGGCCTAGCCCAGCCTGCAAGGAATGCACCAGATATTTATATTTTTTTACAGCAAGAAAGCAAAACTCCAATCCGTGAAATACGTGCGAACCTCGCCAGATCAGGGGATTTAGCAAAGCCAAAGTCCGAGTGGATGATCCGACTTCACTAAACTCATAAGGGTTCTATCTTATCTCCTCTCATAGAAAAAACCGAACGATGTAAATTAACTTAGAAGCTTATTATTATTATTTTTTTTTTTAATTATGGAAAAAGGGCTAAAACCAAATGCAAAAATTTAATGTTGTGAATCTACTATTTCTGTCCTATCACCTAGAACATGAAATAACTTAAAAGCTTAGCTTACATGGTTTAAAGCCTTTTAAGCCTGTCGACCTCACATTGATTACCCTAAAAAAGAAGAAAAATCAAAAGAGAAGCGCCAATACCCTTTTTTTCATGCGCTGCTGGGAGCAACGATCACGTTGAAGCAGTAAAGAGAGATTGGTCGCTGATAGTTTTCTGTGTGGTGCAGCTAGCATTGGTTAGGCGACAATATCTATTAGGGACAACTACGAGAGTTTTAATGAGGACAAAAACAAGGCACCTAATCTTTTCTGCCGGCATTGTTTAAGTGGCATGAGCTGTTATTGAGAGGGTGGGTGCGTGTCTCCCTCAACCACATGAGATTAGAGAGAGAGAGAGAGAGAGAGTTTTGTGAGGCTTGTAAGTGGGTACAGATTAAGTTGAGCAGTTGTGCTGTAATCTGGGGATGTCCTCTTTCTCATTTAGCAAAAGGCGGTTCTTTCTTTGTGAGGTCATCATTGAATATGCCATGGTTCCATGGTAACGGCGATCGGTTCAGTGACCGAGGAACGAACTTGTGCGTGTGAATGGTGCGCGTGACACAAATTTGATTTCATACACCACTGAACGGAGATGGTTTTATGTTGAGCGCACTTGTTTGAGTTTGGCTCGTCTCATTGGATCCATCACATTAGTGGGTTTTTCACAAACTAAGGTGGACTTCCCCCCCTTCAGTTTGAGTTGATCTTTTACAAAGTTTTCCCTCAATAAAATAAAGTTTTCTTCTCAATATTGGGATCCGGTGTCTTTGACAAGGGTGAAAAAACAAAGATGTGTTCGCAAAATTAATTTATTGGTGTGGTTAAGACTAGCGAGTTTCTTGAATATAGGTATTTTTTCAATTTTATTTGAGTCGCTTGCCAATGTCTATGTGACCAATTCAGAATAACCCGCTCTTTTGAAAACTTATCAAATTCTGCTATTGTTACCGACTCTTCTAGAAAATTATCAACTTTAATAAGCATAGGAACACATTATAAGGGTTAGAAAGGATGATAATTTGGAGTCGATTGAATGAATATGCTAAGCGACTCAAATACAAATTGATAACCTAAAATTAGTTGACAACTTCATTAGGGAAAAGTTGGTAATTAGCTAGAGTCGGTAATTTATATAAAGTTGGTAACTTCAACAAAAGTTTGATAAAATAATAGAATAGTGGTAATTTGGAGATTACCAAATCAGTTGGAAAGCAATATAAGTAAGAATCGATAATTTAAAACTAGTTAGTAATTACATCGAGGAAAAACTAACTTAAATGATTTTGTTAATTTGATTTGATATGTGGGGTGGCAACTTCAGTAAAAGTTGATAAATTACTAGAAAAGTTAGTTATCCGGAATGCATTAAACAAACTTGCCAGGTGATTCAAATAAGAGTTAGAAAGAAACTAATTGGTAACTTCATTGAAAACAAATTTGGTAACTTGCTCAAATGAAGGCTTGTAATTTCGTATAAAAGTTGACAACTTCGATGTAGTTTTAAGTTTGGCAAATAAATAATGATAATTTATCGAAATTATTGATATTGTGTGAAAGATCATATAAATATTGGTAACACAGCATTGGGAGTCAGAATTTAATTACTGTCACTAGACAAACAATTTATCAATCACACATTACCAAAAAAAAAACAATTTATCAATCACAAATTTACAATTACAGCATTTGAAATTTATTACATCGTGCATATAGAGTTACCCACACATAAAATTTTAATTTTTTGACACGAGGAAAAAAAATCAATTGACTATCAATTTGTCTGCTGTCAAGCAAGATCGTCATTTGGACTATCCCTAAGAATGAAAGGTGAAACAATGGTGGGAGAGCCACCCCCTTACAATTCCGTGGTCGTCTCTCTCTTATTAAAAAATCATACAGGAACCAAAATATACTGCAACATCGAATCACGAAAATCAATTATCTGTTGCGTGGTACGTCCTGCTAAAATCCTTTGACGTGATCATCACCACCATGACCATGGTGCAGGTGCAGGTGCAGGTGCAGGTGCAGGTGCTCCGGATTCACCAAATATTCCTGCAACGGGAAATTTGCAAATCTCATTCGAAGCAAATCACTGAGCTCCCATTGTCAGACAGTCAGAGCTAACTTGTGCTGAAATCAAGAGGAAAAAGAAAAGAAAAATTAAAGTGATGTTTTGTACTAACCGCAGAGGATAAGGTTATCCGGTGGGGGCTGCTCCTTGGCTGGGTTCGGGTCAGGGTCATGGACCCGGATATAGAGTTCTTCACCCAAGTACCAGTTTTGGAGATGCTGTGATCGGAGGTTCCACATTCCAGGGTTGTCGAGGAAGGCGTACGCTGCAGTCCAACCTCCTGGGTACACTTGTGTGGTCGACCGGACCACGGGATCGTACAGGTTGTAGCCGGCACGAGCGCCTTCATCCCAGTCTCCGAGACCGAACCTGAAACATTTCATGAGCTTTCTTCCATAAGCATCGTTTGATCACATAAGATTCAGCCTAGCTAGCTTCAATATTCTGATTTTGCAGATTCAATTGTTGATGCTACTATAGTACTCACGCAACAACATAGAAACCGAAACCGTCGAGATGCCATGAATCCATGACATCCAAATTATTCTTGAACACGATCTCCAACCACCCTTTGTGGATCCCCGGCACAACTGAGATTCCATATGCGGCATCCTCGCTGACTGATCTAGTTGGGAACGCACCTAGCCGATAAACTCCCGATCCATTGCGGAAGTAGTCCGCGAGCTTCAGTGGGGTATTGAGGGTGTAGTACGATACGTTGTTGACGACATATCGAGCTAAACCTTCGATCTTGCCAATGGAGTTCTGCAGAACAAAGGTCTGTGCCAAGGTCACATTTGACACATTGAAAGTCCCCTGCGGGTTCGGCCTGGTAGCTCCAGTGGTCAAGTTCCACCTATATACGCATTTATCAGGGAATTTGTTCTGGTGAGATACTGAGAGAAAAGGACCGTTTCATGTCTAACAATGCAAACCTAAGGTTGTTCTATCTGAAAGATCAAACAAAATTGATGACAAATTTTGGAAGAAAAGCATGTCAGATGATCAGGGGTTAGTAACAAAACTGGCAAGGTATTCACTGTGGGATCCGTTTACCTTATAGATCTAGCCTGAGTCACTGTGAAATTCCAATCAAACGGATCAGGCCCGGCCGGCAACGGCCCGCCGACTTGGCTGACAGAATTGGAGTAGTGTAGCACTCCGATGCCCGCAAGGCTGCTCAAATCATTGACCCTGAACATTTTAGGAGTCGCCACCATGTAGTAATCCGCTTCATCTTGATCAGCCGTTACAAGGACCGAGTAAGACTGTCCGACATGCACGTCGAGGGAATCCACCGTGATTTGGTTAGTGTATGACCCTTCCGTCTCCACTATCACCATGGAGTGATTCTGGATTCTAAAGTTCAAACTAAATGTAGTGCCGACATTCGATATTCGGAACCTGTAGGTCTTCCCTGTAGCCATAAAGAATAGAATGAACATTTTCAGATACAGCACTCACACTTAAGAGGACTAACTGGACTTTTCATTGCAAAACATGCAAATACGGTATTGGCGTATTCTTTTAGGATCATACCTTTGGTGACATTAAAGGACTCGTATGAGATCGAAAAGGGGCCACCGTAAGGCCCCTTTCCATTCATTAGTATGGTATCGGGGACTCCATGATATAAGACCTCAGAGTCGCCAATCACAGATCGGATTAACTGCCAGAATGAATAAAACTGTGAGTTCGATGTTGCATTCGCATGTTAGATGGAATTATATAGGGTGATGCCATAAGAATTCTTCAGAACTGCTCAATGAAGGAAGAATTGGAATGACAAAAACAAAAGAAATGGCATTACCTTGTAGCTGTCGTAATACCAGTCTCCAATGAGAAGGTCGTACTCCGCCTCGGGTTTCGGGAAGGGCACACTGATGACTACGCGGTTGTTGATGCGGATCGCTCCATAACCTCCCGCCGCTTTCTGGAAGTTGATGGAGGGGAAATAGAAGAAAGTGCCGATCTGGTCCTTGGTCTGGAACACATAAGTCCAGTTCGTGCCAGGCAGTATAGGGCAGTTGGTGCCCGAAACCCCGTCCTGCCACGAGTTGAGCCTCTGTTGTACGCCGTTCCTGCAACCAACATTACCAGTTTTTCATCCTTGCTCCCGGATATGCAGTAGGAACTCAGCTAATGTCCCTAGAAAGGGATCGAGCAAGCAGGGTATTCTATGCATCACTCGTGCTCGTACCATGTGAAGAGTAGAGGTTCATCCAGGTCATTGTAGACATTGACGTGGACAAAATCGTTGGTCGTCACATTGATCAACGGGCCGGGGAACTTTCCGTTGATGGTAATGACCTGAACATATATATGTGAAACATTGATCTTTACATTTTAGAACCACGAATTGAAAGATTTACTGATGAAAATATATGTGAAACATTGATCTTTACATTTTAGAACCACGAATTGAAAGATTTACTGATGAAAACGTAAATTGTGGAAATTGCAGTGTATCACCCACGTCCAAGGGAATACAGAAGTACAGTTAAACTTACTACTCTGATTTGTGTGGACTTTTATGCAGATTCAATCCGGTCTTATGTCTGTGAACATCCGCTAAATGTCTAGACTGAAACATACATTTAAAAGCACGGAAATTGGAGTGATACAGATTATCACGGGGGGACATGTATGTTCCAATGGGATAGAGCCGGAGGACAAGAGGCTTTGTTGTAAATTAAGATCATGCAATGAAGCAGTAGTGGCCAAGCGGCGTTCATACCGGTTGATCAAGAGTAAGTGGCTTGGCTGTCGTGTCGAAGGCCACGTGCCATTCCAGAAAGATGTCGATGGCCCCAGCCGTGGTGGACAGAATTGCCACCAATGCGGCGCCCAAGATCCACCCTCTAAGCTGGCCAGAAAAAGCCATCGCAGCGGCGGAACGCAACTCCCACCTGGGTTATTTCCCGTGACTTATGCGAAGATGAGAAAAGGGTTTAGCTTTTATTTATATACACGGCGTGAATGTTCTTTCCTTTGTTTTTGAAGTGTGAAACCGAGAGATGGTGGAGCTTACTAAGATCAGGGAAAGAGACAGAAGAAAAAAGGACAGGTGAGGGCTGTGAACGAGCTAATAGTGACAATTGGAGTTGAGACACGAAGGTTCGTAGAATTCTAGCCGGCAGTTTTTGATCTTTGTATTTCACAACCTTCGAGAAATCGTTTAGATGCATGTAAAGCTGTTCTCCATCTCTTTTGTATAGGGCTATTATGTGACGCTGCCCGTTGACTTGGTTATAGTTCATCTCTTCATGTCATCGATGAACACGATGCAGGCTGTGAAATCACAATAAGAATGATTGTCATTTTGCGTCCTTGAGGATTTGGTTAAAACCTGACCATGCAACAACAGTATCAGCATTTCGACCAAAAAAAAAACAGTATCAGCAACAACCTGCATAGCATTCACCTAAGATTGTAGTCTATTTTCCTATACTAGTAGAGCTGTAACTTAGATTAACGTTTCTCGCAGCGCAATTTGAGCAATAATTCAATGAAGACTGCGAAACAATCATAGATATCTTGGCATCTGGCTGATAGCATCACGGTTGCAGAAGAGGATGAGGAAAAAGATCATAGGTCCCATTTGAGATATGGGCGAGAAATTTCTTGAACCGGCCCATCTTTTTTTTCACCTGTGTTCTTTCAAAATCCTATCTTATACAGAAAGGTGCAATTCACAAGTATCATGCAGAGTTTTGAGTTGCTAAACCTCTAATCGACAAGGACTACTTTGTCTATACATCATATCTGCAATTATAGTCTGCAGCTTTCGTAACCAAAACCAGCAAATCTCCTGCAAAGAACTTGCAAAAGCACCGTCTGAATAAAACATGCGGATACCCATGTAGTTGCGTTCGTAAAAATTTAGCCAATGTCAGACTATGATGTGGACAAAATTTAGGTAAGGTGGACACGCATGTAGCCGTCCACACAGGAAAAATTTTATTCATGTCACATTACAACGCAGTTTCGATGGCTCCATGAATTAGATGTGGCCCGATTTGGTTTATGAAGGACTTGATTAGATAAATTAAAAGCACGTGATTATGAATAATAAAACCTTTTTTATTTACAAAACATAAATATAGCACAGCAATAGATCAACAGACTCTGAAAATATACCTATACCTATACCTATACCACCAGATTTACAATGTACCTGCAACAGTAAATCTTCTGTTCAACATGTGTATCGATTCTGTATGTCTATATCACCTATTTGTTTTTGTACGCCAAAAAATTCTATCTACGAACAGCAGCTGCTTTGGTGAGGCGGTTGATCCAGTTCTTTCTGTTTCAGGATTTGCTTCTTCACTGCCACAGATCCCTTCTCTAGTATACTAGGCACCTCCATCATCTGTGTTGATTAATGTTAACAATATCAGCATATATGCGCCAGTGGAACACCTTGATTGACCTGAACTCGTTCATTATTGATACACATTTCAAGCAAAGCATTTTCTTTTACTTGAAGAAGTCCCGATATCATAATATGGATGTGGGAAATTCACTTGTGCAATTTTGGGACGGCTTACCTTCTGTATAAGCTCCTTGAAGCATTGATTGACGTTCTCTCTAGTTTTTGCGCTACATTCAAGAAATGAACATCTATGTCTTTGAGCTAGATCTCTTCCTTCTTCCCTTGTTACAGCCCTTTCACTCTCCTGAAATTATCGCATCATCAGAAGTGAGGTGACTTCTCTTCTATCGAAGAGAAATATTACGTCAGTGAGAGCCAAAGACCATAACTGAGGGCATCAGCTGACCTTATCAACCTTATTCCCAACTAAGATTCTGATACAGTCCTGATCTGTAGAGTAAAGATCCACTTCTTTCGCCCATATATCAGACAAATTTGTGAAAGTCTCTCGCCGTGTCACATCATAAACTAGATCAGATTACATGCAAGCATATATTAGGCTTTGAAATCAGCAGAACAAATACAGCCATAAGCATATGAAATCATGATAAAGTATGCTAACAACTTATCTTCTCATCTGAATGTTCTACTAAAGTCTTTATGCCTCACATACATTTCACTCAGCAAGTATACCCATTTAGTCCAGGAAATTATCTAGTAGAGGATAAAACTTTCTAACTGAGATTAAACAGAGTGGCACTACAAAATACAGAGCTCCACAACTTGAAAGGACATAGTGGCTCACCCAATATAATTCCGTGTGCCCCTCTATAATATGAGCTCGTCAACGTCCCAAACCTCTCTTGTCCAGCTGCACCAGATAATGATTATTAATAACCGAAACTGCTATTGACTCGCATAATGACAAAAACCTTGAATTCCAAATCCACCATCACTCAGCAAGAGTTAATATTGACCACAATCAGCGAACCAAACCTCCTTGTGTAACATTAGAGAATTCATCAATGAGCCATATGCAGAGTGAATGACCATGAAGATGAAAAGACATTCACAAAATACGAAAACTTTATTTGCTCCAATTTGAAAGTCTCGACTTTCCAACAAGCACGCTGAATTTTTCTTCAAACGACCAATAAAGAAATGGCGAGGATAGTTATGCCTAGTTTGACAGGTGCATCTCTCAAAGTAATAAGAATAGGGAAAGGTTCACGCTGAAAAAACAGACAGTAAAAGTAGAGTCAAGATTGATTAAAAACTGTAATTAACAGAGCACTGGTTAAAAAAAGAGATAAGAGGTTGGCAGTACCAGTATCCCAAATTGTAAGCTTCAATCTCTTGCCTCCAACAGTCAAAAGCTTGATCTTAAAGTCCACACCTGGATTTTTTTTTCCCCAAACCAGAAATTAAAGATTTTGCTTCCTACTCCCATTGCCAACAAGAAGAGGTAGATACAATCACACTAGATATGCCAGACGTGGAGTATGCTCAATCACATTCAATACCATAACCAAGAGCGAGTCTAAAGGAACAGACAGTTTCTTGCTGAAAATGGTGTCCAATTTCACCACTGATGTTGTCAACACTGAAATGCATCTTCATTAAGGCAAAGAAAATGGAGTTTTTCAATCCACACCCAACTGGCTAGTATCCAATATCAGACCAATCCTCCACTTTGCCTTACTCATATTGTTGGGACTAGCATATTCTCAGTACTAGTCTCAACAGAATAATCCTAATGAACAGAAATTCAGAAAATAGAGAATCTCACAATGGCCGAATAGTTGCTTGCTACAAAAGCTACAAACTGATTGCAATATGGGACATAAGAAGTAAAGCCAGAGAGATCCCAGTCCTGGCCATAATTTTAACAGAAAATCCATGACCATTCCAATTCAATGTATCCTAGCTACTCATACAGGCAATAGATAGGGGACAGAATCATACAGAAAGAAAGGAGGACTGATTCTACTTACCGTTTACCACATACCTGAAGAAAATAAAAGACAGTTTCAAGCAACCAAAGCGTGAAGAGCAACAGAATAACCACAGAGCAAGTGAAGATAAGCAACTACAACTAGGGCTTTACACATACAAGAGGATCATTCCTCAGTCATTATTGATCAAAAGGACTTTTCTTTAATGCCAGAATGCACAACAGATGAGTATTAAATCATAGGCCAAAAGAAAAGTGTAACCGGAAAGAGAGAGAGAGAGAGAGAGACTGTACTGTACCAATGGTAGGAGAAGGATCATGAACAGAATTAGAGATGAAGCTGAGGAGAAGGCTGCTCTTGCCAACACCCGAATCCCCAGTCACCAATATCTTGAACGAGTAATCAAAACTGTTGCTGCAGCCTTTCCCAGAAGAACCCATGATTCTTTCCAACCCCCCAACCACAAAAAACCACACAAAAAGAAATCTTCCTTGCGTTTCACTGCACCACCCTCAGCTTCCATCAGCTGGTCACCACTTCAAGAAACAAGAACCCCCCCATGATCCACGAAAGCGTCGTCACCAGCGGGAAATTTCCTCCGTGGTAAGCGACAGTGCACTTGGTTGGAGCGTAGCGAATGCCTTGCGGATGACAATTCCTCCCCGAGTAATCTCTCGCAGGAGCACGACAGCATCACCTCGACCGGAAAATTTGCGAAGACACAGAAGTTCGAGCAATGGACAAACGTCCGTTTGATTGTTTGAACGTTTTTTTTTATTATTATGTTTCTTGATTTGCCTCGAGTGTTGTTTCTGCAGGCGCGGGTCCACGCGCCTCTCTGCAGGCGCGCTCGAACCGAGGACGCGCATCCACGCGCCGGTCGTTTGGCATTTAATGTCCTGTCCCACTTGCTAATCAAAAATTGATTATGATGCGACAACGTCTAAAGGGTTTTTTTGGCCCTTTTCCTATGTTTCTCAAACTTTCGACTATGCTTGGAATAGTATATCTAGATAATGACTCTGACAAGGGATCCGATGAATTAACTCGGCCAAATTCACATCATTAAGATTTCTAAACTCGTCGGATTTTTTCCTTAATATAAATTTCATTAATGTCTATATTAATATGTAAAACGCGATTCCTAAAAAAAAAAAAAAAAACAGTCATGATGAATATTACTAAGGTAAGATTGATTAGTCAATGAAAATGATTTTTATTATTAATATTTTCTCGTACGATGAAAATATTTTTTACTTATTTATTTCGGTAAGTGTAAAAAAGTAACATTATTAAAAAATATTTTTTAAATAATTTATTTTTCATGAAATAAATAAAGTTTTGGAAATGATATGATTTCATGAATAGAATTTGTAAATAGTTATAATATAGTAGTGAAATTATTATTTATTTTTTATAACGAAATGGTGGTGTGTGAAACCATTTTTGTCAATTGACGGGGGTATGCTCTACATTTTTAGAATCGAAATGCGTAATGAAATTTGAATAATTATCGATTAAAATCGTCCATAACAAGCGAGTTCCCACACGCGCTGGAGAGTGCGACGATGATAAAATCAAGAAGGTGGAATTCCAACAGCGCATACGTAAGGGCGCCACTTGGCCATCATAAGTGTCGGACATGCAATGAACACGCAAGACCACCTGCCACCTCTTCCCAAATGTTTTCGCTTTCATTTTTCGGTCAACACCTATGTTTACGTCATCTATTATTTCCATTTTTCCAATTATTTTGCTTCAAACTGTTAGAGATAATTATGAAATTATTCGTATCCCCTTCTACTATTTGTTTTCTCTCGTGATCATACATATATTTAATTGTAATTGATATTGCAGTACCTTGTTACTTTAGATAATTATCGTGCAAAGCATATAAATGGTTAAATAATCCTTCGTCATGAAATGCACTGGGATTACACACTTCTTTTCTGCATATTTTTATCGATGCCAGATTTTATTCCGGTTTAGCATGCTCCGGCCAAATCTCGGGTACTTCGGATTCAGCTGCTTATTGTCTTTCTCAAGTGAACCATGCCATTAATTGCCTCTTCCTCAAACGAACTATGTCATTGATCTCCCTTTCGAAGCGGGATTAATAACGAGATTGCTGAAATTTCTATTGCGATTAATGTTAGAATCGACGACAAAGATGGGAATACTCTTTCCGACCGCACGCTCTATTATCAATCGGCTGGCAGTTCGTGAACGCAAGGCCACGTACGGTTTTGCTGCGGTTGTTCGGATCGGAGGTACCTTGTGTCATGACCTTACTTTTCTAATTACTCTTAAATCACACTTTCCAACATTAAATTTAGGGTTTAATTGCTTTTTGGATAGAGATTTAGGATTGATTGAGCCGATTAAAAAGTGTAAAAATCAATCTCACTTTTCTATAAAGGTTTATTACTAGATTGCTTAAATTAAATGGTGAAGAATTTAGATTGTATTTTACACATAAAGGTTATCAACTCTTGTTATTTTCAACAACCTTACGAGAGTTGAATAGATGCTGCTAGAAACATAAGTAAATACCTTAGTGCCTTATTAGTCAAAATGTTTAGCAAAAATTTTATGTGCATTATGAGAAAGAGCAATTAATTAAATTGTCACTGTTCATCTAAAATGGTGATGGGTGACTAGAAACTAAATTATATACATATATATATTGTAAAAGTGGCGATAAATGTGGATAATATAAATATATAAAAAAAATTGCGAAAGATACATCACAAAAAATTGTGTCTCAGATATTTTTAGACTAATTAAGCGAGGCTTGCCTTTTATTGACTCAGCATGGAACTTACAATAATTCCATCATTTACGTACTAGATCAAGCCCAATTTGCTTGGTGTCTCAAATCAATAACAAGTTAATTACATTTTTCAAAAACAGCTGAGATTTGTTTCCACCATATTATTAATATTATCTCGGATTTGGACCATGACATGCCTTTTATTGTCGGTCCATATCTCATATATATGGTTACTTAATAAATTGACTTTCCTATGATTCTTTGTCTTAGGCCAATGTCATGAAAATCATAAAAACAGAAAAAAAGAAAATCAATGTTTATATGGCAAGGGATTCAAAACCATTTCTGATAGCTGTATCCACCTTTTTCCTAGCCATATCTCCTATTTTTCCTGTTTTGGGTGATTTTCTATATTTGTCGAAATCACACGATAGGAAATAGCTCCTTACTCATTCTAGACTGCACATTCTTACAGAGTGCGATCATAATCACCACGCTTTTTATTATGTACAGATATTCCTCATTTGTAAAGTATGCGATAAAGTTGTTGGGCTAATAGAACAATCTAGAAGGGATCGAATAGATTGAGTATAGATACTAAAATCTTTCATGAAATAATAACAATCAGCAAATCAAATTATTAATGAGTCGATCCGTGTGCGTGATGATAGTTAATAAATAAAGCAGATGACGAACACTGAAAACATATCAAACAACGATTTATAGTGTAGTTCGACTTTATATCCAAGTTTACGTTATTCTCCAGCTAACAGCCTAATAATGGCTAGATTTCACTAGTAATCAACACTGCAAGTTATCACTAGCACATGTTGTTCTCACATGTTGTTCTTTTTGCAAATAGATTACACTATCAAGAGCTGATAACTACAACCACACTTACCCTAGATTATCTACTTTAAAGCCAAAATTTACACAGAGATATCAACACTGAGAATTATTTAGTGTAAAGCACAACTACAACATTGGAGTTACTTACACCAGCTGGTCTTCCTATGCGCACGGTTTTGGAGACATGGGAGCAGCCCATTCCCGTTTTTTCTCAGGCCCCGGATTGGTTCTCTTAGGCTAGACATGACTCCGGATTATTCTCTATCGCTTCTGCATGGAACACAATCAGGAAAAAGAGGCCCATGGTCAATTGGCTCTCCTTGATCTGGAACAACTCTATATCCCCAAGACATCAACTCAATCTCTGGCTCATTACTAAGAATCGGCTGCCTACTCAGACCTTACTACTCTCTCATGGCAGAATTGGGGACGCCATGTGTGCTTTTTGCAAATGGACGCTAGACTCCATTGATCATCTTTTCTCCGGATGCTCTGTCACAGCCGGGTTGGCTTTCCTTTGGGGTTCCAGATGCAACCTTCCTTGGCGCAATAGTTTGTGGACAAATAACCTTACTTGGGCTTTAAAGTTCCTATCCGGCAAGGACTTCTATCATTCTGTTGCACGGTTTTCTTTTAGAGCACTATGCCACCTTATTTGGAAATACAGGAATGAGATGCTTTTTAGGAATCATATCTTCAAGGCGCTGGCAGTGAAGAAGCATCTTGTTAGGATGGTGAAAGATATGGCTCTCACCTTCACCAACGTAGAAGACAACCCTCGAAACAGGAGACTTCGGCGTAGTTGGGGGATCGACCCTCCATCTTATGCTCCGATCGAGTGGCTCCATAGTCTTGGCTGCTCGGATTGTTTTTTGGCTTCGCCTACTCGCTGGCCGCGGCTTCTTTTGTAGCTACGTTCTTGGTGCGTCGGTCTTTCTTTTGTTTGCCACTGTTTTGGCTGGCCGATTGCCTTGTCTCGCTTTGGTTTTGTGGTGCTCGTCACTTGTCGTTGGTTGTTGTCCTTACTTGTGCGTTGCATTTGCTTTTGTTTCCTTTGGCACCCTTCCACTCACTATGCCTCGTTCATTCTGAGTGTAAGTCTCGGTGCCGTTTGCTTGTACATTCTAGTTTAGCTTAATTCAATTATCATTTACCCAAAAAAAAAAAAAAAAAAAAAAAAAAAAAACAAATCTCCGGTCCAAACTCCTCTAAGCTTTGCTAATACTCATTTATAGAAGTTTTCAATCCAATTGTTGGAGACCTTTAGAGAGACCCATCTAACTAGAGTCATTAGAGACCTTTGCTGAAATCAGAATTGCTCATATAGTTACTTCTTTTTACATCCGTAGGTTTCCTAAAATGGTGTGCTACAGTTGTCACATTGCCTAAGAGTAGAAACACTGATTTTCAGATATTTTTCCCAATTTTTAGCTATGGAATTTAATACATTTTTGTGTTGCTAATCATCTTGAAAGCATATCTCACCATCATCATTGTTAACTCCTCATTTGCACAATCTGATATCCATTATTAACACCTATAGATTGAGAATGAGTTGATTGACGATTTTCAATGACGATACCAATAAAATGACGTGTGATGACATGATCAATGATCCTTCCACCTTTATTAATAACCAAATACTCTCAAGAACACTAGCTTGATATAAGTTCCTCCAAGTTACCATGAAATACCGCTCACATTGGTGCTTGTTCACCCTAACCATCATAGTCTAATTTCTTGTCTTTGCTGATACAAAGGAATCATTAACATTTGTAAAGCGAGTTTATCATCTGCACTCATCATGATAAATATTAGTACAAAAAACAGTTTTGGAATTGTAAAAGAATTTATAGGGATGTTCCCAACAAAAGTTTGCTCACTGTATATATATCTCGGAAACTCTGGAAAACGGATTTTAGGACCCACAAAACATTTGAATCTACCATACAAATCAGATACATACGCAGCTATATTTGTAAGGTTGGGTATGCTATTTCAGGCAACAACATCGGCTACCGATTCCGGCAGTAACAATCGAAGCCTAGACGGCCTATTTAAAAACCAACCAGATCGACCCAAAAATATATCATTTCTACTGAAAGTAAACATCCCTTCAGCAGCTATAATCAAAATTTATCATTTTCAATTTTCAATCAATGTCATATCTTCTCATTTCACACACACAGGTGATTCCTCAAGCATTATCTTCTTGCAATGAATGTTGTGGTCACATCTCCACGTGAAAAATGACCATCTTGCGGCTCCTGAGGACAGCTTCTGCCCAAGTGAGCAAGAATTGATCACATATCACTCAAGGCAAAAATATCACAATCTTATTCTACTCATGACATCGACATCTACAAAATCGAGCCTTGGGAAGTACTAGATTTTGTTTATTTCGAGGAAAATGAATGATTTGGATAACTTTTTTTTTTTAATTTATTGTTTGAAAGAATTAGTCAATGAAAAATATTTTCGTTTTAAACAACAATTTATGTCTATAAATATTTTTTATGCGGATGATGAAAATATTTTTCGTTCATTCATTTTTATAAGCGATATAAATAATCATTTTTAGGAAAATATTTTCTACATCATTCATTTTTCTACCAAATAAATGCAAATTTTTATTTTTTCATTATAGATTTATGTTTTTGTATATTGAACTTTTGCTTCTATTCTTCCTTTCCAGGTAAGGCCGAAGGAGTCCTAGAATGGTACTTCTTCACCAAGTTGGACAAGAAGCATCTCAAAGGAGATTTCGGAAGGTCACTGGACCCGAATGCTTGATCAAACAGGACTCGCATGCCACTGGAGTGAAGAAATTTCTTGTTTTGTAGTCTGTTCGGGCAGGAAATGAATCATATGACTTTTTATCATGCCTAATACGCATGTAGAAACCATAGCCCTGACCATCTCTGTAAAAAGAAATAAATTGAACTTGTTGAGTTGCCCTTGGAGGAAACGATCCCAAAACAAAAGGGCTCATCAAGCGACACTAAACCGAGGAGCAGGCCCAAGAAGCAACCCGAGGTGAAGCGAGGCGAGGTGAGGTGAGGCTCGGTAGCTCAAAGGTTTTTACATTTTCCTAAAAATTTCTCCAAAAGCAAACCAAACGTAGCCGTAATCATTTGGGATCTCGAATGTTCGGTTCTAGAAGCAATTAATTAATGGAGAGTAAGTAAAACTAAGGAAACTAGTAAGCGAATATGGAATTACGAAAAGTTGTATGCAAGCCTTGAGATGACAATTAATCGACGGTGGAGAGTGAGTTGCTTTCTCGCATTTGGTAACTCAGAATTTGGCAGGTGCTATATATGGTCTTAAGACGAATTTGTAGTATGTAACTTAGGATGTCGAAACTCGAAAAGGGAAAAAGGGAAGAGCTAACAATGTTGAGATTACCATAATATAACACACCTAGAAAAATTACTTCAAAAAGAATTTCACCATTAGAAATCTCAAACCAATATTTTCATAACACATTATCCTAAACTATTTTTTTATTACAAAAAACTTCAAACCGGTACTTATGACACATTTACCCAAAACTAATTTTCTTTCGATAAGAATTGTAATTTGTCTCATAGAAAAATCCAAATTTGTATCCCTGACCCAATTCTACCCTAGGCTAGACATTAATATCCACGAACGTAGTAGATAAGTACATAATTTTTGTGAGATGAAAATTAGTTTGAAGAATATGTCATGATATACAAAGAATTATTTTTAAAATTAAAATTAATTTGGGATAAATATGTGATGATAATTTGGGATTTTTAATAGAGTTCACCCTAAAAGAAGAGAGTACAACTTTCTTATAGAAGACAGAAAGTATTAACGCAGTACAAGGTACGAGTCGTGTCATTTTAGGAAAAACACTTGGTGGTCATATCTTTCCACATTGGGAAAGATTTTTCCAGCCAATCATTTCTGGGGACCACTAATATTTTGAATTGAACAGAAGAGGAAAGGCTTTATACAAGGTAACAAACCCCATGTCTATCCACCTTTCGATTGCCATATAAGTAAGCTAATAAGATGCATAATATGATTTTAATAATTACAAAAGAAGGGAAAAAGAGTTGCCTTCATAATTGGACCGTAAGAGCTCCATAAGAACAATCAAACTTGACATTGGTCCAATCCTAAGCCAATCACTAGTTCGTTGTGTTGTTTTAAAATGTTTGCACATTTGCAATTATTACAAGACAATACTTCTTCTGACAAGAACTAGTTTGTTGCTACACTTAATTAAATGCAATGTCAAATTATGGTCAATTTTCCATATCTAAATGGATAGAGTTTATCCCACGGTTTAAATATTTTCTAGAAATGTCTCGAAAACTAATGTGGAGAAACATTGGAATTACATTAGTCTCATAATGCACAGCATGTGACTACCACAAATTGCCTTGAGATATGTTTGGAAGGCTGCATTTAGTTGTCCCTCAGTTGTAATGATAAGGACAACTTAGTTACTAGTTTGGTGCTTAATGTTGAGGCCAAAGGGGCCTATTTAAATCAACGCAAAGCATGACCAATTGCCATTACAAAACTAATAGCTTGCATTTGAAGTTGCAAACTCCTCCTTCCTCTTCATTCTTCGACATTCCATCCTTCCACAGTAATTTCTTCTTCCTCCTGATTCTTGGACATTCGGTCCTTCAACAGATCATCTCCTCTTCGTTCATATTCAAAATGGATTCTCAAGCATCGTCCTCTTTGACACTCTCACTAGATGTTGTGTCATCTTCAGTCGCACCACTAAATAGCCATCATATCATAGCTCCGGGGTTCAGATTCCACCCAACTGAACATGAATTGGTATTGTATTATTTAGGGCGAAAAGTATTCGGAGAACCTTTATACACTGATGCGGTTCCTGATATTGACGTCTATAGATTGGAGCCCTACGAAATACCAGGTGACCGCCATTTTTCAGCCCTCATCTATGCTTAATAGCGTGGATCTAGTCTCTGTGTTGTATGATTTTAGGATCACGTCTCCTATTTTTTTTTTTTCCTTTGCATACTGAATACCCATTAATAATGGTAGCGTTATTTAGAATACGATTAATATCGTAACGTAGGCTTAGCATTATTCAAATATCTTATTGGGTTGTTTTTTTTTTTTTTTTATCCCTCTCTTTCAGGAAAAGTTAGAGGAGACATCGAATGGTTTTTCTTCAGTAAGCTGGACAAGAAATATGAGACAGGAGTGAGGGTGAATCGATCTACCAGACTGGGGTTTTGGAAGGTGACGGGGCCTGAATACAAAATCAAATACGGCTCCCGAGTGATCGGCGAGAAGAGGTTTCTCGTGTACTACGACGGGCATTCGAAGATGGGGAAGCGGACGGACTGGGTGCTGCACGAGTATCGATTGACGGATGCAACACTCCCAGTGGCCCACGTACATGGCTTTTTCGTTTTGGATGTGTATCATCGTTCGTTCCTTATCGTGTGAAAGGAATAAACAAAAGTGTTTTCCGTTGTCTTACAGGGCAAGGAAGTCTATGCAGTCTACAAATTATTTTGGAAAGGCAACTCCGACCCGATCCCTGGTGGCCCTGCACCGGTCGCCGCCGTGGAAGGGGGAGAGCAAGTTCATGGCGACGACGTTGCTCCAGCCTCTGCGGCTTTTCAGGTCTGATGAGCTCTTCTCTCGAAGTGTCGATATTTTTGAAGTGTAGATATTTCGTTTAGACCTGTCTCTTCGGTCTTGTTCTTAAACGTGTTTCTAGCACACGTCGGAAACCCTAATCCTGCGTCGAGGCCATGTTTCCTGTGCAGGTTGTGGAGGAACTTGGACCGGACGGAAAGAACACAGAGACGACTCCAGCTGACGAGGCTCCAGAAGCAGCACCCAACGCCCTCGCCCTGGTTATTCACAACGAAGCCCCTCCTGACACTCTCGATCTCGTGACCCATTTTGACGGCAAGCGTCCGTACGAACACTCGAAGGGGACTTCATCCGCGAGAGAAGACACGCGGGCCTGTCCAGTCAAGAGACCCAGACTTGCTGAACCTGGTAGACCGCGAAATCTTTCCCCGAGAGGTCAAGAACCGAACAGCTCGAATTCTGCGGCGGGAGCTATCCCATCACTGACATTGAGCTTGGCGTGCCCGGCGTCGGAAACAGCACCCGAGCAGCAAGAACAGCGACTAATAGTGGCGCCGCAACCAGTTCCCCGGCAAGCCGTGAAGCCACCGCGGACAACAAGTGTTCAAATCTTGCCAAAGATTCGCTTAACCATCGAGAGGAGCGGTAAGCGTGGTACCTCGACTAACAGTGGCGCCGCAACCAGTTCCCCGGCAAGCCGTGAAGCCACCGCGGACAACAAGCGTTCAAATCTTGCCAAAGATTCGCTTAACCATCGAGAGGAGCGGTAAGCGTGGTACCCCGAAAGACCGGTGCGCGAAAGATGTTTGACAGTCGCAGTCCGATGATTTGCGGTGGAAAAATCGAGGCATTCAGTGGATAATTAACTCAATCATCACAGTTTAATCATTGTTGCATTATGTTCTAAAGTTCTTTTTTTTTTTTTTTTTTTTTTGGTCGAAGTTCTAAAGTTCAATAAGCAGTTTCCCGCATCATGTAGTGAATTCTATGTTGGCCTTCCTTTGGCCCCCTTTTTTTTTTTTTTTTGGAGTGTCCCAGTGTCTGGAGTAATCCTGGCTAGTGGTGGAGCCTTGTCCACCACAGTTTATTTTCATTAGCAATAGCTCCAGTTCTTTTCCTTCCAATTAAGTGGCCGCTAATGACAAATCCTGCATCAGTCATGGCTTCTCTCCCTATTTTCACCTTTGACTAGTGACCTCAATCTATCCAATTAACCTTTCACTCATAGTAAATTTCATAGAACTCATGCTTTCGACTTCTATTTAGCTCGAAACACTTGAATCCTTATAACATACCTTAGAAAATCAAAATGTAAATTTGTAAATTATAATATATTTATTTTCAATTTTCAGAGGAAAAATCATAAATAAAGATTAAAAGTAGATAAATTCATCAGCGAAATGAGCCCTCAAGATATTGAGAGCTATTTAGGAATGCACCTAATTTAGGCAAACCTAGCCTCAATCAATCATCATACCTTATAGAGCTCCAATGCTTGGTTTGGGAGACAATTAGTTTATGGGAAGAAAGTAAAATTAAGGAAAATTAGTTTGCAGGACTTGGGATGAAGTTTAATCTCCATGGAGAGGAAAAGAGAGAGGGTTTTTTCTCTTGAATTTGGTAAGTCATCCGAAATGGAAAGAGCAAAAACAGAAATCATCATTTTGCATCTTTGGCAGAGATAAGTTGCCATGTATAGATCCTCAAATTTGGTATGTGTGCACCTGGAACTAACTCTCTAGTGCACACATACCAAATTTGAGAATCTATACATGGCAACTTATCTCTGCCAAAGATGCAAAATGATGATTTCTATTTTTGCTCTTTCCATTTTGGATGACTTACCAAATGCGAGCTCTCTCTCTCTCTCCACGTAGATTAAACTTTATCCCAAGTCCTGCAAACTAATTTTCCTTAATCTTTCTTCCCATAAACTAATTGTCTTGCAAACCAAGGATTGGAGCTCCATAAGGTATGATGACTAACCGAGACTGCATTTACCTAAATTAGGTGCCCCTAAATAGCTCTCAAGATCTTAAGGGCTTGTTTCGGTTGATGAATTTACCTACTTTAATTCTTCATTTATGAAATTTACCGACTATATTATTATTTACAATTTTACATGTCGATTTTCTAAGGTGCATTATAAGGATTCAAGTATTTGCAGCTAAATAGAAGTCGAGAGCATCAATTCCGTGAAATTTACAATGAGTGAAAGGTTAATTGGATAGACCGAGGTTACTAGTGAAAGGTGAAATAGGAAGAGAAGAAATGACTGATGCGGATTTGTCATTAGCAGCCACTGATTGGAAGAAAAAGAACTAGAGCTATCACTAATAAATAAATAAATAAATAAATAAATAAAAAGGAAAAACTGGTTCGAAATTGGCCTGAACAGGCTTTTTTCACGTTTTTTTTTTTTTTTTTTTTTTTTTTGAATCAAGCATCATAGTTATTTTGTAAAAAAATTTCTACAAGAAATTTGACAATTCACGGAGATACTGCTGATCCAAACAAGCTGTTGTTTTTCGCTTTCTTTTCTATCTTGTTTTCAGTCAAAGCCTAATGCTTTCACCTTGCACCGGGAATGTCTCTAAAAGAGAAAATAGATGGCATAATTCCGGTGAGAAGAGCTCAGAGCATTCTGGCTCGTCCCTATACCACTTTCAGGCTCTGTTGAGCTCAAACAAAGTGGCTGCTCTACACCGAAAAATCACCATTCTCTGTTTGTCAGCTAGTCAGCAATTTCTTGCCTTGCGACCTCATGATCAGAGAGTGCCACAAATTATGAAAATCGACCTTGCAGGGTTAGATCTATTAAGCGGCAAATAAACAAGCTACCACATACCAATCCTATGCGGCTAGGCTAGGGCCAAGATAACATAGAAATCGAAATCACAGCCCACCACAATCGAAACATTCTATGAAGAAATGGAAAATGAAACCGACGTAGGAAGAGAGTGTACCTGGCTAAGAGTGGGCCGATTGATGGCCGATTGACAAAGGCAAGGCCGGAACCCACAAGATCGGAGAGAGAGAGAGAGACGAGACGGCGTCGGCATCGGCATCGGCGAGATCGAGGATGAGGCGGAGCGGCATCGATGGGATTGAGGACGAGATGAGACAGCGTTGGCGAGATCAAGGACGAGGCAAGAGAGCGTCGACGAGACTGATCGGCAAGGCTCAAGAGAGAGAGAAAGATCAAGGGCCCCGCTAGAGAGAATCGAGACTCTAGAGAGTTCGAGAGAGGAGAGGGGAGGGGGCGCAAATCTGAGAGCGAGAACTTGAAAAGGAATATAAGAGATCTGAGAATCAGCCTTGAAACCGGTTCCACTTGAGAACCGCCGTATTTGAATCGAACCGAACATTTCCCGAGTTGAATGGTTCGGTTGTTCGCCCCCAAATATTAGGATTAATGAGTACATATATGGTAATTATTTGGTATTTGGTTAGTAAATTGACTATTATCCTATCTAAGTAGACTATTGGAAATATTATAACATTGTATTTAGCAGCATACATTTGTAACTATCTTTCGACTCATGATTAGAAAATTTTGCAACAAGTGAGTGTATTTTCATATTTGTAACTATATGTATACAAAAGTACATATGGATAAATTATCCTTATAACTAGTAAATTCGTGTATGCATTAGTGAAATTGGAATTGCCATTAGGTATATTTCTTAAAACAGGGGGAGAAGTTTGTGATCCATGTGGTAATAAGAGCAATAGCCCATAAAATTGATGTTGGTAATTATTAACTTTCAACTATCAATTAGTAATTTTTGCAACAAGTGTGTATTCGACAGTAAAAATGATAGCAGTAGCATGCGTGTATCTAAAATATTGAGTAATATTTAATAGACTACGAGAATACACTATATAAAACCTATCATTCTAAGTATTGCTCGATTTTGCATGGAGTCCACATTATCTCTTCAAAATCCGTACTTTTCAAGTGAAATCGCAAGAATTGAATTGATCATCAAATATCACTGAATAGACTATAAAAATCATCTATGTAAATCATATTATTTTAAGTATTGCTCGATTTTGCATGGAGTTCATGTTACATCGTTAGGAAATGTTTATACATTAATTATTATCAATAATCAAAATATTTTTCATTGACTAATCATTTCAAACAATGCAAGTGATTATTTTAAAAATATATATATTTCTTAAAATTATTTAATTTTTCGCAAAATAAATAGAATCAATGATGCTGTTCCACTTGTTGATAGTCCTGTCTTGTTCTAGTTCCATCACCACAACAAAACAAAGGCCCATCTAGAAGCCCAGAAGGAAGAGTTCACTGTCCAGAAAGAGAAAAACCCTTTCTTGTTTTTAACCTCTCTCTTGAGTTGCAGGTCGATGATAGCCCCGAGCCGAGGCTCGTCTTCCTCAAAGCCCCCTTCCCCTATCTCCAATGCCTCTCTCTTTCTTCTCATCCAAGTAAACTCCAACTGGTCCTTCTCTCCCTCTCTCTCTCTCTCTCTGAACTGCGCCCGACCCTTTTGGCCCCTCTCCCACTTCGCTTCATTTGTAAGCTCTCGTCAGCATCCCACTACCGGAAGCTTCCAAGGTTCTCTCTCTGTCTCTCTCTAGAGCAGTTCAGCCTTGTTCTGTTGATGCAGAGACTGTGTTGAGCAGATGGTCTTGCTTTAGGTTTTGTGGGTTTTTCTCTTTCGCGCTTTTCGGCGGTGAAGTTGCTTGCTTTTGGGTGAATCTGCGGCTCCTTGGTCCTTCCGTGTTGCCCGATTGTGCCCTCTTGATTTCGTGCTTGGACTGAGTGTCTGTCGGAAATGTCGACCTGCATGTGGCTTTTACCGCTGGATCGCCACTTCTGTTGGTGTGATGGGTTGCTGGCTCCTCTGCTTTTCTTGTTGTCGGAGTTGGACTGGGCTTTGTGGTTGTGGTTGTTGTTGTGGTTTCAAGAATTGGTCTTGCATAAGATGGTTTTATGTAGGGAAAAGTTCTTGCCTCGATAGTTTTATCTACTGTGCTGATGACTTGTCTCCCTTCTGTGATCGCCCTGCGTGAGATTTCGCTAAAGATGTTGAGCTGTGATCTTTGAAAAAGTGAAAGAAAGTATGGACTTTGAGAAAAGGGGCCTCACTTTCTCACCTTGGTGATGATTATAATCACGTGGAGAACAAAGGAATGTGATTTTGCTATCCTATTCGGGGAACTCGATCTTTCTTGGCAAAGGGGCAAAAAGACAGTTTTGATCACAGTCCCGACGACATTCTTAAATGGTGGTTTTTAAGAATCATAATGGTGACCATTTGTTTAATTTTCCCCCCGCAGCTCAGAGGATATTCAGTTATAGCAAGTCCACGATGGGTAGAACAGGTTAAGGTTATAGTTGCCCTATGAACAGAGTTTATCAAAAACATTGATAGGTGGAGCGACTACTTTTATATTGAAGATAGATTCTTCTTGGCTATCCAGAGTACAAGTATAAAAATTTTGGAAGAACTTTAGGAAACAAGGAGAAGTTGCTATTGCTAGCATAAAGCAAAGAATAGCCCCTTCTTTGATGATTTCAAAATATAAAAAAGAAAATTGTAGTTGGAGAATCAAGATATATTGGAAGAGTGAACCTTAGTGTAACAATACCGTTTCTCCATTTTGAGGTGTTGCGACAAAAAATTCCCCGGAATGTGGGGTAAAGCTGATTAATTTACGCAACTCCCGGTCTATCTTGGCAGTGCGAGAATCTCTTTCATTGAGAGACACTTTGCTTGTCCTTCTAGCGTTTACAAACAATCTTTTATCATTCAGGTGCATCTAATTGCATTAGTGAGTGCTAGGTTCTGATATACAATGAAAGAATCTGCTTCAAAGATTAAGTCATCTAATTATATTGCTTAGTGATGCTATCAGAGATGTTTGTAAATGTCTTACAAATGCACTGGCTGTGTTTTGGGGGGAAGCCTACCTAAGATTGAGTGATGCTTATGCATTTAGCTTTGTATTTTGGAAATTCAAAGTTCAGAGCAAGCATAAGTTTGTTGCATCTTGTTATATCACGGATGGCATCAAATATGTGCCATGGGGCTTGTGCCAGTTCTTTTCTTTTTGCACTAATATTTGAGATGTGAACTTACAGAATAGACAGGGAGAACTGACTTTGAGGGGAATGTCTCACGACTAAAGAATCTTTTGCATATACAGATATGGGTCCTGAAACATCAACACCTTCAACATCTGCAATATCTGCACCTCCATCTGCTCAGAAGACTAGCTCCACTGCTTTGGCCCCTGGTTTCAGATTCCACCCAACAGACGAAGAGTTGGTTATATATTATCTTAAACGCAAAATGTGTGGCAAATCATTCCGCTTTGACGTGATAGCCGACGTGGATATCTACAAAACGGAGCCTTGGGACCTTGCAGGTCATTATTCTGTTGTTCCTTATTCTATCTTTAGTTGTTTGTGCAGTTACATGGACTTAGATAAATTTAGATTCTGCAGCTCTTTGGCACCTTGCAGGTTGCAAGTGCGTTTACTTCTTTCATCTCTCTTCAGTTGTATAACTGTTGAATTATATGGAATTGGGGAAGTTAAGATTATGCAAATTTAATTGGCAGTTATCATTCTTTCTCTGCTCATTAATATTTAGATGTGTTAGTAGTTTGCTTCTGTGAATGTACTTAGTGTTGTACAGTGTTATTGCTAGAGTACTATATGATGACTTCTTGTCCTGCCATTTGTTTCAATAACCTTTTTTTTTTTTTTTTGTGGGTATTAGGCAAGTCAAAGTTAAAGACTAGGGACCAAGAATGGTACTTCTTTAGTGCATTGGACAGGAAGTATGCTAATGGGGCTAGAATGAACCGGGCCACCAGCTCTGGTTATTGGAAGGCAACTGGAAATGATCGCCATGTTCAACATGAATCACGTGTTGTTGGGCTGAAAAAGACACTTGTTTTCCATAGTGGGCGAGCTCCTGAAGGGAAGCGAACAAATTGGGTCATGCATGAGTACAGGCTAGTTGAAGAGGAGTTGGAAAAATGTGGTAATTACAAGGTACATATTGGCAATTGGCGTCCAATCAATAGCTTATTAACTTGCCTCTGTACAACTTCAAGTTATTAACTGTCTCATGATAATGAGTAATGTTGTGAAGAAGAATAGGTTTATTCTATCTTGGTTAGACTTCTGAAACCAATCTTCACCCCTAGGAATTTGCTGAGGATAGTAGATTATAACCTCTTATTTTGTGGAACCTTGACATTGTTGTGACTTATTATACTATATATCTCGAAATTGTGACCTGGCCCCTTGAATTGCGAGGAGTTTAAGGTCATGGAATTTTGATGGAGTTACATTATGACATTTAATGTCCATCTTATCAGTTCAGTTCACCAATGAATGTAGGTGCAAAATGGTGGAATGTTTTCTTATTTCTATCGTTGGATCGGCAGACAAATATAGTCACTAGTGTGTTTCACCCAGTTAGACTCTGAAAAAATTGTATCGGACGCCTTTTTTTTTGTATTTTTTGGTGGGGTCGGGGTTGTTATACAAGCCGTCCTTGCATGTTAATCATTGTTTTGTGTGTGTAGGATGCATATGTGCTTTGTAGAATATTTCATAAGGCCAATTTAGGGCCACCAACTGGTCATCGTTATGCCCCTTTTGTTGAGGAGGAATGGGATGGAAAAGATAATGTGGTTCCGAGTGTAGAGACCAGAGAAGAAGCAGTACCTCAGGGAAATGGCATGCTTCAGGTTTGCGTTACATTATCATACTGTACGTATTATCATTCTGTCAACACAATCTTTATTTTTCGTATTGTCTCAACAAAAATGGTGATAGGGGAGTCCATGGTCCAGGTGGTCAGCTCCAAGGGTGGAACCTGGAACCACTCTGCAGGGGCCTGTTTCAGAAAATTGGAATGGGAAACTGCTTTCGGGTGGCTCTTGAGTCTTCGCAGGAACTAGTCTTTTTTTTTAGACAAAAAATTTGAAATTCAACAACTGAAGCTTTCTTGCTGAGCCAAGTCTATATGACAACCAGCCATCAGAATTTATGATCAAATAAACTTACCTGCAAATCAACTAATTTAGGAAAACAAGCAACAGAGACAAGGCAAATAATTTCCAAAACAAGGATGAAATATAGAACCCTAACTTGTAAAAATAGGGCTGAATCTTGTGCAAAAAGTGAAATATCGCCAAAAAGGAACCTCAAAAAAAAAATTAAGAAATTTAGGAAAAATTCAAGAAACCAGGTTCAGAGTGTGAGGGATACTTGAGAACAGTATAGACCATAAGCTGTAAACATAATTATTAAAAAAAAAAAAATTAAAAAAAAGATAAAAAAATAATGATAGAGAAAAAGAGGGGGGCAAGCCTTGTTTTTAGGCAATTTCATTTGGCAATGTTGAACATGATTCACTTTGGTTAAGCAAACTTGATTTAGTGGTGGATTTATGAGGGCTGTTCATACTCAAGCCCAGAGTTCAAGTTTCCATGGCTGCACTTAATAAGCATCATCATCTTGGGGCAAAAATCACCAAAAATCCTAAACTATGCTCATAGTGATACATTTATCCTAAACTTTTTTTCATGACACCAAGAATCTCAAACTTGTATTTGTGTGACACATTTACCCTCTATCGAAATTTCGTTAATGAGAACCATTAAAAATCTACCTACATGAACTACAAAAAGCAAACAGTATTGACCTAACGTCCATGTGGCTTGAATGAAATAAAAATGACATTGTTTTGGCTGAAAATTATCTAACAGAACATTGATGGAGGGTAAATGAGTTACATAGATGCAAGGTTGGGGTTTTTAGTGTCACTAGAAAAAATTTAATGTAAATGTGTCATAGTGGGCTTAGTCTAGGTTTTTGATGTCACCAAAAAAAAAAAAGTTTAGGTTAAATGTGTTGTATTGGGGTCAATTCCAAAAATAAAAAACCAAACTTTACATTCAGTCCCAAATTTGCTTATCCAGTCCCAAATCTTCTTAGAACTTTTTTGTCTAAAAATAAAAATAAAATCTAAATTTTAGATCTAGTCCCAAATTTGTCCTAAACTTCTCATTTCTCAGAAAAAAAAAACCATAAATTTTAGGTCTAGTCCCAAATCTGCCTCAAATTTTGTTTTGTCTAAAAAAAAGTGGTTAACGTCATGAAAAACTGGAAACTAGTACATGTGATAATTTATCCAAACCCAAACTAATTTTTTTACTATGAAAAGCCCAAATACAAAAATGATACATCTGTAACAAAATTTCCTCAAATGAAATTTAACATAAACTAATACATCTGTGATAAATTTACTCTTTGTTAGTTTCCATTAAATTTACTGTTAAATTGTTGAGTTAAATAACACGTGACAATTCATAAGTGTACCAATTTAAGGTTTTATCCTCATTTATACCCAAAAAAATTACAACTCTTAACCTATTCTTTAATCTACCCCGTGGTCTAATCTCAACTTAATGTGGCATTTTCATATTGATAATAAATACATATTGGCAAGGCAACATGGAAAATTATCTTCAAAATAAAACCATTTTAACATATAAAAAATTAGAGACTACCAATTGCAACTTTTGGACAGAGGGCTAATGGGGGCAAATATAGGACTAGAGTAAAAATTGATGATTTTTGGGAAAAAAAAAATTTGGGGTAGATTTGGGATTGGACCTATGGTTTGAGATTTTTTTTTAAAACAAAAGAAAAGTTCGAGACAGATTTGGGACTAAACCTAAAGTTTGGGTTTTTTTTCCAAGACAAAAAAAAAAGTTCAAGTTAAATTTGGAAATAGACCTAAAGTTTGTAATCTTTTAGAACTTCTTTTTTTTTTTTGGAATTGGCCCGTTATAGTGGGCATAGTTTGGAGTTTTCCGTGGCTTTTTCCCTTATCATTATCATAATTCTTGCTCTAAATATTATTTGATAAATGAGAGAGAAGCAGTGGTTCAATGGGTGGTTTGCTTCCTGGTTTGAAGTGGTGACTCTGAAGGTCAGAAGGAAAACCTTCTAGTACTAGGACCCTGTGGAAGCTAGATATAAGAGTCACGGGCTGGAATCAAACTGCCGGGTCCTGTTTGTCATGTTGGATGGGCCCTGCTTGTAATGCCCTAATAAGCCTCGTATACTTGTGGGGATGATACAATTAAATCTTACATGAAGCTAGATTCAAGACTGTTCAACCGGAATTAAATCAACAAGCAATCTGAAGAGTTTTTATGTGAGCGCTTATATCATGTCACTTGATTACCACAGGAAATGCCGTCTCATGTGCCTCCTGTTTGCCGTAATGAACTTCCAACTAAGACCCAGTGCCTTCTGGCTGTTTGCAAGAGTGAAACAATGGGTGAGACTATAGATGATCCATCTGCAATATGTCCAACTAACAGGGAAACTGCACCTCTTCTTCATTACAAACGAAGGAGAGATATTGATTTGAACTCAATTGATTCAACGGGTTCAGAAAATTCACCCAAGAAAACCGAAGGTCCTTCTTCATCTACCATTACGACAGCAAGGTCGGCTATGAATTTGACATGTGGATTATCAACATTGGTGGAGTATTCTTTAATGGAATCACTTGAAATAAAAGAAAAACCTCGTCTTCCTCTCTCGACTTTTGCCCCGCCAATCTCAATGCAACAGTGCCTCCCGAATGCTTAGACTTCATCCACAGTTTACAAGAGGAGATTTATAAAGTGTCCATTGAGAGGGAAACATTAAGGCTTGAAATGTTGAGCATCCGGTCGATGGCTAATGTTCTTCAATCCAAAGTCGAGCATCTGACAAAGGAGAATGAGGAGCTGAAGCGGAAGGTTCAAGATGCTTAGTTGCTGCTCAATGGCGCTTTGATCTTCTTCCTGGTTGTTGTACTGTTGTCTATCGGTGGCCTTCAGAAGTCCACTTGTTCGATGTACCTTGTAAGTCGTTGTAGTTGTAGTGTTTCTGCCTGTCTGTGTCCCCTGTCTGTCTTGAACTAAAAAATACTTTGAACCAGATAGACAATGATTTGGGCCTATTCCCCCTTCTATTATGTTAATTTGGGAAGCAGCACCTGCTTGATCTCTTGAGCAATCCTTTTGTTATGGGGTCGCACATGATTTATTTTTATGAAGCCGTTGCTACTTCCTGGGATACCAATGGAGGTTATGAGTTTGGCGTTCTAACTGATGATGTTGCATTGAGTTGCTCGGTTCATTGCTTGCCGTTCGAGTGGATTGATGTCCACAGGTCTTCCTTTATCCTCCTGTTTACAGTTTTTTAGGTGGGAAATTGAAAGCCAACTAGTTTAGTTCTATCGTCACCCTTCGTAGCCAGGGTTAATGTATTATCTTGTGTCGATTGGATGAAGCTAAATCCTTTTCATCTACTATCTGTAGCCTGTTAAAGCAACTGTGCCCAGCAGTTTCATCGGGTTCTAGACGTACGAGCTGACTTGAGTTTGCTTGTGATCCTGAAGAGTGATGTTTAAGGAAGAAATCGATGCTACTCGGCATTGGCACTGAGAGCTTGGTGTGAAGTGGATCTCATGCTATGATGGGCTCGTGGCACGGTGAGTCCTCTTTGCTCATCTTAGGAGATCCGATCTGAACCAGTGTTCTTCATCCAAGAACAACAAAATCACGCCTCTTAAGGATATCAAATTGGAGGAAGTAGCTTCCTACTGGTGTTCCAATACCTGGTCGATGCCCTTCAATCTGCTTGTTTCATGTGTTTTCGAGTGGCAGTGAGCATCGGTCCAACCCAATCCAGCCGATCCTGGTGCATTTTTTCCACAGGATTGGGTTGGTCCTTGATTCTGAACCTCTAGATTTTGCACTATGCAGGTTGATCATTGATCCTGGGAGTTTGAAGTTCATCCAATCTGGATATATATATGCGTGTGCGCCCGCGCGATTTTGTCTCGTCCAAACCCTAGTATCTCCTCTTTTGGTCTTCTTTCTTATGCAATTTTATTGTGTAAATTAGAAAGTAGAAAGAAATCATCTTTGCACGACTTGCGGATCACCTCTTTTCACTCACCTCATCATTCGCCTCTTTTCACTTGTGCTCACTTTGCCAGTCGCCTCTGTTCATTCACCTTGCCACTCGCCACACTCACCTCTAACATCTCCTCAATCGCCTCACTGTTCTTTTTGTGGTTTATTACTTGTAGTAAGTGTGGAATTTCTATTGTTACATTATCTTACATTGATATTTGTAGTTTGGTTGCTCAATGTCACATTGTTGATAAATATATAATTTGAAATAGTATATTTGTTTTTTTAATGAACACAAAAAATAAAATAAATAATCATTAAGTCCCAAGTTGACCCTAAAATTAGACCAACCATTCCTTGGTTTCAGGCTCAATAGAGTCGATCCTTGACCCTAAAAATTAAGTATCAATACTTGTCGGTTGGTCCCTAGGTTAGTTGCTAAACTGGCTCATCCGGATTATGCTTACCCCTATTTTTTAGTAACAAGTTGACCCCTATTAATGGACATATTCAATTCAAGAATATGCAGCACGCGTTTGATATTTCACGCGAGGATTAGGCGTTAATTGCTGGTGCTTTATCCAGTAAATGATCAGGTCATTATCAAATCCTCTCTGGCTATTATTGTTTGATATTTCACGCGAGGATTAGGCGTTAATTGCCAGTGCTTTATCCAGTAAATGATCAGGTCATTATCAAATCCTCTCTGGCTATTATTGTTTGTTGCTAAAATGATCTTGTCCGAGTCGATACTCCCACATCGATTTCAATGTGGTTGGAGACATCCGTCCCTGGCCGGCACCAGAAGGCAGACTCGCAGGCATGGAAATCCAAGCCATGCGAAGCATAATAATAAAAAAAAAGGTTTCTTGTTTGCCTGACCGGCAACGGTACATGAAGCATCAGACAAGAATCTTCTCAAATTTTTGGAGGAATCAACGGCTTGGTCCCCACGCTCTAGCCGGCCGCTATCACATGTAACGTCCTTTTATCAAATCGTGTCGCTAGGACGACGATGTTTACAATGACAAACCTTAATTTCGACGTTCAGAAAAAGACAATTGAGATAGCTCAAATATGCTGCTTCTGCATTAGAACAGCCTCCAAAAGAATTTCTGAGCCTCTGAGAGCGTTTGCCATCTTCAAGTTGGGAGAGCAAATATGTCAACTGAAGAAGGGTGCTCTGTTTCCAACGAAGAAACAAGACGACGCAGCCCCTCTGTTCATGGAACAAGCGGTTTCGATCCAAGAACTGGAATCTTCAACTCTCTCGTCGAACTTAATGAGCGCCAAAAAATCCTGACCGATCCCAACCTCGACGTTGCTTCGTTCGTGCTCTCGCAATTCCCACATGCTCTTGCTGAGTCGCGTATCGCACTTATTGATGCGGCCACAAACTGCCACATCTCATATGCACATCTCTACCGCTCCATCAGATCGCTCGCCTATGGATTGTATCATGCAGTCGGGGTCAGAAAAGGCGATGTGGTCTTCCTGGTGGCACCGAACTCGCTCCTTTACCCGACTATATGTCTTGCCATACTATCGGTCGGTGCGATTCTCACTCCAGCTAATCCGCTAAATACCACCCTGGAAATAGCTAAGCAAGTGGCTGATTCCGGAGCGAAGCTGGCAATATGTGCACCAGAAGAGCTACATAAGTTGATACCAACCAAGCTTCCTACTATGCTAACAACCAAAACATCGGATGGCACTTTGCTTTCTGTGGAAGAACTCATAGAATGCTGCGACCCAATTGATCTTCCTCTACAAAGGCCGACTCAAACGGATACTGCGGCTGTCCTCTACTCCTCAGGAACCACTGGCACTAGCAAAGGCGTCATATTGACTCATGCGAACTTGATATCCGTCATCTCGCTAATAAAATGGTCACTCAGTGCATCCTCGTCCCAAGACGACGTGTTCCTATGCTTCATCCCTATGTTCCACATTTATGGGCTTGCTTTCTTCGTGCTCGGGTTGTTCTGCTTAGGAATCACTACAGTTGTGATGCAGAGATTCGACTTCCAGGCCATGCTCGATGTCATTAAAATGCATCGAGTCAATAACATCGCTGCTGTGCCCCCAGTGATTCATGCACTCGTGAAGCACGCCAGTAACATGAAATGTGACCTCTCGTCACTTCGAGCGGTGGGTTCTGGGGCAGCACCACTGAGCAAAGAGGTGACTGATGGGTTCCGAGAGAAGTTCCCGTGGGTCGAGCTGAGGCAGGGGTATGGGCTAACCGAAACATGCGGTGCAGCCTCTGTTTTTGGATTGCATGAGGATGCAAAGGCCCATCCTGGATCTTGTGGGAGATTGCTACCACACTTCTCGGCCAAAATTGTCGATATCGAAACCGGGTCACCTTTGCCACCTAACAAGGAGGGAGAGCTGTGGCTGAGAAGTCCTACAGTAATGAAAGGTTACCTGCGGAACGAGGAAGCGACGACTGCGACGCTAGATCCCGAAGGGTGGTTAAGGACTGGTGATCTCGGTTATTTCGATGAAGATGGGTTTCTTTACATTGTTGACAGGATAAAGGAGCTGATCAAGCACAATGGTTATCAGGTTAGTTACCTCATCGGGCTGATCAATTTGGTTTGATCTAACATGTAAACTGAGGGATAGTGCACCTCTGGAAGATCAGAATTTAGTTTAATGAGACCTGGAAATTGGAAAGGATGCTCAAATGCTCTAGTAATTGAACCATTCTGACCCGTGGATCCTATATACGATATTACAGGTTGCTCCTGCAGAACTGGAAGCTCTACTACTCAGCCATCCTCAGATTGTTGATGCAGCTGTCATACCGTATGTCATCTCTCTCTCTCTCTCTCTCTCTCTCTCTCTCTCACGCATGTGCACATATGCCTGCGCACGTTGCACATATGAACATGCATCTTTATGTGTACATGATATGTAGATCAAGCAAAATGCTGATATTATGCAGATTAGAGAATGAGGAAGCAGGACAGGTACCAATGGCATATGTAGTTAAAGCATCCGGTTCGGAACTTACCGAGAATCAAGTCATTCGATTCATTGCTGACCAGGTTTCTTATCAGTCACTGTCTACTACTTCCTCACCCCAATAATATGCGGCATCAGAAAAGAACAAAAAGTAAGATTTTTCTGTGTGTTCAATTGAAAATTTGCAGGTTGCACCATACAAGAAAGTGAGAAGGGTGGGGTTCATCAGCACCATTCCAAAATCTGCTGCGGGGAAAATCTTGAGGAAGCAGCTGATTTCACAAACCCAACAACAACTCAATTCTAGATTGTGAAGTAATGAAGTTAGACCATGATTGCCAGTGTGTTGAATTAAGAGAAAGAACTCCAGTAGTTATTCAAGATCTGCACTCCAGTAGTTATTCAAGATCTAGCTACGGTCTTGAGGCTTTACCAATAATGAGTTCAGTATGCAATCTAGCTCAAAATCATCCAGTATTTCAAGTCTCTTTCGTCTTCTGAAGTAATAGCAATCGATAGCTATTAGTTGCCTGTCATCTATTGTCCATGAAACTAGTTTCCTTCATCTGGGTATCATGCATTTTTTTAGGACTGTTAGTTAAATTCCTTTAGTCAAACGCATAGGATTATCCTGAGAACCTATTTGGCAAGACAGTGCACCGCATCATTTGCATCTCTCCTAACACAGGAGAGTTTTCCACTTCGGGTTTTTGTTAAGCCGGCAAATATCATGGTAAGAGAGTGTACGAGACTTACTTGACATAACGTCCTTTTCATCGGACCATTAAAACATAAGAGAGGCAAAACTGAGGTCTAAGCATTTCATTCTTACCGCAAGTTCTCACGTGCTAAGGAGAAAGTATTGTGGTTGGCGTTTCAATTTTTGCCGTAGTTGTAGGAGAATCACCTAGTGCCACCGTCAAAACGCAGTGAAATCTTCTCAGATATTCGATTATCAATTGGATGAATTCATCGCATGGAACTGAGAAAGAAACCCGCTCAGAACTTTTTTTTTTTTTTTTTTTTTTTTTTGGGGGGGGGAGGGGAGGAGGGAGGGAAGGAATCATTATTTCACGGTGAGGTACCCTCCGCTAGAATTCAGCAATTCCCATGCCAAAAAAGAGAAATTTAGCAAAGCAATAACAACGAGATCCAGACCAAACAGCAAGTAACGAAAATTTGAGCTCACAATTTTAGGAGGGTTTATGCTGTGTCTGTAATGCTGAGTTTATCATAAGTAGGTGAATCTGTAAAATTTCTCAAAAGGAACAACAAAATACAACATGATCCAGGACAAAACGGGAATCCATGAAAACAAGGACAATCTCCCAATTCAAATGAATGAGTAACAGGACCTGATTGTAATGAGAACATATATTTCCAGATTGCAGAGATGGGAGATGTAGCACCAGAACAGAGAACAGCAAAAAGATTCAAGAAAGCAACCTCATATGCCATCCAAATGAATTTTTACGAGAATGGGATCATCTGAAGGCAGAAGACTAGAACCTTGGCCATCCATCTTCAGCCCCTCAGGAATTTCTCCCATCAGTAATGCCAAATACTCTGAGATTTGCCCATTTATATTGTTGAGTAGATGTAAAAACCACAGATCTTCAGAACATCTACGAGCTTGACCTAGCAAAGATCCGATCTCTGTATTGTTGTACTGCAGTTGCTCAAGATACCATACAAACAATGAGTCATAACATGATCCGAATCTGGAGCACTAGCCCCTTGAAACTTCATGAACTCCGTGGAGCCCCGGACAACCAGCTCAACAAGCCGCCGGAACCTTGTCTTGTGGCAGCTGCAGCATGCTCCATATCCTGTTCTAGTGCAGACTTTTGCTTTCGAAGAACTTCTACCTCACTTTCAATTGAGTGAAAGGATTCCAACACCTTCTGCAATTCCGCTATTTGTGCCTGAGTATCATCATAACCAGTAACCATAAGCCGCAAAGTCACAAAGAACAACAAAACTTAGTTTTATCACAAAATGACGATAATGCATATTGCTACTGCATAGAGTTAGAAGAAGAACCTCCAGTTTGAAGCATCTTGATCTCTCAGAAGCCAATTGACCTTGTACGGAAAGAAGTTCCTAAACAAACACACAGAAAAAATAAAGACTTCCATCATCACTTTTGAGGAGGTTATCATCTTACAAAAACTAGACACACCTTTGAGAGCTCAGCATGGGTATTGTTGACTTCTTCTATCTTTTCTCTGAACCTAGAATTTTCTTGCCTGGCTTCGGTAAGTGACAACTCCATCACTTTCTTGTCCTCCCTAACCGCATCAAGTTCAACTGATACATCTTTTTTATTCACAACTAACTTAATCGGTTCCTCTGTTTCGGAGAAATCCAGTTTTTCAGACTTTGCGAGGGCATATGCAGCAGTAACAGAAGCTGCAGCAGCAGCTGCAGCTGGTGATTGAAATATCTTAGGACGTGAAGAATTTCTTGGTTTGGGTCTCATGAAAAAAATCTTGCATCAAAGGGAAGACATGAAAACCAAGAAGGAAAATGAAGTTACTATTCGATCTCTATCAACATGTAACAACAATAATGAAACTGAGCAGCAAGAGAATCACTTCTTGAAGATATAATAAATTGTTCATGGGAATGCAACAACCATGAACACAGGTGTGTTCTTAGTAAGTAAATTTTTAAAATCCAAGGTCCATTTTACGCTGGTGATTTAAAATAAAAAGCTATATATTGATAACACCATAGTTTATGTCCATCCTACAAAAGCCACATATTTCATCTCCATCCCTACCATTATCACAGCAAAATGAATCAAGGACTACCACATGTATAACTTTTCAAGTGAAAAGTACAGGAAATGCCCATTCCAATGGCAATGCATCAACTTGACAAATTTGGAGAAAAATATAACACGTTCCAATAGAGTCCTGAGATTATCAATCTCATGACAAGTGGCCATGAGAAAAAGAAGACATCCTATAAAAACAACACAACAACGATCACACATCTCAACCACACCGAGAAAAGCAAAAGGAAGAAATGATCAGACAATGGTCTATATCGCTTTCCGCAGGTAACATAATTTCATTTAACTTCCACGATAACTTGACTGGGAAAAAGAATGTCATGTACATCATGTTTCAATCTCTTAGAACTCCATAGAAATAGGGAAAATAATACAATTGGTATAACTGATCTGCTCAAGTTCCCATTTATACTCAAAAATTTCTCAAAATTACGTTACGACCCATTTGGACAACTATCCTGTACATAGATAAATTGAAGGGAAGGTAAAATCTGCATCATAATTCATCCGAGGGCAGGCAACATGAGTCAACTAAACCTAAAGAATTCATATTCTTCAATACCTCTTTTGATATTTGCCATTGTAGCCACCAAATGCAACCAAATATATCTCGCCGGCAATAAGTGCCGAGCAAACACTAAGTCCCTGTTTCCAAGCGTACAAAAGATAGGTATATCAGACAGTAACCAGAAAGAATTTCGTAAATGCACATGACAAGAAGATAGCTGTGTTAGATATACACGAAATAGGCAAACCAAATATGAAATTTTTTTTTTTCCCCTTTTCTTGAAAGAATTACCAAATTTAAATGGAACAGGATACAAAGACGAAATAAAAACAACAGAATATTGACCTCACTAGCAAGTGGATCTCTCTCCTTCACGGTTGTCAATGTTGACCAGACAAGTTTAGGCATATTTAACATCAAAGTCTCCGAGCAACCTGCAAAACCCTCATTACGTAAAAATTTGGAGGGCTTAATCATGGACTTGGGAGGATCAGAGAAGAATGACCACAATTCAGTTCAATATGTCCTACATACCACTCTTGTTATCTCCACCTCCAACAACATACCAGCTCTCCCCAATGGTAACACCAGCATGACCTGCTCGAGGAGCAATCATATCACCTGGAATTTCAGGTTGGGACCATTCCTTCTGCAATATATTGTCATATCGAATATTTAAATGTCATATACAATGAAGGTGTATCATCTATTTCTACAGATCCATTGCCTCAAAATTTTAGGAAATCTTGTGATAGGTGAGTAAATAAGAAATGCACAAGGAAAGAAAGAAAGACCAAAAAAAAAAGGAAAACATCACAAGGCTGCAAGAAGTCAGAGCAAGATGTCCAAAGCCAATTAAGGGAGTACAAAGAGAAGCAACCAGAGATTCTAAACCCTCAAACAATCTTTTGTTGTGTTCCTTCAAAATTTCCCACATGAGACGAAGTGGTGCAGCACTCCAAGACTTCTTAGAAATTGAGCTTCCACCATAACCATTCCATCAGCTAAAACGCTGGATGGCATGACTTGGCATGCCATCTTAGACAAGCTAAGGATATGATTCCAAGCTTAAGAGCAAAGTCAAAATGAAGAAAGAGATGATCAACATATTCGCCATAATGCTTACACATGCAACACCAATCCGTGAGGATGACTTTCCATTTCCTGAGATTCTCAACAGCAAGGATCCTAATCTAAGCTACCATCCAATAGAAGAAGGAGGTTCCATAAGGTATATGGGCAAGCCAGATTGCTCTAGAGAGGAATGAGCAAGGGGAGAAATTTCCAAAGATGATATAACAATAAATTTCTCGTTATAAGCTGGTCATCCCCGAAATCATCAATTTTGAACTAATAAAGAAGATTTAAATGAGAGTAAATTGAGGAAAGCTCCCAATCCCTGAAGTTTTGGATGAATACTGGATTCCAATGAATGAAACCACCCTCCAAAGATATATAGTCAGAAGCCATGGCATCCTTGTTGATTGCTAAAGAGAAAAAGTCGGGAAGAAGAGATTTCAGAGGCATTTCACCACACCCCACATCAATGCCAAAAAAATACTCCTCTTCATTCTCCAATTTCAAACTTAACGCAACAAAAGAAAGATCCCTAATATGTTAGGCTTCTTGATAACGGATGCCCAAAGGATGACAAGAACATGCAGTGGCACAAAATGTGTGAGCCTGTTCGTACCCAAGGTTTGAGGTCTGAAGTGAGATCATGTGTACAATCCTATTAGTTTCTCACAAAATTTGTACTACTTGTTGACAACTGTCGTAATTTTCTTCTTTTGTTTAGCAATTGTCTTCATTTTCTTGTTTTGTCATTTTAATTGGTTTGGCAGATATCCATTAGTTGTTGAGATTTCCCAATTTTCACACGTGGCAATAACATCAGATAACAAATTACAAGTTCCTTGATATAGAGAGTTTTTACAGTCCGCATGCATATGTATTCTGCCACTTTTTTTTAAAAAAAAAGAGCACATTAAGTCCCTGGAAAACTACTTCAACTGTGCGCAGGTCCAACCTCAATATTTCCTTATGAAATTTCTCCAACAATTACCTCTGGAGAGGTCATCAACGACTAACAACTAATGAGTACACCTAATATTAAAAAAAAACAAAACAAAGCTATCTCCGATATACTCTAACGACTAAAACCCACAAAGATCACCTCCATATCTTCTTCGCCTATGCAAGCTATGCATCTCAATAAACCCAGTAACTTTCATCATAGTCTGTGGTATATACGCATCTCCGGCATTAACGTATAGTAATTTCAACAGATGTTAGCAATAAAGTTACACCATCCTATTCTGGAGAATGGTAGTCAGCAAATCAACAGATAACTTCAATGAAGAGATATAGAAAAGACAATTCTGAGATATTTTGATTGCTGAATTGTAGTACTCACCGTCTGCAAGTCCAATACATGCAGATCACAGAAGAAGATCGAGTGAGAGCACCCACCGAAAACTACAAGATAGCGATCCCCATGCACTGCAGCTGTGTGGTCAAATCTGGGAGCTGGAGGTGTCTGCCTATCAGCATGAAAAGATACCATGTAATTTTTTTTTTTAAAAACAGTTTACAGTGTAAGCCAACAACAAGAGTAAACATTTACATTGCCTCAAGAAGTTCCCAGCTCATTGTCTCTAACTCAAGGATGTGCACATCATTTAGTAATCGCCTTTTCTTGTCTTCTCCACCAAAGACTATAAGCTTAGATCCAACAAGAGATGCAGAGTGCCCCCCTCGAGCTGCCTGCAATATAAACCAAAGATGTATAGAAACCAACTTCAGTTACTTATTTACAGCAGATGAAACTTATTCTGGATGATCTGGAAAATATCATCCTTTAAAGGTGGATAAGCCATTTAATATTCCAAAAAAGAACAGAAAAAACTTGGAAAAGACTCAAAAACCATTGCAGCAGTTGCAGTTGATAACTTACTGGAGCTTTTCCCGATGTCTCCACAATGCCACATTGCAGCGATTCTAAATCAATGAACCTCACTACAAGAACATGGTGCACTATTCAAGATGTATAAAACCAAACTCCAACTTTAGAACAATCTTAAAACCAAATTAGCATACCTGGCATACTATCAGAATCATGCTTTGAGTGTCCACCAATGAGAAGTAGTTTGTTTCCCCATGTGATCTAACGAAATGCATAATTCACCATCAGGCTTCCAATAAGCCATACAAAGAATAATCAGATTATAAACAGATTATGAAGAGAGCTGTTACCGTGGTGTGACCTGAGGTGGATAGTAGATTTTCTGGTGACCAGTTACCAATTTGTGGTTCCATCTTTAATCTTACACTAGACCATGTCAAACTTTTAAAATCAAAGGCCTACAAAAGTAACCAAATGCATGACATACAAGATATAATCAATCAGATATGGATGGATGGAAATGGCGTGTGGAGTACCTGAACATCAGACAAATATCGACCATTTCGGCTCCCACCAATGATGTAAAGTTTATCATCAACAACAGCTGCAGCATGCTAAATTACACGTGATAACAATAACTATCAAGATACAGCATTAGATCACAAGAAGAGCACTAGATCATAAAATAGATGACTGAAAAAATAATAGGTAAGATTTCTAAAGGTATTTTGCCATTACCTTGTATCGAGCAGATGGCCGTTGCCCTGACACTGGAAGTGGTACCCACTGGTCATATGCCAAATCCAAGCACCAACTGTCGATATCCATATCTTTTCTTGTCTCTTCTGTTCCCATAAAATATCTGCAGCCATATACAGAAAAAGCATCAAACGTCAGAACATGTTACTATTCTGTATAAAATGCAAAGACTGCAGTCACAACTTATAGGGTAAGATTAACATGATACTTTTAAAATTTCCAAGAATCAGATATTGCATATTACAGAAGATAAATATGATCATCCCAATATTGTAACTCTGAGTAAAAAGGAGTCCAGAAATGAGAAACAACTATTAATCACACATGCACCAACATAAAAAACTACATAGAGCAGTTAGATGGACAGGAATCAACTATTAAAGTGCACATATGAGGGTGTCAAGAGAAAGAAGTCCACATCAGGGATGTATAGTAATGTGGAATAGTTAACATATCATAACTGGGCCATAACTAATTGGCTAACTTTTGAGTGAAGGTGGCTATGTAGGCAAGCTTGGATGTAAGCTCTCTCTTGGTGATCTCTCTTAATGGTGGCAATGGAAGATTAGTGGCCCACTCACAATGTGTATCAGTGTCTGGTGATAATCTCAATGAAGGAAAACCTCTTATGTAACTCCCTATTCGAGGTGGTAGATGGTGTTCCCAGCTTCTCACCAACCTTCGTTGGGCGAGGACAATAGAGGCGGAGTCTTAGGGTAGATGTTTCCCTCACCAACATCTTGACAAACTAGCCAAGCCAAAATGGACATTCTGGAGTCAAGATAAGGTTTGCTACAAAAGGATGCCTAGATTAAGGGAGAGTGAGCCAAACTTAGCTAAGCCAAAATGGAGATTCTCGAGTCGAGATAAGGTTGGTGCGGAAGGATACCAAGATTAAGGGGGACCAAGCCTAACACAATTGGCTCACACATGAGGGAGATTTGTTAAGGTGCTCGTGTGAAAATGTAGGCAAAAGAAGTCAGACATTGGGGATGTGGTTAGGGTGGAGTAGGCAATACATCCTAGTTGGCCCAAAATCATTAGCTTAAGCCTTTGAACGAAGGTGAGTACAATTGGATATCTTGACGAGCTCAGTTTTGGGCTCTTCCTTGGTGCTCTCCCCAAATGAAGTTATCAGGCTTCTGTCACATGTCCCAACATCAATGCCATCATGTGGAGCATTTATCCATCCATTCATTGATGCTATGTCATGATTCTTTCTACATATGCTCCTACACAGACCTTACAAGATTTCAACCTTAATCCAGAGTCCGGCGCACATTATATAATTCAATTCAACCTTCAGATAAAAGACTCTTCTTGGAGAACTAGACCACAATTCGGAATCAGGATCGAGCTCTCGTCGTCTAATTAAGGCTGTCCAAACCCAGTCAATGCACTAGCCCAGAGTGATCCAATTATAACTGAGCATAAATGCACCGATCCAAACACCGGCCACGTCGACACAGATATAAACAAGTAGCAATTTCCGAATTCCGATGAACAGATTAATTCCCAAGCAAAGCATATTCGACCAGTCGCTGCATTGCATCACGCCCCTCGCAGTCACGGTCAACCCAATAGACCGAGATCGCACATTCTCGGCATCATTCGCGAACTCCGACGGCAGAAAAACTGCACATACGATACGCACACATTCAGCTCAAGTTCGAAGAAGAGACTCACCGAGATTTCAAGCAATTGTCCGAGAATTCGCGGTCGCCGAAGCCAATCCGACGGCGAGGTTCGAGCAGAGAAACGGATCCAAGCGGCGGCGGCGGCGGCGGCGGCTTGTAGATCGAACGGTGGCGGGGGCCTCCGGAGAAGCGACCGCCCGAAGGACCACCGTTAGATCTGTTTCCGCTCCGTCGGACCTCGGGAGAAATGTCGAAAGAGAGGGAGCGTTGTTCCGTGCGGACCAAACTGACCGTACAGTAGCCCGACGAAGCGCTGCCTTGTTGGCTGGAAGAGAGCTGGCGCTGACGTGGCCGAGATATGGGCTCTCGATGTGGGCCCAAGTTGGGGGTAAGTGAGGCCCGTCTAAGTGAAGCGTGGGCCCATCTGGGGCTTTGGGCTAATGACCAGATTGGCCCATGCATGAATGAAGATGGATCTAGAAACTCGGTTGGGACAGCAAGGCCCAATGGGCTGACTGGCACTTCAGTTCTGGTTGACATGCTTGAGTCCGTTGATCTGGTAACTTGTGTTCTATTGCGCACGGGTAATTGAGATTGGTCTGTCATCTTCATCCTCCTCGATGCGACCGAATCGCCACGCTTGCGGCTTCTCTCGGCACCACAACCACCCCGGGGGCTAGCAGAGAGCCGCGTGTCTTCAGGCAATTATCGAATGTGTATGGGATGGAAAACTACTACGTTTCGATAGAGATTAGTGAGTCTTCCAAGAGCCTCGAACGCCTATTAATATAAGAAATTTATTAGTTTCTATATCGGTACACTAAGTGATGTAATAGCTTTTTTTTTTCCTCAGTGCAACCCGCATGTGATCCATCATATCAATTTGCGAACTGATTTTGTGAATCAATCAATTTAGGTATGTTAATCAATGTCAATGCGATTATCTATGAAAACACACAAGATGTCCATTGGTCATAACGGACATAACCTTACTCTCTCACTTTCACTCGTTTCCACTCACGATGTTTAGCAGCTCTGTATCGTTCATTCAAACCATTATTTCTCGTTCAAACCATATGAACTATTTTTTCAGTTCTTATAAATTGCTTTTATCAAACTAGTTCGTTCACTCGTTTGAGAGAGATAAGGTAAAATTCGAGGGAACTCGTCTAATTATTATACACCCGTTTGAAAACCTCATCATGGGTTCGAGACTAACTTCAAGAATAGTCGAACCTTATCAAGACGAATTCGGTTGCCCCGAAACCACTTCGTGCTTTCATCCCTAAGCTTAAGAACCGCTAGCAATCTAGCGCAACCACATTGTTACGACTTAGATACAAGACGTAATTTACCAGCTTTCGGAATAGACAGTCGTGTTATACATTTCGGTGCCACGAGTATGATGATCCACCGAGCTCCCGCAAGACACGATCTGGTGCCACGAGTACTAGTCCACCATTGTTAACTCAGAACGAAGTCGACAAAAAGCGACCCCGTGGAGTCAAGGGACGCGAAATCAGATAATCATAACGATTCCGGAGAAAAGGGTGCGTGCAAGCATGCATTCATACTATCGTGGTGAGCCGAAGAAGGGATGGAGGAGGGGAGATCGAAAGAAGAGGCGCCACCTGTCACGCGCCAGTCGTACTTGTGAAGCAAAGAGAGAAAGAGACGAGACCATCGGCGGCACCACCACCGCACTAGACCACCATTGTCGCAGATGCTGACAAAGGAGTTTTGAGTTGGTGAAGATGACGGTGGATGGATACGATACGCGCCTCGGAAGGTGGCGTTGAAAACGAACTACATGATTAATCTCTCTAATCATACCCCTATTTACATGACTTATCTACAATCTCAACGAAAATGACATCCATTCCCGAGCGTTTCGGGCGAGTGATCTCATCAGAAGGTTTTCGAGTTCGCCAGGGTGGGTAGACGGAAGCTCTGAGAAATAGAAGCGGGGGGGTTTGTATATAAGCCATACATGGTTATGCTGCGAGATACAAACGCTAGCTTCTTAGGGTAAGAACAAGGGGATCGATGTATAAATCATCTCTTGCTTTTCTACGAGATCAAGACTCTCGTGCTCTCAAACAAGCCGTTAGTGCAAATCCCGCTATCATGCACAACGCAACCTTATATTGCACATCGAAAACATGTCAATAGGCGACTAATAAATGGCCAGAAACCGAGGGACAAGTGTTAATCCTAGTCACTACAAGTGATCACTAATTAGTGGTCAATCACCATAGTGCTCAGAAAATCAAGCGAAAAAGCGATGCTCCGACAGTATGAACAAGCTGACCTCGAATAGGGGATACTTGTTGTTGGTCCCCCGGCCTATTTTTCCTTCTAGAATTTACTTGGCAGAGACTTCATCAAGTCAGTAGTGGAGGAAAACTTTATATTATATTCTTCGATTTGCAAGAAAAAAGGGAAAAAAAAAAAAAAAAAAAAAAAAAAACTGAGTAGACGACAGCCCAGCACCATATCCCAACATGACCACCACCACCAACACCACTAACGAAAACGTAAGGGCTTGTACCTCTTACGTCATCATCGTCATCATAGAAAATATTATTTATACATATGTTAAAGAAGTTACTAGAAAGCTTACGCAGATGCATGCACTATAAATAGGGACCCTACCCTTGAGTTTGGTATGTCACGAACACTTGTGAGCACTGGCTTATATAGAATAATCCACGCTTGCAAAAGAAAGCGTTTCTCTTGTCCCCCTTATAATCTAGCTCAGCCTTTGAGTCCCTTGCGAGATTGGAAATAATGGGCAGCCCTAAGATGATTGGGGCTGCATTCTTGGTTTTGCTGCTTGTCGACCTCGCCTTTGCTGCTAGGTCGATACCAAAGGCTGTGGTGAATAAGAAAAGTGGAGGAAGTGGTGGTGGTGGAGGAGGAGGCAGCGGTGGCGGTGGAGGAAAGGGCGGCTCCGGCTCGGGATATGGGTCTGGGTATGGCTCGGGAGTGGTTCGGGCTATGGTGGTGATGGAGGAGGTTATGGTGGTGGAGGCGGCGGTGGCGGTGGCAAAGGCGGAGGTGGAGGGATTGGTGGCTCGGGTTCCGGGTACGGGTCGGGGAGTGGCTCCGGATATGGATCCGGGGGTGGGATAGGTAGTGGAGGTGGTGGTGGTGGCGGAGGTGGAGGAGGTGGTGGTGGAGGTGGAGGCTCGGGGTCGGGAAGCGGCTCCGGCTATGGCTCCGGCTCGGCTATGGAAGCGGCAGTGGATATGGGAGTGGTGGCGGAAGAGGCGGAGGCGGTGGAGGAGGAGGGGGCAGTGGAGGAGGTGGCGGTGGCAGCGGGGGTGGCTCAGGCTATGGGAGTGGCTCTGGATACGGGTCAGGGTACGGTGGCGGTCCCGGCGGAGGATACAATGATCGGCCGTGAAGACGAGTTACTTTCATTTCTTCTGGTTTGAGCTTAGAACACTAGGTATTTGCATTCCGATAATAAAGGCGCAGTGACATCTTTACCGCGACGCCGCTTGCATGCATGCACTCGTTGGGGTGGCTATACGTTGCTCGTGTTTAATCAATGCCTGTAATTTTGGTTTTTCTTTTCCATCTTAATTCTACATGTTCAACGTTAAAAGAGTTATCACTGTTGGATAACTTACCTTCCTAATAATAAAGAGCATCATCTTTGTCAAATTATTTGACCGCGGGGTTCAGGTTGATTCAAGTTCGATTGCTTACTTACAGAACAATCAGCTTCGCTTCAACTGGAAGCTTTCGTGTGGAATACCATAACAAAACGATCGGCCACCAAAAGCGCAGTACCGGTCAGAATGATCCCCAAAAAGCTAAGACTTTTCAAGTGCGATATTCTTTGGCCATCATTCTCCGACAGAATACTAAGATGGTAAGACTATAGGACCGAGTACGCAGACTAGTAAATCACACTGAAACACGAACAAGAATCGAGGGATAAAAATCAGACTTCAGCTCGACAGCTGTTGATTTTTTCGAACCTGGTCCAAGTATTCGAGAATCAATAAGGCACTGCACAGGCTTCGGCCTAAAGGAAAAGGCATCGTGTGGCTTTACACCACACCCAGCACTTCCTTCGGTCAGTATCTACACCGACCAATTCGACAAAGCAAGCCAAATAATACTATGAACAAAGCAAATATGAGGTGCAATAAATTGTACTCTGAATTCTCTCCTTTTCTTCTGCCATCGTTTTTCCATAAAACAATAACTCTAGGATGTATCACTGTAGATAGAGAATAACCTGCTCGAAAGTCAAGTTATAATCGTTCTATTCGGGGAAAGAAACGACACAAATTTCCTACGACAATTTCCTTTGACTTAAATAAGCAGATACTATTTGGAAAAAAACGAACTCTCCAAAAAGAACTTCCCGATCTCACTCTTCCAATGATATCTCGTGCATCACCTGCCAACGAATTAGATCACAAGGGATTTTTAAAAAATCATCGAACTTGTGGACAGACTGAAGGATGGTCCACAATTTTTTTCTACAACAATGGATGGAACTTGAGAGCTAATTCACCCCTTTCTCCGAGGCATATGCAACCTTTTGCATTATCATGGTCTCGGCTGCACGAATCGCTCTCTGCGACCCCGTAATTGTGACTTTCCTGCTCCAGACGAGTAAAGAAAAAGAACATAAACCCTCCGATAATCAAGAGATTTATCAGAAAGAAAATCAGGAAAAAAAAAACAAAGAACTCTTATCAAAGTCATGTACCTGTCAGTTGTCCCAGACATGAAATCACCTCTATCTGATATCTTTATCCTGGCCCCAGTAGCCTATAAGGTCATTGTCATGTCATTCAATGCTCAAGTGAATTTTCACAATGCCAAGTGTATAATTTTCAACTGCAAACCTGACTGATATCCATGATATTCCGTCCACCTCGACCAACCACAAGTCCAATGTGCTCATCTGCAATCCCAATAGTCATCGAGTTACTGCGATCTTCCTGCAGAACAACCAGAAAGCTTCATCATTATTCCATGAATAAACTAATCCCATATGACCTTTCTTATCAATTTGCACCATTATACATAGAGAATTAGCTGGTTACTAGAATTTTCCATTCAGAGTCAATAGCATAAAAGCTTCACATGTAGACAAGAGATATTGTGACCATGTTGACTAGACCTGCTCAAATGGATGGGCATGCCTGTGGTCAGGACTAAGTATAATACCAAAGCTTGCTCACTAATAAAAAAATTGCACGACAAATTACAGGCTCAGTCAGATTTGGGCCAACTAGGGCCTGACTGACTTTTTCATCTAAGCCTTATGACCAACCCACTCGTTTAACCCCTCAAAAGCCTGAACTGCTGAGTTACATCAGTTACCAGTAACACACTAGAGTCACACAGCCAGATTTGCCAGGCATTCAAACTTTGATGGAATGGAGCATGCAATTCCCATTTCGAGAAATAGACATAGCACTTTGCTAAGCTTATTAATATTTTCTTTTGGCTTGGCTGCACTTTACTGAAATTAAGCCAAGGTATAACGATAAAAGGTCACTCCATTGTGGTCTAAAGTAAGGGATTCAAATGCAGAAACAGCCTCTTGAGAAAAAAAAAAACATGGGCAAGACTGCATACATCAGCTCCCCTAGGCCCCGCAGTGTGGGTAGCCATAGGCATTGGGACACCCTTGGCTGCACTTTGCTAAACTCAAGTTTACAGAAATATTCATCCAACTGCAGCCAATTCATGCCCCCTGAGCTCTCTTAACACCCCCAAGAACTTGTCATCACAGCTAAAAAGACAAGAAACTCCATACCATGTGCATGCAGAGTTTGAGGTGACACATAGCAACTCAATATGACACTACGTTAACTAGGAGAAATGAATTCAGTCATAAAGATCATCAGCATTAAGAAAATGGACAAACCTTGTTATTCTGAAACTTCCCTCCACCTCCAGCTGGTCCATAGTTCACCCCATTATATGCTGCTGTTGCAACAGAAGGAAGTACAGGTGTATAGGGACTACCATGAAAACCGGAGAAGTAAACACCTAAACATTCAAGTTAAACAACTCACTATTCATTGTACATCACCATAACAGCATTGAAATCAATAAAGGATAAGCTCTGCTATGACAATGATAATAGCCCATTCATGAACTTGCTAAAAATTGCAGAAACATCAAACATGCAGGATATCCAATAAACCAGTCGCTGCACCTGATTGAACCACTACTAGGTTGCCTAGGCACTAGCTAAGCTAGGAGAACCAGCACTTCAATCTGCATACTATAGCCTGGACAAATAACAATTTCAATAGCTTATGCATCGATTGTGATAATCCATAGATTTAAAAATTAGGATTTAGGTGACCAGCAAATATACTGTTTTCTTTTTCGTTTTCATAGTTATGGATTGATAGCTAAAATCTTTGATGTTGTAGGTCAGGATCGCTCCATCAAAGATTTAACTCTGACTTTTTTTCACTCCTCCAAGACTGGTTCATAATTTAATTTATTGCTCGTTGTGGTTCATAATTTAATTTATTGCTCATTGTAGAGATTTTGTCCCAAATTCCGCCAATAAGTATATCCATTTGAGGAGGTCAAGGCAGTACAGCATGAGCAGAGAACACTCCAGCTCCAGAGTGTGAGCCATATCTATGAACATGAGAATATCAGAGATGAGAACCTGGCAAAATTTTGTTCTCTTCAGCCCTTGGCAATCTTCTTTATACACTTTGAAGGTTAGTGTGAAACCAATTCATGCAGGTAAAACAACTCCACGGTACGTTTAGGATAAGACCAGATACAGGGAGATGGCTCTACAGAAGGTCTACAAAAGATAAATCCCGCCTAATATTTGTTTGATTCAGAAGAATCGCTGGGAAAAGCTACTAAAAGAGTGATCCCACCAATCATCTCCATGCAACAAACCTTATAACACTAAACCCACCAGATACAACAAGTACACACGAATTTTCTACCATGTTTAAGTCTGTAGACAATGTTCTCACGTATCAATGAAGACCACATGAAGAGAAGGCTGTACTCAAAAATGCTAAAATAACAAAAAAACAAACAAGAATCACATCCTTTAGTCTCACTATACACTACCAGACCAGAAAACTTTTCGTCACTACTTCCCAGTTAGCATAACTGCCCATCACACCCTTGATTTCCATAACAATACGACATCTTAAAAAGATAAGAGAATATTCAAGAACAGCTACCGCAACAAACATTTAATGCAGGCAACGTTCTCATAACAAATTGGGTAGTCTAAGGCTGCGCACGGTAACCTTCCCCAGCTCAAGAATTTCTATTCTTCTTTTCCCCGGAACAAAAAAAGAATAGAAACCTGTTTGATAACGGCAACTTAGTTTTTTGTTCCCGGGAACAAAAAGTTAGCTCGAAATGGTTTTGGAATAGAAATGAGAAGTAAAAAAGTTGCTTCTTGTTCCCGGGAACAAGTTTAAGAAATAAGTGAATTTTTTTTCTTTTATTCTTCTTTTGCTAACTGCCATTGACCACCGTTGACCGCCGCCCGCCGCCCGCCACCTTTCGGCCGACCACCGCCGCCCCGCCCCGCCGCCGGCCGATCGCCGTCGCCGGCCAACCGCCGCCGCCGCCAACCGACCACGTCGCCGCCGCCACCCGGCCCCGGCCGGCCGGCGACCTCGCTTCGCGCTGGCGGCGACGTGCGGCAGCGGCGGCGTCCGACGGTGGCAGCGATCTACCCGGCAAAAATAAAAAACAAATAAATATAAAAAAGAAACTGTTTTTTACCAAAACGCATTTCTATTTTTTTTTCTATTTCTAGAATAAAAATTTTGTATAGTTACCAAACGAGTTTTTTTACATAGAAATTGTTCCCCAAAATAAAAATAGAAAAGAACTATTTCTGAAAAAAAATTGTTCCCCGGCCAAGAAATGTTACCATGCGCAGCCTAAACATGACATCGATAGTAGTGTACAAAAGAGAAGTTTAGAATCTCTCAAAGTTGGCCATAGGCATGGTGCAATTGTCTCAAGAATGAGACAGCAGTATTTTCCTTTTCATCAAAGTAAAAATAGCCACTCATAGTCATTCCAACTTTTTCTTTAATGAGGAAATTAACCCTCTTCTCTTCCTGTTCAGAAGCACACAAAATTCAACAATAGAACATGCTTCCGTTGAATGCCAGGGAGATGCATAGCAAATATCATGAAAAAGGAGATTTGACAAATCACAGACATTCATTCCTAAGAATTAATAAAGACATGTTATGCAACATACAATTGGTGACAATAAAAAAGAAGCCACTAAATCCTAAATAAAACAGTGAATTCAGACAAACCTGCATATGAAAATGGCACATTAACAGATTGTGGATAGTGAAGATCTTCTGATAACTTTGAGAGGATCAGATCGACTGCTCGCATTTGTTCTTCTAAAGTGCCTGTCACAGTCACAAGCCTATCATTCAACCCATAATAATTATTATCCTGAGGAGATATCTTGATACCGGCTTGGGACTCCTCAATAAATGACCTGATTGTAAGCAAAAATTATTAGCACCAAATCTCCTCAGATAGATCACACTAACAACAGGCATCATATGACCCAAGAAAATAAATTCAAAATAATTTAATTGAAGGAATACAATTAGCAAAATAGTATAAGCCACTGTCACATGATACTTTTACAATCATACATGATATTAAGTTGCCACAACCACCTGCGGCATCATTGACAAACATCAAGTTTCTTCTTAAGTACCAATAATATGCATGAGTAACAGATATTACATGTCAATCTCTCCTAAAATCAACAACAACAAACAACAATAACTACCATTCTCAGCAAAAGCAGAAGCTGAAGAGCAAGGAGTTATTCAAAGAGAAACCCCATCAAATTTGGGAGTCCTAGCAGCAAAAGAAAACAAAAGAGAAAGGTCCCCAGCCTGGTCGGAATTCATAAACAGGAATTTACGCAAGATCGGTCTACCTGGAAATAACCAGAATGGTCTTTCAAGGGAAATTGAGAACACATTTATAGAATTCTAAGAAAAATAAACTGCTTCAGGAGGTTTGATTGAGTACGATGCTATAGCTACTAGCCAGCTCCCAATACAAAAGTAGAAGCTTTAGCTTTACTTCTCCAGTTATTATAAATCCAGCACTTCCAACTAAGCCTAAATTAATATTAGATACAATATTAGTGATTTTCCAGTTAGGCCTCAGCTGTTCAGAGTATGCATACGAACAGTCAACTAGCATATGACGGTCGACTAACTTCCATATATTTCACTTTCACAGAATCAGTGCTACTTAAGCATGTCCAAGTTTCATTCTGTTAATTAGATGGATTCCATCTTCTTCCAGGAAGTTGGTCCACGTAAAATCTTAAGGATCACACTGCCATCTTTTAAAAGAAAGCAAAGAGACAGAATTTCTAAATTTAACCTGGCAAACCAACTTCTAGAAAAGCTAAATTGTGGTTCCCAATCGAATTTACAATCAGAGAAGGTCGCTTAGTGTTGTTTAGCCATATGAATCCATATCCTTCAAATACTCCAGTGATAAGACGTGACTTATGAAAATGGTACAGTCCAAACTGAATGAGAAAGCCTAGGAGACACGTGAAATCTCTGAGGAAGTACACCAAGTGTATGGATCTTTCAAGAATCATAAACAGAATGAAAAATTAATAAGAAGATCATTGTGGCAGTGGGAAAAGGCTTTATTGTTATTAAAAATGTTTTTCTTGTTGCCGTACTAACCTATGAATAGAAGAATGATTGACCAGCAGAGCAAGTTCACTAAAAAACAGTATACAAGGGAAATACCCCTTTTACAAAATTAAGGCCAACCATAAAATCCAATAAGCCAAGAACCACCAGTCTCTCGAGTTATTTCAACAATAGAAGAGATACTATAGTATCCTTTGTCAATCCTGCAAATTTGATTGGCAGTTTCAAAATCCCTCAGCGGTCAAAACGAAATCGAGTACTCTAGATAAAAAAGATTACATGACATAAGTGCCCAAAGAAAAGCAAGGGAAAGGCTGTCGGGATGATCTCGTAAAAGCATACTAATAAGATATTATAACACTTCAAAAAAGAGCATACATACTTTATCGTGGCTCCTCCCTTGCCAATTATGCCACCACAGAAGCTATTTGGAACGATTAGTCTCACTTTTGTTCTTGGATCAACTTCATTCCCCTCTTCAAGATTAATCTGACCAATAAAACACATGCCGTTAATCTACAGGTAGAATAGAACACAACAGCATTTTTAACTTAATTTACCTCGCTTAGCAATTTTGAGAGAATGAGTTCTACTGCCTTCAGCACATCATCAATTAGACCAGATATCATGATAATCCTGTCAGTCGTCCCAGGAAAGAATTCTTGATTGCGTGACAGCTGGATACGTGCTCCGGACTGTGACTGAAAGTCAGTAATTGTTGAACCACCCTTTCCAATAACTGATCCAGCTGCAGCATTTGACACAAGAAACCTAATACATGTCGGCTTCTCCAAAGAATCTGCCACGGCAAGAATAAAAAGATCTTGATCAACATGATAGCAATATAACAGTTAGACAAATCAAGCAACTAGGCAAGTTAGATAACGAAGAAAAAAGATACGATTCTTGGCCTGAAAAATAAGAAAGAGCATCGCATGAACATGACTATAAGTCATTCTGCACCATGTCTTTTAGCAACTTCAGCAGTTCATCTAATTCCAAATTCATCAACAAATTTTCGGAGATGAGATCTGACATGCAACAGCCAAACAGTTCTCCAAATGGATCTTTAAAAACAAGTAAGGGAAAGAGGAATGGTGCCAGCCGAGTTCACATCTATTCAACAGATCGACAGCTTTTTTCCTGCCTCCAAATCAGAGGCACAACTTAATTTAGTATGTTTCACTAAAACGAAAGCACACCATGAAGTTTTCAGCCAGATTTAAGCCCTAAAACAGTTATCTGCTTTAAGTCGAAGGCCTGATATTAACATAAAGAGCATGATCCCCCCAAAGGCAGCTTCGCCATGAATAATGAAAACTCTTGGATTTAAAAGAATGACATGCAACAAACCCATCTCTTCATAGCCTAAAAATAAAGCTTAATCAGTTACTTCAAGGAAATCAACTAGAGCCAAAGCAAGGGTACTAAAAAATTATTAAGTTATAGAGTAAATTTCGTGAGTGCTCAGCAAACAGCTACAAGGATTGTTCAGTATCACGTAGAGGTGATAATTTATGCGCGAACACAAGTTGCTAGTCATCCCCCAATTACGTTAAGACAGGATAGGGCCAACAGATACTAATTCTTGCTATGGGGATGCAAGATCTCCTAAGACTATCGCCACATGCGTGTACAACTAAGCATACGAATGAAAAAAAGTCGTCAAATTTTGCAGCGTTAAATACATAAGATCGTTAGGGAAATAAGCCGCTCTTTCGTTTCCCCCTACTTCGAACCATTTCTGCGTGCATCTGCATGAACAATTCATGCGGTCCCGACAAACCAGAGCACATCAAGCACTACACCCCAAACGGATAAAGGTCGAACGACTCTCAACCGCGAGGGTTTTCTTTCCTCTCCGCTACATTCACCTCCGGAATCAAAACAAAGAGCTCGCCTTAGGGTTTAAACGCGCATCCGCATTCTCGAAATCTGACGCCAACAAAAGAACCCGCCCTCCCCACCCCTCCCCATCGCCCAATCCCCCATCCGGAATCGCGACGTCCGCAGACCAACCGGGCACGCCCTAAACCTAACTAAGCGCCCCCCGCACGGATTGATTCCGCGCGACAGCGGCAGATCAGGTCAGCTAGAGGAGAGGAGAAACAGCACCTGAGGTCGGGGATTTCGGCGGCGGCGGCGAGGGCCGCTTCGGGGCGAGCTCCGGCGACGACACGTACGAGGACTCGTTCGACTCCATCCCGCCTCGGCTCCGGCGACGCGGCTTGCGGCTTGCGGCTTCCGGTAACCCGACCTAATCAACGTGTCTAGAGAGAGAGAGAGAGAGAGAGAAAGTGAGCTAAGCCGGAAGCGACATTCGAGAATGCCTACGGAGGAGAGCAAGAGGAAGGAAGGAAGGAAGGAAGGAGAAGGTCAAAGCTGAAACGAGCGAGAACTCACAGAAGAGAGAGAGAGAGAGAGAGATGTGGCAATGGCGTCGGTGCGAATCGGTGGTTTTTCGTGAGCGGAGAGTCGTCGCGGTTTTTCGATTTTTTTTTCTTTTTCTAATTTCTGCCCCCTCTCTCCTTCCTTCCTTTCCCCTTCTCTCTTCTCTAAAAGAATTAAAAAATAAAAATAAAAAATGGGGGAAATATCCGGGACTGCTCCGCGCCCTATCCTGTACAAAAACTATCTTCTCCTCTCTCTCTCTCTCTCGCTCCTCCTCTGTGGATATTTTCCTTTTTTTTTTTTTTTCTTTTCTCTGGAATTTGTTTTTTTAATTGCTGTTTTTTTTTTCTTTGGCTGCCCATTTTCTTGCACGTCCCTTCTCCATCACATGCCCTTCAGCCCCTTCCGGAATCTAAGATAAAGCGCGTAACATGGTCTAATAGTATTAAGTTATTTTATCGTTACTTTATCTTTACATCGACTAATGAGAACGCAGTGTGGCTTGACAAATTCAACGTTGTTATCCAGAAGACAAATGGGCTAACGATTGAATAAACTCGTTTTAAACTTTTTGTCATCGATAGAGGAATCAAATCAAAAGTTTGCGTGATATCATATGGATTGAATTTGGTCATCGGTCTGTACCTAATTAATAGATCTTGACGTTTTATTGGAATCGAAACAGATTCCTTACGATCTAATGTCGTTTAATATTAATTGTACCGTAAAATGAGTATGATGTAATCTCTATATCTAACCCTACCCGTCTAGTGGCCAAATGAGCTATGGGCATCTTCCGAATGTCATCGTCATCGACTTCTTCTCCATTAAACTCCTCGACAGCAGTTTTGGAAAGGAGAGCCTTACTTTGGTGAAGCAAAGCATATCCTTTACACATCATGTCTGGTGGATTGGTGTTAGGGCCAAATCCTTACACTTCTATTTATTCTTTAGATTTTATGTTTCGAGAAAGCAGGACATGGGGATTAAGCAATTTAAGATTTTATGCATATCAAGCTCAATAATCCAATTTGTTGTCGATCCAGACGTTTAAGTCCATTTATTTCGCAAAAAAAAATGAATGATTTGAAAAATAATTTCATTGAAAATAATCAATTCTATCTTTTGAAATTATTAATTGATGGAAATGCTTTCATTGTCGATTTATGTTTTAACATTTTAAAGGATGATGAACAAAATTTCCCTTTCATTCATTTTGGTAAATGATACCGGTGATTAGTTCTTAGGAAACTATTTTCTAAATCCTTCATTTTCTGAGTAACGAACGTACCTTAAAATAAAAAATTATCTACACTAAAAGAATCGGGCCGAAACGGGCTAAGCAGAAAGCTGGTTGCCAGCTAGGTAGCCCAAATGAATAGAAGCTCTTTTGTTCTTAGCCCAAATGGATGGAAGCTCTTTTGTTCTCCTTGAGTATACACGCTCCTCCTATTGATTAAAAAGGACCTCGACCCATCGAGTCCATTAGGATATTACTTATAAGTGGTGAAGAGACAAGTGATCTAAATATGATCGATGGCTCATTTCTCAAAAGATGAAACTAATTTTTGCCCCCTTTTTTTTAAATTCGAAAGCTACATTAAAGAGCGTGAAGAAACATTTTAATTATATATTAAAAAAGATAGACTGCATTAAACACTCATAACCCAATACCTTGAAATATGACTTCAAAAATTTTCAAAGTTAGTCATTAAATTTTTATCATGAAGAAACGCTCGCCCCCAAAAAAAAATATTTATCGAACGCATTATATTAAAGCATATTTATGGATTTGTTTGTTTAAAAACCCTCTATCACACTATCATAGTTCATGTTAAAGATTAAAATGCATTTTAAGCGCAATAAATATGCATAATTTTACACATCACAGCTTACCGTACCCGTCTAAGCTAAATTGATTTTGAGTACAAAGGGATTAAGTTTAAACTTTAAAGCACGTTTTTCTTCTTAAGTTGGCCTGTTTGAACCCTAACAAGCCCATTCAATTTTATGCGAAAAGAAGTTTTGATTTTTCTTTTTGGTTAATAATGGAGAGGGCTTAGGGTACGGACTTTCATGCCCGGCCCGCCCAAAGCCAGATTTTAATTTTCCGTAATAAAAAGAAAAACAAACGAAAAAAGAGAGGAAAAACTAATACAAAGGAGAAAAAGAAAAAGAAATCGTTGCCGTTTCAGAAAAAGCCGACGCCACTCATCCTCGGCCACTGCCTTCCCCAAAGCTAACGACAGCAACACTCCTCAGTTCTCTCCCATCTCTGCTCTCCGCTCTGCTGCGATGCTGCTGCTGCTGCTTCCAGCTTGAATCCTCTCGACAACCGCCGCTCGAGCGATAACCGCTGACCGACCGAACCTCCACCGGAAATGGCGGCGGCGGCGGCGGCGACGAGCTGCTCCGCTTCTCCTCCCTCCCTCGCCTTCTCCTCCGCCTCCTATCCCCGCGCGGCGGGCCCCCACAACCGCCTCTCCTTCCGGCACGCCCTCCTCCGCCCCGCTTCCTCCGACGACGGCGGCTCCGGCTCCGGCTCCGGCTCCGACTCCTCCCTCCTCCTCCTCCTCCTCCCGACCTCCTCCGCTCCGCGTCTCGGCGGCCTCCAACCCTAAGGCCCGGTTCGTCGCCCGGAGGAAGGAGTCCGTCTCCGTCAGGCAGCTGGACCGGCCTTTGAGTAATGACAGCGGAGATTTTTTTTTTTTCGGTTTGCTTCTGAATCGATGCCGGCGTGCGTGTTGTTAGAATCGTCGTCGTGGCGGTTCGTAATTGGTGTTTGGGGTTTTCCAGGTGAGTACATGAGCTTGCCAGCGAGCCAGTACTCGGTGTTGGACGCGGAGAGGATCGAGAGAGTTGATGACAACACGTTCCAGTGCTACGTGTATAGGTTCAAGTTCTTCGCGTTCGAGGTGTGCCCTGTTTTGCTGGTTAGGGTGGAAGAGCAGCCCGATGGCTGTTGCATTAAGCTTTTGTCGTGCAAGGTGTGTGCTCTCTGTTGTGTGTTAATGTCTGATTTGATTGGTTTGTCCAGTGTGCGATTCACGTGCGCGGCTGAGACAAGATTTGATTGGATATACAAATTTTGAGCTATGAAAATTTGGCATTGGCCGAGTAGGTTCCAGCTCCACCATTGACTCGTGTATATGTTGGAAGGCATGTTTCATAAGTATGGCATTTGGTTATAATGCGGTCTTTTTCCTCTGTTGGCAGCTTGAGGGCTCGCCGATTGTTGCTGCTCAGAATGATAAATTTGATGGTAAGATGTTTCTCAGTTTTCTGTTTCAAATTCTCTGACAAATTTGAAGTGCTTCTGGGTTATAAATCACCTGATTCTTGACTACTTTCGGTTGATTTTTGTTGAAGACTAGCTCAGCAGAAGATTGACAGATTAACTTCTTATGCGATCAACATGATAAGAGTGCAATAGTAATTCCGCATAAATTAACTTGTCCTGTTGGTTATTTTTTATCTGCACCTCCATTGCATCTCTTATGTTTACTCTAGAAAGGATGTTCACCATTTGAAAGAAGAAGTTACTCATCATTAGCAGTCTGTCACGTTCTTTCCACTATGGAGCATGTTCACGACTTGATTGTCACGTTCCGATTTTTTTGTGCAACTTTGTTTGGCTTAAACTGTGAGAACTCTGTTGAAAATTACCATCAGATATGGCAATTTATATGAGCAACTTTGTTTGCTTAATTGCCATGTCTTTTGTTGTTCACAGTTAGCAATCTGTTTCATTTAGTTTCTTTATTCAAAAACTGCAAAAGCGATAAATGGTGTCTCTAAATTTAGGTATACATGCTTTTTTCCAGGAGAACTTTGACACTGATTTCATATGGGCATGCAGCTTCTATGGTGAACCAAATATCATGCGAGAGCTATCAAAGGACATCATCACTGCAGCAACTCACTTCAGACACAACTATTGAGGTGCTTCTACCATATTTCCTTTCTAGTTGTAACATTATACTGTCTTGCAGACTCTTAACATAATACTTCAAATTGTTTCCAAAAACAGGTTAGCATTGACATTCCTTTTGCATTTCAAGCTATTCCAGTGCAAGCCATTGAATCAAGTGGCACTCAGATTCTCGAGCAAATACTCAGGATCATGCTTCCACGCTTTATGACCCAGGTTTTGATTTAGATATTCCAATCACTGCATGTAAAAGTTTCTCCAAACTTCGTTTAAATTGCTTCAAGATGAGTGCAATGGCACTATTATGTGCCTTACTGATTATACCAACTATTGAGATGCCCGTTTCAAATGATCACCAATGCTTGGGAACTAGGAGTACACGATACTATTGCCTCCTTTAAGAGTAATGCAAAATCATCCGCGTGGTGTGTGGATGACTGTGGAACTTTCCAATTTTCAAGGATTGGATCTTCTACAGGGAAAATGAATTTAAGAAAAAGGAAGGTAACTTACTGGTACAGAAAGTTGTGATATCACACATAAGATAAATGGAAGATATTGCAGTGTCGATGGTGCAAGGAGTGAGGATGTCTGGCTAATGTGGATTTGGTATGTTAAGCATGCTAATTTTGTATCTAATTAATGCAAACTTAGTGCATATTTTTCCTTAAGAGGTGATCGAAAAGATGACAATATCCATATAGGTGGAGAAATGTCAGAGCAATGGCCTATGACAAGGGGCAGTATACGTGGCATTTCTGTTTACAACCATCAAATGTTAGTGGGTCACTGTTTCATGGTAGGTTTACCTATTTAGGTGTCTGGCCCCAGTGCCCCATTGAAGTCCGTGATCCACTGATTTCCTGGGATATCTCTTAACTGTGCGTTTAAACTTTTGGAACCGCAGGTACTCTGACATAGGTCTTTGCATTGATTACTCTCTTGAATTATGCTATGCAGCCTTTTTAGAGATTTCTGCTCACTCAACAAAGTTCATGGCTTAGCTTCAGTTGGAACGGATTAACTTAGGACATAGCAATGAATGGTTGAGTAATTGGTCTAGGAGGCCACTTATTCCATGTAATGCTGCTTTAAACTTGGACTCATGACACTTTGGACATGTTGGAAGGGGAAAATCTTTTGGCTGCAAATATGGCAACAGATCCATTAACAAAGCACCATGAGGGATTGTTTCAAGCTGAATAAATTATGGTTCATCTGAATGGTATCTAGGAAAAGGATGAAGTGAGCTGAATGAGGCAGCACCCAGAATATGGATTAGACGTTTACCAGAGCTACAGACAAGTCCAATGTCATGCTGGAGCCACTGCCACTTGGAGATGGGCTCCAGATGAAAGATGAAAATTCAGAAGATGTGAAAAGAGTTTTTGCACAAAGCACTGGTAGCTTAGTATAGTCTTGTATTGAATTGAACTGATTGATGGAGTCATTCATCATTGCCTGCGGACTCTAATGAATTGCCTACATTTTTGCAACATTGCCAAGAGAATAAAATGAGAATTGAACACCTTGATAATCTGGCTAAGAGACAAATGCCAAAGCACCCCTTTGAAACTGCTCGAACATCCAGCTGAGGAGCTAAAGCCTAAAGAAACACTAGCTTGTGATCACCGAGGCTTTTGTTATTGTAGCACTATGCCCCTTCTCGATAACTATCACGCTTACAACTTTCTGAGATAAGTACCTACGCAATATTCATGTGCTGACAATATTAAGGACTCAATATTCTTCCATGGAATTAGAAGAGGAGCTTACAGTTACTACTCAGAGAGTGAGCAGTAGTTATATGCTCTTAAGTAATCTTTGCTTTTAGACTTGTCTTTAGATTCACTTCAACTCTAGTCCTGACTTTAAACTGCTAAAAAAAAAAAGCCGCAATATGAGGAGCACAGATTTGCCAATATCTAGAAGTCAAATTGTAAGTGCTATTGGGTTACTCTTTTTTGTCTGTAAATCCATAGAAGTTTTTCTGGCCTATAAATACTGAGATGTTCACTTGAAGTCTCTTAATCAGGAATGGCAGGAAAATCATAGTTATTGCCAGATACACCAATTGTAAATTGTTCTTGTGACCATGTCTAAACTGTGATCCAAAGAAATTTCTGGTTGCTTTTTCCCGTCACTGGAATATTTATCTGTGAGTTCGTTGCCAAGACAAGCTGTTTTATGAGATCTCTCTCCATAAGAATTGATAGTTCTTGATATCGGCTCACCACTGCCTCCTGGCCGGGATAATTTAATGAAACTTCTGGGACACTTTCTTCTTGCCCTTCTTTTAATTTGAATGTTTTTCTTTTTCATATATTCATGTGCTTCTCTTCTTGTGTAGCTTGTGAAAGATTATCAAGCGTGGGCTTCTGGTGACACCTCAAGACAGCCTCTTGGAACGGGTAAAATCTGAATGGTAGAAGGCTGCGCATGTTACTGTTTCTATTAATAACTTGGCTGCCTATGTGAGTCAGGCACACGTTGTCAGTCCTGTCGGATCCAATGGTTGCTCTGGTTTAGCATATGCAATTTTTTTTGTTAGTTCGTGGGCTAGCCACCGAAATTAGTGCAAGCAACTCTTGTGTATAGCGTTGTTCTAGCTTTTCTTTGGACATTCACATGGATTATGCTTCACCTTTCCATAGAATACATTCATTGAAATTGCCGCATGTTGTGACAGCTGTTTGAATTAGGCCCTCCTATGTCTGGTGTGGCACTTGTATCTCATCTCCGCTTTCTTTTACTCCATTTGGTTATTCAATTGGATAAGTTATTTGATTTTTCTGGCACTTAGACTGACAAAGGACTAAAATATGGCATGACGGATGTAGCTTTATTACCCTGCAATTGCCTCAAAGGAGACAAAAGGCAAATTGAATCTTAATTTTCTGCACAGATAGAGCATTCTATGTCGCTTCATGAATTTACATTTAACTTTGGAAGGAAAATGAGTTGAGTCCTGCTTCTAAAAGTTTCTTTCTGATGATATGTGGGCATCAACTGACTGCTTTGATGATCATAGCCAGATTCCATTGGTTTCAACATTTGTGGGATGTCTCAGTTCCAAATGTTTTTTTTTTTTTTTGTAAAGGTAAGAATATATAAATAGCTTTGAACCAATGTACACAAGATCGGCGCCAAAACTTTCACTCAAAGAGACAACAATTCTGAATGAGTGAATGGGAGCCGATGTGAGAAAGAAACACCCTAACAGGAGGGGCAAGAAGAAGAAAACCAAAAGGGCAGACTAACTAAAAAGACTAACTAAAGCCACACTGGCCAAGACGGAAAATGTTGTTAAATAATGCAGTCAATTTTGCTTTCCCTCCTACCGAGGAGAAGTGAGCTTTTTTCCGTCTGCACATACTTCTTACCGTAATCCATCGATGAGGGATGGACTACAATTACACAATCCTTATGTAATAGAAGTTCATATGAATATACAATGCTGTTGGTTACATCCTGAGATGCGATATGAACAATAGTAGAATGTTTGTCGACTCTGATAACTGCTCTTCCGAGGATAGGGAAATGTCCCGACAGAAGGCTTTTGATTTCATGAAATGTTCTTCAACAAATTAGGATGCATAAAATTGATTGTGGATGCTATGTCTTCTATTGATGCCATTTGACTTTTCACGTTGACCCGAGTTCTAGCTCGGGTTAGTTACCCATCTCCTTTACGTTGTGTATGGTGCCCAAAAGTCATGGCACGGTATTGCACGATCCCATGGTTCTTTTCACTGTAAAACTATAGTCACTCTCGTTCAATGAGCTTGACTGTCAATCATGTATCATGCAACTAATTAATTGATCTCTTGAAGGTAAAGTACAGTACCATAATCGCGTTGAAAAATTGATTTCATATTCCATCAACTACTGCAAATTTGGCTCCTCTTAGATGCAAAGGAGTCGAGCTGAGACCCGTCAAAGTTTACCGACTTGAGATTTGTCGCGATTAGAACTTCGTAATCCAAGATAAAAGTATGAGGTGACGGCCGTGGGAATGCATAGAAGATGACACGGGAATTGCAACACAGCAAGGATCGGCGATGATGTTGATGGCATGCGAACAACGAGGCCGTCCCATGACCCCTTTTGAGTTGTCAAATAGTTTTCTCCTCTTTACTACAGTGTCTTTCTGGTGGGTTGTCCGATTCCCATTTGTTACGGCATCACCTCAGAATTGTCCATTTCCTTTGAATTATTCGTATTTGAGGAAATAGGGAAGAAGATAAGGATTAAGGAGACAGCAACGTCCGAAGCGACACGTGAAAAGTATACTAGAGGTTGCAACAAAAGAGGAACCGCGCATCTTTCTCTTACTAGTTTATTTACTTGCTGTAGTAAGATCGATGAACTCAAACTCGTGGATCGAGAAACAGTCCGCTAGTATCATCATGAATGTGTCCACGTGCACCCAGTACATACATACCGATATAAATAGTGGCTTACAAAATCGGTATATTGAATGATGCAATTGATTGCAAGTCGGCTTGTCACACGATAATAATCTACCACATCACTTAACTTAAATAATTTGAATCAATTTGAAAAGTATTTTACAGATGCAAGTATATCTAGATAATGTTGTCTTTGACACGGCATTCTTCATATAGACAAGGGCAAGCATGTTCCCTTCATTAGTTCGATATACCTAGAAACATCTTTATCACAACTCTAAGAAAAATTGTCAAAAAATCTTAAATTTATCGCACTTTTATCATATTAGTTTTAAATTTTTAAATTTTGTCAATTCCATCCTAAACCTTTTTGAATATTTATTATTTTTTTATTATTTTTCTTGTCTTCTTCCTTGTGTTGGTGGGCATGGTCAGGCGAGCTGGCGGACGAGGGTCAGCCTCACCCGACGTTACCTTTGCTAGGTGAGGGCTAGCCTCACTAGCCTCGCCGTATTTGGCCTAGGTGAGGCTGGCAAGGCCGACTCTTATTAGGTCTCGCCTTCTCATGGCTGTGCCTCGCCTATGACAGGCAAGGCCTATCAGCCCAGCAATTGACAAAAGGAAGAAGAAAGTAACAAAAAAGAAAAAAAAAATTAGAAGGATAATACAAAATTAAAAAAAAAAATTAAAATATTATTAAAAATTATATACATTAACGTTGATCATCCTTTGTGCACTGTCGACGTCTACGTGAGCGATTCCTAGCAAAAAATAGCTAGATAGACTTAATTGATAAAAAATAAAGAAGGTTTAAGATTCAATTTGTAAAATTAAATGATTTAAGACTAAATTAACAAAAGTGGTAGAACTTTTGGGATAATTTTTACCTACACCTTCACCTTACAATTTTGCACACTCGTTCATTCATATCACATGCATCCACTAAAATCAATAGCACACTAGCTGTCAGCATCGCCCTAATGACCTCGAATCGACTAAGGAAGATGGCATCATATGGGCTCCTAAAATCAAGCTCAATCTCTAGAATCACTCCGCACTTCTACTTCTTTCCTTCACTGCACATTCCCAAGGACAAAAAAAGCCAAAAAAAGAAGACCAAAACTCTAGGGAAAAAAGAAAGAAAGAAAGAAAGAAAGAAAACTGGATAAGAACTACAATCTTGCGGGGGCTGCAAGTTGCAGCATTGGATTCCGATCCTCCACAGATATCCCCTCCCGCCTGGGAAGCCCAAAAGCTGGTGGGAAGATAAGTGAAGCGAGACGTGGTCTGTCCCCTAAAGAAGCCGCCGTCCCCGACCAAAGACGCGCGACACATCGAGCAAATATTCTCGTGAACGCACAGCTCTCCCAGAGTAGAAACAACAGATCCCGGCTCAAAAGGAGTGGGCGGGAGGGAGGGGGGGGACGACCTCCCTTGGCTTCTTGGAGATGGAGTCTTCTTCTTGCTCCAAGGAGGTTTCCGGCGGGACAGCTTTCCTGCATGGGGATGGACGGAAGAGAGAGAGAGAGAGAGAGGTGACGGGAAACCTACTAACATGGCTGCCTGCACCCGATCCTCGCATCCCGATTCGTGCTTTTTGTCATAACGCCCGTGGACACACGCATATAATTGCCCTCGGGTTTGGCGGTTCGTGCGCGCGATGCGATCGCCCCTCGGTATCTCGTCCCTTTTGCCTTGTTATTATTATTATTATTTCATGTGCTCCTCCGCATTTGGTCCGGATGGATATGACTTCGCTGAGGTGATGTTGACTTTCACGTGTAGCTCTTTTGAGTTACTTTTATTGGTACCTCTTTGTGCCCATGCGATTTGGCCTTTTCTGTGCTTTTTTTATGTGGGTTATTGGAAATAGATATGCATATATTATATCCGTACCCTTTCAACCACTTAGCAGTACATTAAAAAATCTATTTTTCTGAATATTATATTTATGTTATATAGTACGCGTTGTGCATATTTACAAACCCTTCTCCGAGGGTTTCACACCTGGGAATTTTTTTGGTCAAAACACCTGAGGAATTTTAGATGGCTAGAAGTTTTCAATCGACTAATTACGTAATTCCTATGATCTCTTCATTAATTCACTCCGTGATGAGTTTGTAAATGTAGTTGATGCGCAGTGCTATTATTGAGTGCGATTTTGTGTTTGGCTTTGTTGTGAGCTCTATTGTGATATACTGTCAAATCACAAATCATTTTTCTTTGTTTTCAGCAACTCGACAAGACAATATGCAAAGAAAAACCTACACCAACTTTGTTTCAGGTGCTCCTCGTACAATTATATTCAATAATTACATCTAGACACTCGACGTTGATTGATTCATATAATATCGAGATATTATATTCTTAAGTGCTAATGAGATTGTCTCATTAAGCAAGTCAAATTCTTATTGTTGGGAGATAAAAGTTATAATCTCGCTTCATTTTCCCTTGTAGATTAATTTTCTTGAATCACAATTCCTCTTCAAGCACACTCATCTCTATCGTTTCATTGTCATAGAGTTATGAATATAACTTTAGCTTAACAACAGGAATTCGCAATTATTGCCTTCATTCGCCCCTTATAAGATGTATCAACTTGGCAATTACCTTTTTTTTTACGCAAATCCTTTTTTGACAATTGATTTGGTTAGTTAATTAATAATTGCACACATAACTACGTGTGTCGTTGGTGAAAGTGGTGACGTGTCAAATTGTTCAATTGAAAATTCCGTTTGTTTCACAAAAAATAAATTATTTGAAAAATATTTCTTTAACTTGATCTTCGTGTCACTTAAAAAAATTAGCCAATGAAAATATTTTTATTATCGACAACAATTTATGTATAAATATTTTTGTGGACAATGATAATATTTTTTTGTCCATTCATTTTTATAAGTGATTCAAGTGATAGTTTTTTTTTTAATGTTTCTTAAATCATTTATTTTCCATGAAATAAGCGCATCGTAAAATTAATCTTATATATATGTAATGTAATTCAAAAAAGTTGGAACTCCCAACACACAAAAACCATTAATAACCCTAATGTGATCCCGGCTGAAAGTATGCTTTTTTTGGTTTTCCTTTCTTTTTCTTGCTAAAATAAAATAATATATTTTAGGAATTTTAAGCCCAATATGAATCCCGCGGTTCAAAAATAAGATGCAAATTCGACCAAAAAAAAGAAAAAGAAGATGCAAAGGTTACACAACATAAAAGATCTATCCACGCATCTAATTAACAATTATCGCTTCTTTCACACGCTTCCTTTCTCACCAATTTCAATTGAAAGGAGTGACGAAAAGGGAAAGAGGAGATTTAATTACACATTAATTCAGCGGTGGTCTCTTTTCAAAGCTAAGGAAAAAGTGGATATATATATATCTGTGTGTGTGTGTGGGTGCGTGACCTTGGTGGGTCAAGCATGAACTAAGGAGAAAGGCCAATTAATAAAATAAATAACCCTTTTTCGACTGCTGAGAAGTCATAATCTCCCAGTAATTACCAACCAGTTTTTTGTTTTATTTTATTTTATTTAAAAAAAAAAGATATGTAATGCAATGAGATTATGCATGGTTTTGAGATTATAACATAAAATAAATTAATGGACCCCCCTCCCCCCGCGCCTCGTGCCTCCGACGTGTCACTATCTAAATGTAACGTCTCATCTAGAGCGTTGCCCAATATGAGTTTTCGAATTAAATCGATTACTGAAACTATTAGAATAATGGTGCTGATGATGACATTCTTTTGACTTTCTCCCAGGGGAAAAAAAGCAGCAGGTAAAGAATCTGTGCCCTCCAATCAAAAAAGGGATATGATAATTGTTTGTTTTATAGGGCATAGGACATTAGGTTATATTAAAGTTCCCCCCTTTTTCACGCCAAAAAGCATAGAATAAAATTTAATTATCAAAGCCCCTAAAGTGGGGTTGTACTGATTAAAGAAAACGTTCACATGCGATGCAAATTTTTTGCACTTGCTCTCGGAACTTGCACTGGGGGCAAAAGTTGACCACACGACCCATTATTAGTTTCCACGTGGAAATTGAAAGGAATAATCTGGTGATATATATATTATCTGAAGGATAAGTTAAATTAATAATAGAAAAAATAGAGTAGCTTTTGTAATCTATATAGGTGTGATCATTGTGTATATGGGTCAACAGACACATCCTCTCCTGCATGATGTATATTGCCTTTGTCCTTATTCGTAGGGTAGTTCCTCCCTCCATCAAGGGTAAATTCCTTAAATAACAGATTTTTTATTTTTGGGATATGTTCAAAACATGTAGTTTAAAACTGCGAGAAAGTCAATTAGTCACAAAAACTTACAAAAGTTTCAATTAGTCTAAAACTTGTCCAGAAAGTCGATTGAGTCACAAAAACTACAAAGAGTTGAATCAGTCGCAAAAACTTGTCTCCGAAAAGTCTGAATCGAAATCGCAAAAGTTAACACCGTTAAAAAGTTAACGGAAATTCTGACGCACGCTGACGTCATATTTAAATGTTTTTTTTATTTTTCAAATGGCTTTTTAAAATTATTTTTTATTCAAAATCTTTAAAAATTAGATTAAAAAATAAAAAAGAAAATATAAATTTATTTAAAAAAGAAAAATCTAAATTTATTTAGAAAAAAAAACAATTGTTCAAAAAAAAAAAAAAGGGGTGGACTTCTGCCGCCGCCCATCGCCGGAGGGGCCGGCGACCGTCGCCGGCCCTGGGCGGGGTGGCCGGCCCTCACCGGGGGCCGGCGACGGTCGCCGTCCCTCGCCTAGGGACGGCGACCGTCGCCCGCCCTGGGCGCGGCCTCGTCGGCCCTCGCTCGGGGCCGGAGAGGCTCGCCAGATCTGGGCGAGGCTCCCCCAGATCTGGCGAGCCTCGCCGGCCCCGAGCGAGGGCCGACGAGGCCGCGCCCAGGGCGGGCGACGGTCGCCGTCCCTCGCCTGGGGCCGAGCGACCGTCGCCCGCCCTGGGCGAGGCTCCCCAGATCTGGCGAGCCTCGCCGGCCCCGAGCGAGGGCCGACGAGGCCGCGCCCAGGGCGAGCGACGGTCGCCGTCCCTCGCCAGGGGCCGAGCGACGGTCGCCGTCCCTCGCCAGGGGCCGAGCGACCGTCGCCCGCCCTAGGCGAGGCCTCGCTCGGGGCCGGCGAGGCTCGCCAGATCTGGGCGAGGCTCCCCCAGATCTGGCGAGCCTCGCCGGCCCCGAGCGAGGGCCGACGAGGCCGCGCCCAGGGCGGGCGACGGTCGCCGTCCCTCGCCTGGGGCCGAGCGACGGTCGCCGGCCCCCGGTGAGGGCCGGCCACCCTCCCAGGGCCGGCGACGGTCGCCGGCGATGGGCGGCGGCGGCGGAAGTCCACCGCCCTTTTTTTTTTTTGAACAAATTTTTTTTTTCTAAATAAATTTAGATTTTTCTTTTCTAAATAAATTTAGATTTTTCTTTTTTAAATAAATTTATATTTTCTTTTTTATTTTTTAATCTAATTTTTAAAGATTTTGAATAAAAATAATTTTAAAAAGCCATTTGAAAAATAAAAAAAAAACATTTAAATATGACGTCAGCGCCACGTCAGCAATTTCCGTTAACTTTTTTAACGGTGTTAACTTTTGTGACTGATCAGACTTTCCTGATGCTTTTGTGACTTGATCAACTCTTTGTAAGTTTTTGGACTCAATCGCACTTTCCTGACAAGTTTTAGGACTTAATCAACTTTTCGTAAGTTTTTGAACTCAATCGACTTTCTCGCACAAAGCTTTTGTGACTTCTACTACACATATCCCTTTATTTTTTATTTTTTTTGCCGTACTTGACTTCATAAATTAATATCCAGTCCCTAAAATCAATAATGATCTCAACTCACACGAAAGAAAGATATCAAAGCTCAATTTATGGCCCAATTCACTTACCCTTATCATTGCCGGCATCTCCATTTGCTCATATGGTGCATTAATCACTTACCTATATCTGCTGAATCTTTTATTTCCCCATTCCAACGTCTCGACAATTCTTTATTCGTAGTCACTTATTTCTTCAAGAGTCAAAATCATTGAATCTTATCTGACTCATCAATGCGACATTTGGTAACTCAAATGTACATTCATAAATGGGTTTTTGTAGATTTAAACTTTTAAGTAATCGACGGAAGGTGCAAATATAATAAGGTGTGATTAAAAACGCAACATACTTAGAGGATAAAACAACATTCTCCCATTCATCCTTTCCTTTCATTTTTATAATTTTTTGGCCTAAATAGTGCGGAGGTAATTTCGGCGAGAAAACATTCCGAGGCATAATTACGGCTAATAATACGTACCTGCCCCTAATAAAAAGCGGGTGACGTGGCGCTACCTAATTCGACAAAAGCTACGAGACGCGAGCAGCGCCTACGTGGCAATCCCTCCTCATCTCTCTTCCTTCCCAGGTAAAAATGTTTTCCTCTCCGCTTTATATAATGGCGACACGATTCAATTGATTTGATCTCTCCATTTTCATGCTCTATAACCTAAAAAAAGATCTCATTTTTAACTTAATCCACAATCTCCATTTGCTCCTCTTCTCCCTCCATCTTCCTCCTCCTCCATCTTCTTCCTCTTCCATCTCCGTCTTCCTGCAATGGCGTGTCGGTTCTGCTATCTCTCGCCGCGACACCGCCGACGCGAGTAGGAGCTTCGCAGGTACGCTTCAGTTCCGGTCGTTTCTCCGCTATCAATCGGTTCTTCTTTAGCTTCTCGATCGTTCCGATGCGGCAATCCGAGAATTCGGCTGCGTTTTCGGATTCTGGGATTCCCGATTCGAATCGCATTGTGGTTTTCTTGACGTCGGTGGGTTTTTTCTTTTTGTCAGGTGAGGTGCCCCCCGCTCGTTGTCATGCTCCCTTTGTTCGGATTAGGGCATACTGTTTCTGATCGTTTATATTCCCCGGTTCGGTTTAGAACGCAATTGTAAAAAATATGTATTTATTTATTTTTTTGGTTACGGATAGTTTTACGTGAATTGTAGAGCCTCCTTTTTTATTCTTTTTTGGGGTTTGAATTGCGAAATGAAGGGTCTTGTGCAGAGCTGTTTTTCCGAAAGGAACGTTTTTTAGGTTGTACCTGGAGTGTGTGGCGGTAGCGAAGGCTTAGGATAGGGGTGAAAGATGACTGATATTCAACCGCTTCAGCAAAAGCCCGAGTCGGCCGGCGATGTCTGTTCCGAATTCGAGCGCGGGCTGGAGGAGTTCATGCGGGGCCACCTGGACGATTGTATGTCGTTTGCCTCGTGTAGCTCGACGCGCGCGCCCGATGAAGAAGATGATGAGGGCGACCAGCTGGTGAGGCGGAGGCGGAGATCCGAGCTCGAGGGCGATGACCTTGCTGAGTCCTCGGCTGCGAGGAGGCGCCATTCGCGCATTTTGAGCAGGTGGGCTGCTAGACAGGCCCAGGAAATGATCACGACCATTGAGAGGAGAAATAGGGAGTCTGAGTTAATGGCGTTGGCCGGTTTGCAGACTGTGTCGATGCTTGATGCGTCATTCCTCAGGGAGTCTCAGTCACCGACTTCCCTGAGGCAAGGTGCTGCTGAGCAGCCGAACACTCAGGCTTCGTCTATTTTGCAGATGTGGAGGGAATTGGAGGATGAGCAGTTGCTGAGTCGGGCCAGAGAGAGGGTGAGGGTGAGATTGAGGCAGCGGAGGAGTGTTGAGCCCAACACAAATTTGTCCAGCGCCAATATCTCTGAGAGTAGGGGCACTGAGATGCAGGGAAGTGTTGGGGATGTGAGTGAGAGTGAGAATGAGTATGGCACTTGGTCGCATGATCAGACACAAAATGAACGTCGGGATGATAATGGATCAAGCAGGGAGCAGTCTCCCGATCTCGGTGAGGTTGAGAGGGAGAGAGTGAGGCAGATTGTTCGGGGATGGATGGAGAGTGGGATCGGTGACCATTCTTCGAATGGTAATCACAGAGACAACAGATCGCGAGCAGAATGGCTTGGTGAAACAGAGCGTGAAAGGGTGAGAATTGTTAGAGAGTGGGTGCAAATGACTAGTCAGAGAAGGGATGCTCGTGGTAGCCGGAGGGAAGATCAGGAAGAGGGAGCAAGACAAAGTACTCAAGGTGATGGAGTTCGTGAAGGTTCTGTTGCTGACACCGAGGATGGTCAACCAGAGCATATTCGGCGGGACATGCTCCGTTTGCGTGGAAGACAAGCCCTGATTGATTTGCTCATGAGAGTTGAGAGGGAACGACAAAGAGAACTTCAGACTTTGTTGGAGCATCGGGCTGTGTCTGATTTCGCTCACCGTAATCGTATTCAGGTCAGTGGCTTGGCAGTGAATTTCTAGTTTTTCTTTTATATACATGTACGAGCTTTTACTGCTTGAAGTCCAGTTTGTCTGCCTTAACTTCTTCTGACCAATTCATGTGATAAGGGTTCCTTGTTGGTCGCTGGTCTTTTCTTTTGCTAAGATATTACCCATTTGGCCATAGCATGGGTGATTTTCATGTTTGGTTTTCCTGTTTGTGCTTGTCATGATTTACCCCAAGCTTGTTTTACATGCCTTGCCAAGAATCAGAAATTGCAAATCGAATTATATTGAGATGATCGATCTAGATTGGATGGTTATCTCTGAGTGTTTCCAGTTCCGAGGTCCTTATAAGTGCTGCAATGCAGAGAACTGTTGTGGGTTGGAGATTTCTTTCAGAGGAGTTGTAATGGAATTGTAATATTGTCTTTTAGCTTCTTCTCGTACAATTAATTGCAATTTCGCTGGCATTTTGTGCTTTTGAACTGTTATAGTCTAATGTTTTCAGTCACTACTACGAGGGCGATTTTTGCGAAATGAAAGAACAGTTGAAGAAGAAAGGCCTCCTTCTATGGCAGCAAGTGAATTGGTTCAGTTGCGACAACGACATACCGTTTCTGGTCTAAGGTAGGACATCTTTCTGAAAATGTTTAGGAAGCTTAAAGTTTTGTAATAATTCATTTTCAGTTAGGTTAGAAAGCTGTTTGCAATGCTTGTGAGTTGTCCACCTTTCCTTCTTAGATTCTGTAATAACTATCTTGTTATAGAGAGATAAAAGTATGTATAGAGCTGTTCTTTTTCTCCCAAGTGGATTTACTGTTTAGTTAATAGCCATTTCCTTTACTTTTAGCTTCTGTGAGAAGTCTGATCATTAAACAGTAAACATAGATGAGAAGTACAATACTGGAAAAAAATAAAAATTTGAACTTCAAAATAATGTTCTAACACAGTTTTAGAGATCATATACTCATAAAAGGAGTAGGATGTCTAGAATATCCCACCTCTTGGTCCATTCCCCTTCCCCTTCCGTGATATGTTGGTATAGAAATGCTGATCTTAAAATTAATGTTAGTTTTTTATTTCAGAGTAATGGAGTATTATGATAAAATGCACATTTAGCGGTATCTTCCCAAGTTTGTTAGTGTTTTTACTCTTCTTGGCTTTGTGCAATATGAAAGAGTGCTTTCTATTTTGATTTTCTCCCCTGAGATGACCCTAGAGGTAAAAAAAGAAGAATTTTGTTGGCTTTAGAAGTGATTGCGACATTCTTCGTCGCTCTTTTAGGATTATTTTTCTTCTTTTGGTAAAAAAATGTCGGTAGTGTTATTAGTCATTTGATGAGTTTATTAAGAATTTTAATCCATCATCGGTTCCTCTCCTCATTAGGGAAGGATTCCGTTCCAGACTAGAAACTATTGTTCGCAGTCAGGCTAATACACAGTCTGATTCTGCATCTGTTGATGTTGACAATGAGTCCAGAAATGGGAGGACTCCTGGAGCTTCACTGGATGTTCAACAAGAAAACCACGAACCCTTACAATCCACTAGCCAGGCGAATGACAGTGGCCGCTCATTGGATCGAGTAAGAAACAACGAAAACAGTGCAGGTGCTGAAAGTGTGAATTGGCAGGATACATCTAATGAAAGTGGCAACTGGGAACAGAATTTGGCTGGTGAGCGGGGAGAAGGGCAACAACAAACTGCTGCACAATTTAATGAGTTTAGGGATGATAACATTGCTGATATGGAGTTTAGGGATGATAACATTGCTGATATGGAAGGCAATTGGCCCACAAATTCGGCCAATGACTGGGCTCGTGGAGCTCCAACAAATATGGGGGAACAATACCTGCAGCAAACGCAGGGTGTATGGCATGATGATGGTGGCCCTCACGAACCAGTGGGAATGTGGCCAGAAGGGTCTGCTGGTCCTTCTAGAGCACGGCGCGCTGGTCCTCTCAGAAGGTATAATAGATTCCATCCTCCTGATGATGATAACGTTTACAGCATGGAGCTCAGGGAACTTTTGAGCAGGTACAAATATTTTAATGGATATTTTATCCATTAGGCTTATGGACCTTTTGGGCTCGATCAAATCTAATATCCTTTTAAAATGCAGGAGAAGTGTTTCCAATCTGCTGCGTAGTGGCTTCCGTGAAAGTTTGGATCAGTTGATACAGTCATATGTGGAAAGGCAAGGTCGTGCTCCCATTGAATGGGATTTGCAAAGAAATCTGCCTGCTCCGACTCCAACTCCTGCCTCACCTACTCAGGATCAAGATTCACAGACAGATCAAGTGGATGTCACTAACAGACCTCCAAGAGTTCATCCAGGTCCATCAATACCCACACCACAGCCACTTTGGCATCAGGATCTACACCATCCTGGATGGTCTCGCCACAGCATGCATCGATCAGAAATTGTGAGTTATTTTGATATCTATAATAATGTGGTGTTAACCTTATCAAAGCACGTTGGCATTATGTTGCTTATTCCAATTGATGGGATTTTTGGAGTATGATGTCAATAGAAACTCGATCTTGATGTTTTTACCTCTCTGACTAGAATTATAACCTTGAGATATATTAGTTGTCATGGGAATAGGGTAGTACTCAGTTATTCTTTTGGTACAGGTCTTAATGCAACCAATTGTTCACTGGATGGCGGCATCAATACATTTAGTGTTGCTCAAGAACTCTTGACTCTGTTTCAATGGCAGTCATGTGTTATGTTGTATTAATGCTACGTTTGGAATAGGGTTGAGTTTACCTTGTCACTTAATTAGCTTCCTTGTTTGAGGAATGGTATTATGCAATGCTTTAATCTGGAAACTGGGGGAAAATCTTTAGCTGATCGAAAAATTGCTGCTGTATGGTGCTTTGTTATTAGCATATTGTTTCCTTTGGGCATGCAATACTGAAATCTGAACTGACTTTAAATGGGTGGTTGGTGCAGGAATGGGAGATGATCAATGATCTCAGAACAGACATGGCTCGCCTGCAGCAAGGCATGAGCCACATGCAAAGGATGTTGGAAGCCTGCATGGATATGCAGCTTGAGTTGCAGCGATCTGTGAGACAGGAAGTCTCGGCAGCTTTAAATCGATTTGCTGGTGATAAAGGTCTGATTTTTGCATTATAACCATTCTTTAATATATACTCTCTTTTTTTGTCTGAAGTAGCTATTGCCTGATTTTTCTTGAACTTACGAACATCGCCTTTGATTTGATAGTCATGGAGATATCTATCTTCCTATGGTTTAGGCCTGTGGTTTTGTTCTTACATCTTACTAGTCAACACAGCACCGAATGTTGCAGGTTTGGGTCCTGAGACATCAGAAGACGGATCTAGATGGGCTCATGTGAGGAAAGGAACTTGTTGTGTTTGCTGTGACAGCCACATTGATTCCCTCTTGTACAGGTATGCTGGCTTTGCCTTCTCTTTTCCGAAGGTTGTGCTTTTACATGAGAACTGCAAGCCCAAGATTTCTCTGGGGAGAGATCACATATGTTGCTCACGGACTCACTCATCTAATGGGATTAAACTTTTCCAGATGTGGGCACATGTGCACTTGCTTGAAATGCGCAAATGAATTGGTTCGTGGCGGAGGGAAGTGCCCTCTATGTAGAGCTCCAATTGTTGAGGTTGTTCGAGCATACTCCATACTGTAAACAGTTGACACCTGTGAAAGAAAGTGTGTATAAGAGAACCTGGAATCCGGGGTAAGATCGGTAGAGCCATGTCCAGTTTCTCTTGGTTGAAGCAGTGCTCCAAGAATGTGGGGGCATTCACTTATTTATTTCTGTTCTCCTAATTATATGTTGAACGCTTCTCAGTGTATAATTGGAAACAAGAAAATGGCATCGCCAATTCATCATTCATGTGTAAATAAAATATCAAAATCTTTTCCCTCTTATCTCCTTATTTCCCAAAATGAGACGAGAAAGACGCGGATGTTTGGTGATTTCAGTACTGCCGTACCTTAAAAGTGATTAAGAAAGGGCATGATCGGTTGTCCAAAATTGAACAATCTGAGTATGGTCTATTTCAGTTACTGAGGCCTATAGGCATTCCACTTGTAACCCCCCAAAAAAGGGAAACTTCTTCTCTGGACTCAGGTCCACTGGATCGGGGAATTGTGCTCCGTATGTGGGTCCAGGGGACCTGGGTCCGGGCAGGGTATTCCCTGAAAGTACTAAAAATTTGTATACCTAATCAAGGGAATGATCCTCTGTGGTCCAGATGAACACCGTTAATCCATATTCAAATTGAAACAGATTTATAGTTTACTGATGATGTTTAAACATATTATGCATCTTCGGTAAGCAAGTTCTGGAAGAGTTGTCTGGGGGAAGGAGAATGAATAATCGGTAGATCTGATTAAGCAATATGACTTACAGAAGAATCTTCAAAAGCACAATAATGAAAATTCCACTAGAGAAATATGATAATGACATCTTCTCCATGGAAATGTATGGTTATGGTTCACAGGGATATTAGAAGTAAAGTGAGGGGAACTTTTCGACTGTCTTCACGAGCGTGGGTATATTTTCTAGACAAGCTCCCCAAAAAGGGGAAAAAGAACGTCCTATTGACTCATTTACAGAAAATATTGACAATGATGATTCCAATCATGCCCAAACATGGCTTCGGAGAATGAAGTATGCGTTATGCCCCAATTGAATTGCAAATTCCGAACTTACATGTATCACTGTCACCGTGGGACTTCAGATGACTACAGAAAGAAACTGTCCCTAAAGCTCTCGTGTATTCTCTTCTATACTTACTAATGCAGTGTTCCTATACACGTATCTTTTTGTTATCCTGAACAAATGCTACATCAATTGTTTCCTTGTGTGTGAAATTTTTTTGTTAAAACTGGTGAAGATGAATACTTGATCCAAAAATTAGCAGTAAATGGGTCAAGAGAGAGGACAAACTTCACCCGAAAGCACGTTCCTGGCTTATTAGTTCGTTTCGGCATTTCTTGCCTTGAGTTTCATCACAAGCTCCTCGCGCTGAGCCTCTGCCTCTGCATATCTGAGGCTCATCTGCAGGTAGCTCTCCCGTAAATGTATCAATTCTTCCTCAAGTGATGATTTGTCCTGCCCTGGTTGTGTCTCCAGCAATGCATCTTCTGTCATGCGTTTCGGCATATGTGAGGGATCGTTTGTGGACAACAAACTGAAAAGAAATGCCATCTTTGAGTTAGAAACAGCCGGATGGATGAAGAAGGCTCATGAGTTTTAGAAAAGTCGGAGCATGCCAGACATCCCCAGAATTGATTGATCTACTCTTGTCATTTTAGCAAATGAATGCCTGACTTCTCATAAAGTTGCAAACAAGGCCAATTATCTGATCTAACTTGCGAATTAACTCGAGGCATGAGAGGCTATGGTGGGTTGTTTTAAATTTCTGCTAAAGAAAAATTGGTGTCATTCTTGTGACGGACTGTGCATACCGTTTGCTGTTTCAGTATCCAAGATTCTAATGGCTGAACTTTTCAGATAAACTTTAAAATCATAATTAAAATCTGGAAAATTGAGGGAAGTTAACTGGAGTACTGCCATTGTATACCTCTTAAGCTGCATTTTATACATATCGTTGGCCTCTAAAACCTCAGCCAGCTCATTCTGAAGAATTGAGATCTTCAATGATAGATCTGGGTCATCCGCGCACTTTCTCTGTTTATTGTTCTGAAATGAATATGGAGCAAACAAAATTAGCTGGATAACAAATTTCTCAACGTAAGGCAGCCTTTTATCGATGGCTATAACGTTACTAACAAGATGCTAGGGTGTAAAACTAGTGAAATATACCTCTTCACAGAGTTGATCTACTTCTAGATGCCCTTGATCATCCGGAAAGTGTTGCACTTGAATATCTTCTGCAGGTGACTGCTTTTGTTGCACCTCACTAATCTGGCAATTCTGTAGCTGTATTAGAAATGTAATCCATACTGCATTAATTTGGAAGAATGCTATTTTAAAGGAGAATTCATCATACGGACCAGTGGGGGCTTTACTTCATAGCTGACAGGAAGACAACTTGTATTCCCATGCTTGTATATATCATATCCCATTTCCTTCATATGTTTCACCTTCTCCTGCACTGCTTGAGCACTCTTCTGGCATTCTTCTTTCTCTTCTTCCAGGCACTTCATTCTCCTCTGGACCTGGCTATAAGATCTCTTAATCCGAGCAACCTCATTTTTCAGCTCAGCTTCCTGGGCAAATAAAGCTTCTCTGGCAGTTAAATCTCCCTCAAGGCGTAAGATCCTTTCCTGAAGGGCAACTTTAGCATGTTTGCATTCTTCTAGTTCAGACAAAGCCTTCTGTATAGTCGAGATCTTCTCAACAAATGACTCTCTCTCCACTTTCATTTCTTCAAAATCTGCCAGTAATACATGGTGTGAGGTTTCTAGCCTTTCCTTTTCGAATGTCGTCTCGCTGATTGTTTTCTTAAGAGCCAAAACTTCATTCTGAAGCAGTTCAATCTTCTGTAGCTGAACCTTAAGGCAAGAGATCTCTTCCAAGAGCTGCACTCTCTCATACTCGGAAGCTTTTAGTTTCATTGCGAGACTTCTAGCAGCATTTCTCAGTTTGCTTTCATTAGATTTTACATCTTCAAGCAAAGTTATCAACTTATGATGGCCATCCATCAAAACTTCCTGGTTTTGCTTGGAAGATGCCAGCTCCCCAATAAGGTCTAGTACCTTTGCTTCATATTCCAACTGGATGTTATTAACCATACTTTCTGGATGTTCAGTTTCCTCTTCAGAATCCTTGACAGTGTCTGTTCTGGCTTCCCGAATAAAAATGTTATCTAGTCTCCTGTTTTCAAGAAGAAGTGCATTGAGTTCAGAATTTAGAGCTCTCTTTTCAAGGTGCTTTCTTCCAGTAAGGAATCAAACTTTTCTTCTAAAACTTCAATTTCATTTGAAAGATGAGAAAAGGCCTCATTGGATTCGCCAAGTTCTGCTTCCAAGAAAGTAATGCGCTCATGCAACTCTATGTTCTGCTTTCTCAATTCTCCGTTTAATTTCTGAAGTGAGCTACATTCCTCGATAAGATTTTCAGCAGTAGCCTGCACTTTCGTATTTGCAACTTTTAGATACTTGCACTCTTCTTGAGCTTCTAGTAACTGCTTATGAATTTCTTGTAACCTTTGTTTCTTAGTAACCTTCTGTGCTTCCATCTCAATTTCCAATTTCTTTATGACACTCTGGAAATTTGATGATTGAGATTCAGAAAACTGGATTGCCAAACGGCTTGACTCCCCTTTCATCAGTCAAATATTGTAGTTGAGCTTCCAGGCCACATATCCTTTCAGATAGCCGTACGTTTTCTTCTTCTAGTTCTGATAAATGAATTTCGAGTTCATTTTTTTTCGCCCTCTAGCTCTGACCATTTTCCAATAACCTCGTCAGCTGAAACCTGTGGACCCATGCTGCTAGCATGAACCATCTTGCCTTCATGCAAAGGACAAAAGCTGCAGTCGCTATCACTACCTCTTTCAGTACCTTTCATGTTATTATCCACCTTCGAATTTTCCTGCTCAAAATTACATAACTGAGTCTCCAACTCCTTTTGTAGATGCTGTAGAGTCTTGACCTCTTCCGTCTTGAGTATGTTGTCTGCCTTCAACTTGTCCATCTCAATAAAAAATTCCAGCATCTTTTCACTCAAATCTCTGAGTCTCGGTTCCAGTTCAATGTGAAGAGCACTGAGTTCCTCATCAAGAGTCAAGACTCTGTCTTCTTCCAAGTCATAGGAGGAAGGTTTTCCCCAGTTCCATCTCCACTCATGGTTCTTGGCCTGGATTCTTCTTTTTCCGACTCTTTATCCTTGAAGTCTCCAATTCTTATTTTGATTAATTTTTTTAAATGTACAAGCTTGTTCAGTATATCATCATCATGGTTTTTTAGGTCATTACTATATATACTCTGTAGCATGTCTAGATAATATATAGCATAATTACCTACAACATTTTGAGGTAAACAAAGAGCGTGTTGTTCCTGCAGCTGCTTTACAGTGTTTACTGAAACTTGAAGCTGCTCTTGATAATGCTCCAACTGCTGATGCAAGGCAGCAATCTCAGTTTCCTTGTCTTCTGCTTTTGCGCAACCTTTGCAAGGTTCAACATCAAAAAGAGAACCTTTATCCTTGAGAGATTGCAACTGCAATTCCAGTTCAGCACATTTATCCCGGAAAGAAATGCACCCCCTATGGTCACAAGATAATTCTTCAAGAGAATCTCCTTCTCCTTTAGTTCCTCCTGAAGCTCGGATACTTTCGAATTCAGTCTGGCTATTTCTGACTGACAACTTTCAATTTCTTTTCTGTCATTTGGGATTATATTTGAAGCAGAAGCCATGTTCTGAGGGTGCAAATCTTTGAGCTTAAATATTAGCTGCAGATTTTCATCTGTAAGTTCAGTGCAGTCTTTCTCAAGCTCCTGCACCTTCAACTTTAAAGACTTAATTTGTTTTCTCAGATCGGTATCACTTGCATCTTTACAACTGACTTCCTCAAAGACTTGAGAATCGAGTGCTTCAGGTGACATTTCTTTAATGCTCTCGACCTCCACCTCATTCAGAGTCGATTTATTTCTCCATCCTGCCTCACATTCAACCATTGTTTTGGTCTTGCAATCTTGGTCATTTTCACTATCTCCTTTCTCCTCCAACATCGGTTGCAGAAATTTCATGGCACTTTCCAAGTTCTGTTTCTCCATAAATCTTGGTTGCCAGAGGTTAAAACTTTTGGTGCCATCCAGATGAAATTGTGGAAACACATCACTAATGGGTTGTGCAAACACAGAATCAGGTATGCATGCATCATATGATTTTATCTCCTCAGTGGAAACATTTTCAGTTAAAGTGACTTCTGATTTTGCAGATAAAAGATCAGCAATTTCCATCTTCTGTTTCTCTATGGTATCTTCCATTTCTTGAAGAATGGAGACAAGCTCAATATTGGAGTCTTGGGTTTTCTTTAGTTGTAAAGCCAAATTGGCATTTGTCTCCTTTTGGAACTTGATTTCTTCTTCCAGCTCTTTCTGAAGATTGTCTGCACCTTTTTCTTGTAACTTCAAACTGTCCATTGCTGTTTGTTTCATCATCAAATCTTCTAGCAGAATTTTTTGCCGCTCTATTTCCTGCTTCAAGCAGTGGCACTCTGTATGCGATGCAGACAGTTCCAACTTGAGAGTTTCTTGGTGCTCAGACTGGTTCAAGGACTCCTTCTCAATTTTTCAATGTCAACCATCAGCTTTTGGGCATTTTTCTCCCACATCCTAGCTTCTGCCCTAAGTTCCTCTACTGTGACTTCCACAGCTTCAATCAGGTCTTTGGATGAACCCCCATTGCGCAAGGGTGACATGGAGGGCTGTGAAAATCGACGGAACTCTCCGTTTTGTTTTTCCAAAGAATTTCCTGATCTCCGGACATTTGAATTGAATGAGGAGTTGTTTGAATTAGCAGGAATATCACCGGAGTTGGAGCCATAAGCAGAACCAGTGTTAGACCCAGTTGAATCCTGCCATCCAATAAAACTGTAAGTATCCCCAATAAGATAGTTACTGGGGGACAATTTTTTCCTGCCAATGGATTCCTCCAAAGAGTCGAAGCTTTGATGTGAACCTGACTGTGAGAATGTTGTTCCCGTGACAATGTTAGAGGAGAGGTGAACTGGTGGGAGTTAAACTCCAAGATTTTAGGAAATGCTACAGAAAAATCTAATTCTTGCATCTGGGATGTATCCTATTACCCAGCATGACGGTCATCAGTTAACATGCAAAAGCAACATCACTTTTCCCAGGCAACTCGAGATATAGCTCATGCAAATACATATCAAACTCGCTTGATTCACAAAACAAGCAGTCCTGAGAGCACTGAATCTTGTTCTTCAATGAAAGAAGAAAATAGAAATTGCAAAATCCAGAATATTATGTTCTGGACATGCATATTTCTAAATGAAGGAAAAAAAATGGTGAGATGTGAGAAGAACATAGGTGGAACTGTGGATATGCAGATATCTGATGAGACACGTGAAAGGACAAACCTACTCGAAGAACACATATCCCAAGTGAGGAAAAAAATACCTTTCTTCCAAATTCTTCTGAATGAGATGGACTATCCATGTAGTTACTAGATGAAGATCCAGCACTGCGGACAAAAATACTGTCAGATACATCAGATTTGTTATCCATGTCGTCATAGTCAATGGTTGCCTCATCAAGTGATGAATTTGAATCTTTCCAGTCATCCCTGTAGAAGGAGTTGTTACTATTACAAATTCAATTATGAAGCTGGAGCTGCAACATTCTAACATCCAAAAGGAGAGTGAAGCTGAACCTCATCTTTGGAGTTAAACAATGTATTTTCATCTGTAGAAGGAAGAAGATAAAGGCAGATGAGCAGCTGTGTCAATAAGCTCTCAACCACCAAGTCTGATTTCTTGTTGATTACTTGATGACTGAGTAGCTATAAATCTATGAATAAACACCAAATGGATGAGCTTGCATATATCTCAAGAATAGGTTAATGGTTTGTAAGTGTAAGTTTAGTGACTGAAAATTTTAAAGCATGCATTTTGTTCCCTCAGAGAATACTTTATCCTTCTTATAGTTTTCAAGTTCTTCTCCACATAGGTCTTTGGAAAATTAAAAGAATGACTGAGGAGGAGAAGGTTGCCTTTCTGAAATAGTATCTGTGAAATGTGAACACTCCAGAATGCCCATTACAGTTAGAAAATAAGGCTGATCAGCGCCTACTGAGCCACTTCAATTGAATAAGGATAGTCCGTGCTTGTTTAAACTTTAACAAAATTAGAAGTGCCTTTTTGCTTTCCCTCGAAAATTAAAAATATTACTCATAATTAAAAAAAAAAAAAAGTGAAAAAACTATATGCAGATCTGTGTGTCAACATTTACATTATAAGAAAGTTTTTTTGCTTTCTGACTAAAAAAATAAAGTGCATGTGCTGCAAAATTTAAATTAAGCAAAAAGTAAAAAGTAAAAGCCAATCCAGAAAGTCCTCCATAACAGAGTAAAGAAAATGCAACATAAATTTTTTACATGGTTCTGCAACTCCATAACATTCAGAGTACAAGAAAACTAGATTATAATCCAAAAAGTCCAGTCCTCATGAGATTATCATGCTTCCATTCCGTGGCTTAGCTTAGTACACTCATGCTCACCTAATAATTGAACTTTAGAATGGCATAGTACAGGATCAGTGATTACACATTCAAACAAGTCAGATTCTAGACATTGTGATTCTGGATCCCCTATCAAGTAAGCATGAATAAAGAACAGGGGAAAGAAGATTCTTTTAATAAAAGCAAAAGCTTGACCCTTTTGTCTAAAAACTCCAGCACGAATGTTTTCTTGACTACAATGTGACTTGAAAACTTGAAGGCTATTGAACTGGTCTAGTGCCAAATTGATTCAATCCTTGAAACCTTGAAGTAAAAGCAGCTAGACTATACTGGAGAATTTTGTGTTCGCTGACAGAATCAATTCAGCAATCGTAAGGAAAAGTTATCTGTTTGTGAAACTTACTTGTAAAATTGTTCCTTGATTGCATTTCTTCAGCTGTAACGAAACAGGAACAGAAGCTTTTGAGCTAATATAGTTTGCCAGATTGATTGATGCCTCTCCAAGGATACTGGATCTAGATGATCCCTAAAAGAAGAATGCCATGAAAACTTGAATACATTAGTTTTCACTAATGGAAATCTTCTGTTTGATAAAACTCTTTAATTGAGAGAAACCTCATACCATTGTGACAACAAATTTAAATAGGCACCCTTCAACATCTTTTGGACCATCATACTTTGATATCAAGATTGATTTTGATATGGTCTCTGACCATTGACAATTTCCATTCCAGACTGGCACTTTTTCCAACCTTTTTATAGTTTTTCCTGTGTCCACTGAGATAATAGACAAAGAAAGTTTGTCCCATCCTTTTGGTACCTGCATATGTTAAGATGAGTGTGAAATGGAGAAGAAAGAAACATAAAAACTAACAATGGACTAGGTAAAAAGAAGTCCTCGTACGTTGGATCAATGGACACATTTATTCAAATATTTTAGTTAGCTAGACCAAGTACCAATTGCTGAAACACTTCTTGCACATGCTTTCCCTAGTTCATCTCAATGCCAAAGCTGGACATCAACATTCAGGATTCAGCATGTAGAATCAATATTAAGCACAATCTATATTCTTGAGCTAATCAATAAGGTCACAACTGTCGATGGACATCCTGAGGCTTTTAGGAACGCTGGAAGTAAAGAGCTGTTCTCATAAGTCCACGCTTACGAGAACATTATAAGATCATGACCTAATGCTTCCTAGGGACCTTGTCCATGTCAAAAAAGAAAAAGAAAAAGAGGGAGATCTAAAGGTTGACTATGAACTTTCCTCAGTGTCTTTAATGGGCAAGTAACAATTTCAGATTGAAAAGGGTGCTTGAGTTCAGAATTTTAGGTTCACTGTAGAAACTCATTTAGTGTCCTCCAGTTCCCAAATTAAGATTTCTCTACTTAAAATGCGCTCACAACAGTCAATATGTCACCCAAAATAAATTTACTTCGATAGGAAAGTCATTATGCGACTTTGGAGTCTCAAATTATACTTTCCTTTACCAAAGAGTATACCATTAAATCGCCCCATGCAATGCTAGTCACAAAACGTGACTGATGATTTCAATGCATATTATGTTAGAAGAATGGCGCAAGTAATAACATTTTTTTTGCAGCAGTGCCAGAAAAATATGGCAGCATGTCGCAAGACACCTTTTTACTGTATACACATAAAGGACTTCCGCGTAAGATTGCGGTGCAGTTGAAGCAAGCATTGACAAGATAGTCCAGTCGCATTCGCAAAATTACAGAACACGAGCAACAATCTGGCAATACTTAGGGAGCTAATGCACGCGCACAGTCCATCTTCTTGAGCAATGACATAACGAGCATTAAGCGGTAAAGTTTAAATCATTAGGAACTGTTCGATTGCTTCAACACATAGCACAAAGCGGCGTAACTGCTCCTTCCTCCTCCTGCCGTGAAGAACTCCACTGCGTTTTGGCAGATGAATTTTCCAGCCAAACTCTCTGACACGATGCTGTTGTATTCGAATATAAACAGAGCCTTAATCAACCAATTAGGCACGGCAAACTCAGCGACATCCACGAAACTTGAAAAAAAAAAACGAACAACTAATCCTAATCGAATCAGCCAGTATATTTCGGCTCATCTGCCTCTATCGTCTTATCAGCCCGCGAGGAGAGAGAAGACGAGCAAAGAATTTTATACAACGCGCGCAGCAAAATGCCGTTTCCATCTGACGACGAGCACCTGCGCGCGTTTACGCACGACGAGTTCGCATACGCAGTTCGCGAGCGAAGAAACGCCCGCGAGAGGCAGCGGCGAGGCAAAGCTAGGAAGCAGGGAAGCCAATTTTCATCAATGCAATAGCGGATGGCAAGGATGGAAAACTTGGAGACGTCAACAAGCGTATTTTAGAGAGAGAGAGAGAGAGAGAGAGAGAGAGAGAGAGAGACCTGAAGGGCCTGAAGGTTGGAGAGCTGGAAATCGAATCTCTCGCGCAATTCGTCGGACTTCTGCTTGTGTAGCCTGAACATTGCTCTCTAGTTTCCAGTCAGCTTCATGAAGCTCGCTCGCTCGTCCGCTCGTCCGCTCGTCTTCAACCTCGCCGGCAGCTTAGAGAGAGAGAGAGAGAGAGAGAGAGAGAGAGAGAGAGAGAAGGAGGAGGAGGAGAATGCAGCTGCAGTTGCAGTTGCAGAGATGATGCGAAGGCGACGGGAGAGAGAAGGAGCACGTTAGCTGTTACTGTCGCCAGAGGAATTTCTTAATTGGGGGATCGGCTTATTTTAAAAGTCCTTTCTTCCATAGCCCTTTTTCTTATCGGTATTTACTTTTTGGTACCCTGGAGTTCTTTTAATTTTATTTTTTGGGTTGGTTCACCTTTTCTGCTACCGTCCTTTCTTTAAAAGTTCTTTTTTCCAAGCTAAGGCACGAGTGGGAGTAGGAGATCCTATCCATTCTCTTTGTTCATTTCTTTTTTGAATTTCATTAAATCAAGAGATTATTTTAAAAGAAAAGAGGGAAGAGAAGGTAGAAACTCGATAAATTTCATGGTTGATAGGTTATTGATTTTGTTTTTTTGTTGAGATAAATTATTGAGTTAACTCATATCTAATCTTTTAATTTCAATGAGAAGATATAACTAAACTCATCTCTCACTTTTTTTCCTTTTCTTTAAGAGACAAGTGAGTGCTTTTTTAAAAAGTCATCTTCAAGATAATTTATTGAAAAGAGAGATAGGTCTCGAGAAATAAATATAATATTGAAAAAATTGTTATTTAACCTCTATTAAATTCAGTAACGCCTCGATTGCAATCAAAGTTAAAGATAGAGCTAGAGCCTTACTCCATAAGAAGATATAAAGTGCACATGAAGTGACTTCGGAAATTTCAAAGCTGGTTATTGTTGTTGACAATTTACGTGATAGACAATTTCAAAATTACATAATAGAAGATGCGATTTTTGTGTTCAATGGCATAAAAGGTTGATTGTGAATTGGCGAAAAAGTAAATTTCAAATGACTATTCTCTTTTAAGATAAGCTTACGTAAGGCCAAAGATATTTATCTACGCTCGCGTATTGTAATATTTTCCTTGATCCTCGGTATGAAACAAACCAGATTGTCTTCTCCGCATAAAATTCTTGAATTCAGGGCCCCAAATGGAAAACGTCAATTCTGCGGGGTAGTCAATAAAAGACCCGAAAAGTCCTCAAGGAAATTGATCGAAAACGTCGACGAAAGAGGGGACGAAACACCGTAGCGAAACTCCCCAGGAGTTTTAATTTGGGCTTCGGCGTTTCGTTTGTCGGACGAGGGGAGAAGTCCCAAAGCGTTTTGAATTTAGGGGATTGGCGATTACCGAGACGTGTCGGCTCCCCATTGGCTGAATCGATGGTAATTAGGATCCGCCGCGTTGAGCTGGCGGGGTTAATTAATGAATCGGGGAGTGGTTGCGTATGAGGAGGGGTACGGGTACGAGGTGCATGATTGTGGCCACGTGGGCGTGCGGTCTTTGCAGTCGACGGTGATTAGTTATGTCAAAAGATGGAGTAATTATAACGTTAATTGGCCTTGGATCTTAGGGGCACGAGTACAAGAACGTGCCTCCCAAAAAGGATTTCGTGATTTTCTTATTTTTAATTGTTGGGTTATTTATTGTCTAGATTCCGAAGTCAAGTTTGGCGTTTTATGAAGTCCCTATCTTTTGAAGATGCTCCTAAAAAAAGTCTTGAATCTTGTATAGATCGTTGATTAATTAGCATGCTTTTTAATTTTCAACAAATTTAATCCTAAACTTTTTAATAATTTATAACTCCCTCCTTAGTCCCTCTATTCCTCTCTCTGTTCCATCTCGCCTCCCTCTTGCTTGACACCATCTCAAGTCTCTGTTCCATCTCGCCTCCCTTGTGTTTGGTAAATAATTTCAAAGATTCGCGACACCATCTCAAGTCTCAAGTCTTTTGAAGATTTCTCCCCCAATCTCTCCAAACGCAGCCTATAGGTAATAGGAATTTGAAGTGGGTCCTTAGAGTCCATATTGCAACGCCAAAATGCCATAGTGGTCACACTTGTTGCCTTTTTTTATTCTTACTTTCTATTTAGAGTCAATCAAGATGATTTAGAGATGAGACTCTGTGTTTTCTCCCTCAACTTTCCGAGCGGCCGTCTTGCAGGGTAATAATATATATATATATATGTGTGTGTGTGTAATAAATTAAACACCGCTGATACTTGGACACATTTGGAATCGAGCCAACTAGTCAATTTGATCCAATTTGGTTTTAGGATCAAAGCGGCTGATTCAAACCGAGAACGAGCCTACTGATCTAATTTTGCTATTCTAAGGTGGGAATCAACCTACTTTAGAACCAATTATCCCTAGTCTCGGCCCTTGCCCACATAGAGGCGAAGGCTGCAACAATCCTTGCCAAGGCCCTGGGGACTGCCGCACACGCCTTTAGGGAAGACGAACGATTAAAAAAAAAAAGGAAATTTAGAAAATTTGAAAAAATTGCAATATTTTCATGTCAACAGTAGTCGCTCCACATTGGACATTTGGCATTTGTGTCATAGAATTTTTAGCCAAAATTGATCAAATGACTATATTGGCTAGTCGTCAAAAGGTTTAACTTTAAAGTCCATGAGTCAATTGATTATCATGCAATAGGTTTAATATTTTTTAGACAATTTTCCGTCCCAGAAGTGAAGAGATCATTCAATTGGAAATATTTGCAAAAAAATTTAAAAAATCTATGTCATGCCAGAAATCTTTTCGTATTAATTAGCTCTCCATGCTTTCCCCGAAATATCTTGGCATCGCCCTATCGTGACCATCAAGCAAAGTATTTTGGAAATCAAACTATTCAAAAATTACGAGTCTATGATAACAGAGTCTTCTTAAGGAAGCATTTGAGAAATTTTCAAATAGAGAAAAGGTGAGGGTAGGTGGACGTTTTATTTATTCGGTAGCATGTTGATCAGTCACATTCATCGGATTAATTAAAGTATAAAACTCTCATCGTATGAAAGCGGCTTGTGCAACTAAACCGGCAAAGAATTGATAACTAACAACATCATGGTTATGGAAAACTCACGTCCGGATCTTAATTACTTGAATTAATGCTGAATTTCGAATGGGAGCATGAAAATCAAATGAAAGTCCAAGTGGCTAGCTACATTACGACACTCTTGCATTGATGAGAACCTAACATGGCTTGCTAGCGTGGGTGCACATGACGATCGTAATCAATTGCTTTGTCTTTTTTTGGCTTGAAAAAAGAAAAGTTAAAAAAAAGGAGTAAATTCAAATATAATGTGTTTGCACCTGTAATTTGTCGTTTCGACTTCTCATTCCGATTTTAGCATTTGATGCCCATTGCCCACCTTACGACGGAAATGGATATTTTTTGGAATGTCGATCCTTTCGATAGAAGTAATAATGGACACTCGTTTTGTACGCGGCTACTTTTCGCTTTCCCTTATTTCTCTTGGAAAATTATCCAGGGGGTGGAGAAGTGGCAGTGCGCATGTTGGCAGTCTGCTTATTTACAACTCGTGAACTCTAAGCTTATTCCACTTTTGTGAATTTAGTTTTAAATATCTCAATTTTGCTAATTCAATCATAAACATTTTCACATTTTACTAATCGAATCAATCCGGCTAATTTGATTGGAATTTGCTGAAATTTGTTCGTGTAAATGTCGAATTTTCTCGAAGACGATCGCTAACATAAATAATTTTTTGATAATATTTTTTTTTCAAATTTCTTACTAATAAAATTTTAATTTTTTCTAATTTTTCCTTTCTTTTTTCCCCCATTTCTTCTTCCTTTTACCAATAGTCGAGTTGTTTGGCCTCACCTATCATGGTTATAAGTTATAACCACTGGAAATTTAGGCCCCGTTCGATTAAATTTGTTTCTGTTCTCCAGAACACAAATTTCCGACCGAAGTCTCTGACATGATGCATTTGTAGTCCAATATAAAATGAGCCTCGATCAACCAACTGGGCACGGCAGACACAGGTATTGAGGAGATGACACAGCCACTCCATGAAACTTAAAAAAAGAAGAAGGAACAACTAATTCTAGTTTTGTCTTATCCGCCGCTATCGTCTCATCAGCCCGTGAGGAGAGAGAAGGGGAGCAAAGAATTTCAAACACCGACGCGCACGAAAATGCCGTTTCCATCTGACGACGACCAACTTGCACATACGTGTTTATGCACAACCAATTTACGTACGTAGTTCACGAGCGAAGAACGCCGGCGAGCAAAGAATGCCGGAGAGAGACAGCGACGAGCAGGGAAAGCCAATTTCATCAGTGGAACAGCAGATGAAAAGCATGGAATCTTGGAGACGTCAACAAGCGTATTTTAGAGAGAGAGAGAGAGAGAGGAGTTGTTTGCAGTTGCAGAGATGATGAGAAGGCGACGGGAGAGAGAGGGAGCACGTTTTAGCGGTTACTACTGTCGCCAGAGGAATTTCTTAAATGGGATCGGCTTATTTTTAAAAGTCTCTTTCTTCGATAGCCCTCTCACTTCGCGGAATTTACTTTTTGGTACCCCGGAGTTCGCTTATTTACCTTTTCTGCTTCTGTCCTTTCACATTTTATAGAAAGTCCTTCCAGGCTAAGGCACAAGTAGGAGACGCTCTCCTTTTCTCTTTCTTCATTTCCTCCCGTATTTTAAAAAAATCAAGACATTATTTTTAAAGAAAAGAAGGAAGGGAAGATAAAATTTTCCCATACGTTGCAAGAATCAATCTCATGCTTGATAGGTTATTAAGTTAATTAATCTAATTCTTTGATTTCAGTAAAAAAAATATAGATGAATTCATCTCTCAATTTTTTCCTTTCTTTTGCAAGAGACAACTGCATGCATTTTAAAAAATTCTCTTCCAGATAATTTATTGAAAAGAGAGATAGGTCTTGATCGATAAGTAACTACATTGAAAAGGTTGTTATTTTAACCTCTATTAAATTTGGTAATGCCTTAATTAGTCAAAATTTATGACAAAGCTAGAGGCCTACTCCATAACCATCTATGAAAATATATAAAGTGTGCATGGAGTGACTTTCAAAACGTAGCCTATATAGGGAGAAGAGGAAATTCAAAATATGATTATCGTCATTAATTGCTATTTAGATAAATAATATGAAAATTACATAATAGAATAGGTGATTTTTGTGTTCAGTGGCGTAAAAATTGATCATGAATCCGGGACTATTCTCTTCACTATAAGCTTACACATGGTCAAAGATATTTATTTCCGTTCTCATTTTATAAGCTTTTCCTCGATCCTCAACACGAGAACAAATCAGATGGTCTTCTCCGCATAAAATTCTTGAATTCGGGGCTCCAAACGAAAAAAAGTCAATTTTGTGGGGGTAGTCAATAAAAGACTCGAAAAGGCCTCAGGAGATTGATCGAAAACATCGACGAAAGCGGGACGAACAATGTAGCGAGACTCCCGGAAGTTTTTTATTTGGGCATTGGCGTTTCGTCTATAGGATGAGGAGAAAACTACAAAGCGTTCTGAAATTTAGGTACTGGCGATTGTGGAGACGTGGCGGCTCCTGATTGGCTGGATCGATGGTAATTAGGCTTCGCGTGGTGAGCTGGGGAGGGGATTAATTAACGAATGGGAAGAGAAGAGGCTGCGTACGAGGTGCGGGATTGTGGCCACATGGGTGTGCGGCCTTTGCAATTAATAACGACGGTAATTAGTGATGTCAGAAGATGGAGTAATTATAACAGCCTTGGATCTTGGGGGCACGAGTACGAGAACGTGCCTCCAAAAGATTTCGTGATTTTTTATTATTTTTGGGTTATTTATTATTGTCTAGATTCCGAAGTCGAGTTTCGCATTTTTTGCTTTCTCTGTCAACGCCATCTCTCTCTCTCTCTCTCTGAGTGCAAGTGCGAGTGAAGTGGCTTGTAATATAAAGGCCGCCGTGCGCTGAGACGTCACGTCGTGCATCCGCGCGTTCGATGGTTTATGCCCCTTCTGACGAGCTAAGTACTTGCCCAACAAGAAAGAGGAGAGAGTTTTGACGTGACAAAGACCGGAGTTCAGTGCTCCTCCGATGGCACGTCTGCGTCGTCAGCGCTTTCGATGGTTCATGCCTGCTATGACAAGCCATGTACCAGGTTGACAAGAAGACAGCTTTGACGTGCCAGAGGCCGGAGTAGTTGGCCGTGCAGAAACTATCCTTTGATTAGTCGGCAGTGTGAATTTTGACCTGGTCAAGATTTGGTTGTACCTATTTGCTGAGCAAGCTTGTATTGATATATTTACACTGCACAGGTGGCATGTCCTTATTTCGAAACTCCCGGCCTCCAACGTTGCCTGAATCGAACTCTCGGTAATTGTAAAAATAACGGACGACCCAATTAGCTCAACTTGATTATAGCTATAAATAATCACTGTAAATGTAATATATTTTTTTCTTTGGGCCTGGCTTGACTTGATCAATCAAGCGTAAACCAAGACATTAGTTGTTAATTAAGTACACACTAAACATATTTATCGTGACAATCTGGTTTGAAAAGAGTGTATAGTGATCGCGAGGTTAAAGGGCTTGAATAAGGATTAACTCTTGATAGACTTTTAGGATGATGAAGAGATAGGAATGAATCGAACTATCTATCAAATAGGGAGAGAGCAATTTTGTAATATATATGTGAAAATTGAAAGTAACTTGTTAAGGCGAATTTTTATATAACGGAAAAATTTTCCAAGCTAGAGCACTATCATAATGGGTGATCTCCTAGAAAAGTGTTCACCTATATCCTAAAAAACGGAATTATGAGGCTTGATATAGGATGGGTTAAAAAGGAATAATAACTCAAGTAAGTTAATTTAGAGATGTCACGTGACATTACTTTCTTAGCATATACTTATAAAGATAACTTACATTAGAAGTGATCATTGACCACCCGTCGTCCGTGCAGGCTTGGATGATGCATGTGGGCACGATGAATTTCTTTCAAAATGGCTAGGTCTAAGCGAGGAATTCTTCATAAATCGTGGCCCCAATCGGGCTTTTCCTCTAAAGGGCTATTTTTTTTTTTTTTCTTTTCCAAATGAGAAATCAGGAATGGGCCTGTCCCAACCCAAAAATGACTCGAATTACTCGACGCGAATCCATCTGCTTGTACCAGGCGGTTCGACTCAAACAATCCGAACACCGCACTAGTCCATCGAACCATCCGATGTGGAAGCTCTTCTTTTACGTACCTCGGTTTAGACTCTCGAGAGCACAATGCGTGATTATTGCCGATAGCTATCGAGATGTACGAGGCGACCTCATCGTCTTCATCATAAGATGACTCGAGCCCACCCGAAATCACAGACCGAGAATTCGAACTCGGGAGGCCGAGACACGAGTTTTCAATAAAACAACATACACGTATTTAAAAAATTTCTCCTTTAAATTTAGGGAGGGTTTTGAACCTAGGAGGGGCGGGCGCCACCACCGGCCCATTTGAGGTCCATCACATGTTCACACATCTTCATTTACCCCGTCATTTACAATGGATCGTACTATCGTACCCATGATCTGTCTCATTGATTTGGTCCATCCATCATCCAAATTCGATGGTTATGAGATGTACAATAATTAGGTGCATGATTTTCTAACGTGCCTCTGGATTTTTATTTTTTAATTTTTTAATGGGGTTCTTTCCTTTTTGCCTTGGCTTTATTAGCACTTTCGGTTACAAGGCACCGGCACATGCCTTACGTGAGATTAATTGGGGAAATAATTCAATAAATAAAATATTATAGGTGTGCAAAATTTCTTTTTTTATTTTATTTTTTATTTATCAACATGCGTCTTCATCATCTGTTTTTTTTACGGTGGGTGATCTCCTCATCTCGTCTGCTTTTTTTTTTTTTTTTTTTTTTGAAGCCTCGTGGGTCCCTCTCATCCTAAAAAGTGAATAAAATGGCGAAATAAAAAAATGTTGGGAGTGAGCCACGAAATTCTTGAATAATCCCCAATGCGCTTATGAGCCCAATATATCTTGACCATTGAGTTACATGAAATCCACATGAGATCTATATCTATATGATTCAATAGTTATGATTGATGGGATTTGTGGACACCCAGCTGATGCAAGTATTGCTCGATTTTTTATACTCAGATTAAATACATATTATGGTCTATGAATTTGATGGTATGTTAGATGGGCATCGAGCCCCAAATTCGGAAGACTGCGAAACGGTTGGACATGCCACCATCTGGAGCAAGGTAGACAACGCTACTCAATGCTACTTTCCTAGATGATATACAGGTTTGTAAATGCTCTCTAATAAGCTGCCAACATCTATTTCGGGGAGAGGAGGGGGGGGGGGGTGGGTGGGTTATGTGAAAACTCGATTTTATGGTTGATATTTCTCTGCATTGCAGATGTATTTCTTGCATTTAAAAGGGGAGGATCTTGTTATATTATTAAAAAATTATCACATAAGATTTCCGATCATCTTCGCCGAATTTAACTCTCAAGTGTCCTATTTTTCATAAAAATATCACTTTTATAATTTTTAGCATTTAAATGTTCTCTTATACCGAATTTTGATACTCTAGATGTTCGGTACTCTGTATATAAACCAAGAGTTGACCGTGGGAGCAGAAAACCCACGCTGGGTAGAAATCAAAAGAAAGTCCAAAAGTTAGGACTCCCCTTTTATTGTTTATATATATATATATATATATATATATTGGTATTGGTTTTATATATTAATGTCTTCTTCCCAATCCACATCAAGCAAGGTGCAGATTATGCATAAAGATAAGCCACACGTACGTACCAGATAAGGAAACTGATTTGATGGGATTTGGTCAACAATTCCAATCTTCGACTTTTCTCATCACCTTGTTGCTTCCACAAGAAATAGGAAAGATTTTTTTTTGCTCTTTCTACTTTCCTTTTCTTGTCTTTATTAATATTCAGAAAGGACAATTTCGCTTCGAACTCAAATTCAAAACATATTTTAACAGATTTGATTGCTCTAAAGGTTGATTTTGTTGATGATAGGGATAAGAGAAGTTATCTTTTGGGTCTTCTTCGTTCCCTAGCAAAAGATGGTTGGATTGGCAACAAAGTATTAGAATTACTGAATTGAGGAAGTACATGTTCATTTATCAAACGTTGGTGTATATTTAAATTACATACCAATTTACCATTTCATAAGAAAAAACATTCGATTTGAGGGTTACAATAATATTCTCCCGCTTTCAGTGAAACTATTTGAGGAAGAACTGAATATGTTGGCAGACGAGCAAAATACCCAAAAAATTGTCCATATAATTACAGAAACGTAGAATTTTTTTCTATGTTGCATTGGCTTTATTGTAGGGGTTGAATACCAATACAAGTATTGCGTGTGTGGTCGCCACTAGGATGATGGCAACCCAAGTCATCAAGACCGCCAATTCAGTGAATACCCGCCCTTTTCATTGGCTTTAAGGACATGTATTCACTAAAGTAGCGATCTTATTAACCCGGGTCGCCATCTAGGATGATGGCGACGCATGTCATTAAGACTGCCAATTCAGTGAGCACCCGTTGGCGATCTTATTGACTTGGATCGCCATCTAGGATGATGGCGACGCATGTCATTAAGATTGCCAATTCAGTGAGCACCAGCGGCCACACACACAATACCCTATACCGCTATTCAATCTCTACAGTAAAGCCAATGCAACATATAAAAAAATTTGCATTTTCATGATCATATGGGTGATATTTACGGGTATTTTGCTCATCTGCCAACTTATCCAATTCTTCTTCAAATTGTTTAGCTGAAAACGAAAAATATTATTGTACTGGGAGAATATTATCATACTCTTCAAACAGATTTTTTTTTTTATATATGAAATGACAAATCGATATGTAGTGCCTACTGAATTCAGCAATTCTAGACTTCTAGTACCTTGCGGCCAATACAACCTTTTGAGCAATCAAATTCGTGTTGGAGCCTACCCTTCCAAATGCAAGAAATATATAATATGAGAGAAAATTGAACGCCAGCCTCTGCGATGCGAAAAGAGAAATATCAGCCATAAAATCCAGTTTTCACATACTTTAGGATTAATTAATCACTAAGCTCCCCCCCCCCCCCCCCCCCAAAATAGATGTTGGCAGCTTATTAGAGAGCATTTACAAACCTGTATATCATCTAGGAAAGTAGCTCTGAGTAGCGTTGTCTACCTTGCTCCAGATGGTGCAGGTGGCATGTGCAACCGTTCCACAATCTTTCGAATTTGGGACTCGAAGCCTATATCTAACTGCGAACGAAGATACTGTCAGACACATCAAATTTGTTTTCCACATCATCATAGTCAATGCTTGCCTCATCCAGTAATGAATTTGAATCTTTGGAGTTAAACATTGTATTTTCATCTGTAAAAGGAAGAAGATAAAGGCAGATAAGCAGCTGCGTTAATAAGCTCTCGACCGCCAAGACTGATTTCTTTTTGATTGCTCGATGACTAAGTAGCTATAAAGCTATGAATAAACACCAAATGGATGAACTTGCATATATCTCAAGAATAGGTTAGTGGTTTATAGGTGTAAGTTTAGTGACTGGAAATTTTAAAACATGCATTTTTCTTTTTCCCTTGAAGAATACTTTATCCTTCTTATAGTTTAAGTTCTTCTCCACATAGGCCTTTGGAAAATTAAAAGAATGACTGAGGAGGAGAAGGTTGCCTTTCTGAAATAACACTTGTGAAAAGCGAGAACTCCAGAATGCCCATTACAATCAGAAAAGAAGGCTCCTCATTCCCTACTGAATCACTCCAAGTGAATAAGAATAGTCCGCGTTTGGTTAAACTTTAACAAATATTAGAAGTGTTCCAAAATTAAAAATATTACTAAAAAAAAAAAAAATTGTGAAAAAACTATATGCAGATCTACGTGTTAATATTTATATTATATAAACGTTTTTTCTTTTGTTTCCGACTAGTAAATCAGATTGCATGCTCCCCAAAAAAAGCAAAACCCAATCCAAACACGTCCTTAGCCATTAGGTTGAAGAAAGCTCGACTACAATCAAATGAAGCAAACAGAGTAAAGAAAATGCAACATAACGTTTTTACATGGTTCCTTAACAGCCTACATCCAACGGTGAGGGGTAGCAGAAAGTCTTCCATAACATAAAAGTCAGAGTACAAGAGAACTATACTATAATCCAAAAGTCCAGTCTTCATGAGATTATCATGCTTCCATTCCGTGGCTTAGCTTAGTACACTCATGCTGACCTAATAATTGAACTTTAGAATGGCATAGTACAGAATCTAACGTTACATATTCGAACAAGTCAGACTCTAGACATTGTGATTCTGGATCCCCTATCAAGCAAGCATGAATAAAGAACAGGGGAAAGATTCTTTTGACAAAAGCAAAAGCTTGACCCTTTTGTCTAAAAACTCTGGCGCGAATGTTTTCTTGACTACAATGTAACTTGAAAACTTGAAGGATATTGAATTGGGCTACTGCCAAATTGATTCAATCCTTGAAACCTTGATGCAAGAGCAGCCAAACTATATTGTAAAGGTTGGTGTTTGCTTACAGAATCAGTTCAGCAATAGTAAGGAAATGTTATCTGTTTATGGAACTTACTTGTAAAATCGTCCCTTAGTTGTATTTCTTCAGCTGTAATGAAATAGGAGCAGCAGCTTTTGAGCTAATATAGTATGCCGGATTGACTGACGCCTCTCTAAGGTTACCGGATCTAGATGATCCCTTAAAGAAGAGTGCCATGAAAACTTGAATACATTAGTTTTCACTAATGGAAACCTTATTTTTGATAAAACTCTCTTAATTGGGAGAAACCCCGTACCGTCGTGACAATAAAGTTAAAACAGGCATCCTTCAACATCTTTTGGGCCATCGTACTTTGATATCCAGATTGATTTTGATATTGTCTCTGATCATTGACAATTTCCATTCCAGACTGGCACTGTTCCCAACCTTCTTATGGTTTATCCCGTGTCCACTGAGATAATAGACAGCGAAAATTTGTCCCATCCTTTTGGTACCTGCATATGTTAAGATGACCACTGAAGCAGAGAAGAAAGAAACATAAAAACGAACTCAATTTTTTTGGTGGAGTCGCCAACCGAAGTAGGCATAAGTAAAAAGAAGTCTCTATTAACTTGGCTCAATGGACGCATTTATTCAAATAATTCAGTTTGCTAGACCAAGTACCAATGGCGGAAACACTTCTCGCACATGCTTTCCCCAGTTCATTTCAATGCCAACGCTGGATGACGTCAACGTTCAGGATTCATCATATAGAATCTGTGGTAAGCATAAACTATATTCTTGAGCTAATTAATAAACTGACAACCGTCGGTAGATATCCTGAGGCTTTTATGAATGTTGGAGGTAAAGAGCTGTTCTCTCCATCCTGTAATGAAAAGTCATCATGCAACTCCTGAGTCTCAAATTATTCTTGACTTCACGGAAGAGAATACCATTAAATCACCCAATGCAATGCTAATTACAAAGTGGGACTGATGATCTCAATGCATATAATGTTCAAAGAATGGTGTAAATAATAACAAATTTTCTGCAGCAGTGCTAGAAAAATATAACAGCATGTTGCAAGACACTGTTTTACTGTATACACAAAAAGGACTTATGCCTAGGATTACGGGGCAGTTGAAGCAAGCATTGACAAGATAGTCTAGTCACATTCGCAAAATTACGGAAAATGAACAACAATCTGGCAATACCTTGCGAGCTAGTATACGCACAGTCCATCATCGCAAGCGACAATGCGACAAGCACCAAGCAGTGAAGCAAGCCAATTACGTCGAATTACTTTCCTTGAGCATCAAGCCCCCGCGATGAAATCGTTAAGAGCTGTTCGATTGCTTCATCACATAACACCAAAGCGGTGTAATTGCTCCGTCCTCCTCCTGCCGCGAAGAACTCGACCGCGTTTGGCCGATAAATTTCCCAACCGAGCTCTCTGACATGATGCTTTTGTAGTCGAATATAAAACGAGCCTTGATCAACCAATTAGGCAAGGCAGACACGGGTATCGAGGAGACAACACAGCCACGTCCGTGAAACTGCAAAAAAATGAAGAAGGAACAACTAATTCTAATCGAATCAGCCAGCATTTTTCGTCTCGTCAGCCCGTGAGGAGAGAGACGACGAGCAAAGAATTTTAAACAACGACGTGCACGAGAATGCCGTTTCCATTTGACGACGAGCACTTGCACATACATGTTCATGCACGACGAATTTACATACGTAGTTCACGAGCGAAGAACGCCGGCGAGAGACAGCAACGAGCAGGGAAGCCAATTTTCATCAATGGAACAGCAGATGCAGGGATGGAAAACTTGGAGACGTCAACAAGCGTATTTTAGAGAGAGAGAAAAGAGAGAGAGAGAGAGAGAGTAGTTCGCAGTTGCAGTTGCAGTTGCAGTTGCAGAGATGATGAGAAGGCGACGGGAGCACGTTTTAGCGGTTACCGTCGCCGGAGGAATTTCTTAATGGGATCGGCTTATTTTTAAAAGTCTTTTTCTTCGATGGCCCTCTTACTTCGCGGTATTTACTCTTTAGTACCCTGGAGCTCACTTATTTACCTTTTCTGCCCCGGTCCTTTCAACTTCCATTAAAAGTTCTTCTTCCAAGCTATGGCACAAGTAGGAGACCCACTCCTTTTCTCTTTCTTCATTTCTGTCTGAATTTCATTAAATCAAGACATTATTTTAAAAGAACAGAGGGAAGGGAAGATGAAACTCTTCCCATACGTTGCAAGTATCAATTTCATGCTGGATAGGTTATTGAGTTAACTTATTTGATTTTTCAATTTCAGTGAGAAGATATAAGATGAATTCATCTCTCATTTTTTTTTCTCCTTTTTTTTTTTTTCAAGAGACAACTAAATGCATTTTAAAAAGTCATCTTCAAGATAATCTATGACCCACCAAAAAAAAAAAAAAAGATAATCTATGGAAAAGAGAGATAGGTCTGGAGAGATAAGTAATATATTGATGAGACGACTAATTGCATTCAAAATTAAAGACCAAGCTAGAGCCCTACTCCATAAATATATCAAGTGCGCATGGGCTGACTTTCAAAACGTAGCCTATATAGGAAGAAGAGGAAATTCCAAAGATGGTTATCGTCGTTAACAGTTTACGAGATGGACAATATCAAAATTACATAATAGAAGAAGTGATCTTTGTGTTTAGTGGTGCGAAGTGTTGATTGCAAATTCGATGAAAAAATAAATTTTAAATGATTATTCTCTTCGAGATAAACTTACGCATGGTCAAAGATATTCATCTCCGCTCTCACATTGTAATATTTTCTTTAATCCTCCATACGAAAACAACCCAGATGGTGTCCTCCGCAAAAAATTCTTGAATTCAGGGCTCTAAAACGAAAAAGTCCATTTTGTGGGGGTAGTCGATAAAAGACCTGAAAAAACCTCAAGGAAATTGATCGAAAACATGGACGAAAGAGGGGACGAAACATCGTAGCGAAACTCCCCGGAAGTTTCTATTTGGGCATTGGCGTTTCGTTGTCGGATGAGGTGAGAACTCCAAAACATTTTGAATTTAGGCTCTTGCAATTTCTGAGACGTGGCAGCTGCTGAGGGTGCGTTTGTTTGCACCGTGTTTCTGTTCCTGTGAACAAAAAAGGAACAGAAACGTTTGTGTGCGTTTGTTCGCTTTTTGTTCTTTTGTTCGCGAACAAAAAAGAAAACGAAAAAAAAAAAAAACGTTGTTTTAGTTTCCTAACAAAATCTGTAACACTTCTCTTTTTTATTTTTCTTCTTTTTTCTTTCTTTTTTTCTTTGGCCGGTCGCTGCCTTGGCCATGGCCGGCGACCGCCGACGAGGGCCGACGGCCTCGCCCGCCACGGCGAGGCCAAGCACGGCGAGGCTCGGCCTCGCCGGCCACCGCCAGCGACGCCCGACTGGCGGTGGCCGAGCGAGGCGCGCTGGTCGGGCGAGCTCGATCTCGCCCGATCCGGCGAGGCCGAAGCTCGCCCGGCGGCCGCGAGGCTCGGCCTCGCTCGGCCACCGCCCGGTCGCGTCACTGGCGGTGGCCGGCGAGGCCGAGCCTCGCCGACCTTTGGGCGAGCTCGGCCTCGCCGGATCCGGGCGAGGCCGCCGCCCTCGTCGGCGGTCGCGCCATGGCCGAGGCCGGCGACGGCCAAAGAAGAAAAAATAAAGAAAATAAAAAAAAAAAGAAAAAGAAAATAGAAAAAAATATTAAAAAATTATACAAATTTACCAAACGCATTTTTTGTTCAAAAATTGTTCCAAATGTAAATACTTTTTTCTATTTCGTTCCCCGGAACAATTTTTAAACGAAACGTTACCAAACTCACCCGATTGGGCTGGATCAATGGCAACTGGGCTCCACGGCGTGAACGAGGGATTGATTAGCGAATCGGAAGAGGTTGCGTATCCCGTTTGGTTCGGCTTTTGAACGAGCTTTGAGACTTTAAAGTCCCTTGATCAAATACAAACGTGTTTGGTTCATGTTTTTGCTCAATTTTAGGAAAATACAATTACATCTTCAAATGACTCTAAAGGCTTTTAATTCAAAACAAGTATGAAAGTTTTTGGAAACTTGTATTTTCGAATGCAAGTTCCGTTACTTTTCATCTTCTTCAAAACCACCACACAGAAAAGCCAATCGGAGACCAATGATCGCTGGCCAAGGGGTCGCGTGCTCCGGCGACCATCGCCGAGGGTCGCCCGACCCCAGCGACCGTTGCCGGACCTCAAGCAACGCTTGGGTTGTGCGACCCAAGCAACGATGGCTTGAATCGCGCGACCTCAGGCGACGGTCGCCGGTGTCGGGCTACCCTAGCCGACGGCCGAATCACCCAAGCGTTGCCTGCCAAGGTTTGACCATTGGTTGGGGTCACATGACCTGAGGCGTCGTTGCCTGGGGTCACCTGAGGTCACGTGACGGTCGCCTAGGTCGGGCGACCTTAGGCGGCCTCGTATGAAGTGAGCGACCTTAAGCGACAGTGTCCGACGGCCGATGCGGCGGTCCAAAGAACCAAATCTGGTCGGTCAATGGCTAGACTTCAAAAAAATATATATAATTTTTTTTAATTTAATAAAAGTCATTTACAGATGCAAGTTTTATCAAATGGTAATTTGGCCAAAGCTATTTTTCAATACACATTAAATTACAATTCACTAAACGTTATTTGCATTTCAAAATCCATCACTCAAGATATTTGCATTTTTGCAAATACATTCCCTAAAAGGTCCGAAGTGCATGATTGTGGCCACGTGGGCATGTGGTCCTTGCGGTTCGGAATTAGTGGTGTTAGATGATGGAGTAATTATAACGGCAACTAGCCTTGGATCTTGGAGGGCACAAGTGGGAGAACGTGCCTCCAAAAGATTTCTTGATTTTTTATTTTTTGGTTATATATTGTCTAGATTTCAAAGTCAAGTTTGGCATTTTATGAAGTCCCTTCATTGAAGATGCTCCACGCAAGTTGAATGATTGTTTGAAAAGTCTTAAATATTGTGCGATGACCGATTTATCATAAAATTTTTAAAATTTTGGCTCATTTAATTTTAAATTTTCAATAATTGACTAATTTAGCCATTCGAATTGAGTTTGATCAAAAATCGATGATGTAGAGACCAATCATTCTATATGGTGTAATTAGCACTAATATAGATAATTTTTGTAATTTAAAAGTCTCATATTTTTTAATAAATCTTTTCTTTCTTTTTATTGTTCTTCATTTTTAAAGAGTCATTAGGGGTTGCCAGCCACAGGCGGAGCGGCAATGGCCTTCACCTTTGTGCGAGGCAAGGGCTATTATGGCTAAGGGTGAGCATTGGAAGCAAATCGAACTAGGAATTAGACCAAACCAGCTAGTCCTAGGCAATTTCTGATTTCGAAAATGCGGAATCAGTAAAAATCGGTCTAGTCCCTTGTTTGGGTGTAGATTGAATCACCAGAATCGGACCAATATATATATATATATATATTTTTTTTTTTTATAATTCTTATTATTACATAACATTGGGGTTTATATGTGTAATTTCACAATCTTCTCAAAAACCATAATCGCCTATGCTTTCTCAAGTCTCACACTCATCAATCCCTCTGTGTTGCTCTGTCAAGCCCATGCTTAGCCGCTCTCGCTCAATGCTCGACTTCTCTTTCTGTTCCTTCGCTCAACGCCTCCTCGCTTTCCTCTCACTCAACGCGGTTGCACGTCTTGAATCTCGCCTCACGACAGAAACAGGATGCGGTGTGGAAGAAGCGTTTTTGAGTATCCTTGGAGTCCATGTTTCAGTGCCAAAATGCCATAGCGTTCACTTCACACTCTATTGCTTTTTCTTATTCTTACTTTCCATTTAGAGTCAATGAAGAAGACCCAATGGTGAGACTGTATTGCCTCTCTCCCAACTCTCTGAGCCGAAGTCTTGCTTCATATATGCTACAGTTGGATCTTGGCCCCATCTGGGAATTGGATGGAGCCAGTCAATTTGATCTAGTTGGATTCCAAAATTAGGGGTATGTTTGGTAATCGATCAAACAATGTCTAATTCTATTATTTTATTTCTTAGAATTAAAAAAAAAAATAGAAATCCATTTGATAACTTTTTTGTTCTTGAGAATAAATTTAAAACAAAATTAAGAAGTTAAAAAAACAATTACTTCTTTGTTATACCACTTTCTTTTTTTCTCTTTTCTTTTCTTCTTCTTATTCCTTTTGCCGGTCGCCAGTGGCCTAGGCCTCGCCGTCGATGGCCGATCACATGCAAAATGAAAAAGAAAGAAACAAATCAAAAAATTCAAAAAATATTAAAATATTATTAAAAATTATTCGCGTTAGAACTTTCGCTACTTTCGTCTTACATAGTACCAACGTCTATACAGTGATTTCTAGCGAAAATTAACCGGATGGACTCAATTGGCAAAAAGTAAAATGGTTTAAAACTTGATTGGTAAAATTGAAATGTTAAAAATTGAATTAGCAAAAGCGCAATAAATTTAGGATTTTTGGACAATTTTCTCATTACTTTGTTTGGGCTTGTTTGGCAATTCCTATTTATCCATTTTCTATTTTCACATCGTTGCTTATTGGAACCTAAACATATCTCAATTAGAAACGAGTCGTGTTCTCCTCTATCTCCATCGGAGATTTAGTGCGGCGTGGAGCCTTTAATTTATTTTAGTTCGCTTATATCTCATCGACTTAAATTTTGTAGTGATGATAAGTCTAATTGAATATGTCAATGGGCTTGGTCTTAAACTTTCTTTTTATGATCTTCCTAAATAGAAGATATCTGATTTTTGCCGACCACTCAAATGAAGATAATATACAACAATCTCCATTAGGTCAAATCGAAGACAATAACAATCAGGGTAGTTTGTCATACAATCATATAATAACAAAAGCACAAGCAACTTGAGGATTCTTATTTTCTTCTTTTGGGATAGAAAATGTCATAGGTCTTACTTCTAGCTTTCATAGTAGTAGGGTTCATTTGACTTTTCATTTTTCATCTTAAATAATCATAACACCAAAGATGAAAAGAGATGATCCCACTATAATTCTCAATCCACTACAAATCCAGTTATTCCACATTTCACAAGGGCATCACACAGAAAACCATATCAAATCTCTCTCTCGCTCTCTCTCGCATGCGCACTCCATACCTTGAAAGGATCATATACTTACGATAAACGACCGACGGTGAACTTAATAAAAAACCGAACGGTTAATTAGCGGTCGGAGCTGCGTCGTCCTTCATTTCTGCCAGGATGGCTGCAGCCAACTGGTCATAGCCTGCGCCCCATGCACCCTCCATCTCTTCGCTCCACTTCTCTCCCACCGCCTCTTCGATCGTTCTCAGCAGCGCGTCTCTCACCACCTGGTTCATAAAGATCGATGAGTTCGCCGACAGTAATCTACGCTATGACGACGATAATTTTAACGGAGGTTGAGCCAAAGCATGTGTTACATACGTCGAACTGGCGATCGGTGACTCCAATCTTCAGGTGAACGGAGCCCAAGTGCTTCATGGTCGAACCTGCGATCGCGACCGCGCCGCATTCCCGGAGTTGAATAACTGATTCGCACGTCTGTTGCAGCGCGACGACGGGACGGCGTAAGCGAAAATCACAGAGGAAAGGGAAGAAGGAACGGAGGCCGGGAGACATCGATGAGTGAAAGGACGGCACCGGAAAACAAGGGTTTCGAGAGAGGCTCACCAGCTTGAAGACCTTCACGGCATGAGCTTGGAGCTTGGGGTTGTTCTGGGGATCTCGTCGGAATCTCTGAGGAAGGAGAACATGTTCTTGGCTTGCGGGGCAACTTCCATTATCCTTTTACACGAATCATATATATATTCATGCATGAACAGACAAAACCCCATTTAAAACACAATCACAAACAGCAAGAAAATCTCTCTCTCTTTCTCTCTCTGTGAACTCACCGCAGGAAGAGACGGATGCTGTATTCAGGTATGTTCTGCTTCAGGATCTCCCATGACTCCTTCACCAGCACTTCTTGCTTCTCTGTCAACGCCATCTCTCTCTCTGTCTCTCGCTCGCTCGCTCGCTCTGTGAATCTGAGTGCGAGTGAAGTAGCTCGTATATAAAGGCCGCCACGTGCCGAGGCGTCACGTCTTGCTTCCGTGCTTTCGACGGTTTATCCCCGTTCCAACGTTCTGCGTTCCAACGAGCTATGTACTTGCCCAACAAGGAAGAAAGTTTTGACCGTCAGACGAGAGTACGTGCTCAGACGTAAGCGTCGTCGGCCCGTTCGATGGTTTATGCCCGCTATGACCAGTCATACACTTGCCCAGCAAGAAGAGAGCGTTGAAATGTATAAACTATCCTTTGATTAGTCGGCAGTGTGAACTTTGACTTGGTCAAGATTTGATCGGACTTGTATGCCGAGCAAGCTCGTGTTGATATTTTTACACCACTCAGGTAGCCCGTCCTTGTGTCGTATCTCCCCGACCTCCAACGTTGCCCAAATCGAACTCTTTATAATTGTTAATTATCCTACGAGCCAATTAGCTAAACTTGATTATAGCTTGATATAATCACTGTAAATGTAATATTTTTTTCCTTTGGGCCTGGCTTAACTTGATTAATCAAGCATAGACCAAGACATTATTTGTGAATTAAGTACACGCCGAACATACTTATTGTAACAACCTATTCCGATAAGGATGAGAAGTGATCGCCTAGGCCTAAGAGCCTGGACAAGGAGTGGTTCCTAGTAAACCTCTATAATGGTGAAGGGAGTAGGAATGAATTGAACTATACAATAGGGAGAGAACGATTTTGAAATATATATGCGATAACTGGATTTAACTCATAAAAGCGCATTTTGACATAACAATAAATTGTGTTGTCGCCCTGGATGGGAGACCTCCTGGAAAAGGTGCCTACCTGTATGCCAAATGAGAAAACTGTGAATTGGATAATATCTCGAATGTATTGACTCGGAGATGTCAAATTTATATGATTAGACTACTTTCTTAGCCTATACTTATGAAGACAACTTACATTAAAAGTGATCATCGTCCAAGCATTGACCGCCCGTCGAACGATGCATTTAAGCTTGATGAATTTCTTTAAAATGGCTAGGTCTAAGCGAGAAATTCTTCATACATCATGGCCCCGATCGGCTTTTTCTTCTAGAGGATTTAGATCTTCTTTTTTATAATTACACAAATGATTAATGAACTTCGATTTAATGTGCATGTGATCCCTGAACTTTCAATTTATTTAATATGATTCAACTAGGACAACATTGGATATTTTCATATAATCTAGAGACTAGTTTAAACATGTACCAAAAAGTTCAGAGATCTCATTACATATTAAGTTAAAGTTCAGAAACCGCATTCTCAATTAAGTCAAAATTTAAGAATTATTTGTGTGATTTCCCCCCCCCCCCCCCCCTTTTTTTTTTTATTAAGGATAAAGCAAGAATGGGCAAGGATTTTCGGATGGGCTTGGCCCGACCCATCTAGCCATGTATTGCAGGCTCATGGGTTCTCCGCTTGATCAACGATGGCATCCCTTTCGCTCCTCCCGATCCCTTTGCATACAAACGGCTCGAATTGCTCGACGCGGCTTTTCCATCTTCTCGCACCGGGTGGTTCAATTCGAACGATCCAAACGCCGAACCATTCCGTTGAACCATTTGACGTCGAAGCTCTTCTTTTATGTCCCTCGGTTTAGACTCTCGAGAGCATGATGCGTGGTCATCGCCGAAGATAAATTAGCTATCGAGATGTATGAGGCGACCACGTCGTCGTCACGAGATGACTCAACCCACACACAATGACAAACCGAGAATTCGAACTCAGGAAGCAAGACACGAGTTTCCAATAAAAATAACCTATACATATCTAAATTTTTCTCCATTAAATTGAGTGACACACACCTTCATTAACCTCGTGGTTTACAATAGATCATATTATCATATCCACGATCTGTCTCATTGATCCGGTCCATCAGTTGTCCGAATTACGCATTTAATAAGTTTGGTCCTATTGGATGGCTATTAGATGTACAATAATTAGGTGCATGATTTTCTAATGTGCCTCTGTACTTTTATTTTTATTTATTTTTTGAATGGTGTCTTTTTGCCTCGGATTTATTAGCGCTTTCGGTAACAAGCAGCGGCATATGCCCTACATGGGCTTTCATGATCTGCTGTTTTTTGGGACGGTGGGTGATCCCACATCTTGTCTGCGTTTTCTTAGAAGCCTTGTGGGTCCCTCTCTCAGCCCAAAAAGCGAACAAAATGGCGAAAGAAGGAGCGGTGGCGGGAGCCGGCCATAGGCCCTAATCCATCTCAACTGTTGATTTATATGGAGTTCACATGAATTTATATGATTTGATGGTCGAGATTGAATAGGATAATGGGTATTCAGTTGACGCGAGCATTGCTTTATTTTCGACAACTCAGATGTCGAATTTAATAGTAAATACATCTTATGGTATATGAATTTCGCAAAAATATGCATATTCTTTCACGTACTCAATTAGGGTGTTATCTATTTTGCACCGAATCCGAATATAGAAACGAGAAAGGTTATGGATAACTCACCCAGAGGCTGGTCTGATGATTGCCTCGTTGCTATAGGAACGATGTGATTTCCGCAAACTCTCTTAGTAAATATCAGCAATTAATTAGGGCGAAATTAACAAAAGAATGATTATCTCTATGTATGTAGAATTCACTCTCGATAATTTTGAGTAAAACATTTCACGTGCATCATCAGTACAACAAAAGAATATTTCTATATTCACCCAAAAAATTAGAATTTCCAAAGATGAAGGAAAAAAAAAGAGGAGAAGAAGGAGGAGGAGGAGGAGGAGGAGGAGAACAATTATCGAAGCGCTTCGTCGTCCGAACGCCGTCCGTCTCGACCGGGACCGGCGCCGCGCGCCTCATCTGCAGAAGAAACGCCTCCGCTTGGCCGCCTCCTCACAGCTCCTGAAGAACCCTTCAACCTCGCCGCGGCTCCTCGCCTCGAAGAACTCGAGCCGATCCGACGGCGGCGGGGCTCTCTTGCATGGGACCGCCGGCGTCGTCCTCGCCTTCGCCTTGCGCGGCGCGGCCGGGCAGGTCAGGGCCGGCGGGATCCTGTGCTCCTCGGACGTCGGGGTCTCGCACTCCTCGGCCTCGCCCTCGCCCTCGGCAGCGCGGACTCGCACCTCAAGGGGCGGCAATCTGGGAAGCACCGAGGTGGCGGAGGAGTCGAATTCCAGTTCCGGATCCAGATGGGTCGCCATATCGGCGTCGAGCCGGCGGCGGCGGCGGCGACGGCGAGAAGAAGAGGGAGATCGGGGCGCGCGCGGTTGGAGGAGAGTTGGGGGCGGAGGTTGCACCTGCTTCTGTAGGAAAGGAATTTCCAGATCCGTACGACTGAAGGTGTTGAGAGAGAGAGAGAGAGAGAGAGAGAGAGGGAGAGGTTTTTGGTTGCTGGTAGATTTATTCCTTGGTGTATCTTCTTTGGAAAATGGCCCGGCTTACACCTATTATAAGACCAGCGGTATCGGCTATGCCGGACCAGGAACCGGACCGACCCAACGAGATTCTAGGAGGGACAAGAATTCGAAATCACATAATAGGCTTCGTGCTTCTGAAATTTTTTGGGACCCATGGGTACGGGAGTAGGTCCCGATTCATATTCATCCGTATGCCATGCATTAGATACATAATATGACTCGTTAAAAAGGTAAATGGTACCTCAATTTAAATCGTGAGATATGCTCCATGCTCTGAAATTTCAGAACCGATGGGTATGAGGGTAGGTTCCGAGTCATCTCTATTCTATAACCTTTGATTGGATATACGTGACTCATCGAAAAAGTACGCGTACCTTGTATAGCATTCGAATTAATGGATATGTACGGACCTATGTATGCTTTGCCCTTTTTCTCTTCAAGAATTTTACATGTTAGAATGACGGGCGGAAGCGGCAACATGGTTTATCTTCTATGTTTTGCTTGTGTTGTTATTACGCATTATGATTATGTTGCCGGTAACCATGAACATGGAACTGCCTATGTTCTTACGTTGAATGTGTTAATAATCAAAATATCGACTTATTAAAAAAAAAATCGAGAAAAAGTACATAATAGCAGAGGGAATTTTAAACTTAGTAGGAACCAACGGATTCCAAATCCTTAAGCAATTTGGAGATTTTATAGAATAGGTCAAATATTTCGAAAGTTTAAAATCAATATCTACAGGATAGGCCTCGAGACACATCGAGATATCCTACCGACTCTTGAAGAAGTTAAAAGCGGGTTACTTACGTTAATTATTGTAGCCAACTATCAAATTAGCATTCTTTACCAAATATATATATATATATATATAAGTAAAATTAGCATATAATTTACAAATGGTTTAGTATAATGACAAAGTTCCAGGTTAGAAGCTGGTTGCATAGGATTCCATGGAGGAGACTTTAATACAATGTATCACATCGCAACCACACAAGAAAGGGGGATGGACATTGTTATTTATGTGATTCTTTTCCCACGTGAAATGTCCGGCCTTGCTCCTCATGAGCTGCATGCAAGAATTAACCATTTCTCCAAAAACACTGGCATTCGAACCTTTCGACCCGACTGATTAATCCTTCACAGATGCACGCGGAATCGCCGCCCCCGGTTCATGTTTCTGTCCAGGAGCGGGTACGCCTCGGCCCTTCGAGAGTACTCCGAGCGTAGAAGATGCCGTTAATCGACTCTATGTTTCGCGCGCGACTTCGTTAGGGATCGCCATGGGTTTAGGTCAAATTTTCTCTTTCAAGGCACTGGCGGTGCGTGGCAGGAGATTTTTCAACGATGGAAAACTTCAATCATGTGAAGAAAAGCAAAAGCTTTGGATTCCTGACGTGCGAAGGTAGAGGGGAGATCGTGTCAGTTGCGATTAGAAATTGTCAGAACAGAAGATTTGTACCTATGACCAAGCATAGAGAGCTTTTCTAAGTTTTTAGGTTGTCGATCTACTTCGGAAGCTGCTGGAGGTCAAGTCTTCGAGTGCATTAAAGACCACAGCAGTTATTACAGCTTTGAGAAAACCGTTTCTTTGTTTCTCTTTTCCATCTTTATTATCGTCCGGTTTATGTTCATGTCGACTCAGAAAATTTCCACCTTTTTTATCCCTGTAAATTCGCTATAATCTTTTTAATCAGGTCCCATACATTCAATTCTTCTAATTACGTTCTTTCGACTCACACATAAAATGTCCAATCAAAACCATGAGACTTAAATGAACCGATTGTGAAATTCGAGGATGATATTGTAGATACGGACACAAGTTTTAAGGGCTACTAGTGAAATAAGAGGGTGCCCTGGTAGTCTCTGTTGCCTCCTCAACCAGAATCATGCATTCCTCGACGTGTGGAAATTAGTCTCTTTCTCTAGATGATATCAAATTGACAACAAGTATTGTACATTTTGAAGAAGTTAGAAATAAGTTACTCCCATCAAACAATGCTTATGGAAATAATCTCTCTTTCTATTACAACGGCACGGAATGACTATCCGGTTATCTCAAAATAGAAAAATAGCGTGGTGTTTTTTATGCACATCTGTGTACCCTAAGACTAATAAGAGAAAGGGGAACATTTTCTTTTTATTAGCATAGAATTGGTGCAATTTCTGGGATTATGGGAAATTCAATGTTGATTAACTTCCGGATTAACGTATAAGACCTGGTCAAGGATGCCTAGGATTCCATGGGGGAGACTTGAATGCGAATGTCTCCCACCACATCACGACCACACAACAAAGGGGTATGGATTTTGATTGCTTTGCCGGTTAATAAATGAGATTTTGCACGTGAAATGTCCGCCCCAGTCAACATGTATTTGCATGGCCATTCATGCACCACATTAATTACCTTTTTGAAAATTTCACTCCAATGAGATGTATCCACTTCTAGGCCGGCAACCTCTTCCTTATAAAAAAGATATCTGGATCTTTTGATTTTACTAATTTCCACAGGCATGTGGAAATCACTCTGTCTACGTGCATTAATGAGGTTCCGGGCCACGAGGCGGTAAAAGTGGGCCCCAGAGTATTTTGAGCGTGCGAGAAGTGATCGGAACATGAATCTATTTTATCGCTCGGCCAACCTTTTTAAGGGTTCGTGTTTGATTGATTATACAGATCAAAGCAACACTCCAAAACCCGCCTTCTCTTTGTTATCCTTTAATTGTTTTCAAGACATCAAAGATTGATCAAGAAATTAGACATTTTGCAGCTTATTTTCTCTTATCTGCAGAAGCAAGAAGAACCCAGATCATCCATCTTGCGGATCCAAAGAAAGAAGGAGGAAGTAAATTAAGGGGATTAACCGAGCCAAAAGTTCCAAGATCTTGTGTAAAATCATATATATATGAAAAATAAAATTTTCAAGGTCATCTTGACTTGACTTCTCATAACTTACCCCTGCCCCATCCATATGTATGTGTAAGCTGAGTTTGAGAAAGCAAAAAAAAAAAAGGCTCAAGTGGATCAGCTCCTGTTTCATTTACTTTGTAAGAATCCCATGAGTTGAGCTTAATTCTGTCTAAACAGAAGATTGAATAGATATGACCAACAAAGTAATTACATTTCCGTAAAAAACCCAGTTTGTTGATCCGAATGAGAGGCTATGTAGGTCGAGTATTCAAGTGCAGTTAAAAGAGCATAACCGCTGCAAAATCGGAGAAAAAGCTATTTTGCTACCTTTTATTCCATTCCGATTCAATTTATGTTTAAGTCTGATGAGTTGAAGTGATGGGCCAAACCCTAAAGGAAATACTCGGAGTAACCATATAAGGTGGTGACCATTTAAGAATGGGTGTTGACTTATGAATCACTCGATAGAACTTTTCCACCTACTAGTAAATTAAGGGGATTAACTAAGCTAAAAGTTCCAATATCTTTTGTAAAATAAAAATAATAATAAGGTCATCTTGACTCGACTCCTTCGACCAAAATAAAAAGAATCTTGACTTGACTTCTCAAAACTCACCCCTGGCCCTGCCCCTTCTGTATGAATGTTTAAGCTGAGTTCGGGAGAAAAAAGCTCGAGGGGATCAGCTCCTGTTTGTTGACTTTGTAAGAATCCCGTGAGTTGAGCTTAGTTCTGTCTAAACAGAAGATTGAATACACGTGACCAGCAAAGTAATTACCTTTTCGTAAGATACTCAGTTTGTTGATCTGAATAAGAAGCTATGTAGGTCAAGTATTCAAGTGCAGTTGAAGAGCATGACCACTGTAGATTCGGAGGAAAAGCTATATGCCGTCTTGTATTCCATTCCGATCCGAATTATGTTTAAGTTCGATGAATAGAAATAATGGGCCAAACCCTAAAAAAGTCTGCGAGTAACTGAGATGGTGGCCACGTTTGAGAATGGGTGTTAACTTATGAATCACTCGATAGAAATTCTCTCCCTACTGATGTCGGACTCGAGATGTTAGCATGGATGTGTGTGAATTCATAATTATGCGAATTTATCTTGGGTTGGTTAGGGGGAGCATTTCCCGAGGTGTACTGAATGTCAATAAAAGAAGCTGGAGAGAAAAGACGATCCTGTGAATGAGAAGAGAACCCAACTCAATTGTTGCAGTAGCTGGAAGCAGAAAAAGAATTGACTACGGCGGTAGTGGTTAAAGCTATATAATTCCTGTAGCTACCTGACATAAGAGAGTATCAAACCCAATCATAAAGCAGTTGAGAGGGGATGCAAAAGGCTCGATAAAAATAAGTTGAGATAGCTGCAACTGTGACTAAATCAATATAATGTCAATTGCTTCGACTACACAACCATCAAAATCTGCCGTTGGCTCTGAACTTTATCGGCATTGAATAGGGTAAGTAGGGTAGACTGCTTGCTTCGGCTAGTCTATTGCTGGATGTTGACAACTCTATGGATAAATGGGGGTAACTCCCGTTAGGGTTATAATAAGGCCGTGGAGTATATATGTATGCAAGCGTTACCCAAATTGAATAAAGTCGAAAACAGGAAGACCAGATGATAACTAAATTTTGATGCTTACTAGAATGAGCAAGCATTAAATCGTAGGAGAAAGCACCTGGACCTATGGGCGTAAAACTTGCCGACAGAACAAAAGACAAAAATTTAAGATATAACTTGCGAATTTTTGTCAAGTGAACCAATGTTTTGTGCAGAAGAAAAAGAGAAACCAAGGTCATTTGGGATTTTTTGGAGAATCCCCGCGACTACACACACGTACCATCGTCACAAAAAGTAAAGAGGCCCTAGCCCTAGTAACCCGTTTTACGTCTAGCCATAGACTGGGCCGCAAGGAATTTTTTAAGTGAAGATATACATGGACTAAGGCATAGACTGTGACGTTTCCTAAAATTATTTTCCAAGAAATTATTTTTCGAAAAAAATAATTATATTTTTCGATAATCAATTGAAATTGGAAAATAAATTAAAAAATATTTTCTTTTATTCAATAAAAAAAATCTTCTTCCGCATGCACTCATTTTTAACGGTTTTTTAATTTTTAAAATTGATTTTTTTAATTTTTTTTTAATTTTTCCTTTCCTTTTTTTTTTTTTTTTTTTCTCTTTTTTTTCTTGTTCATTGGCCTTAACTTGCCGACTATAGCGATTGGCATTGACGAGCTCCAGCCTCACCCCAGACCGATGAGGCTCGAAAGAAGCTTATGATCGGCAATAGGCAAAGCCAAGAATAAAAGAAAATGAAAGAAAGAAAAGAAAATATAAAAATAAAATGAAAACGTGTTTGATAAAAGAAAGTGAGATGAAAGAAATTATGAAAAATATTTTTCACTTTTGATGGTATTTTTTTAATAACGAAAAACATTCTCCTTAACTAATTCATTTTTCATGAGATGAATGTCAAAAAAACTCGAAAATTGTTTTTCTGGAAATTATTTTCCATAGAAGAACTTGGACCATCAAAAGTGATGGGTTCCACATGGCCCTTACACTAATGCGAGATCCATAAGATTCAGTGGTCCCTTTCATTCTAGTTAATGTAACGTTCTCACCGCGACATGCGTACTTTGGAGATTACCCTGGTTAGCAAAGAATTAAAACTTCGAGGGTTTATCCTCACAAGTCTCACGCCATACTAGGATGTAGAAGCTCGTCTAATTCTGATTCTGCACATCAAAACTACGTCGTCGGCATCATCCAGCTCACCAGAGAAATAAACATGGCAAAAGCTTTAAAGATGGACACCAAGGAGATGATAGAACTGTTTGATGAGGGCCTGCAAGGCATGAGGATGAACTATTACCCTCCGTGTCTGCGACCTGAGCTGGCCATTGGCCTCACTCCACATTCCGACGCTAAAGGCCTTACCATTCTTCTCCAAGTCAATGAAGTGGAAGGTCTCCAAGTAAGAAAAGAGGGCAAGTGGGTTCCCATCAAGCCTCTTCCTAATGCTTTCGTTGTCAATGTCGGAGACATTTTAGAGGTAAAGATTTTCAATCGGCCAAATCTCTATAGTTTTGCTGCAGAGTTCCACCTAATTTTGTCTTATATACTAGCCAATGTTCTTTAGATTCGATGAGCTATTGATGACAAGACTGTTATCTCAAAAGATCTGGTATTTTTAAAGATACCTTTCGATGAATAGTCTACCTAAACTGAACTTTATGCAATTTGTTAGGATGAGTATAGAGAATAGAATTTCATGAATGAGAATCCATCAGAGGCATGACTGAATAGTTTGTGTATTTGATGATTGACACAGATTATCACGAATGGTAATTATCGTAGCATTGAGCACCGAGTAACAGTTAACTCAATGAAGGAGAGGCTCTCGGTTGCCACATTCTACAGCCCGAAATTGGAAGGCAAAATGGGTCCTACACCGAGCTTAATCACTGCGGACAAGCCAGCATTGTTCAGAACAATAGGTGTTGCAGATTACTTCAGGGGATTTTACTCTCGTGAGCTGCAAGGAAAGTCATATCTTGATATTATGAGGACCATTCAAGGTGAGGAAAACAAAGGGGATTGAATTTGGATTTGCTATCCCAAAAGTCACTCGGAAAACACCATTTTACATTGTGTATGTTAAAATAATATAACATTGATTGTTGAAGATTTGAGCATGTTGGATTTGTTGTTTCTATTCTTCAAAATGCTTGATCTCTGGTGGGTGTCAAAAGAAGATTGAAGACGAAAGGATATCAGCACCATTTATGATTGGGTTATGTTTGGGTAGCCCCTCCACCATTCAACAAAGAGCAAATGCTTTCATATTGAAAATGGGAGGTCTTTTTTGTTTTTCTTTATCCAAAGAACGTGAGATTTTTCATTGTCAAAAGGAGCAAAGATTCTTGTCTTTGTCTTTGCTTTTTCTTCAGCATTTTGGACTTTCGTATTTTGTTTATTCAATGTTAGTTAAGCTACATGCATGTGCAACCACTTTAAAAGGTTGTGGATTACTGATTTGTAGTTACATCAAGCAAAGAGCATTTGCATTTCCATTATTTTTCTCTCCCTTCATTTGATTCCAAACTTTCTAAAGTTGCCATTATTATATTTTTTTTAGTTCTTAAATTTGATATCAGAGCTAGAAATGGTATCTACTAGTTCCATTCAATTGCAACTTCCAAAGTTGAACGGAAAGAATTTCAATAATTGGTCAGTCCAGATGAAGGTTCTTTTCAAATTGCAAGATTCATGGAGTTTGGTGGAAAACAGCTACACCGAAGTGGCCGATGCTGAAGCATTTGAGGCTCTAAGAAAGGAGGAGAAAGAAACTTTGGTGGAGTGTCAGAAGAAAGATTAGAAAGCTTGTATGTGATCTTTGAAGTTGTGAATGAAATGATATTTGAAAAAATATCAAGTGTAGAGACCGCGAAAGTAGCATGGGATATTTTGCAAAAATCCTACAAAGGCGATGACCATGTCCAATGAGTGCAGCTTCAAATACTTGGAGGTGATTTTGAGTCTTTATGCATGAATGACTCTAAATCAATCTTGGTATATTTTGATCGTGTGCAAACCAGCGTTAACCAATTGACAGTCAATGGTGAAGAACTCCAAGATGTACGAATTGTAGAAAAAATCTTGAGATCTTTGACCGGAAGATTTGGCTACGTCATCACAATAATCGAAGAAGGGCAAGATGTGTCAAACCTAATATTAGGGGTTGATGGGTTCATTGTGCTTGTATGAGCAAAGAATGAATCAAAGTCCATTGGTTCAAATCTCAAGCAAGTATTGCAAAGTGGGGTTGCTCCATCAAGTCAAGGAGGCTATCAAAACGGTTGAGGCCATGGAAGAGGCCAAGGTAGAGGTGGAAATTCAAATTCAACTGAAAATTGTCAAACACGTGACAAATCAAAAGTCAAGTGTTTTAAGTGCACTAAATTCAGACATATAAATCCAAATGCCAGGTAAAGGTGACGTACAATGCTAAAGAGTATATGGTGCTAACATGTAAAAATGATGACTCGACATTAACATGTGGTACTTGGACACTGGTTACAACAATTACATGTTTGGTTGAAAGAAACTATTCTCACAATTGGACAAGATGAGTCATGCCGAAGTCAACTTCGAGGATACATAAATAATTCATGTGATGGGCAAAGGAAACATTAATATCAAGTCAAAATATGGTACTAATATTACTATTGTGGATGTTTACTTTTTGTTAGGACTTTTTGGAATTTGCTAAATGTTGAGCAACTATCTAAAAAAGGCCACAAGGTTGATATTGCAAATGGAATTTGGACTCAAATGATCGAAAAAAAAAAGAAAAAGAAGTTATGGCACTCAAATGAGTGTCTTTTGAAAGTCACAGCACTTGTGACATCATTTCTCCAATCTAGCACCCTTTTAGTACATTGTTTCTTTGTTTTCAAAAAATATTTAGTAGGCAATCTTGGTCAAACTTAAGCCTAATCTACTAACATGCAACTGTTGATTGTGCAGGTGAGCATACAAGAATTTGGTAATGAATAATCAAAGCAATATATAAATTACTAGAGAAATGACAAACCTTTGTAGATGCCTAAATTTTGGTGATCTAGTCATTCATTTATTGCATAGAAAATTATAAAATAATTCTTAACCCTTAAACAAAAATATTAGAAGTAAATTGCATAGCATATAGCTTTAGGAGCATTTATTATTTAGTTTCTATTTTCATTAATTGCATTTGCATTGGATCTGCAACAAATGGACTTAGATGAATGGTTTTGAACTTAATGGATTAGACTGCGCCCCGTAAACTTTGGTAGAGCCCGTCACTCTTTCATGGCCGAAATTATTCACAATAAAGTTTTATATTTTGGGTCACATGGCAAAGAGAGCAATCGGCAGGATATTCTAAGATATTCATGTGTGAGAGATGGGCATTTTATTTTGTTATTCTTAAGATCTCTTATATATTGGCACCCGATTGGCATATCTACTTTTCTTATACAAGAGAAGAAAAAGGGCGATTGCGGGGATCTCGGCCAGCATGGAAAGGGAAGGAGAGCTGGTCGTGTGTTTAAAATGGAAGGAGAGATTGCTTGCCTTTTGGACCAAAATTTTTTTGCTTATAAATGGATGGGCAATGCACACATTCAGGGAAACCGACACCATTGATTTAGGAGGACACCATTGATTTAGGAGAATACACGGCGAAAAGAGTGGGAAAAGGTCTCCTTGGTAAATCTTTGGCTGAGATGCTTCTCTTGTTGCGCCACCCTCCACCGTGCCATCGCGACAGCTCGCGCTGCCCCTCTGCAGCGGATCCCTGCGATGTTGTCTTAGCTGCCTAATGCCACAAACAACTCTTGCCTCATCATGCTGAGTCCCCTGCTCACAACGCTAGTCCCCTACGTGGTTGCTCATCCTCATCGCCTCACGAGCCACTCAACCGCTGCACTTGTTTCTTAACAACCAATGAGGTCCTCCCCTAGCTGTGCTCCGATTTTCACAAGCGGCAAAATTGCTCATTGACTTGCCTTTGTAGCCGGCACCCTGTTGACACCCGAATTTTTATCAACATTTAAAATATTCATTTATTTTACAAAAAATATATAAATTTATAAAAAGATAAAAAAAAATGAAATCAAAATGAATAAAAATTGAATGGGCCGTCATGCTCGATGCACTTGGCACAATCTTTGGCCCTCCCCCTAAAATACTTCTCCTTTAGCCATCTTTTCTTTTCTTTTTTTCCAGCCCATTTCTTTTATATTTTCAAAAGATAATGATATAAACCGTCTCTCAACTTTTACTTAATATATAATTTATTTTCTGAACTTTTGGTATATATTCAATACAGTCCCTGAACTGTATGAAAATATTGAATGTAGAATATGTACCAAAAGTTCAATGACTGCATTAAATAAATTTAAATTCAAAGACCATTAATATCATTTTCCCTATTTTCAGAGCCCATGAGAACTTAACAACGCCTAGCCCATATCATCTCTTCCTTCTATGGCACAACTCACGTCTGTGATGCAAGAAGGGGGACGCTCTTTGACCGTGACCGAATGAAAGCTGTGAGCATACTCCCAGTGAGCGAGAGGGGAGCGACGGATAGGTGATGGGAGCAATTCCGAACCTTCTAGATCAGTGAGCTGGCAAGGCTAACAGAAAAACATTCCCTGTTGAGGATCGCTCGAGGATATACATAAGCAGGAGGCTTCGAGCATTGGAAAGAAAAAACGGAGGAAGGCTCGACGGTTTTGGCAAAAAACAGATCACATAGAGAGAGAGGTGATACTGAGCGGCCGGAAGTCCAGTCGTCAGAGCTCGCTTCTGATTCCCATTTCCGTTAGAAAATGCTCAAGCCGTCGGAACTTAGTGATCAAAATCTTGACAAACCGAAGCAAGTTTAAGACAATTCATGATGTTTCGAGGTTAATGCGTCGCGCATGGACTGATGAATACTTTAGATTTAGACTTCAAGCTCGTGTGCAGCAGTGCATGCCGACCGTTTGATATATTGCTTGAATGAAGCATATAGGGAACCTTCAAGAATACCGAATCTAATGACGAAAGGTTTAAGTGAATCATAGCAAAATAAGACTAATCCAGCACGAAAAATGTTAATCCAGACCTGCGTGTATTGGGGTTTAAAAAATTGCCTGGAATCTTCATCTGGACCCCGTTGTTAAACCGCTCATTAACTGTTTGAGGAAAGGCCTAGATGAGTTGCCGAAATCTTCATAGGCAGATCGACTTTTATGAACCTGGCTTAATGCATTGATTGTTCTTGCGTTTTCGCATGACGTCTAATATTGTGCTTTTCCTGTGTTCTTTCTTGCGATTACATGCCCATTGTTTTTGTGTTGCCGGAGAAGGAATACACTACCGGAGCCTCTCGCCAGCGAGCCCCTGTCCATGGTTCGAGGCTTCTCGAGTCAGCTTTTCTGTTTGTTTTAAAGTGCTTGTGCTAGTTTGTTTGCTGAGTTTGTTAATATTACAAGTTTTGACTTTCTGGGTGATGTTCATTTTGGTGTTCGGTGGTTGTCGGAATAGCAAACTGGAAATGGTAGGCACTGGTTGGTGGTGTTGGCTCGGGGATGATACCGGCGGCCGGATGGCGGTGGTGTCGAGTGTTTCTCGTCGGCGGAAATGAGTTGCAGGAGTTCGGCCTCATTGGAGGAGGAGCTAGAGGTTGAAGACAATTCTGGGCAGAACCACGAAATTGAAAAAGAAAAAGGGGAAATGAGAATAAGTGCAGAAAAGTAAAAAAATTAGAGAATAATAAGAAAGGAGAGATGGGTTTTGGTTGTGGGCTAGGGTTCTTTTAGAGTTTGGGCCAACAGAAAAGGAAGTGTTCTTGGGCTGGTTTAATTAATTCCGAATGGGTTTTAGGGTTAGTTTTTTTAGTCGAACTCGATCCGATAGGGTTCGGGTCGGCTAGTTTGTCGGGTTTTTTGATACGACCGAACTTCTTTTATATCAATATTAGAGATTATTAATAATAATGAAATTTTTTAAAAAACTGATAAAAAATTATTTAAAGAAATTTTCGAAAAATATAAAAAAAGAGTTCAGAAAATGATAACAATATAAGTAATCTAAGGAAAAATTTTAACAAATTTGAAAAAATAAGAAAACTATTTAAAAAATTTAGAAAATTCAGAAAATTATTAAAAGTAGGGGACCAGGTCAGGGCCCGGCCAGGAAAGGAAATGGGCTGTTTGATCCGGCCCCATAACAATGACAACGGCATAAAACTAAACAGTCATTTTGGATAAAGAAAAATATAATGAAAGAATTATTTAATATCTTTAATTGGCATCAAGAATCTCGTGGGGTATGAAAGCGAATACAAATATAAATATAGTGTGCCTTTAAGTAAGCCATTATAGTGAAGCCTACTAAAAAGAGTTGTAAGTTCATTAGCTCTTTATCCATTACAAATTACCACATCTTTCGAGGTTCTTGTCGTCCGATCATCTTGTTGCGACAATGGCGGTGAATCTCATGAAGCTTGGCAGTTCTCTTCCAGTCCCATGCGTTCAGGAGTTGGCAAAAGAGGCCATAACCGAAGTCCCGCCTCGCTATGTCCGTACCGACCAAGATCATCCGTTCATGCGTGATGATCGTGGATCTTTGTTGCTTCAAGTACCAGTAATTGACATGAACAAGCTCTCGTCAAGCCATGACGATTTGGTGGAGTCCGAGCTGGAAAAGTTGCACGTTGCATGTAGGGATTGGGGATTCTTTCAGGTATAATTCTCATGAAGGCGTACTTTTACTTTTTCTTTCTGTGAGTATTACTTAAGACAAATGGTCTGGATTTCTTTTTCAAGAATAATCGATCCTTTTTTTTTCTGCACGCAGTTGATAAATCATGGGGTGAGTTGTACATTGGTCGAGGAGGTGAAGTTGGGAATCCAAGAGTTCTTCAAGCTTCCAATGGAGGAGAAGAGGAAGTTTTGGCAAGAAGAAGGAGACGTGCAGGGTTTTGGGCAGCTGTTTGTCGGGTCGGAGGAGCAGAAGCTTGATTGGGCCGACGTCTTCTTCATGGCGTCCCTCCCACGACATTTGAGAAAAACTCATCTTTTTCCTATGCTTCCTTCTCCGTTCAGGTTCTCTCGCTCTTTCTCATGCATTGAGACACTTTACATCGAATGGATATTTCGTTTAAAAAATTCGGGGTTGTCTAAATTTGGTGGAATAGACTTATTACCCCTCCGAGGCTAAGACATTAAGATGAAGTAGGATTAAATTGGCAGATTTGATTTCCCCAATTTCCTCCTCTTTTCTTCTATTTTCTCCCTTTCTACGTCTGCCCTTCTCATTCCCAACGTGCACGAACATAGTTTCCTACCTGACCATATCTCACACAGGACGTCTCCACCGCTGTCGCCTCACCCTCACTGATAAGCCACTTGACCCTCGCCATTAATTATGTCAAAAATAAACCAATAGGTGAAGGGAGGTATTAAAGAATTAGGTGGACGACTTTGATACTAATATTGAAGATTCAACCTAAATATTTAAGCTGATAGGTAAATGGAGATTACATATGTATAATAAATATATAAACTTCATAGTCAAGCGATGTGAGATATTTCAACATATCATATTAGCATCACTATGTCGCACCTAGCCCCACTCTTTGCCCCGTATCTTGTGGCCTTTTGTGGTGATCTCTCTCTCTCTCTCTCTCGATTTCACAAAATAGCTGAATTAATTTTACATACCAATGTCGGTATCTCTGGTGTGACACAAAACAATAATTCATGTGGGGTTGTCTTAGTGCTCACGTAAAGGGAAGATTCCTATAATTGGACCTCTCTCTCAATTTCACAAAATAGCTAAATTAAGTTTATATACCAATGTCGGTATCTCTGGTGTGACACGAAACAATAATTCACGTGGGTTTGTCTTCATGCTCACGTAAAGGGAAGATTTCTATAATCAGACCACCACTCCTCTCTCTCTCAATTTCACAAAATAGCTGAATTAATTTTATATACCAATGTCAGTGTGACATGGAACAATAATTCATGTCGGTGACATGGAACAATAATTCATGTGGGTTTGTCTTCGTGCTCATGTAAAGGGAAGATTTCTATAATCGGACCTCTCTCTCAATTTCACAAAATAGCTAAATTAAGTTTATATACCAATGTCGGTATCTCTGGTGTGACACGAAACAATAATTCATGTGGGTTTGTCTTCATGCTCACGTAAAGGGAAGATTTCTATAATCGAACCACCACTCCTCTCTCTCTCTCTCTTTTCTCTCAATTTCACAAAATAGCTGAATTAATTTTATATACCAATGTCAGTGTGACATGAAACAATAATTCATGTGGGTTTGTCTTCGTGTTCACACGTAAAGGGAAGATTTCTATAATCGGATCGCCACTCTAGTACAGTCACTTTCGTAAGCATAATTTGGTTGATGAGCGAGACTTGGGAGTAAGGACAAAAATTGTCGCTTTGAGCTTTTCATGGACAGGCGAGATGATCGTTCACGCGATTTGTTGGGTACACGTACGTAAACATTCTACATTTGGATTCAGGCAAATTATCGCTGGCCAAATCAAACGAAGATCGCGCTCAAATTACTTTATAATGTCTACTGACAACTCAAATGATTTGCACATCCCTTGTCATAAAGAGCAATTTAATCAAAGTGGGGGAGATTTCGAGGTGATCCTATGCCTGGATTTCTGGCATCTATTGAGTAGCAGTTTCTTAAGGGTTTTGTACCTATTTAATCACAGATAAGTAGATTAATGAAACTATGTTAACAAATTATGTCTATAGTATGTGATCAAATCGCAAATTAGGATTAATGCTAAGTTTGCATGATAAGATTAGCAAGGGCCGAAAATATAATAAAACTACATTATGAGTCGGATGCATGAAAGACTAGCTTCAGGATTAGCCCACATCATCAAGGATATCTTAACTTTACAGCGAATATTGTATGCTTAGCCTGTTTACCGTCTTCTACAGATCCCGTCCTCTCTCTCGTCTTTGTAACCTATTCTTACATGTATCACCTTACCATTATGCAGAGAAGTCTTAGATGAATATAGCTCGGAGCTACGAGACCTTGCCATGAAGATACTCCTTCTCATGGCAAAAGCTCTGCAGATGGAATCCAAGGACATGATAGAACTGTTTGATGAGGGCAGGCAGGCCTTTAGGATGAACTATTACCCTCCGTGTCCGCGACCTGAGCTTGTCACGGGCCTCACTCCTCACTCCGACTTTACAGGCCTCACCATTCTTCTCCAAGTCAATGAAATGGAAGGTCTCCAAGTAAGGAAAGAGGGCAAGTGGGTCTCTATCAAGCCCCTCCCTAATGCATTCATTGTCAACGTCGGAGACATTTTAGAGGTAAGTATTACAATTGGCCCTATTTCTACTTCTTTGACACGGAGTTCCACCTAATTTTGTTTGCTATATGAGCTAGTATTGTCTATATCCATCTGCTGTTGATGACGAAACTATAATATCATACACTATCCATCTAACATTTTTTCACTTATAAATGTTAAAGAGAGACGAGTTATCAATCTAAATGAAAATTTATGCGCTGTGAACACAACAATAATCTTGAATAAAATGGTAGACATTTCAATTACGAAATGTGGGAAATTTGTATAGTTACATGTACATTTTCCAAATCCCCATGTGGACATCATTCTTTATTGATATGCAATGAGCTAGTTAGTTTGATCTATACATTAAGGGCCTGTTTGTTTTCATTCTTTTTTTTCTGTTTTTGAACAAAATTTATGTTTTTTTGTTCCAGGGAACACAAAAAGAATAGAAATGCGTTTATTTGCATTTTTGTTCCAAATCTATTTTTTTGTTCTCGTAACACATTTGGAATATAAACAAGAAACAAGAAAAACGTGTTTCTTGTTTCTGGAACAATTTTTTAGAACAAAATTTCTCTCACCTCTCTTTCTCTTCTCTTTTTTTTTTTTTTCTTTTCTTTTTCTTTTTTTTTGGCCGATCGCCGGCCTTAGCCATGGCCAGCGACCGGCCGTCAAGGGTTGGCAACGCCGTCAAGGTCCGGCGACCTCGTCGGAGCGTCGCCGGCCCCGGCGAGGCCGAGGCTCGGGCTCGCTCAAATTCGGCGAACCCGAGCTCACCCAGCCACCGGCGAGGCTCGCGGGCCCGGGCGGGGCTCGGTGAGGGGCAAGGTTGGGCGAGCTCGGGCTCGCCGGATCTGGGCGAGCTCGAGCTCGCCCAACCATAGCAAGGCTCGGCCTCGTCGGGGGTCGGCGAGCCTCACCATGGCTGGGCGAGGCCACCGGCCCTTGTCGGCCGGTCATCGGCCATGGTCAAGGTCGGCAACCGACCAAAAGAAGAGAAAAATAAAAAAAGAAAAAAAAGAAAAGAAAAATAAAAAAAAATAAAAAATAAAAAATATTAAAATAAACAAAAAATAACATAAATTTACCAAACGTGTTTATGTTCATTTTTTATTTCCGGAACAAGTTTACCAAACGTGTTTTTTTATTCAAAAATTGTTCCCCGGAACAGAAAAATAATTTTCTATTTCTGTTCCCAGAACAATTTTTAAACAGAAATATTACCAAACCTAAACAATTTCATGAATATAATCCATAAGAGGAATGACAAACTAGTTTGTGTATTTGATGATCGACACAAATTGTGACGAATGGCACTTATCGTAGCATTGAGCATCGAGCAATGGTTAACTCAATGAAGGAGAGGCTCTCGATTGCTGCATTTCACAGCCCAAAATGGGAAGGGGAATGTGGTCTTGCACCGAGCCTGATCACACCGGAAAAGCCAGCATTGTTCAAAAGAATAGGTATGGCCGATTACTTGAGGGGTCTCTTCTCTCGTGAGCTCCAAGGGAGGTCATATCTTGACGTAATGAGGATTGAATAATATCTTTATGTTTACACTCTCCATGTGCTTCAAATAAGTGGATCATGTATTGACGGAATATTTGTATAATCCATATTCATTTTGCTCCCTCGCTTTTTTTTTTTTTTCGCTCCCTCTTCGCTTTTGTTGATCAATTTCATCCCCCCTTTTTTTTGCTGGATGACATTATGATGACATAAATAGAGCCCTTTAACTGCATTTCTTTTTTGTTGGGAAAACAAGTGAACTTTACTCATAATAAAACAAACCAGCATAAATCTGTTATAGAGAATGTATCAGTGCAACATTCTCGAATTTCTACAAATCTATATTCTTCTTACCAATGCAAAATGTGCATTGTTACATCATAACGAAGGCTGAACTTAATCATTCGTAACAAACCCATTAGACAAGTGGAGTGAAAAAGGAGGATGAGATTCGACTTTGTGAGTGTGGAATTTAGGATCGCTTCCCAACGTCATGATAAAGCTTTAAGGCTCTTGTTAACCGGGATGAGAGCATGACCTATAATGCACAACCTTAGGAGAACTGACAAGTCTTTTTTGACATGATCAAAATCTAAATTAATATTTTGAGAATAAGGTTCGTATTGGTTTTGCTACATGGTTCAAGGAAATAGCTAGCAGGGAATCGGTTTCCTTCATTGGGAACCCCACAAAGTGGATAGGCATGAATTTCCCTTCCCATTGTGGTCTTGACCACTGGAACGGAGATTGGTCTGCATGTTCGTTGGTCCGTGTCTCTTAAAATTGCATAAAAACCGAGATCAACTCATGACTATCGTTTCAAGGCTTGAATTGGGATCGTCCTTCGCTTAGAACGCAGACCAAGTGAGGAAGGCCAGTGTCTGCGCGTTGCATCATGGGGACAGGACTTCCATCAGAACCGACTACTTTGGATCACAAATCATATGGAGGAAATCACCGTTTACAGGGCAGCACTACCAATACACCTTACCCAAAAATTTCATATGTTTATTCAAATCCCTCTTGAGGCGCAACTTTAAGATATTCTATATAATTAATTGATCGACCCCGCCCCCAAAATAAAAATATCATCTGCATAGAAGTCATGCCGTCATCACATGCCAATCACATGGATTTCTATTTTCATCATGATGGTGAGCGTGCGCCACATTCTTCTTCATAATGATTGACCATCTCTCTATCAAATACGAAATGAAATACCTAAAAATGAGGTTCAAAGAAAATAGATACGTTATATGTATGTAACTTGATTATTTCTTAATCCAATTTTCCAATTTGTACAAGTACAGCTAGTTAAATTGCTATCTTACATTGTTAATTAATTCTTATTATATGGGACGTAAGGCTTTTCAAGTAACTAACTTAAACTTGAATATGAATATTCAATATTCAAAGTATAAGGGGATGGACATACGATGAAAAGCGCATTCAACCTCTTTTGCAACCCCCTTTTTCTTTATTTCCAATTCTTCGAATCTAGATTCCTAGATCACAACTCAATTCAGTTTCATCTATATGTATCTTAGTTGAATTTAATTTGTGAAAAAATAGGATTTAAAGAAGAATAGAATCATTAAAAATCAGAAACAGGAATCACATAATATCCAATATTTAACTCTTAAAGAGTAGAGAAGGTAGTTAAAAAAGAAAACCTTTCTTTATTGTGATAATAGATATTTCTATCTATGTTTCTATCTATATATAGAATAGGCATTCCCTGGGACGGAAGGATTCGAACCTCCGAATAGCAGGACCAAAACCCGTTGCCTTACCACTTGGCCACGCCCCATTTCAATTTCTATCCAATACTACTAAAGAGTAGTATTGTTTTTGGTTGTTGGTCAATTCCAATCGAAAATAAATATCTATGGACTCTATTGTTCCTAGGGTTTTGACACATGTAGATATACAATGAAGCTGAATTTATTGATCATTACATATAATTCAATTAAGATATTGTATAAAAGTATGATGTCTTCTATTCTTTTTTGAGAATTGAAGGATTTTTGATTGGGTGAGTTCAAAGAAGGATTTTTTGGTATCCCTTACCTTTTTTTTTTTTTCATTTTTAAGGGATATCAATTATCAATAACAATAACTCAATCAAAATACAATTATCTCCAAGTCCAAGAAAAAAAAATGTTTGTTATGCTTAATATCTTTAGTTTGATCTCTATCTGTCTTCATTCCACCCTTTATTCAAGTAGTTTTTTCTTAGCCAAATTGCCTGAGGCCTACGCTTTTTTGAATCCAATCGTAGATTTTATGCCAGTAATACCCCTTCTCTTTTTTCTCTTAGCCTTTGTTTGGTAAGCTGCTGTAAGTTTTCGATGAGATCTTTAATACTGTCCTAGACATGATTTATTCGGAAAAAAAAAAATGGGAACAATGGATAAGATCGGATAAGTCTTACAGCATGAACATGAAGCCTCGATTCAAACAATTCTTAGATAGCTGCAAAAATCTGACTCCCCTCTTTCCTTTCCTCATTCGGATTCTTTTTCATTTATTGAAAAGCCCTTTTAGAGTCATTTCAAAATAGGAAAGATTTTTTTTTTTTTTTGAAAGACTCGACTCTTATTCCAAATGAATTTCGGAAAATTCTTTTTGATTTTTGATTTCGAGAAACCATTTTGTTTATTGGTGTCAAAATAGGATATGTGGTATAAAAATGGAGAATCTATTCTCTTTTTTTTTTTTTTTTTGAAAAAAAAAAAAAGATCTTGGAGATTGTGTAATGCTTACTCTCAAACTCTTTGTTTATACAGTAGTGATATTTTTTGTTTCTCTCTTCATCTTTGGATTCCTATCTAATGATCCGGGACGTAATCCTGGACGTGAAGAATAAAAAGGCCTTTCTTTTTACTTGCTTAATTTTTCAATGTTCTTACTTAGGATTTTATCTATTGTACATCCTTATTTATTATATGAAATTAAAAAAAAAAAACAAAAACAAAGGAAAGGTTTTGAAAAAAAAATAACAAGTCATCAACGGAAACGGAAAGAGAGGGATTCGAACCCTCGGTACGAAAAACTCGTACAACGGATTAGCAATCCGACGCTTAAGTCCACTCAGCCATCTCTCCCAATTGAAAAAGGATAATTACTATCTTACATTACACAAAAAGTAAGGCTTGAAAAAAAGCCTTTCTTTTCTTTATCTCTCTTTATTTTATTTTTTACTCTATTAATATATACAACTTTAATATATACAACTTTTATAAGCAATCCCATTTAGATAAAGAAAAGGTTCTAAAGAGAT